>JAUPFT010000010.1:21138554-22338554 GCA_036936625.1 Parnassius smintheus behrii | reverse complement strand
TACGCGAACATGGTACATACAGCTAACCGTGAGAGAAACATGGTTTTTCTAAGTTGACCCTCGCTACCTGTAACGTTTGCCCTTGCGCTTTATTAATTGTCATTGCAAAACTGAGCTTAATAGGGAACTGCAACCTTTTGAATTGAAAAGGAAAATCTGTGGGAATTATAGGGATCCGTGGTATAATAACATTTTCACCTTTTCCTACGCCTGTCAAATTTAAACCGATTATGTTCCGTCCAAGATGTGTCGCACGCAGCCTTGTCCCGTTACAACCGAGGAGCATCTAAATTTCGCATTAGCATAACTGGGACGCCTAATTTTAGTTGAAGCTTATGTGAGGGCACACCTGACAACTCTAGAGAATTTAGAAACTCTACGGGATATGAAGTGCTCTGTTCTGTGTCCATAACTGTGTCTACTGACAAATACTCTGTTATTTCTCCTGCTACTTCACTTAATATATCTGAATTTATTTCGCTAACGCTCTCATTTTTTGGTGCAAGAATCGCCCTTTCACATAACCATTTGTCTTCATGCATGTTGTTCGTTAAATCTGAATAAACGCTCGCAATTAATTCGGAATGACTGTACTAAATTACAAAAACCTGTCGTCAATTTAACGCAGTCCTCAGCATCCGTTTCTAACCACACATCGCCAATTTTTAATAGTGTGTCAGCATAGTTTCCAGCATTGATATCATTATACAAATGCACTCTCATATTCGTAGTTAACCGGAATTTTGTCACCTTATTTCATAAAATAGACGACTTGAGGCATGCTTTAATTTCATCTGCAGGTGTGCCCTTTTGAATGACAGGTAAAGTTTGGCGAAAGTCACCAGCCAGTAAAACCACCATTCCTCCCATTACATCGGTATAGCTGCGCAAATCCTGGAGCGTTCGATTTAGTGCTTCTACACATACAGCTATTTTTCGCGACATTGTACTTTTAGTCCCACACTAAAAGTTTGCATTGTCATAGCATTATACCTCGTGCACTATTTTTGCTAAAGTTGCAGATCGGCGATTCTTCCTGGGCTAGATTTAGAGGGAGTTTTGAAACAGAATGTGCAGTGCGGCCCCCGCTTAGCAGCGTGGCGGCTATACCGGAGGAAGCTACGGCCACAGCAATGTTTTTATCTTTCCGTACTTGCGCTAAGAATAAATTTAACAAAAATGTCTTCCCAGTTCCTCCAGGGGCATCTAAAAAGAAAAGTGCACGATTTCCACATTCAATTTGTCCTAATACTTTGTTAAAAACTTTTTTGTTCGGGAAGCAAGCGGGGTACAAATTCGGCTACTTGCTGCTGCAAAGCTGGTATATCGTTGTTTGCTTCACGTATAACCTCATCACTTAGTTCATTTTCGGTTGTTCGCTGAGGGCTTATCATTCCAAAGTCGCTTAATTTTTTGCCTACCATTGCCATTACTTTATCTTCAATTTTTCTAAGTGCTCATTATAAACGTGTTCATTGTATGTCATGTTCGCGTGTGTCTGCTGTAACCTTCGCATAATATCTTCCGCCATGTACTCTTTATATTTGTCCCACAATTCATGTGCATTAGATAGCCCGCAAGATGATATGAGAATTGCATAAAGATCCCTAATTTTGGCTGGTGACTGGCACTGCACAGCTTCCTCCATGGTTTCATCACAGTGATTATCGTTTTCTAAAAGATGCAGAGCTTCACATGCTTCTCTATAAGTTGCGCATTCCTGACCGTTGACAGTTTTAAGGTTTTTATATCCTGTAGGACCCCGAACATGGTGCACCAGCAATCGTAAACAGAAACATTCAAAATTAGTTACACGGAAGGTATACACACGACCAAGGGCATCTAATGACTTTATACCGGGCCAATTTGCAACAGACGCGCCTTAAATACGGCGTTTCCACTCCTTCCTAGATGTGTTCCAAGTATACTAGCGGGGGACTTCAGAATATAACAACGTTTTTGCAAAGGGGTCGGTTTGACAAAGTTGAAAGAAGGCTGTTAGTGTAGTTTTTGGCGGTGATGCAATTCTTTCCTGGAAATTTCTTTCGGTGAAATATACACGCTCTCCATTTTCTAAGTGCACGGCAAGGTAAGTAACTGTTGGGTGCCTTTCGTGTAAAGGGAAGCCAAGGAGACGCCACGCTGCCTCGTTACTGCTGACATAACGCCCTGCTTGAAATGTCTGTACTTCATTAACGGGATTTGCCTCACCTTCACTCCTGAAATTAAATATTGCTTGGTCGCTTCCTTTATTTATATACTTACAGATATACTTGATTGCGCGGACAGAGCTACACGCTTCTACATTAATGTGGGCATTAAACATTTTACATAGAATGGGCGAATACGGGACAATCCAGCTGTTATCTAAGGTTTCAAACGCTCCAGAGCGAGATTTGATTGTAACTTTCCTGCCACCATCTTCGGGAGCTCTGCGTCTGTATAAAGGGTAGCCATTGTCATTGTGTACTGTTTCTTTTAATAGCTGTTTAGAAAATTTCTTTGCACATTTTCCTTCTTTCATACATGGCGCAATTGAATTTCGTGCTCCACATGGACCGTGAATCATATTTCGGACGATGGTATCATACAATTCTTTATCTTGCTCAGGATCCGGAATCTCGGCGCTTATTATGTCGTCTATTTGGCTGGGCCGCAACTTCTCTTTAAGCCATATTAGAATGTGGGCATGCGGTAATCCTCTTTTTTGCCATTCAATTGAATACATGAAGTACTGCACCTCTCCGAAAATTTTCCCTTTGTTAATTACATACATTAATTTTAGTACTTTTAATCTAAATACTCTAGCAAGTAAATCGTGGCTGTCAGTACTTTTTTGGCCCGGCATTAGCTCCTCGGATATTTCTTTCCATGTGGGATTGCAAGTAAAAGTAACAAAAAGATCAGGTCTTCCGTAAGTTCGTACATAGACGAATGCGTCTTGTGTGTACTCATGTAGGTAGCGGGGACTGTTAACGAATGATGAGGGCAGAATTACCATTTTACCTAATAATTCTCAACGCGCAGCTTTTTTTGATTTAAAGATATATAACGGAGACGTTCACTTTCTACCTTCACATACATGTCTACCAAAAATTGATGAAATAATTGTCTACACCGGGCTAAGAGGTTAAAATCATTTTCTCGCAAAATCATACGATACGCATAAAAATCCATACATAACACTTTTTTGTTCGGAGTAGGCTCCTTTGTGACCGGGTAATGAGTGGAATTTGAAAATGATAACCCTCTTGTCCTTTGCAATAAATCAATGGGTATTGCAGAGCGTCACAAAACTTGTGTGTATCGGCTACCCGTTGCAACGTATCATCACGTGCTCGCAAGACAATGTCTCGTGAAGAAAATTGATCATCACTAATTACGGCTGCTACTTCGTTTATCAAAGGTGCACTGTAGCGCCTTTCATGCTCTCCTCGAGGAGTCCGACAATAAAAGCGACAAATTTTTTTGTATATTTTTAAAGCCATCCCCAGCTTGTAGACTCATAACAGCAGTTTCAGATCATTGTTTCAAGTCCACACAATATGACACAAGTTCACGCCAAAGCAAAAATAATTTCATAATCGTAGTTATAAGTAGTAGTAGTAGTTTATAGAAACTTCTACATTATAAAGCCATCCCCAGCTTGTGGAGTCATTATAGCAGTTTTAGATCTATTCACGACAACACAAAGTGACTGAACATATGGTTTCAAAACAATATCAAATTTAAATTATTACAAAAACAGTATTTATAGTATGTGCCAAATCGATTGAGAAAAACGGACAATGACCTTTCGGTCTTTTAACCAGGGGTTACAAACCTTCAATATATAGGCACATTTTATATGTAGTACTTTATTTATAATGATTTTTTTATTATTTTTTTATAATGATTGATATAATATATATATTTATTAACTATTATTAAAAAATATGTAATAGATCGGTGTAGAAGAAAAATCATCCATTGTTATAAAGTACCTACTTTATTCATTTAACAACAAAAAACATTAATTTATAACACATATAAATATTCGAGTGATAACGACACCGAATAAGTACGTACTCATTCAAAAGATAAAACTTTATTTTCGATATTATATAAGAACTTTATTTTTATTCGGTGCAATCATCACTCGTATCTTCACTTGATGTGTGTTCAGATGAACTGTCTGTAACATTAATTATAAAGCGATCTGCAGTTTGGTCAATTCTATCATCCATGTCCATACCACGCATTTTTTGTTCAACCTTAAGGACATGCTAAATACAGTTTTTCCATTTATCTGGCGTGATTTGGGTTAAACCATCTTTAAGTAAATTTTTAACATCTGTTAACTTGAAAGTTGTATTTTTTCGTGCAACGTACCCTTTCACATCTGCCCACACAAGTTCAATGGGGTTAAGCTCACGTTGATAAAGAGGTAACCTTACCACTGTGATGCCTATCTCTTTTGCCATCTCGTCAGTGACGTAACTTCGGTAGTTATCTTTAACTGCCCTTATTTTTTCCATTAAGTGGGTCTTTGTGTCCGAGTGCACGTATGCGATCGGTTTGGATTCTAGCCATTCCTGCATATTTTGTTTCCGCCAAGACATCTTTGGGGTTTTTTTATAAACGTCTGGCAGTGGTAACTAGCGTTATCCATAACTATGACATCGCCGCTTTGCAGTTTTTCTATTACTTTTCTAAGCCTGTCCTCGAAATGGAGAGCGTCCATACTCTCATGGTAGTCACTAGTAGATGATGATTCAAAGACCCAATCACATCCCTCCAAAAAGCCATTTTCATTGCCAACGTGTACAATTATTAATCACTTTCCTTTACCCGAAGGGGCTTTCGCACCAGTAGAGTAGCCTTCCAACCGTGCTTGACGAGAAGAATCGACGACGAGAAGAAAATCGTGATGTCTTCCCTTACCTTTCCCATAGTATGACCTGTGTTAATCCATGATTCGTCAAGGTAAAAAATATTAAGTCCCTCGTTTCTTAATATTTGTATTTCTCCCAAATATCCGGTACGACACAGAACTATCTCTGGGCGATCTACTAGACCACTTTTTCTGTTTCTTTTTATATATTTGAATTTTAAATGGCATAACACACGTCGCAGGGAAGTTTTGGTCAGGTTTAGCAACTGGTCATCTTGATTTATACTGAGCAAAATTTTGTCTCTTTAGACAGTAAAGTTTGTGTCTTTAGATAGTCTCGGTAGTTCTCCTGCAAGTAAGAACTGATGCACTCTCGCTCTTATAGCCGATTTATTAAAATCGTCCAATTTGTCGTCAATTACAGACTTCTTTCTTTTATTAATTATTCCCTTTTCTGGTATATTATGGGAATCTCTATACACGCTTAATACGCGATATATAGTGCTCTTGCTGACTCCTGAGATCTTCTAAAACTTTTCTACCATTTTAAAATTTGAAGGATACACGTCTTTGGGCCAGCTGTTTTTGACATATTTGTATACATTAATGATAATCTCTTGTTACCCGACCGACAAAGATTTGTGGCAACAATTTGAAATTTGGAAACACAATTTGTGGCAAAGAATTTGAGTCTTGTTAATAAATAAATTTAAAAGGAATTGATTGTTTGCTTTCGATGCACTTTTTGGTAGTGATAACGGTGGTACCTATTGCGTTGGAACACCCTATGTACGGTTGTCTTAGGTATTTCTTACATACGAGTAGAAAAAGGAAGGAGTCCGCACCGCGATACTAGGAAGTGAAGCAACATTTATGCTGTATATGTATGCATGATGTGCGTAATAAATAACGTAATAAGAACTGGTTTACAGGTGAAAGGTAATCCCTAGGTACTTTTTTGTAATGTGGTATTATTTCTGCACCATTTAACGACACACGACGGCATTATTTCAATTTTTCATACGCGAACATAATGGCGGCCGATCGACTTATCTTTGTTGAGTGTGTGCGTATTTAAACGTAGCTGGCTTGTTTTGGAGTGCTTCATTTTTTATGTAGGTGACGCGGAGTCCTTACTTTTTTTACTCGTCCGTAGTATTTCTGTCAATAATGCAACGTTACAAACATAAGTTCGCGGATCATTTCGAACCTGACCAAAACTTCGTCTTCAATGTCAAAGTCACACAAAGTGACAGCGGTGTGCCATTTCGTTTACGCCAGATGTAAAAAAAATCAGACCAACGATGGATAGCAGTGTTAAAGTTGCAATACGTCCAAGACGAATGTCGAGTTGGCTGATGAAGGAAAAGAAGACAAAATAAAATTTAAAAATGCTCTTCGACCGATTTCAACCGAAAGACTAGAATCAAGTCAAACTAAAACAAATCCTATCAAAAATAACTCAGAAAAAAATTAAATACTCTAGAGGTTCCAAATGAGGTTGATTCACAGTATTATGTAAAAAAAATGCGACACTGGCCAACTCAAAAAGTCGTGGGTTCGAATCCGCCGTTCGACTACTGTCGTGTAGGCATGGCTATTTGAGATCGATAATCGAAAAAGCGAAATGAAAGTACCAAGTTAAACCATTTTGAAATCTACAGCGCCAACTTTTGAATACAGTTACCAGGTCCAGGTGAGTACATTTTTTACAGGGTGAAGGGAACTTGCTCGATAAAACTTTAATGTTACATTTTTACACTTTTACGAATTTTTATGTATATATTTCTAGCAAACCGTAATAGGTGCTGAAAAATAAAATATTAGGTATAGTAGGCATATCATTAGGTTATACAAAACAGAAAAATTTAAAATAGGTCCTCATTTGCAGATGCACCATCCAAAATATTGACGCATAGGGTGATTTTATGGAAAATTTATAAATCATCCTATATCTTTTAAATATCGCAACTTGGGTATAGACTTAATTTTTTTTGAACAGTTCTTCCATTGTCTATAACCCTCTTTCGTTTGATTGTTACGTTCTAGGACACCTTGTAATGAAAAAAACTGAATTTCTTGGGTAGATTTCATAACAAATTAAAAGCATTTATTTTAATATATTTATTTATTTCGAGAGCAAAATCAATATGCCCCTTTTATATTTTAAGTCACTTCATTCTTATTATATTTCATTTTAGTAATAAATAAAACGATGGCGTATTCTATATTAAAATACGTCAAACCTACTTTAAATACATAGCGAGAAATAAATAGTTTAAAAACATGTGAAACACATTTCTATTAAATAGAAAAAGAGTCGCTAGAATCCATCAAACAAAATCTTTGAAACATAACGTAGTTAAATCGATTATGCGGCATAAAATAATAGGCGAATAAACCTAAGAAATGAAACAATGATAAATTGACAAAGAAGACAACACAAATAAAATGGAATAAATAAAAATGTACGATCAGGCTTTAATTGAATTAATTAACTTAACATAATATGAGCTTTAAATAAAGTATTGAATGTTATGAATTTCCCGTATGTGGCCCGATAGTTAAGTCCGAATTTCAACATATCTTTCTATTAAATTTTTCAAACGATATTTGTTCGTGTGTGAATGCGTGCGTAGGTTCCTACATGAATTTATTTTTCATCTCGGTCTCCAGAATAAAATGATAATACCAACTCCTGCCCATAAAAGTATAAGTGCATGTTTAATACATGTAAATGTTCTCTTTAAAATTAAAAAAGACATTACCGTGTCATCAGACTCACAGAACTTTCGTTGTTTTGGAAAAATAAAACAAGAAAACTAGATTACAATAAAATATTAAGAACAGAATTACATTACATTTTTGAAAAAAAAAAAGAAATACACGACGAAATGATTTTTTTTAAAACATTGATGAAGAAAGTCTGATAAATAACATCGATTATTTTAACATGATTACTTTCAATACGTTATTAAAATAATAGCTAATGCTTAAAATCTCAGCAGGCGTTATTCTGCCCTTTCCATTTAGTGTCTTGGTTGTGATAGAGAAAATAAGAATTGGAAGTTACTTTGATTGATAATTTACTGAACAGCAAGATGTACTTACAATGAAAACATGAAAATGATGCACGGAGTTATTTTTATATCACTCCGGGATTCCAGAGTGACGGGATGAATTCGGAATAAAGTAAAATCTATAATCACCCCGAATTCACTCCGTACTTCTATACAATTGAATAAAAATACTTTTACGGATTTTATCGCGTTTAATTTGTTTAATTTTAAGCTCGAAACGTCTGGTTTTAAAATTAAGCAAATTAAACGTGATAAAATCCGTAAAAATAGATTTATTCAATATAAAGTGTCGCGTAAATATAAGAAATCATTAAGTATAAATATGAAATTTTAGTAATGTGACTGACTACACCGCAAGTTATCGGATCCAGTTTTTGTAATTTCACTTAATGGCACTAAAATGGTATTTAGCCTGTGTTCCGAAATAGAACCCAGTATACTGGCCAATGGAAAATATGTCATAAATGACGCCATACTGGTGATTCATTTCAAAACATTGGCCAGTATATGACATTATACATTTCCGCCGTATTGCATACGTAGACCGTAATTTGGCTCTGTCAAACATTTATTGAAATAAAAATTAACATCATTTAGTACAAATAATTTATTTTTAGGTTAAGTACAATAATTCTATAAGTTACCTGAATATGCTCTTGACCACTCTCCCTCAGTAACGAAGAATAAGTATGATTTCTCATTATTTTATTGTACAGATTTAACTGTTTAAGCTCTGCCATTTTTTGTATTTGAATATATAAAAACAAATTCTGGCATATTTCACAGTTAAAAATTATTTTAATATGGCGGGATATACGATACAATATGGCGGCGGCACGCCAGTAAAATACGTCATTTGCATTCGCCCAGTATACTAGGTTCTATTTCGGAACACAGGCATTGTATGATAGTCAATTTGGTTCATAATTACAGAATTTTTTAATACCTATCGGATCGTAGAATAGCTATGACCCGAAGTCTTGTTATAACAAATACTGATAATCACAATAATCAGTCAAATCGTTCAGAAGTCACACGACCACAAACACACGCACTATCTATTACATAAATAATACGTAAAAATAAATGATTCTTTGCATGTATAAAATTTTGATAGGTTTATGTGTACGCGTCCGCGAATGTTTTAGACAAAAAAAAGATGCTAGGCACAGGCACTAAAACTTAAATATTAAAATATGACAACGCCATGTATTTTCCATGAATTTGAACGATAAACGAGAAAAAAATACATATTTTGTATAAGTAAACGAACAAGCATTGGATGAAATATACTAGTAAGTACTTATTATTTTTAAGTACAGTTTGTTAAAATAAAATATGTATTAAGGTTCTAATTATTATGAAAGATTCGAGAATATTCAGAGATTCACCAGGACCACTTGGGTTTGAATGGACCGAAGCTCCATTTATCGGGAAGACCTTCGTGTGTGATGTCCTCGAAGGGACTATCTGACCATTGAAACGGTTGTAAAGTATTTCTGTTAAGGATTTCCTGTGCCTTCTGTTCAGCTTGGTGTTTTACAAGGTCCCGTATTTCTAAGCCATTTATTGTCGGTTCGTCATCGAATTGGTCAGTGTAAACGGAGGCCACAGTTCCTTTATTAATTGTTGTCTCTGTTTCGTTCAATTGAGGGGGTTCAGCGAACGGAGGGCTAGATATCGCGACGAATTCCAACGAATCGCTGTCTGTTGTACCTGTAAAAAAATTGTTTAATTGACTACAAATTGTGTAGTACAATAGTGATGCATACCAAGCCAAGCCATGCTTGGAGTGGAATACGCACTCACGTACAGTGACGTGAAATATAGATAGTAAAAATCATCGTCATCGTAATCAGCCCGAAAAAAGTTCATAATTAAATGCGAGCCTCTTCTAAGTACCAATATGCTTGGAGTAGAATACAAAGAAGAAGAAAATTTGAACATTATTCAACTAAACTTATCTACATACTTGTGTTGTGTTTGTGTTGAGGTTATAATCCATAAGTTTGTCATGTCAACGATACGGAAGGGCAGTTCAAGTTGAAATTAACAGACTGAGTTGCAACTTAAAAACCAAATTATAAAACAGCGAATCAAGTCGTGCAAAAATAAAAATTACATAAAATATTATTTGCAAAAAAGAAGAATTCCTTTTTAGGATTTCTTTTATCTTAAAACTTACGTTTAATGGTCTGAAAAAATATCGATTTTTATACCTTTTCGATACTTGGAATTTTATATCGATACATCGATATCAAAATATTAAATATCGCTCAGAAATATCGATACATTGAAAAAATAATATCGATATATCAACAAGAATATTCCTCTAACTTTGACTTTGTCACTGAAGCCAGGGTCATGGAAGTTAGAGAGAAGGAGAACGATCGCTGTAGAAAATAGTGTCCCAGAAATATGGACAAAATAAGCGAGGCGCTTAATGTCATTAATATAAAGGATGTTGTCCATCACAGTTTTAATATGTTATTTAAATGGTCACATCGCTATTTCTCGGCAACAACAAGATTATCTCGTCACTTCCATTAAATTAGACTAAGGGCAGCCTATCAAGTCTACAGCAGAAAATAGGCCTACCTAATTGATTGCTTCAAATTGTATCGTATACGGATTTTTTTTTAAGGAATAATTGTGGCAAACGAGCACACAGATCATACAGTCCACCTGTAAGTGGATGCTGACACCCATAGATATCTAAACTAGGGGATTTTTTCACAGTCTGGAAAAAAATTGCGTGTAACAGGTGAACGGATTAGAATCCTACGGCACTGATATTTTACAAGTTTTTGCTTTCACATTAACATACACATTATGAAATTGATCTATCAATGAATACTATTAATTGGGTGCGTATTATTTTAATTTCGATAGTTTTTAATTGATTTATTTATTTAATTCAAAATATTTTTTTTGTTTTTTTTTTGTTATTGAAGGTTTGTTTGAAATTAGTAGTATTTATTGATAGATCAATTTCAAAACCAATAAACTTGTAAAATATCAGTGCCATAGACATCTATTTCGTTCACCTGTTACACCCAATTTTTTTTCCAGACGGTAAAAAAATCATCTAGTATATATCCATCCACGATTAAGAATCTAAATGTACAACGCGTTGTCAACCCTAAGGACTAAGATAAGATGTCTCGTTTATAGTAAAAATGGACTCCGGTTGTCTATACTCATCAGACGAAACACAACAACATTAAGCTGCTTTTTCACGCTGGTACTGTGTGAGAGCATGCTCCTTCTCCGATCAAGCCGACACATTTATGATACAGCCATAATGTAGCTGCCGCGTGGCTCTATACCGTATGAAAAGACGTGGCCATTATGGCAAATCTAAGTGGAAGAGGCTCATGAAAACAATTGGATTATTAAGGACTGACGAAGAAGAAGAAAGTAAAACGTGATCAACTTACCACTAACGACCTTCGTATCAATAACCCCATAGGGGGCTTTGTATTTCTTTACGATATCGCCTCTCACTCCCAGAACAGACCAGTGGTCAGCTTTCTTAAGAACGCAATCAAATTTATCGAAGCATTCGGCGGTGTCGGTGCCATTTCCTGTGCTGTATAATGCTGTCACGTTGTTCATACGCATCAGTTTTATAATGCTCTCCAAAGACGTCGCGTTTTTATATCCGCGCTTGAAAGTTATTGCGCGCGGTGATTCTGATTCTGAGAACGTCTTTCCGTAGATTGCCTCCATTTTCGTTACATGTGTTATTTCTGCAACGTCCTGAAAGAATGAAAATTTTATTTAAAGGTGCAATAAATAAAGTTAGCGTGTAGGTTTTTCAGTCATCATCATGAATCAGTTCGCTTTACTATCTACGTCTACGTCGCTGCTTACAACCGGGACGGGTACAAGTCAAGCATTGGCTTATTTTATTAAAAATAAACATTATTAGATCTTGTAAACATGATTTTGTGACATTATTTCTAAACCTGACTGCAATGATTTGGTGTAAGGCTATGTTACCTTATGGTAGACAAATCATTTGTCCAAATTCGACGACTAAGTGCGAGGCCACGTCTCGGGACCATTCTCTTTAAGTTATACTATAGTTGCGACGACTGAGTGGTGACGTTGCGTCGTTCTACAAATAAATATAATAATAGCAACGCAATGTGTGGCATACTCAGTGTGTTGCGGTGAGAGAAACGAAACGGGTAGGGATGATGCAATGCAACGCTAAACGGCGGCACAATGTTTATGCGTGCGCAAACGTTTGTCAACTATGTCTCGGCGTTACGACGCCGTAGCACAGTTTAAAGATAGTCTAAGGGTCACAGCTCATTAGAACCACCCGGCACCCGACCCTCACCGCCTCGTCTCGAGCGGTTGGTAATCTTAGTGTGGATTTGTATGGGCCTGCGCTCACTATATCAACTCCGTACCATCACCGGATCGCCTCACACGCGAGGTGTCCACGCGCGGACTATGAGTGACCCACTCGATGATAGCTCGCTGCTAGCATGCTTGCCTCGCGTGAAGCGCGAGCTGGCAACGCGCGGTTCACGCGAGTGCGATGCGGCGCTCTCCACCAACCCTTCATTTTAAGTTTTTCTTTCGAATGTGTCAGACGCATTGTTGTTTGTTTTTAAAATGAACAAAGAAAAACTTATAGAAGAAGTTCGGAAGTATAATTTATTGTATGATTTAAGGGTCACTCGTTAACCACGCGAGGTCCACTTGTTGACGACGCGAGGTCCACTCGATGACCATGCGAGGTTCACTGGTGACAACGCGGCGTCCAACCGTGGTTCACCTGTCGACTACAACTGTGACGAGGCGGTGAGGGTCGGGTGCCGGGTGGCTCTAATGAGCTGTGACCTTTATAGTTGGGAAACGTATGCACTTGTGCAGAGCTACGGCGGAGGCCTTGCGGGGCAGAAGACGGCGCTACCTTGTGCCAGCGAATTCTACTAAGTCTGCCGATTTTTTTTTATAGAAAAAGACAAACGAGCACACCGTCCACCTGATGGTAAGTGGTTGCTGCGGCCCATAGACATCTACATCTATCTTCCATTGCAAATCAAAATGCAGATGCGTTGTCACCCATGAGGACTGAGATGGAATGCCTCATTTCCAGTAAAAAGGGTCTCCGGTTCTCTACACTCACCATACGAAATACAGCAGCATTAAGCTACTATTTCACGCTGGTATTCTGTGAGAGCGTGTTCCTTCCCCGGTCGAGCCGACCCATTCGTGCTACAACTATACTACTAATATAACTGCAGCATGGCTCTACCACGTAAAAAACTACCTACTATCTTGTGCCAGCGAATTCCACTAAGTATGCTGTATAATTACAGGCGGTTGACGCAAGCGTGTCTTATAGTACTTACTTAACTAATTTTAAGTGCCGCTTTCGAAAAATAAATATCTATAATGGTGAGTTATCGTTATAGTTAGTTATATGAGTTACTAAGTAAAGTTGAATTTAAATGACGGCCTCGCTTATGTGTCCCCATATTTGATACGATGCCGCCGCCCGCGTCAGCATCGCCTGATGTCAACGAGAATATTATAATCACTGCGTTTAGGCGTTTTTCGTCTTTGTGGTAACGATGCGTGATCTCTCACAAAATAGGTGTGAACCATAGAAATATTAAAAACTTCATTATTATATCTATGGTGTGAAACTATTACTACCATTACTACCATTTGATAAATTCAAGAACATACTACCATTTGATAAATTCAAGAAAATTGAGTTTGCTCTCTTGGTTCCACATGATAAGTTTGTGGTAGTAGGATAAGCAAATATACTGCATGCTAAAACGTCTTGCGGTAGACTGAACGAAGCGCGAGTGTACAGTGACGCACTCGTGTCCACTCGCGAGGGAAGGCGAGGCCCTTTGACTCGCGCACCATAAACCAACACGAGCGCGAGAGCACGCGAGGCGAGGCGAGGAAACGCAAGGCTCAGCGAAAGTATCCTGTACACTCTCGTCCTCCCCTTGCCTCGTGGGCTCTCGTCGAGAGTGTACAGCCGCCATAACGGTGCGACGACGAAACAGGCCGCCAAAGACATAGAAACGGATAAACATACATATATATACATACCTATGCGAACTAAAAATATTACTACCCTCGTTTAAGGTTCCGTCTCAGTCGAGTATAATCGATTTTTTTTATATACTAAAGACCTTTACATTCTTTTTATATACTAAAGAGTGCGGGAGCAGAGCGTACAATGTGCCAAACGTACCCATCCAAAAGTACTCTACTGAAGCATCATCCTACGTAGCCTTTCACGGGTTGACCTGGATACTTTGACATGGTGGTTCTAGTGATATCTATCGTGTAAGCCGAGACTAAGAGGGTTGACATTAGTTTCAGTTCGACTAAAGTGAAAATACAGCCTACTTTTTGCTTCGACTTCACTGTGGATATAACTGCACCAGGGAGGTTAGACAAGTTGACTTTCTACAATCGTTGACGATAAATGAAAACTATAAAATCATTACATTAATACAAAACTGCAAACATTTACTGGAAATATATAAAACATTGTTCGACAGTGAAAGAAAACATCGTAAGGAAACCTGCATGTCTGAGGTATTAAAAAAAAAATTTTTCGAAGACGAAGTCCGCCATCATGCCTTGAGGCAGCACGGTTTACAATTCTTTGCCTTAAAAACCCTCTTAGAAATGAGAGGATCTGTGCCCAGTATAGGATGTAGGTATATAGGGTGTTATTTTACCCTTTGCTTTTACATGAAACATTAACTATAATCTATAAACATTATGGGGGATAGAATGTGGCACTCACTTTGAAGAACGGCAGCCCGTAGGTGGCCCAGTATTGTGTGTCGAGCAGCGCGACCGTGATGTCGGCGGACTGCGTGCGCCCCGCTACCTGTTCTAGCAGCCACACCGCGCCTTTCGCACGTCCGCCGCCCGACCGGTGGATGATAGTGTGCTTTACGTCCCTGAGATAAGGTTCACAATTCGTTGATCATTACGCATATTTACGTGAACACGATTAGATTTGGGTAAATGAATTATCTTATTAATAATATATAATATATTATGAAATATCCACCGTGTGAACACTATGATTATTAGTATGTAAAACGAAGCAGTGACAGCGCTACGTCAACGCAACGTTGACGCAATGCGTCGTGTGAACCTACCCTAATACTTGGCTATCGTTTCGTAAAGGAAATGCTGTGGCCTGTGGATGTTTTAACTTTGTTTGTTGACTTTAAAAAATTCCAAACAAAAGTGCTGTGTGGTGGCGACAAAAGGATGGAATTTCCAAACAAAAGCGTTTTGTTACCGTGACAAAAGGATGAATCTATCTCAACCCATGACTATGGTAAAAATGTTAGTTTTTTTTTGCGCATTTTATCGCGTTTATAATTAATTACGATTTTATACCCCTCACGTTTCGAATACTTTGTAGTATTGAAATAATACTAGTTTTTACGGATTTTATCGCGTATGTTTAACTATAAATACCCGACGTTTCGAGCGTTTTACAGCACCCAAGGTCAGGGGGGGACTTTGTAGTACCAGTAGTACTTTGTAGTATCCATTTATTTTTATAATATTGAAGTGATACATGAACTTACGCTCCATTTGATGGTCAGTGGCTATTGCAGGGCTTGGACACCTGCAGCCGACTTCAAACAAAGAAGATTAAGATGAGGATGGAAAGATGACTAATGGACGACACTCGGTCAGTTCAACCTATTATTATAACTGATCAGTTCAAACTAGGACTGTTGATATTTTTTAAAATATCGGATTTTCGATATATCGATAATTATAAATATAACAATATCGGAGTTTTATATATAAGTTTGTTTATCGATATATCGAAAACCCGATATTTTAAAAAATATCAACAGTCCTAGTTTGAACTGTTCAGTTAGAATGATCAGTTGAACTGACCGTGAGTGTCATCCATAACATGGAATACCTCGCAGCCTGTTATACTGGCTCGCCTTCAAATCGTAACACAGCAGTGCACGCACTACTATTTAGCAGAAGAAATAGGTTAGATAGTGGTAATTATCCAGACGGACTGCTAGGATAAGTAGTCCTATGGGTCAATAGTACCCAGGGGGACATTTGACCCATGCCAAGTTACACGCGGTAAATCCGTAAAAATTAGTTTCATTCAATATATAAAAGAGCCATGCTACAGTTATATTATATAATTACCGTAGATCAGACTACTAAGAGGACATGTTCGTTGATTTCTCTTTAGGAAACTACATATATATGTGTTAGAGGCATGCTGCAGCTATATTATGGTTGTAGCACGAATGGGTCAGCTCGACCGGGAAAGGACCACGCTCTTACAGAATACCAGTATAAAACAATAGCTAACAGGGCCTATACTACTTCAGCTCAAATTCTAATTTCGCTCCCACTTCCCCGCGTTTCGTATGCTATGTACCGACACGTTTATAATCACTAACATTGTAAGTAGATAGGTCGTTAGATACATATTTCATTAGGTTTATCATATTTATGCCTGATGCTTTACGCAAACCTAGTCGCTTCTTATTTTTATTACGGTTATTTCTCATTTTAATTTTACGTCGTCCTGTTGCGTAATGTGTATTCTGATCGTAAGCGACACAGTTTTCCCGTTCGAAAGCCGAAGCAACACTGAGCTGGGGTATCGGACGACAGGATACAAGCTTCAGGAGGCCGATAGTTTAGGTAATTTCTTTTTACAGTGAAAATAATGGTAATAAAAAAAAAACACGTAAGCCCTGCTTTATAGTTAGTTCAGTTAGTATGCAAAGTTTCATGATCTAGTTTAAAGTATTTTATGAATACCAGCGGTTTATTGTTCAGTTTGGAGGTATCTTTGGATTTTTTTATTGAGAAAATTTTACGGAATCGTGTTTTCGTCTAACATAGTACTTAGCATTAATCCTCAACTTTACCTTATATTTATTTCAAAATTAATGCTGCAATATTTTCGGCATAACGGATGATCTTGCTAAGCCATTTGAGGTAGTATAGGCCCTTAATGCTGTAGTGTTTCGTATGGTGAAGGTAGAGAACCGGAGACCCCTTTTACTGGAAACGAGGCATTCCTCATGGGTGACAACGCATTTTGATTCGATTGATTTTGATTGAATGAGGATAGATGAAGATTTCTATGGGTCACAGCATCCACTTAGTTACCATCAGATAGACTGTGTGCTCGCTTGCCACCCCATATTTAAAAAAATAAGAAATCATTATTTAAAAGGTCTCGAAACAAACTCGGGAACTTCTTGTGTATTTTTCTTTTTACCGAACTGCAAACCAAAATATAGTCAATATTTACTCGCATACACATAGAATTAAAAGAACTGATATTTACTTGTTAACAGTGATCTCAGTGATGATCTCTTTCTTCTCGCTCTTAACGAAGGTGTCCATGTGTGCGTGGAGGCGCTGGAATTGTACGAAATCAACAAGTAGCCACTGCTTCGAGGCCGTTCCAGAGTTACTTGCTGCTAATGTGCGCCCCCAGGAACTTACGTTCGAGGCCAGTTTGTTAGCAACTGATACACGCGGGCCCACTGGTAACTGGAAATGTAATAAACACGATTTATTAAATAAGCAATCAATATATATATATATATATATAAACGTCAATCGACAATCCACGGATTCAACTTGGCTGGCAGCGTTCGGGAAATTACGACACATCTTCTCGTCAGGTATACATCAAACTCTGAAAACTAGATTGTACAACCGGTGCGTGTTGCCAGTGATGACCTATAGAACTGAGACGTGGTTCTTCGAGGATGCTCAAGGTCGCTCAGCGAGCTATGGAGAGAGCTATGCTCGGGTTTTCTCTGCGTGATAAACTCCGAAGTGAGGATATCCGTAGTAGAACCAGAGTGACCGACTTAGCCCAATGGATTAGTAAGCTGAAGTGGCAATGGGCCGGCCATATAGCTCTAAGAACGGATAACCGATGGGGAAAAAAGGTTCTCGAGAGGCAGCCTTGTACCGGTAGGCGTAGTGTAGGGCGACCCCCAACTAGATGGAGTGTCGACCTGGTAAGACATGCAGGAAGTCGATGGATGCAGGTGGCTCAGGACCGTGCCTTGTGACAAAACTTGGGGGAGGCCTATGTTCAGCAGTGGACTTGTGAAGGGCTGTAATGATGATGATGATGGCTCTACCATATATATATAAAAAGTAATCTACAAACGTGTCCTCTTAATAGTCTAATCTATAGTAATAATTTTTAGGAAAATTGTGTTTTATTAGTTAAAATTCTCACCTGTTCCGTGATGTTCACACCTTTCCAAAGGTTTTTGTTATAATTCTTAAGAGATGTTCCTGTTATCGCCATTCTGTGGTTTTCTCCTTTGATTATATAGAACTCGTCCTGGCTTGTGATCGAACCGGGATAGCTCGAGAACTCTACTGATACTCCGGGAGCAGGTGTCGCATCCGTTGGCGTCTTGTGATAGTTTAGTATGTATTTCTTTAATATGCGAGTCATTGATGAATAACTGAAAATAAATTTCGTACAAGTAAGCTAATAGGCTTTTAATAGAAAGAAAATATGTTTATATATGTACTGAAAGTATTGTAACCATAATCATATAATAATAATAAATTTAAAAAAATAATGTTACACCACGTAGTGGCATGTGTCGTAAAAAGTGACAGTGCGAAACACTGAAACGGAAACAGAAACTTTTTTACAATCATGTTTACAATCAACAACACAAGACAAATTAGAAATAGCTTGGTAGCGATCACCTTTCCCAGGGGTTATTATCATCCATAAATTCCTTAATATTATAATAACCCTTTTTATACAAACTTAGTTTAATAACATTTTTGAACATTATGTATGACAAATTTTGTATATTTTTCTGGGATTTGGTTGTAAAAGCGTATACATCGCACCAATAATGAATTACTAACTCGGTAGAGTCAAGTAACTGGTACTACTAGCTTGCACTAGCACTATAATGATATGAGCGAAACAAGCAGGCGTGTATAACTCTTTACGGAACCAAATCACTGATCCGAATCACTGAAGTGATTCAAAAGATTGGTTCAGTAACAACATTTCAAATGTATCATTTGGATCTGAAATATTCCTCTGTGCTCATTTCGCGTGATGCGTCGCTCGCGAGGCGACTGAGAACATACTGAGCTCTGTTTAAATTACAATTTTTAGTAAAACAAAAAAAAATACTGGAAATATAGTCGATTTTTATATACGCCAGCTGGCCATATATTAAGGGGATATAGTAAGTCAGCTCAAATTCTAATTTCGCCCCCACTTGCCCGCGCGTCGTATGCTATGTACCGACATGTTTGTAATCACTAATACTGTAAGTAGAAAGGTCGTTAGACACTTATTTCATTACGTTTATCATATTTATGCCTGTTTATTAACGCCAAGCCAGTCGCTTCTTATTTTTATTGCGTTCATTTCCCATTTTAATTTTACGTCGTACTGTTGCGTAATGTATATTCTGATCGTAAGCGACACAACCTCCTCCTTCAAAGTGACCGGGCGCCGGGCGGCAGGAATCACGCTTCAAGAGGCCGATAGTTTAGGTAATTTCCTTTTACAGTGAAAATAATGGTATTTTAAAAAAAGTAAATAACATAAGCACTGCTTTATAGTTAGTTCAGTTAGTATGCAAAGTTTCATGATCTTATTTAAAGTATTTTATGAATAACAGCGATTTATTGTTTATTTTGGAGGTAACTTTGGATTTTTTTTCTATCGATAAAATTTTACGAAATCGTGTTTTCGTCTAACATAATCCTTAACATTAATCCTCAACTTTACCATACATTTATTTCAAAATTAATGCTGCAATATTTTCGGCATAACGAAGGATCTTGCTAAGCCATTTGAGATTATATTTCCCCTTAGGGACTATCCGCCAATCCTAAGCCTGGATAAAGTATTTTTTATAGGATAAGATATAGGATAAAGTATAAGGAAGGATTGATTTTATGTACAATCTTATTACGGTACACAATAAATAACCTAAGCACTTATTTCATTCAGTATTATTGCCACATAACATTTCACTGAATCAGTCATATTCGTAACATTCTGTAATTTCTATCTTTTGAGTCGATGATCTAAATGAGTCAAATGAAACATATCTGTGCTTTATCGTTTTTTTTTTGAGATAATAATAAATAAATAAATTATTCGATCCATTGACTCAAGACCTTACAAACAATTTTTGCACTCAAAATATACGTCATAAATTATTACGTTATTAAAAAATACGTACGTAAATGCCGTCAAGTAAGTTAAAATCGAACGAGGCGTTCAAAAATTATAGTCCTTTAAACCTTTAATAATCGATGCGAGCTCAAAATTAAATAGAGTTTCGAAGTTCCAGTGAAGGCCTGCAGGATCAACCGTTTGTAATTTTTTCTTTGATGGAATTATTACGATTATCTCTTATTCACGTTCTCCAGATCGATTTTTCGTCGATTTCGGAGTGAAATGATTCCTTTTTATATATATATATATATATATATATATATATATATATATATATAAATTTTGAGATTACTTCTCAACCGTTTGTGCCTCAGCGTTTAAATAACTTACGTTACGTTTAAATGTAGTTATTGAGGAAGCATCTTATAAATTTCGTGGAAGGTTATTTCAAAGTGTAGTTAATTGATAATACCGTAAAGAAATCCGTGTACCTAGTATGTAGATTTATGCATTGGGATAGTAAAAGGATCTCCTAGGTGTGCGTTGTTTGTAGTTAGCAGTGGCTGCAAATGACCGCCGGTACGACATACTCCGCCGATCGTTGAGTCCCGTGATTCCGTGAAGCGTCGAGGTCACCGGCCCCTAGGTGATTCTTGGCACTTTATGCGTTCCGTGCATTCTGTGCCTAGTCGCGCATTAAAGTGCCACCTTTGCACTTCCCCCAACCCTTTTGTTATAAAAGGGGTAGGCAGTGCCCACAGTGAGGAAAGTCTCTCCAATAGTATCACCACCATCCGCGTCGCGCGCCAACATCTGCTGCCGATCGGTTGGAATACAGATAGGGCCAATAGTAGATTACCGCTGACTGTTAGGTTAGGGACATGTCAGGAAACGATAAGGGGGAACTTCCTCCTAAATCGAGGAAACCACCGGACCGGCCAGGCGTACTGGAAAGACCTATCGCCTACCGCGACATTTTCAATCCGGAGAGGATGAGAGTTGTCTCATCGTACTCCCAGATACCGACCCGGAAACCTTCGTCGCCGGGTAAGGAGTCCACACCTAGGGTTGCACTCTCACCCATCGTACCTGAGTGTACGACTGGGCGTGAACCGCTGCCCTCTCAGCAACAGCGGCCTATGAAGACGCCACGAAGGCATACACCACCAGAGACCGAAGCCTCCCTCTACGAGAAGAGGCAGCGCATCGGCAACTCATCCGATCCACCAACATCATCAGATGATGAAGAGCCCCAAATAGCGACTAGGAAGAAGGTCCACACCTCACCTCTTAAGTCGCCATCACCACTACAATAGTCACCATCCATCTCTCCGGACCGACGTAGCCACGACTCGGCCCAATACGAGAAAGGAGGTGAGGAGTCCTACAGCTGGGGCTGTTAAAATATGGAATATGTTAACAAACGTTTTTATATTTTTACGATATTTCGAGCAAAAACTAAACACATCGCAGAGCTGTTCAACCTGCATACTTTGCGGGCCGCAAATAATGGAAGAAGTTGATTATGAAGTGGAGCACTTAATTTTTTTTCGTGTTGTCCTATTTTTATGTATTACATAGTAGGTACATATTTTAAATATTTATGGAATACAAACTACGAGGTTCCTTATTTTTTTATAGATTTTAAATAAGTTTGTATTTTGTTCTAGGTCGAAAACGATATGGAAAACGACGTGAAGTACAAACTAGTTGGTGGTCCCCTCAAACTTAAAAAAGATGTTTTGCCTCACATGTTTGCTTGTCAAAATCGGTATACAGAAAAACCACAAAGATGTTTACTATCAAAACTAAATGCCAAATCTAGGTCAGAAATAGTTGCACATGCGATTGCCACTACTTCACAATAAATTGAGCATAGATACGTTGTCGATCCTGTTACTACTCTAGATCATAATATTGACATTGATCCCCTGCCTGAAGAATATATAACTACGCTTTTAATCATAATAATAATGCGACCCTTTTTCTATTAATATTGAAAACATCTGATTTTTATATAAAATCATATTTTTATACACCGAAGGTATATTTCTTTATATACAACAGGAAATTTTTTTTAACCATAAAAACCACAAAAAGGTCAGGGTACACTTATGAAGAATAAGAAAACAAAACTAGTTAGAGGCAGATAGTAAGTAGGTAGGTAAGGAATGTTTACGTATTTTTGTTATACCTATTCTTATCATTAGCAAATGAAACCCAGAAGTATTAATGTAATAATGGGTACCTAGGTTATAAAATATTATCTTATTCTTATGCGTATTTCAGCCGCGACAAAATATTTGTTTCTTAGAAAATATTCCGCCACCATCATGTCACGAATTTTTGGAAGGTTGTTAGATTGACCTTTTGAAACCCTTCTTCCATCATTAAATACAAAACACCAGAGCGCACGAGGACAAACAACTCACCCGCGAAAAATTACTACAAACATTGATTTATATATTAAACTCAATGACTACAAACGTATGATCGGCGCGCTGGAACGGTATGGCAGCACGGCCGCATGGAATCGATGACGTCACGCGCTACTCGCGTGCACGGGCAAGATTTTAAAAATGTACGTAAACTTTCCACGCTTATAACTTCGTTAATAGTGCACCGATCGATGTGAAATAAAAACTAGAATTATGTGTTTGGTCTAGACATCTTACCTACGTACTTAAAAGTTTAATATTGTAGCCTTGTTATCTTCTCCATTCCGATGAAACTACTGTCGCATTAGTAATTTTATTGGTCGGTATAAGCACAAGTGGAAGTACCCATAGCTAACTTTTTGATTAAATTTGAATTAAAATCTAAATTTGATCAGTCTTTCAAAAACTGGCCGTAATTCTATTAACTAATAAAATCATAATTTTATATTACACAACAGAATAAATAATAACCAAGAACAGAAGGATCACTCTCTGATAGCAAACTTGCGAGTTTAAACCAAGGTATAAATTACATCGTCACTAATTTTTTAGGATACTTAGCACACCCCGGAAGCGACCTTCGTTAAATTAGCCTACCAATTAAATCTTCAAAGAAAAATATTGTGGCGCGCGTATTAAATCAAAATGCATCTTAAGTCCGCGTGGGAGTGTCTGTACACTTAGCCTGTTGCGCGCTTTTGTTAAGGCCGCTCCTACTGTAGGGTTAGGTGTTGTGAGAAAACAAATTGCATCCTTTGATATTAGTTGGTAGTAGAATACACAGAGGTTTTATGCAATGTGTAAGTAATTTGATGATAACAAGAACATTATTGTTCAATATGGGGAAGGTTAATATATGCAATATCGAGAAAAATTAAGGTTATACAACGTGTCGTCTTTGTAACTCAGATAATTTACCTACTTACCTTTTTAACCGACTTCAAAAAAGGAGGAGGTCCTTAATAACCATCTTTTTATATATATATATCATCATCACCATCATCATCATCATTACAGCCCTTCACAAGTCCACTGCTGAACATAGGCCTCCCCCAAGTAATGCCACAAAGCACGGTCCTGAGCCACCTGCATCCATCGACTTCCTGCATGTCTTACCAGGTCGTCACTCCATCTAGTGGGGGGTCGCCCTACACTACGCCTACCGGTACGAGGCTGCCACTCGAGAACCTTTCTTCCCCATCGGTTATCGGTTCTTCGAGCTATATGGCCGGCCCTTTGCCACTTCAGCTTACTAATCCGTTGGGCTATGTCGGTCACTCTGGTTTTACTGCGGATATCCTCATTTCTGAGTCTATCACGCAGAGAAACTCCGAGCATAGCCCTCTCCATAGCTCGCTGAGCGACCTTAAGCGTCCTCATACGGCCAGCAGTGAAGGACCACGTCTCAGATCCGTAAGTCATCACTGGCAACACGCACTGGTTGTACAATCTAGTTTTTAGAGATTGAGGTATACCTGACGAAAAGATATGTCGTAATTTCCCGAACGCTGCCCAGCCGAGTTGAATCCGTCGATTGACCTGTCGGTCGAAGTTGGACTTACCTAGTCGGACTATTTGTCCCAGGTAAACGTACTCGTCAACAACTTCGACCATAGTGCTCCCAACAACTACTGGCACAGGTGTGACATGGACATTAAACATGATCTTTGTTTTGTCCATGTTCATCTTAAGCCCTATCCGTTGGGAGGCACTATTGAGGTCATTGAGCATAATGCTTAAGTCCTCCAGCGATTCTGCCATAAGGACTATATCGTCGGCAAATCGAAGGTGAGTGATGTACTCGCCATTGATGTTAATACCGTATCCTTTCCAGTCCAGTAGCTTGAAAACGTCTTCCAACGCAGCGGTGAAGAGTTTCGGGGATATAACATCACCCTGTCTTACACCTCTCTGCAGTTGGATAGGTTTCGAACTCTGGTTCTGTACTCGGATAGCCATCGTAGCCCTACTGTACAAACACTTCAGCACTTCGATGTACCGACAGTCAACTTGGCACCGCTGAAGGGACTGTAGCACCGCCCAAATTTCGACGGAATCAAAGGCTTTCTCATAGTCCACATATGCCAGGCAAAGTGGCAGATTGTACTCTTCGGTCTTCTGTACAATCTGCCGCAGGGTATGTATATGGTCTATGGTACTGAAGCCTTTTCGGAAACCGGCTTGTTCGGGAGGCTGGAAGTCGTCGAGTCTGCGTGCGAGACGATTCGTAATGACTCTCGAAAACAGCACGTAGACGCGGCTCGGAAGGGAAATTGGTCTGTAGTTCTTTAAGAGAGCGTTGTCGCCCTTCTTAAAGAACAAGACCACCGCACTTCTGCTCCACGCCTCTGGAGTAGTGCCACCATGGAGGACGGAATTGAAGAGCTTCTGAAGGACCTCAAGTACCGGTGTTCCACCCGCTTTCAGAAGCTCCGCTGTAATTCCATCCTCGCCCGGGGCCTTGCCGTTTTTAACCTGTACGCCAAGCCATGCTCACTTTCGATCGCGCAATACCAACCTTACGCCCGCCAAGTAGTGATCGAATTAGATCAGAATTATGTAAACATGTCTACCTATGAAAAAACTATTTTTTCGTTTTAAACAAAACCAAAGACACTATGCAATAGATATTAGTATCAAAGACAAAGATATGCTCTTTTATTTTAAACCATAACCTGGCAATGTTTCTTAGAAAAAAAAAAAAAGAAATCACTCTGAACTTCCGGCGTTCCACGTGTCACTTTGATGAAGGTCCGTCCGTCTTTTTTATAGAATTTTATATTTGTGTCTGGACTAAAAACGAAAGTATTATACTTTTTTATATTCCTTGTAATATAGTCAACACGTAGATATGTAATTTGTGGTATAAAAAGTGAAAAGTAAATTGCCAAAAGTACTTCAAATTCCGAAAGGCCTGTTTTGGCGGGCGGGTTATAAATGTGTTATTTTTCAAATTCTCATTTATTTTTAGTGTAAAATGTAAGTAAAAATAGTTTTCCTACATATTTTGAAATAACATGACGTTGTATTTATTTCAAATTCACACGAACATATTTTAGAAATATTGTTCGAAATGTCACAGATAAAATATTATTTTATTTTTTTTTTTTAATTTTTTAATATTTTAATATTTTGGTATGAGTAACGAATGGAAACACATAAAACATAAAATATACATATTTCCAAACAATTTCATATAAATTTCTACAAAAACAAAGGTGTAGAATTCAAATTAGTAGTAATTTTGTCACTAAAATTGAAGTTTATACTACTATTATGCTATACAGTGTAATTTATATACTTTATTACAATTTTTAGCAACCAAAAATAATTTTATTCGATAGTTTATACATTCAACAAGACTTCCTGTAAGTTTTATCCATAAATATTGTCTCAAAGTGAAAATATAGCAAAATTTGCAATATTGCAAAAAATTTCCTAACCTAGAAATTTTCCCGCCAAAAAGGTCCCGAGTGAACGGGAGTGTAACATGGCGCGCGCTCGCTTGGCGTACAGGTTAAGGTGGTGGAGAGCCATTCTAATCTCGCTCAGACTGACGTCCGGGATATCATCGGAATAGTGTCGGATAAGACTTGCTCTTGGATCGTTACTCACACTTGCGTGTGGCTCCAACGATGATGTGTACAGCTGCCCATAGAACCTCTCAATCTCACTCAGAATCTCAGGTGTCCCGGAAACGATGTTGCCACACTCAGTCATCAGCTTTGACAGTTGGCTCTTTCTGGCAGATAGATCTCTGGCAAAGACTTTGGAGGCCTGGTTCCGCTCGATCGCTTCTTTAATACGAGAAGTATTAAAGTTGCGTAAGTCTCGCCGCATGAATTTGGAGATCTGTCTGTTCAGTTGCCTGTATGCTGTCAAATCTGTTGACGATTGCAGCCTCATCTCCCGTCTAACAGCCATGAGATTAAGAGTGTGATCGGAGAGTTTTTGTGTTCTTCTGCGGCGGGTCTTGCAGAACTTAGCTCCGACCGCATGAACAGTTTCCACGAGCTTGTCGTTCATATCGTCCACTGCATTGCAATCTTCTAGGCACTGGAAGCGGTTACGTAACTCGAGCTGAAAGGTTTCGGGATTCTGGATTAGAGCACGAGGGGGACGGAGCGTTGACTTCATTAGACGAGACCTCTCCAACTTAACGTTTAGGTTCAGTGTGCCTCTAACCATTCGGTGATCGCTGCCAGTTTTCACCCTTGCGATCACTGAGACATCACTGAACAGTTGGCGTCTGGTCGTCATAATGAAGTCAATCTCATTTTTTGTCGAACCGTCGGGGCTCGACCAGGTCCACTTCCCGTGGGGCCGCTTCTGGAAGAAAGAGTTCATCATAAAGAGTCCCTCTTTCTCCATAAAGTCGGCCAGCTGCTGGCCCCTTCGGTTCCGTTGCCCTACTCCAAATTTCCCTACCTTCAGCTCACCGCTTTCTCTTGTGCCTAGTTTTGCGTTGAAGTCTCCCATCAACACCGTGTAGTGGGTTTTGGAGGAATGTATGGCTCTGGAAATATCCTCATACATTTCCTCCACCTCCTCATCGGGATGTGCCGAGGTTGGTGCGTAAACCTGAATGACCTTCAGCGAATACCGTTGGGCGTGCGTTGGAGGGGGTGCTAAGAATCTCCGGTGGAGGTTCGGTTGCCACCTACGACGACTCGACCTGGCAACATTTAACGCACGCACACTGAGGACTGACTAGAAGATCCTGGAGCTGGAAGAAGAGATAGACAAGTTGCGCTGGAGTATTATAGGATTATCCGAGGTCCGAAGAGAGGGGGAGGACACGGTGATTCTCAAATCCGGCAACTTGTTCTATCACCGGGAGGGCGACCATCTGTCCCAAGGAGGTGTCGGATTTATCGTCCACAAGTCTCTCGTCAACAACGTTGTAAAGATTGGGAGTGTGTCGACGAGGGTCGCGTACCTGATACTCAGAATCACCAAACGGTATTCGCTGAAGGTCATACAGGTTTACGCACCAACCTCGGCACATCCCGATGAGGAGGTGGAGGAAATGTATGAGGATATTTCCAAAGCCATGCATTCCTCCAAAACCCACTACACGGTGTTGATGGGAGACTTCAACGCAAAACTAGGCACAAGAGAAAGCGGTGAGCTGAAGTTAGGGAAATTTGGAGTAGGGCAACGGAACCAAAGGGGCCAGCAGCTGGCCGACTTTATGGAGAAAGAGGGACTCTTTATGATGAACTCTTTCTTCCAGAAGCGGCCCCACAGAAAGTGGACCTGGTCGAGCCCCGACGGTTCGACAAAAAATGAGATTGACTTCATTATGACGACCAGACGCCAGCTGTTCAGTGATGTCTCAGTGATCGCAAGGGTGAAAACTGGCAGCGATCACCGAATGGTTAGAGGCACACTGAACCTAAACGTTAAGTTGGAGAGGTCTCGTCTAATGAAGTCAACGCTCCGTCCCCCTCGTGCTCTAATCCAGAATCCCGAAAACTTTCAGCTCGAGTTACACAACCGCTTTCAGTGCCTTCAAGATTGCAATGCAGTGGACGATATGAATGACAAGCTCGTGGAAACTGTCCATGCGGTCGGAGCTAAGTTCTGCAAGACCCGCCGCAGAAGAACACAAAAACTCTCCGATCACACTCTTAATCTCATGGCTGTTAGACGGGAGATGAGGCTGCAATCGTCAACAGATTTGACAGCATACAGGCAACTGAACAGACAGATCTCCAAATGCATGCGGCGAGACTTACGCAACTTTAATACTGCTCGTATTAAAGAAGCGATCGAGCGGAACCAGGGCTCCAAAGTCTTTGCCAGAGATCTGTCTGCCCGTAAGAGCCAACTGTCAAAGCTGAAGACTGAGTGTGGCAGCATCGTTTCCGGGACACCTGAGATTTTGAGTGAGATTGAGAGGTTCTATGGGCAGCTGTACACATCATCGTTGGAGCCACACGCAAGTGTGAGTAACGATCCAAGAGCAAGTCTTATCCGACACTATTCCGATGATATCCCGGACGTCAGTCTAAGCGAGATTGGAATGGCTCTCCAGCACCTTAAAAACGGTAGGGCCCCAGGTGAGGATGGAATTACAGCGGAGCTTCTGAAAGCGGGTGGAACACCGGTACTTGAAGTCCTTCAGAAGCTCTTCAATTCCGTCTTCCATGGTGGCACTACTCCAGAGGCGTGGAGCAGAAGTGCGGTGGTCTTGTTCTTCAAGAAAGGCGACAACGCTCTCTTGAAGAACTACAGACCGATTTCCCTTCTGAGCCGCGTCTACGTGCTGTTTTCGAGAGTCATTACGAATCGTCTCGCACGCAGACTCGACGACTTCCAGCCTCCCGAACAAGCCGGTTTCTGAAAAGGCTTCAGTACCATAGACCACATACATACCCTGCGGCAGATTGTACAGAAGACTGAAGAGTACAATTTGCCACTTTGCCTGGCGTATGTAGACTATGAGAAAGCCTTTGATTCCGTCGAAATTTGGGCGGTGCTGCAGTCCCTTCAGCGGTGCCAAGTTGACTGTCGGTATATCGAAGTGCTGAAGTGTTTGTACAGTAGGGCTACGATGGCTATCCGAGTACAGAACCAGAGCTCGAAACCTATCCAACTGCAGATAGGTGTAAGACAGGGTGACGTTATATCCCCGAAACTCTTCACCGCTGCTTTGGAAGACGTTTTCAAGCTACTGGACTGGAAAGGATACGGTATTAACATCAATGGCGAGTACATCACTCACCTTCGATTTGCCGACGATATAGTCCTTATGGCAGAATCGCTGGAGGACTTAAGCACTATGCTCAATGACCTCAATAGTGCCTCCCAACGGATAGGTCTTAAGATGAACATGGACAAAACTAACATCATGTATAATGTCCATGTCACACCTGTGCCGGTAGTTGTTGGGAGCACTATGCTCGAAGTTGTTGACGAGTACGTTTACCTGGGACAAATAGTCCGACTAGGTAAGTCCAACTTCGACCGAGAGGTCAATCGACGGATTCAACTCGGCTGGGCAGCAAGACACAAGACGAGTTAGAAACGCGGAACTTTTATCACGTGTCCGGCACGGAAAACCCCGCCGATTGTCTATCCCGTGGACTCACCCCGATGCAAATAATGGACCACCCGCTTTGGTTCCACGGACCTGCTTGGGTTCACTTGGATCCCTCGCAATGGCCAATAACCGATTTCGAACCTTCGTCAGTGTCACAACCGCCGGAACAGAAGAGACACGCTCTAGTGGCGAACGTTTCGAGCGAGGTTTCTCCAATCATTGCTTTGGCGAACCGCTTGTCCTCTTGGTCGAAATTATTGCATAGCGTAATTTACGTTTGTCGATTCGCGAAGCTTTTACCGCGACGTTCGTATGTCTTAGCATCCGATTACAACTATGCCGAGTCGCTAGTATTGCGTGAACTTCAACGTGCGCACTTCTCTGAAGAAATTAGAAGATTACAATCGAATAGAGCTTGTAGTCGCGCCTTTCAACGCCTTAAGCCATTTTTACAGGATGGGATTGTAAGGGTAGGTGGACGCTTGTCCAACTCGCAATTGAGTTTCGACCAACGGCACCCTATTGTTTTACCGCGTAAAGACCATATCATGAACTTATTAGTCGATTACCATCATAAATTGAACTCGCACGCTGGCCCCGACTTGTTGATGTCGATTTTGCGTCAGAATTATTGGATTCTTTCTGCACGTAGTTTAATACGCAATCGGGTGCACAGATGTATAGCTTGCTTTCGGGCACGCCCCAAGCCGTCATTTCCGGAAATGGCGGAACTTAGATCTTGTAGAGTAATACAATCAGTAAAGCCCTTCACGCACACCGGGTCTGATTTCGCTGGCCCGTTTAAGGTCACGCTCACTCGCGGGCGTGGTATAAGATCCACAAAGGCTTACGTCTGCATTTTCGTATGTCTAACTACTCGAGCGGTGCATATAGAACTCGTTGGTGATCTAAGCACAGCAGGCTTTATGGGTGCATTTAAAAGATTTCTTTCCCGCCGTGGCCCTGTAAGTAAATTGTATTCGGATAACGGTACGAACTACGTCGGTGCAAAACGTATTCTATCGGAACTACATGAGCTCTTAGCTAGCAAGTATTATAATTCGGAGTTCGCTCACATTCTAGCCGAGAACCGCATTGAGTGGTCTCTGAACGTCCCAGCCGCGAGTCATTTTGGGGGCAATTGGGAGACTAATATCAAGAGTCTAAAGAATCATTTATACCGAGTAATAGGAGATCAAATTTTGTCCTTCGAAGAGCTAAGTACGGTGCTCGCTCAAATTGAATGCGTAATGAATAGTCGCCCACTTTGTCGTACGTTGTCTAGTGACCCCTCGGAACCGCTGGCTCTAACTCCAGCACATTTTTTGAATTTAACGCCTTTAAAGTATTTGCCAGCCGCAGATATGGATGAGAACAGACTTAGCATTTCCGCACGCCACAAATTATTAGATCGGTTAGTGCAATCGTTTTGGAAACGATGAAGGATGGAATACTTGCATACTTTGCAGTCTCCACAAAAATGGAACACAGCAACTGAGCCTTTAGCTGTAGGAACTGTGGTTGTGCTCACCAAAGAGAATACACCGCCTCTCCACTGGCCGTTAGGAATTGTCGAAGAGGTCTTTCCCGGTTCCGACGGAGTAGTTAGGATAGCTCGCGTTAAGGCCACGGTTGGGTCTTACTTGCGTCCGGTTGTCCGTTTGTGCCCCCTGCCTCCTCCATAATTTAAATTAGCTTTCTAGATTAAATTGTAGTTGAATTTAAGTAATCTTAGCGTTAGTTAGTTATTTTGTTAGTTGATCTTAGCTCTAGTTGTATTAGTTAATTTTGAAGGAAATCCTTCAAGGGCGGGGGAGATGGTTGCGCGGAAAACCATTCGTATTATTATATTTGACGGTAGAGGTGCCAAACCGCTTGTTCCTTTCCGAAAAACGATATCATTCGTACCCTCCTATCGACACATCGGGGTGGTGGGGTGGGAGGGGCAAGAAGATGATTCTAGAATGTCACGTAATCATCGGAGCCGAGGACATATAAGACACGCGCGACCGTTGCGCGTCCTCTTCCCACCGCGCCAGTCATTGGAACAACAGCTCTTCCCACCGCGCCAGTCATTGGAACAACACCTCTTTCCACCGCAGTCGTCGTTGAAACTACAACGCTTCTCTCCCGACGCACCCCTGGGGCCCCAGAGTGTCTGTCTAGAAGAAGTTCCAGAAGTTGCAGCTATAGTGCTCTACACAAATAGAAGAAACCCCGGTGAGTCAACACTCCTTTAATTAGTTCCTGCCTTATATAGTTTAACCCGCTCCAATTTTGTTGTTCTCCTAATCAGGCAGGATTCCTTTTCAGCGATTTGGCACAATAATAGTTTTAGTTTAGGGAAGAGCGAGTGCATTATATCGCATGCTATAGTAGTCGCTTTACGTAAGCGTAGAAGCAATCGCATATACAGTCCACTTTAGTTAATATCTCGCGTAATAGGTTTAAGGTTCGACCGGGGAACTAGACTTCGGCAGCCTTAGACACGTGGCTCCACCAGCCTATTTAAATGTTTTGAAACGCAGCGTATAGGAAAGCACGAAAATAGCCTGTTTATTCCAAATGGAAATGGTATATTTTTTTAATTAAAGGAAACTGAGCATAATTATCCGTTAGGGATGCAGACTTTTGAAAAGAAACTGAGCTAAATTGATTCGTTAGAGATGCAGTTTTCTAAATTGAAAGGAAACTGAGCCAAATAAAAGATCCGTCAGAGATGCAGCCTTTTGAGTTGGAAGAAAACTGAGCTTAATAGGTCCGTCAGAGGTGCAGCATTTGGAATTGAAAAGAAACTGAGCTAAATAGGAAATTTTGAATTGAAAGGGAAGATCTGTGGGAATTCTGATTAATTGATTGTGGGAATTTTGGAAAAAAGAACTAACTGAACACTATTTTAAGACGCTACTGTACACAATGTTATATGTTTTCCATTCGGGGAAAGAATGTGGAGATTCTGGGCATTTGACATACGCGAACATGGTACATACAGCTAACCGTGAGAGAAACATGGTTTTTCTAAGTTGACCCTCGCTACCTGTAACGTTTGCCCTTGCGCTTTATTAATTGTCATTGCAAAACTGAGCTTAATAGGGAACTGCAACCTTTTGAATTGAAAAGGAAAATCTGTGGGAATTATAGGGATCCGTGGTATAATAACATTTTCACCTTTTCCTACGCCTGTCAAATTTAAACCGATTATGTTCCGTCCAAGATGTGTCGCACGCAGCCTTGTCCCGTTACAACCGAGGAGCATCTAAATTTCGCATTAGCATAACTGGGACGCCTAATTTTAGTTGAAGCTTATGTGAGGGCACACCTGACAACTCTAGAGAATTTAGAAACTCTACGGGATATGAAGTGCTCTGTTCTGTGTCCATAACTGTGTCTACTGACAAATACTCTGTTATTTCTCCTGCTACTTCACTTAATATATCTGAATTTATTTCGCTAACGCTCTCATTTTTTGGTGCAAGAATCGCCCTTTCACATAACCATTTGTCTTCATGCATGTTGTTCGTTAAATCTGAATAAACGCTCGCAATTAATTCGGAATGACTGTACTAAATTACAAAAACCTGTCGTCAATTTAACGCAGTCCTCAGCATCCGTTTCTAACCACACATCGCCAATTTTTAATAGTGTGTCAGCATAGTTTCCAGCATTGATATCATTATACAAATGCACTCTCATATTCGTAGTTAACCGGAATTTTGTCACCTTATTTCATAAAATAGACGACTTGAGGCATGCTTTAATTTCATCTGCAGGTGTGCCCTTTTGAATGACAGGTAAAGTTTGGCGAAAGTCACCAGCCAGTAAAACCACCATTCCTCCCATTACATCGGTATAGCTGCGCAAATCCTGGAGCGTTCGATTTAGTGCTTCTACACATACAGCTATTTTTCGCGACATTGTACTTTTAGTCCCACACTAAAAGTTTGCATTGTCATAGCATTATACCTCGTGCACTATTTTTGCTAAAGTTGCAGATCGGCGATTCTTCCTGGGCTAGATTTAGAGGGAGTTTTGAAACAGAATGTGCAGTGCGGCCCCCGCTTAGCAGCGTGGCGGCTATACCGGAGGAAGCTACGGCCACAGCAATGTTTTTATCTTTCCGTACTTGCGCTAAGAATAAATTTAACAAAAATGTCTTCCCAGTTCCTCCAGGGGCATCTAAAAAGAAAAGTGCACGATTTCCACATTCAATTTGTCCTAATACTTTGTTAAAAACTTTTTTGTTCGGGAAGCAAGCGGGGTACAAATTCGGCTACTTGCTGCTGCAAAGCTGGTATATCGTTGTTTGCTTCACGTATAACCTCATCACTTAGTTCATTTTCGGTTGTTCGCTGAGGGCTTATCATTCCAAAGTCGCTTAATTTTTTGCCTACCATTGCCATTACTTTATCTTCAATTTTTCTAAGTGCTCATTATAAACGTGTTCATTGTATGTCATGTTCGCGTGTGTCTGCTGTAACCTTCGCATAATATCTTCCGCCATGTACTCTTTATATTTGTCCCACAATTCATGTGCATTAGATAGCCCGCAAGATGATATGAGAATTGCATAAAGATCCCTAATTTTGGCTGGTGACTGGCACTGCACAGCTTCCTCCATGGTTTCATCACAGTGATTATCGTTTTCTAAAAGATGCAGAGCTTCACATGCTTCTCTATAAGTTGCGCATTCCTGACCGTTGACAGTTTTAAGGTTTTTATATCCTGTAGGACCCCGAACATGGTGCACCAGCAATCGTAAACAGAAACATTCAAAATTAGTTACACGGAAGGTATACACACGACCAAGGGCATCTAATGACTTTATACCGGGCCAATTTGCAACAGACGCGCCTTAAATACGGCGTTTCCACTCCTTCCTAGATGTGTTCCAAGTATACTAGCGGGGGACTTCAGAATATAACAACGTTTTTGCAAAGGGGTCGGTTTGACAAAGTTGAAAGAAGGCTGTTAGTGTAGTTTTTGGCGGTGATGCAATTCTTTCCTGGAAATTTCTTTCGGTGAAATATACACGCTCTCCATTTTCTAAGTGCACGGCAAGGTAAGTAACTGTTGGGTGCCTTTCGTGTAAAGGGAAGCCAAGGAGACGCCACGCTGCCTCGTTACTGCTGACATAACGCCCTGCTTGAAATGTCTGTACTTCATTAACGGGATTTGCCTCACCTTCACTCCTGAAATTAAATATTGCTTGGTCGCTTCCTTTATTTATATACTTACAGATATACTTGATTGCGCGGACAGAGCTACACGCTTCTACATTAATGTGGGCATTAAACATTTTACATAGAATGGGCGAATACGGGACAATCCAGCTGTTATCTAAGGTTTCAAACGCTCCAGAGCGAGATTTGATTGTAACTTTCCTGCCACCATCTTCGGGAGCTCTGCGTCTGTATAAAGGGTAGCCATTGTCATTGTGTACTGTTTCTTTTAATAGCTGTTTAGAAAATTTCTTTGCACATTTTCCTTCTTTCATACATGGCGCAATTGAATTTCGTGCTCCACATGGACCGTGAATCATATTTCGGACGATGGTATCATACAATTCTTTATCTTGCTCAGGATCCGGAATCTCGGCGCTTATTATGTCGTCTATTTGGCTGGGCCGCAACTTCTCTTTAAGCCATATTAGAATGTGGGCATGCGGTAATCCTCTTTTTTGCCATTCAATTGAATACATGAAGTACTGCACCTCTCCGAAAATTTTCCCTTTGTTAATTACATACATTAATTTTAGTACTTTTAATCTAAATACTCTAGCAAGTAAATCGTGGCTGTCAGTACTTTTTTGGCCCGGCATTAGCTCCTCGGATATTTCTTTCCATGTGGGATTGCAAGTAAAAGTAACAAAAAGATCAGGTCTTCCGTAAGTTCGTACATAGACGAATGCGTCTTGTGTGTACTCATGTAGGTAGCGGGGACTGTTAACGAATGATGAGGGCAGAATTACCATTTTACCTAATAATTCTCAACGCGCAGCTTTTTTTGATTTAAAGATATATAACGGAGACGTTCACTTTCTACCTTCACATACATGTCTACCAAAAATTGATGAAATAATTGTCTACACCGGGCTAAGAGGTTAAAATCATTTTCTCGCAAAATCATACGATACGCATAAAAATCCATACATAACACTTTTTTGTTCGGAGTAGGCTCCTTTGTGACCGGGTAATGAGTGGAATTTGAAAATGATAACCCTCTTGTCCTTTGCAATAAATCAATGGGTATTGCAGAGCGTCACAAAACTTGTGTGTATCGGCTACCCGTTGCAACGTATCATCACGTGCTCGCAAGACAATGTCTCGTGAAGAAAATTGATCATCACTAATTACGGCTGCTACTTCGTTTATCAAAGGTGCACTGTAGCGCCTTTCATGCTCTCCTCGAGGAGTCCGACAATAAAAGCGACAAATTTTTTTGTATATTTTTAAAGCCATCCCCAGCTTGTAGACTCATAACAGCAGTTTCAGATCATTGTTTCAAGTCCACACAATATGACACAAGTTCACGCCAAAGCAAAAATAATTTCATAATCGTAGTTATAAGTAGTAGTAGTAGTTTATAGAAACTTCTACATTATAAAGCCATCCCCAGCTTGTGGAGTCATTATAGCAGTTTTAGATCTATTCACGACAACACAAAGTGACTGAACATATGGTTTCAAAACAATATCAAATTTAAATTATTACAAAAACAGTATTTATAGTATGTGCCAAATCGATTGAGAAAAACGGACAATGACCTTTCGGTCTTTTAACCAGGGGTTACAAACCTTCAATATATAGGCACATTTTATATGTAGTACTTTATTTATAATGATTTTTTTATTATTTTTTTATAATGATTGATATAATATATATATTTATTAACTATTATTAAAAAATATGTAATAGATCGGTGTAGAAGAAAAATCATCCATTGTTATAAAGTACCTACTTTATTCATTTAACAACAAAAAACATTAATTTATAACACATATAAATATTCGAGTGATAACGACACCGAATAAGTACGTACTCATTCAAAAGATAAAACTTTATTTTCGATATTATATAAGAACTTTATTTTTATTCGGTGCAATCATCACTCGTATCTTCACTTGATGTGTGTTCAGATGAACTGTCTGTAACATTAATTATAAAGCGATCTGCAGTTTGGTCAATTCTATCATCCATGTCCATACCACGCATTTTTTGTTCAACCTTAAGGACATGCTAAATACAGTTTTTCCATTTATCTGGCGTGATTTGGGTTAAACCATCTTTAAGTAAATTTTTAACATCTGTTAACTTGAAAGTTGTATTTTTTCGTGCAACGTACCCTTTCACATCTGCCCACACAAGTTCAATGGGGTTAAGCTCACGTTGATAAAGAGGTAACCTTACCACTGTGATGCCTATCTCTTTTGCCATCTCGTCAGTGACGTAACTTCGGTAGTTATCTTTAACTGCCCTTATTTTTTCCATTAAGTGGGTCTTTGTGTCCGAGTGCACGTATGCGATCGGTTTGGATTCTAGCCATTCCTGCATATTTTGTTTCCGCCAAGACATCTTTGGGGTTTTTTTATAAACGTCTGGCAGTGGTAACTAGCGTTATCCATAACTATGACATCGCCGCTTTGCAGTTTTTCTATTACTTTTCTAAGCCTGTCCTCGAAATGGAGAGCGTCCATACTCTCATGGTAGTCACTAGTAGATGATGATTCAAAGACCCAATCACATCCCTCCAAAAAGCCATTTTCATTGCCAACGTGTACAATTATTAATCACTTTCCTTTACCCGAAGGGGCTTTCGCACCAGTAGAGTAGCCTTCCAACCGTGCTTGACGAGAAGAATCGACGACGAGAAGAAAATCGTGATGTCTTCCCTTACCTTTCCCATAGTATGACCTGTGTTAATCCATGATTCGTCAAGGTAAAAAATATTAAGTCCCTCGTTTCTTAATATTTGTATTTCTCCCAAATATCCGGTACGACACAGAACTATCTCTGGGCGATCTACTAGACCACTTTTTCTGTTTCTTTTTATATATTTGAATTTTAAATGGCATAACACACGTCGCAGGGAAGTTTTGGTCAGGTTTAGCAACTGGTCATCTTGATTTATACTGAGCAAAATTTTGTCTCTTTAGACAGTAAAGTTTGTGTCTTTAGATAGTCTCGGTAGTTCTCCTGCAAGTAAGAACTGATGCACTCTCGCTCTTATAGCCGATTTATTAAAATCGTCCAATTTGTCGTCAATTACAGACTTCTTTCTTTTATTAATTATTCCCTTTTCTGGTATATTATGGGAATCTCTATACACGCTTAATACGCGATATATAGTGCTCTTGCTGACTCCTGAGATCTTCTAAAACTTTTCTACCATTTTAAAATTTGAAGGATACACGTCTTTGGGCCAGCTGTTTTTGACATATTTGTATACATTAATGATAATCTCTTGTTACCCGACCGACAAAGATTTGTGGCAACAATTTGAAATTTGGAAACACAATTTGTGGCAAAGAATTTGAGTCTTGTTAATAAATAAATTTAAAAGGAATTGATTGTTTGCTTTCGATGCACTTTTTGGTAGTGATAACGGTGGTACCTATTGCGTTGGAACACCCTATGTACGGTTGTCTTAGGTATTTCTTACATACGAGTAGAAAAAGGAAGGAGTCCGCACCGCGATACTAGGAAGTGAAGCAACATTTATGCTGTATATGTATGCATGATGTGCGTAATAAATAACGTAATAAGAACTGGTTTACAGGTGAAAGGTAATCCCTAGGTACTTTTTTGTAATGTGGTATTATTTCTGCACCATTTAACGACACACGACGGCATTATTTCAATTTTTCATACGCGAACATAATGGCGGCCGATCGACTTATCTTTGTTGAGTGTGTGCGTATTTAAACGTAGCTGGCTTGTTTTGGAGTGCTTCATTTTTTATGTAGGTGACGCGGAGTCCTTACTTTTTTTACTCGTCCGTAGTATTTCTGTCAATAATGCAACGTTACAAACATAAGTTCGCGGATCATTTCGAACCTGACCAAAACTTCGTCTTCAATGTCAAAGTCACACAAAGTGACAGCGGTGTGCCATTTCGTTTACGCCAGATGTAAAAAAAATCAGACCAACGATGGATAGCAGTGTTAAAGTTGCAATACGTCCAAGACGAATGTCGAGTTGGCTGATGAAGGAAAAGAAGACAAAATAAAATTTAAAAATGCTCTTCGACCGATTTCAACCGAAAGACTAGAATCAAGTCAAACTAAAACAAATCCTATCAAAAATAACTCAGAAAAAAATTAAATACTCTAGAGGTTCCAAATGAGGTTGATTCACAGTATTATGTAAAAAAAATGCGACACTGGCCAACTCAAAAAGTCGTGGGTTCGAATCCGCCGTTCGACTACTGTCGTGTAGGCATGGCTATTTGAGATCGATAATCGAAAAAGCGAAATGAAAGTACCAAGTTAAACCATTTTGAAATCTACAGCGCCAACTTTTGAATACAGTTACCAGGTCCAGGTGAGTACATTTTTTACAGGGTGAAGGGAACTTGCTCGATAAAACTTTAATGTTACATTTTTACACTTTTACGAATTTTTATGTATATATTTCTAGCAAACCGTAATAGGTGCTGAAAAATAAAATATTAGGTATAGTAGGCATATCATTAGGTTATACAAAACAGAAAAATTTAAAATAGGTCCTCATTTGCAGATGCACCATCCAAAATATTGACGCATAGGGTGATTTTATGGAAAATTTATAAATCATCCTATATCTTTTAAATATCGCAACTTGGGTATAGACTTAATTTTTTTTGAACAGTTCTTCCATTGTCTATAACCCTCTTTCGTTTGATTGTTACGTTCTAGGACACCTTGTAATGAAAAAAACTGAATTTCTTGGGTAGATTTCATAACAAATTAAAAGCATTTATTTTAATATATTTATTTATTTCGAGAGCAAAATCAATATGCCCCTTTTATATTTTAAGTCACTTCATTCTTATTATATTTCATTTTAGTAATAAATAAAACGATGGCGTATTCTATATTAAAATACGTCAAACCTACTTTAAATACATAGCGAGAAATAAATAGTTTAAAAACATGTGAAACACATTTCTATTAAATAGAAAAAGAGTCGCTAGAATCCATCAAACAAAATCTTTGAAACATAACGTAGTTAAATCGATTATGCGGCATAAAATAATAGGCGAATAAACCTAAGAAATGAAACAATGATAAATTGACAAAGAAGACAACACAAATAAAATGGAATAAATAAAAATGTACGATCAGGCTTTAATTGAATTAATTAACTTAACATAATATGAGCTTTAAATAAAGTATTGAATGTTATGAATTTCCCGTATGTGGCCCGATAGTTAAGTCCGAATTTCAACATATCTTTCTATTAAATTTTTCAAACGATATTTGTTCGTGTGTGAATGCGTGCGTAGGTTCCTACATGAATTTATTTTTCATCTCGGTCTCCAGAATAAAATGATAATACCAACTCCTGCCCATAAAAGTATAAGTGCATGTTTAATACATGTAAATGTTCTCTTTAAAATTAAAAAAGACATTACCGTGTCATCAGACTCACAGAACTTTCGTTGTTTTGGAAAAATAAAACAAGAAAACTAGATTACAATAAAATATTAAGAACAGAATTACATTACATTTTTGAAAAAAAAAAAGAAATACACGACGAAATGATTTTTTTTAAAACATTGATGAAGAAAGTCTGATAAATAACATCGATTATTTTAACATGATTACTTTCAATACGTTATTAAAATAATAGCTAATGCTTAAAATCTCAGCAGGCGTTATTCTGCCCTTTCCATTTAGTGTCTTGGTTGTGATAGAGAAAATAAGAATTGGAAGTTACTTTGATTGATAATTTACTGAACAGCAAGATGTACTTACAATGAAAACATGAAAATGATGCACGGAGTTATTTTTATATCACTCCGGGATTCCAGAGTGACGGGATGAATTCGGAATAAAGTAAAATCTATAATCACCCCGAATTCACTCCGTACTTCTATACAATTGAATAAAAATACTTTTACGGATTTTATCGCGTTTAATTTGTTTAATTTTAAGCTCGAAACGTCTGGTTTTAAAATTAAGCAAATTAAACGTGATAAAATCCGTAAAAATAGATTTATTCAATATAAAGTGTCGCGTAAATATAAGAAATCATTAAGTATAAATATGAAATTTTAGTAATGTGACTGACTACACCGCAAGTTATCGGATCCAGTTTTTGTAATTTCACTTAATGGCACTAAAATGGTATTTAGCCTGTGTTCCGAAATAGAACCCAGTATACTGGCCAATGGAAAATATGTCATAAATGACGCCATACTGGTGATTCATTTCAAAACATTGGCCAGTATATGACATTATACATTTCCGCCGTATTGCATACGTAGACCGTAATTTGGCTCTGTCAAACATTTATTGAAATAAAAATTAACATCATTTAGTACAAATAATTTATTTTTAGGTTAAGTACAATAATTCTATAAGTTACCTGAATATGCTCTTGACCACTCTCCCTCAGTAACGAAGAATAAGTATGATTTCTCATTATTTTATTGTACAGATTTAACTGTTTAAGCTCTGCCATTTTTTGTATTTGAATATATAAAAACAAATTCTGGCATATTTCACAGTTAAAAATTATTTTAATATGGCGGGATATACGATACAATATGGCGGCGGCACGCCAGTAAAATACGTCATTTGCATTCGCCCAGTATACTAGGTTCTATTTCGGAACACAGGCATTGTATGATAGTCAATTTGGTTCATAATTACAGAATTTTTTAATACCTATCGGATCGTAGAATAGCTATGACCCGAAGTCTTGTTATAACAAATACTGATAATCACAATAATCAGTCAAATCGTTCAGAAGTCACACGACCACAAACACACGCACTATCTATTACATAAATAATACGTAAAAATAAATGATTCTTTGCATGTATAAAATTTTGATAGGTTTATGTGTACGCGTCCGCGAATGTTTTAGACAAAAAAAAGATGCTAGGCACAGGCACTAAAACTTAAATATTAAAATATGACAACGCCATGTATTTTCCATGAATTTGAACGATAAACGAGAAAAAAATACATATTTTGTATAAGTAAACGAACAAGCATTGGATGAAATATACTAGTAAGTACTTATTATTTTTAAGTACAGTTTGTTAAAATAAAATATGTATTAAGGTTCTAATTATTATGAAAGATTCGAGAATATTCAGAGATTCACCAGGACCACTTGGGTTTGAATGGACCGAAGCTCCATTTATCGGGAAGACCTTCGTGTGTGATGTCCTCGAAGGGACTATCTGACCATTGAAACGGTTGTAAAGTATTTCTGTTAAGGATTTCCTGTGCCTTCTGTTCAGCTTGGTGTTTTACAAGGTCCCGTATTTCTAAGCCATTTATTGTCGGTTCGTCATCGAATTGGTCAGTGTAAACGGAGGCCACAGTTCCTTTATTAATTGTTGTCTCTGTTTCGTTCAATTGAGGGGGTTCAGCGAACGGAGGGCTAGATATCGCGACGAATTCCAACGAATCGCTGTCTGTTGTACCTGTAAAAAAATTGTTTAATTGACTACAAATTGTGTAGTACAATAGTGATGCATACCAAGCCAAGCCATGCTTGGAGTGGAATACGCACTCACGTACAGTGACGTGAAATATAGATAGTAAAAATCATCGTCATCGTAATCAGCCCGAAAAAAGTTCATAATTAAATGCGAGCCTCTTCTAAGTACCAATATGCTTGGAGTAGAATACAAAGAAGAAGAAAATTTGAACATTATTCAACTAAACTTATCTACATACTTGTGTTGTGTTTGTGTTGAGGTTATAATCCATAAGTTTGTCATGTCAACGATACGGAAGGGCAGTTCAAGTTGAAATTAACAGACTGAGTTGCAACTTAAAAACCAAATTATAAAACAGCGAATCAAGTCGTGCAAAAATAAAAATTACATAAAATATTATTTGCAAAAAAGAAGAATTCCTTTTTAGGATTTCTTTTATCTTAAAACTTACGTTTAATGGTCTGAAAAAATATCGATTTTTATACCTTTTCGATACTTGGAATTTTATATCGATACATCGATATCAAAATATTAAATATCGCTCAGAAATATCGATACATTGAAAAAATAATATCGATATATCAACAAGAATATTCCTCTAACTTTGACTTTGTCACTGAAGCCAGGGTCATGGAAGTTAGAGAGAAGGAGAACGATCGCTGTAGAAAATAGTGTCCCAGAAATATGGACAAAATAAGCGAGGCGCTTAATGTCATTAATATAAAGGATGTTGTCCATCACAGTTTTAATATGTTATTTAAATGGTCACATCGCTATTTCTCGGCAACAACAAGATTATCTCGTCACTTCCATTAAATTAGACTAAGGGCAGCCTATCAAGTCTACAGCAGAAAATAGGCCTACCTAATTGATTGCTTCAAATTGTATCGTATACGGATTTTTTTTTAAGGAATAATTGTGGCAAACGAGCACACAGATCATACAGTCCACCTGTAAGTGGATGCTGACACCCATAGATATCTAAACTAGGGGATTTTTTCACAGTCTGGAAAAAAATTGCGTGTAACAGGTGAACGGATTAGAATCCTACGGCACTGATATTTTACAAGTTTTTGCTTTCACATTAACATACACATTATGAAATTGATCTATCAATGAATACTATTAATTGGGTGCGTATTATTTTAATTTCGATAGTTTTTAATTGATTTATTTATTTAATTCAAAATATTTTTTTTGTTTTTTTTTTGTTATTGAAGGTTTGTTTGAAATTAGTAGTATTTATTGATAGATCAATTTCAAAACCAATAAACTTGTAAAATATCAGTGCCATAGACATCTATTTCGTTCACCTGTTACACCCAATTTTTTTTCCAGACGGTAAAAAAATCATCTAGTATATATCCATCCACGATTAAGAATCTAAATGTACAACGCGTTGTCAACCCTAAGGACTAAGATAAGATGTCTCGTTTATAGTAAAAATGGACTCCGGTTGTCTATACTCATCAGACGAAACACAACAACATTAAGCTGCTTTTTCACGCTGGTACTGTGTGAGAGCATGCTCCTTCTCCGATCAAGCCGACACATTTATGATACAGCCATAATGTAGCTGCCGCGTGGCTCTATACCGTATGAAAAGACGTGGCCATTATGGCAAATCTAAGTGGAAGAGGCTCATGAAAACAATTGGATTATTAAGGACTGACGAAGAAGAAGAAAGTAAAACGTGATCAACTTACCACTAACGACCTTCGTATCAATAACCCCATAGGGGGCTTTGTATTTCTTTACGATATCGCCTCTCACTCCCAGAACAGACCAGTGGTCAGCTTTCTTAAGAACGCAATCAAATTTATCGAAGCATTCGGCGGTGTCGGTGCCATTTCCTGTGCTGTATAATGCTGTCACGTTGTTCATACGCATCAGTTTTATAATGCTCTCCAAAGACGTCGCGTTTTTATATCCGCGCTTGAAAGTTATTGCGCGCGGTGATTCTGATTCTGAGAACGTCTTTCCGTAGATTGCCTCCATTTTCGTTACATGTGTTATTTCTGCAACGTCCTGAAAGAATGAAAATTTTATTTAAAGGTGCAATAAATAAAGTTAGCGTGTAGGTTTTTCAGTCATCATCATGAATCAGTTCGCTTTACTATCTACGTCTACGTCGCTGCTTACAACCGGGACGGGTACAAGTCAAGCATTGGCTTATTTTATTAAAAATAAACATTATTAGATCTTGTAAACATGATTTTGTGACATTATTTCTAAACCTGACTGCAATGATTTGGTGTAAGGCTATGTTACCTTATGGTAGACAAATCATTTGTCCAAATTCGACGACTAAGTGCGAGGCCACGTCTCGGGACCATTCTCTTTAAGTTATACTATAGTTGCGACGACTGAGTGGTGACGTTGCGTCGTTCTACAAATAAATATAATAATAGCAACGCAATGTGTGGCATACTCAGTGTGTTGCGGTGAGAGAAACGAAACGGGTAGGGATGATGCAATGCAACGCTAAACGGCGGCACAATGTTTATGCGTGCGCAAACGTTTGTCAACTATGTCTCGGCGTTACGACGCCGTAGCACAGTTTAAAGATAGTCTAAGGGTCACAGCTCATTAGAACCACCCGGCACCCGACCCTCACCGCCTCGTCTCGAGCGGTTGGTAATCTTAGTGTGGATTTGTATGGGCCTGCGCTCACTATATCAACTCCGTACCATCACCGGATCGCCTCACACGCGAGGTGTCCACGCGCGGACTATGAGTGACCCACTCGATGATAGCTCGCTGCTAGCATGCTTGCCTCGCGTGAAGCGCGAGCTGGCAACGCGCGGTTCACGCGAGTGCGATGCGGCGCTCTCCACCAACCCTTCATTTTAAGTTTTTCTTTCGAATGTGTCAGACGCATTGTTGTTTGTTTTTAAAATGAACAAAGAAAAACTTATAGAAGAAGTTCGGAAGTATAATTTATTGTATGATTTAAGGGTCACTCGTTAACCACGCGAGGTCCACTTGTTGACGACGCGAGGTCCACTCGATGACCATGCGAGGTTCACTGGTGACAACGCGGCGTCCAACCGTGGTTCACCTGTCGACTACAACTGTGACGAGGCGGTGAGGGTCGGGTGCCGGGTGGCTCTAATGAGCTGTGACCTTTATAGTTGGGAAACGTATGCACTTGTGCAGAGCTACGGCGGAGGCCTTGCGGGGCAGAAGACGGCGCTACCTTGTGCCAGCGAATTCTACTAAGTCTGCCGATTTTTTTTTATAGAAAAAGACAAACGAGCACACCGTCCACCTGATGGTAAGTGGTTGCTGCGGCCCATAGACATCTACATCTATCTTCCATTGCAAATCAAAATGCAGATGCGTTGTCACCCATGAGGACTGAGATGGAATGCCTCATTTCCAGTAAAAAGGGTCTCCGGTTCTCTACACTCACCATACGAAATACAGCAGCATTAAGCTACTATTTCACGCTGGTATTCTGTGAGAGCGTGTTCCTTCCCCGGTCGAGCCGACCCATTCGTGCTACAACTATACTACTAATATAACTGCAGCATGGCTCTACCACGTAAAAAACTACCTACTATCTTGTGCCAGCGAATTCCACTAAGTATGCTGTATAATTACAGGCGGTTGACGCAAGCGTGTCTTATAGTACTTACTTAACTAATTTTAAGTGCCGCTTTCGAAAAATAAATATCTATAATGGTGAGTTATTGTTATAGTTAGTTATATGAGTTACTAAGTAAAGTTGAATTTAAATGACGGCCTCGCTTATGTGTCCCCATATTTGATACGATGCCGCCGCCCGCGTCAGCATCGCCTGATGTCAACGAGAATATTATAATCACTGCGTTTAGGCGTTTTTCGTCTTTGTGGTAACGATGCGTGATCTCTCACAAAATAGGTGTGAACCATAGAAATATTAAAAACTTCATTATTATATCTATGGTGTGAAACTATTACTACCATTACTACCATTTGATAAATTCAAGAACATACTACCATTTGATAAATTCAAGAAAATTGAGTTTGCTCTCTTGGTTCCACATGATAAGTTTGTGGTAGTAGGATAAGCAAATATACTGCATGCTAAAACGTCTTGCGGTAGACTGAACGAAGCGCGAGTGTACAGTGACGCACTCGTGTCCACTCGCGAGGGAAGGCGAGGCCCTTTGACTCGCGCACCATAAACCAACACGAGCGCGAGAGCACGCGAGGCGAGGCGAGGAAACGCAAGGCTCAGCGAAAGTATCCTGTACACTCTCGTCCTCCCCTTGCCTCGTGGGCTCTCGTCGAGAGTGTACAGCCGCCATAACGGTGCGACGACGAAACAGGCCGCCAAAGACATAGAAACGGATAAACATACATATATATACATACCTATGCGAACTAAAAATATTACTACCCTCGTTTAAGGTTCCGTCTCAGTCGAGTATAATCGATTTTTTTTATATACTAAAGACCTTTACATTCTTTTTATATACTAAAGAGTGCGGGAGCAGAGCGTACAATGTGCCAAACGTACCCATCCAAAAGTACTCTACTGAAGCATCATCCTACGTAGCCTTTCACGGGTTGACCTGGATACTTTGACATGGTGGTTCTAGTGATATCTATCGTGTAAGCCGAGACTAAGAGGGTTGACATTAGTTTCAGTTCGACTAAAGTGAAAATACAGCCTACTTTTTGCTTCGACTTCACTGTGGATATAACTGCACCAGGGAGGTTAGACAAGTTGACTTTCTACAATCGTTGACGATAAATGAAAACTATAAAATCATTACATTAATACAAAACTGCAAACATTTACTGGAAATATATAAAACATTGTTCGACAGTGAAAGAAAACATCGTAAGGAAACCTGCATGTCTGAGGTATTAAAAAAAAAATTTTTCGAAGACGAAGTCCGCCATCATGCCTTGAGGCAGCACGGTTTACAATTCTTTGCCTTAAAAACCCTCTTAGAAATGAGAGGATCTGTGCCCAGTATAGGATGTAGGTATATAGGGTGTTATTTTACCCTTTGCTTTTACATGAAACATTAACTATAATCTATAAACATTATGGGGGATAGAATGTGGCACTCACTTTGAAGAACGGCAGCCCGTAGGTGGCCCAGTATTGTGTGTCGAGCAGCGCGACCGTGATGTCGGCGGACTGCGTGCGCCCCGCTACCTGTTCTAGCAGCCACACCGCGCCTTTCGCACGTCCGCCGCCCGACCGGTGGATGATAGTGTGCTTTACGTCCCTGAGATAAGGTTCACAATTCGTTGATCATTACGCATATTTACGTGAACACGATTAGATTTGGGTAAATGAATTATCTTATTAATAATATATAATATATTATGAAATATCCACCGTGTGAACACTATGATTATTAGTATGTAAAACGAAGCAGTGACAGCGCTACGTCAACGCAACGTTGACGCAATGCGTCGTGTGAACCTACCCTAATACTTGGCTATCGTTTCGTAAAGGAAATGCTGTGGCCTGTGGATGTTTTAACTTTGTTTGTTGACTTTAAAAAATTCCAAACAAAAGTGCTGTGTGGTGGCGACAAAAGGATGGAATTTCCAAACAAAAGCGTTTTGTTACCGTGACAAAAGGATGAATCTATCTCAACCCATGACTATGGTAAAAATGTTAGTTTTTTTTTGCGCATTTTATCGCGTTTATAATTAATTACGATTTTATACCCCTCACGTTTCGAATACTTTGTAGTATTGAAATAATACTAGTTTTTACGGATTTTATCGCGTATGTTTAACTATAAATACCCGACGTTTCGAGCGTTTTACAGCACCCAAGGTCAGGGGGGGACTTTGTAGTACCAGTAGTACTTTGTAGTATCCATTTATTTTTATAATATTGAAGTGATACATGAACTTACGCTCCATTTGATGGTCAGTGGCTATTGCAGGGCTTGGACACCTGCAGCCGACTTCAAACAAAGAAGATTAAGATGAGGATGGAAAGATGACTAATGGACGACACTCGGTCAGTTCAACCTATTATTATAACTGATCAGTTCAAACTAGGACTGTTGATATTTTTTAAAATATCGGATTTTCGATATATCGATAATTATAAATATAACAATATCGGAGTTTTATATATAAGTTTGTTTATCGATATATCGAAAACCCGATATTTTAAAAAATATCAACAGTCCTAGTTTGAACTGTTCAGTTAGAATGATCAGTTGAACTGACCGTGAGTGTCATCCATAACATGGAATACCTCGCAGCCTGTTATACTGGCTCGCCTTCAAATCGTAACACAGCAGTGCACGCACTACTATTTAGCAGAAGAAATAGGTTAGATAGTGGTAATTATCCAGACGGACTGCTAGGATAAGTAGTCCTATGGGTCAATAGTACCCAGGGGGACATTTGACCCATGCCAAGTTACACGCGGTAAATCCGTAAAAATTAGTTTCATTCAATATATAAAAGAGCCATGCTACAGTTATATTATATAATTACCGTAGATCAGACTACTAAGAGGACATGTTCGTTGATTTCTCTTTAGGAAACTACATATATATGTGTTAGAGGCATGCTGCAGCTATATTATGGTTGTAGCACGAATGGGTCAGCTCGACCGGGAAAGGACCACGCTCTTACAGAATACCAGTATAAAACAATAGCTAACAGGGCCTATACTACTTCAGCTCAAATTCTAATTTCGCTCCCACTTCCCCGCGTTTCGTATGCTATGTACCGACACGTTTATAATCACTAACATTGTAAGTAGATAGGTCGTTAGATACATATTTCATTAGGTTTATCATATTTATGCCTGATGCTTTACGCAAACCTAGTCGCTTCTTATTTTTATTACGGTTATTTCTCATTTTAATTTTACGTCGTCCTGTTGCGTAATGTGTATTCTGATCGTAAGCGACACAGTTTTCCCGTTCGAAAGCCGAAGCAACACTGAGCTGGGGTATCGGACGACAGGATACAAGCTTCAGGAGGCCGATAGTTTAGGTAATTTCTTTTTACAGTGAAAATAATGGTAATAAAAAAAAAACACGTAAGCCCTGCTTTATAGTTAGTTCAGTTAGTATGCAAAGTTTCATGATCTAGTTTAAAGTATTTTATGAATACCAGCGGTTTATTGTTCAGTTTGGAGGTATCTTTGGATTTTTTTATTGAGAAAATTTTACGGAATCGTGTTTTCGTCTAACATAGTACTTAGCATTAATCCTCAACTTTACCTTATATTTATTTCAAAATTAATGCTGCAATATTTTCGGCATAACGGATGATCTTGCTAAGCCATTTGAGGTAGTATAGGCCCTTAATGCTGTAGTGTTTCGTATGGTGAAGGTAGAGAACCGGAGACCCCTTTTACTGGAAACGAGGCATTCCTCATGGGTGACAACGCATTTTGATTCGATTGATTTTGATTGAATGAGGATAGATGAAGATTTCTATGGGTCACAGCATCCACTTAGTTACCATCAGATAGACTGTGTGCTCGCTTGCCACCCCATATTTAAAAAAATAAGAAATCATTATTTAAAAGGTCTCGAAACAAACTCGGGAACTTCTTGTGTATTTTTCTTTTTACCGAACTGCAAACCAAAATATAGTCAATATTTACTCGCATACACATAGAATTAAAAGAACTGATATTTACTTGTTAACAGTGATCTCAGTGATGATCTCTTTCTTCTCGCTCTTAACGAAGGTGTCCATGTGTGCGTGGAGGCGCTGGAATTGTACGAAATCAACAAGTAGCCACTGCTTCGAGGCCGTTCCAGAGTTACTTGCTGCTAATGTGCGCCCCCAGGAACTTACGTTCGAGGCCAGTTTGTTAGCAACTGATACACGCGGGCCCACTGGTAACTGGAAATGTAATAAACACGATTTATTAAATAAGCAATCAATATATATATATATATATATAAACGTCAATCGACAATCCACGGATTCAACTTGGCTGGCAGCGTTCGGGAAATTACGACACATCTTCTCGTCAGGTATACATCAAACTCTGAAAACTAGATTGTACAACCGGTGCGTGTTGCCAGTGATGACCTATAGAACTGAGACGTGGTTCTTCGAGGATGCTCAAGGTCGCTCAGCGAGCTATGGAGAGAGCTATGCTCGGGTTTTCTCTGCGTGATAAACTCCGAAGTGAGGATATCCGTAGTAGAACCAGAGTGACCGACTTAGCCCAATGGATTAGTAAGCTGAAGTGGCAATGGGCCGGCCATATAGCTCTAAGAACGGATAACCGATGGGGAAAAAAGGTTCTCGAGAGGCAGCCTTGTACCGGTAGGCGTAGTGTAGGGCGACCCCCAACTAGATGGAGTGTCGACCTGGTAAGACATGCAGGAAGTCGATGGATGCAGGTGGCTCAGGACCGTGCCTTGTGACAAAACTTGGGGGAGGCCTATGTTCAGCAGTGGACTTGTGAAGGGCTGTAATGATGATGATGATGGCTCTACCATATATATATAAAAAGTAATCTACAAACGTGTCCTCTTAATAGTCTAATCTATAGTAATAATTTTTAGGAAAATTGTGTTTTATTAGTTAAAATTCTCACCTGTTCCGTGATGTTCACACCTTTCCAAAGGTTTTTGTTATAATTCTTAAGAGATGTTCCTGTTATCGCCATTCTGTGGTTTTCTCCTTTGATTATATAGAACTCGTCCTGGCTTGTGATCGAACCGGGATAGCTCGAGAACTCTACTGATACTCCGGGAGCAGGTGTCGCATCCGTTGGCGTCTTGTGATAGTTTAGTATGTATTTCTTTAATATGCGAGTCATTGATGAATAACTGAAAATAAATTTCGTACAAGTAAGCTAATAGGCTTTTAATAGAAAGAAAATATGTTTATATATGTACTGAAAGTATTGTAACCATAATCATATAATAATAATAAATTTAAAAAAATAATGTTACACCACGTAGTGGCATGTGTCGTAAAAAGTGACAGTGCGAAACACTGAAACGGAAACAGAAACTTTTTTACAATCATGTTTACAATCAACAACACAAGACAAATTAGAAATAGCTTGGTAGCGATCACCTTTCCCAGGGGTTATTATCATCCATAAATTCCTTAATATTATAATAACCCTTTTTATACAAACTTAGTTTAATAACATTTTTGAACATTATGTATGACAAATTTTGTATATTTTTCTGGGATTTGGTTGTAAAAGCGTATACATCGCACCAATAATGAATTACTAACTCGGTAGAGTCAAGTAACTGGTACTACTAGCTTGCACTAGCACTATAATGATATGAGCGAAACAAGCAGGCGTGTATAACTCTTTACGGAACCAAATCACTGATCCGAATCACTGAAGTGATTCAAAAGATTGGTTCAGTAACAACATTTCAAATGTATCATTTGGATCTGAAATATTCCTCTGTGCTCATTTCGCGTGATGCGTCGCTCGCGAGGCGACTGAGAACATACTGAGCTCTGTTTAAATTACAATTTTTAGTAAAACAAAAAAAAATACTGGAAATATAGTCGATTTTTATATACGCCAGCTGGCCATATATTAAGGGGATATAGTAAGTCAGCTCAAATTCTAATTTCGCCCCCACTTGCCCGCGCGTCGTATGCTATGTACCGACATGTTTGTAATCACTAATACTGTAAGTAGAAAGGTCGTTAGACACTTATTTCATTACGTTTATCATATTTATGCCTGTTTATTAACGCCAAGCCAGTCGCTTCTTATTTTTATTGCGTTCATTTCCCATTTTAATTTTACGTCGTACTGTTGCGTAATGTATATTCTGATCGTAAGCGACACAACCTCCTCCTTCAAAGTGACCGGGCGCCGGGCGGCAGGAATCACGCTTCAAGAGGCCGATAGTTTAGGTAATTTCCTTTTACAGTGAAAATAATGGTATTTTAAAAAAAGTAAATAACATAAGCACTGCTTTATAGTTAGTTCAGTTAGTATGCAAAGTTTCATGATCTTATTTAAAGTATTTTATGAATAACAGCGATTTATTGTTTATTTTGGAGGTAACTTTGGATTTTTTTTCTATCGATAAAATTTTACGAAATCGTGTTTTCGTCTAACATAATCCTTAACATTAATCCTCAACTTTACCATACATTTATTTCAAAATTAATGCTGCAATATTTTCGGCATAACGAAGGATCTTGCTAAGCCATTTGAGATTATATTTCCCCTTAGGGACTATCCGCCAATCCTAAGCCTGGATAAAGTATTTTTTATAGGATAAGATATAGGATAAAGTATAAGGAAGGATTGATTTTATGTACAATCTTATTACGGTACACAATAAATAACCTAAGCACTTATTTCATTCAGTATTATTGCCACATAACATTTCACTGAATCAGTCATATTCGTAACATTCTGTAATTTCTATCTTTTGAGTCGATGATCTAAATGAGTCAAATGAAACATATCTGTGCTTTATCGTTTTTTTTTTGAGATAATAATAAATAAATAAATTATTCGATCCATTGACTCAAGACCTTACAAACAATTTTTGCACTCAAAATATACGTCATAAATTATTACGTTATTAAAAAATACGTACGTAAATGCCGTCAAGTAAGTTAAAATCGAACGAGGCGTTCAAAAATTATAGTCCTTTAAACCTTTAATAATCGATGCGAGCTCAAAATTAAATAGAGTTTCGAAGTTCCAGTGAAGGCCTGCAGGATCAACCGTTTGTAATTTTTTCTTTGATGGAATTATTACGATTATCTCTTATTCACGTTCTCCAGATCGATTTTTCGTCGATTTCGGAGTGAAATGATTCCTTTTTATATATATATATATATATATATATATATATATATATATATAAATTTTGAGATTACTTCTCAACCGTTTGTGCCTCAGCGTTTAAATAACTTACGTTACGTTTAAATGTAGTTATTGAGGAAGCATCTTATAAATTTCGTGGAAGGTTATTTCAAAGTGTAGTTAATTGATAATACCGTAAAGAAATCCGTGTACCTAGTATGTAGATTTATGCATTGGGATAGTAAAAGGATCTCCTAGGTGTGCGTTGTTTGTAGTTAGCAGTGGCTGCAAATGACCGCCGGTACGACATACTCCGCCGATCGTTGAGTCCCGTGATTCCGTGAAGCGTCGAGGTCACCGGCCCCTAGGTGATTCTTGGCACTTTATGCGTTCCGTGCATTCTGTGCCTAGTCGCGCATTAAAGTGCCACCTTTGCACTTCCCCCAACCCTTTTGTTATAAAAGGGGTAGGCAGTGCCCACAGTGAGGAAAGTCTCTCCAATAGTATCACCACCATCCGCGTCGCGCGCCAACATCTGCTGCCGATCGGTTGGAATACAGATAGGGCCAATAGTAGATTACCGCTGACTGTTAGGTTAGGGACATGTCAGGAAACGATAAGGGGGAACTTCCTCCTAAATCGAGGAAACCACCGGACCGGCCAGGCGTACTGGAAAGACCTATCGCCTACCGCGACATTTTCAATCCGGAGAGGATGAGAGTTGTCTCATCGTACTCCCAGATACCGACCCGGAAACCTTCGTCGCCGGGTAAGGAGTCCACACCTAGGGTTGCACTCTCACCCATCGTACCTGAGTGTACGACTGGGCGTGAACCGCTGCCCTCTCAGCAACAGCGGCCTATGAAGACGCCACGAAGGCATACACCACCAGAGACCGAAGCCTCCCTCTACGAGAAGAGGCAGCGCATCGGCAACTCATCCGATCCACCAACATCATCAGATGATGAAGAGCCCCAAATAGCGACTAGGAAGAAGGTCCACACCTCACCTCTTAAGTCGCCATCACCACTACAATAGTCACCATCCATCTCTCCGGACCGACGTAGCCACGACTCGGCCCAATACGAGAAAGGAGGTGAGGAGTCCTACAGCTGGGGCTCAACAACGTATGCAACCCTAGCTGCATCAGCCGGGAGATCATCACCGGTACAAACCACCAACCCGTCCGGGCTAGCTCATGACGATGGACAGCGGCCGTCAACGAGCTATGCCCACATGGCTGCGGCCCCTGCAGTACCACGACCGCAATCGGCGGAGGAGCCTCAGAAAACTGAGAAGGAGAAGGAGAAATCCAGATATCCGCCGATTGTCGCAGAATGCCTCCCGGACTGGACTAGGCATTTCAAGGTCCTCAATGAGAAGTTGGGCCATCCTCCTAATGCCCGTCCGTTCGGGAAGGGAGTTAGATTTTCTCCGCAGAGTCCGGATGAGTTCCGCACCATTCAGAAATACATGGTCGAGCTCTCCGAGAAAGACAAAACCATGTCGTGGTACTGCTACATCCCGGCAGAGGAGAAGCCCACTAAAGTGGGTATCCGGGGCCTGCCAGTGGGCACCGATCCCAAGATGATCGAGGAGGCTATCCGGGCAAAAGGCTTCCCGATCAATTACGTAAAGGCCATACCACCACGCAGAGGCAGACCGGGCTGCCTCTACTACGCACAGCTGGAGCATCTGAGCCTGGAGCGGCTCCAAGAATTATATCACATCGACGAACTCCTCCACATGAGAGGAGTAGTCATCGAAGCCTGGCAAAGAAAAACGGGGCCATCACAATGCCACCGTTGCCAGGCTTTCGGACATGCCTCAGCAAACTGCTTCAGGCCAGTGAAATGCATTCGCTGTGCTGGAGAGCATATTGCCAGCCTTTGCCCAAGGGGTAGAGAGGAAGAGCCAAAGTGCGCAAATTGCTCTAAGAACCACACGGCCAACGATCGCCGCTGCCCGGTCCTGAGGAGGATTGCCAGGAAGCAGGGGATCGTTTTACCTGGGCTACTCCCGGAGAACCCTAAGAGGATCCCCCAGAGTCGCCCAAGGACTGTGACCATACAGGAGGACGGGTGGGCCACCATCACCAGAGGAAAGGGTAGGCAACCAGCCCCCCCACCCCACCCCTCTCAGCACCAATAGAAACGGTGGGTCCCACAGAGCAAAGGGCAACCACCGGGGCGACTCTCCGACCTCCTGCCAATGACGCCACTGAGAGGCAACCCTCCCAAAGGAAGAGACGGAGGAATAGGAGCAGGAGAACGGAACAGCCTCCTCCTCAGGCTGTGACCACCTCTACCCCTACAACCACAGGACCAATAGCCTCGCAGGCGCAGGTTGCTGCAAGAACACCAGCACCAACTACGGCAAGTAGAGCGCCAGAAAGGGCCCTACCAGAAAGCAGAGCCCGCTCCACACATAGAGCGCGCTCTATTCAAAGGAAGACCTCAACCAATGCCCCGGCAATTTTAATAAATAATTATTAATTTAATAAATAATAATATATTAATATTAAAAAATTCAATCGGCATAAAAATGGAGGCGGCGGGCGAGGAACTAAGGATCTTTGCAGCATACCGCCCGCCAGGGACTCCATTTCACTCCTCAGACATCCGGACGATAATGGAAGGTACGGCACCCACCATCATCGCCGGGGACCTGAACGCCAAACACAAGGCGCCGGGGCACAACGGATAACGACGATAAGGATAAAGATATAGTACGAGAATTTTTATTTACATACAGTGTACATATACACACACGGTCGGACGTCCAGTCATAAATATTCGGAACGAGTTCCTAGGACCTCAAAACATGGAGATCTGATGAAAACTCGCATTCTCAAAATCGGATAGAAATCTATAACTTCCTACTTTTGAAAATTAGTAATTTTTAAAGCTGGAAGTTAAAAAGAATAAAGTGATTTATAAGATAAAAAAATACAATGTTAATTTGAATCTGTACAAGTTTTTCTGGTTTCTTATTGAGAACTAAAACAACTTACACACTTTCTAGAAGCTTTGTTGACTATTGCGACGCAGTCTGGATAACGGAATAACATGGATTTATATAAGAACACATATTATGTGTTCTTATATAAATCCATGTTATTGTTGAAAATGGCCATTTGCCTTTAAACACTTAGTGCTTCTCTAAGAGTAATTTTTAATTATTTAAACAAATAGTTGATTCATTACCTGAGTGCATTAGTATGTCGTTTAAAAGTCAATATACATATATGCTAATATACATGCACCTGAGTTCATTAATTATAATTAATTATTCATCTCAGTGTTTATATTCGGTCCTTACATAATATGAAATTAGCGTTTTGTCGTACCGACCATTGTGATCTGAAATATCTCCTCTTTGGTTAAGAATTGCAAATTCAAATTTATAAATTCCTTTAGCTTGAGTTTTGAAAATAGTCATTCATTTGGTTTATTCCTCTTTTTTTCTTTGGCGTCGCTTATTACAGCACAATGGAAAACATGAAATATCGGTATATTTACGAGTACGAATTCTACTGTAGCTCGAAGGATTAATGATGTGAATGTGATACGGTGCTGGTGTCGCAAAAGAAAGCACGGTACGTTTTTGGTTTCAACATTTTCGTTCAGGAAATTTCGACCTTCAAAACCAATCAATTAGGGTTTGGGTCCCGGGACGTCTCGTGTCTCGAAGTCCCGGGACTTTTCGTAATTTTAGTTGTCTCGAGTCCCGGGACATTCGGGTCGAAACTCGAGACGAGACAAGATTGTCGAAAATGTTATGTTATCATCATTTTTTATTTTCAAATAATTGAAAGAGCCTAGCGCCATCTGTTAGTTAAATTATAAAAGGAGTTTAAGTTGTTTGAAGCAACCGGAAAACGTACAAAAAGTTTGGAACTACTGTGTAAAACCTTAAACACAATCAAATCGACATCTGTTGAAAACGAGGGTGTGTGTCTCAGATCATATAAACAACACTTTATATGATCTGAGGTGTGTGTTCTCCTTGTCTGGTGGCATTGTTACAAAAATCAGAAACATATTGTCGAACAAAGCTGTTGACGCTCTGATTTTTTTAAAAGCCTATTTTATTAAACAAGCAAAGAAGTCTAACTAATGTGTCAGTTGATTATTTGAAATTCTGATTTATAAGTCTGTTTTATTATTTTTATTCAGATTATTTAATTATGAAACAAATCTGAATTAACAATGTTGTTATAATGACCAATAATTAGATTCTAGAATTACTACATAATAGTAATGTTATTAAGAATTAGTATGATTTTTAACTAGGTTCGTTTTAAAACTATAAGACTTAACTGCTTAAAAGTGAATCTGTCTGATTAAAAGAAACGAACAATGCAATTATTAAGACTGAAATAACGTTAAAGTTATTAATATAAATTATATTTTTCTTAATAACATTAATAAATGTTGATTTTTAACAAAAATTGCCTTTTTCAATACGTTTCACCAGAAATTTACTGAATTAAAATTCTTCAAAAAAGACTCACTTCTCTTAAAAATTTTTTTACTTATAAATTGAAGTCCCGGGAATTTCCTGGGACTTTGATAGTAGACTGTCTCGAATCACGGGACTTAAAAATTGTCGGGAATTCCCACTACAATCAATAAATAGGGATTTTAAATCGAATCATTACTTGTGATGAAAAGTGGATACTGTACGATAATCGGAAGCGTTCGTCGCAATGGCTGAACCCTGGAGACCCAGCCAAGTCCTGCCCTAAACGAAAATTGACTCAGAAAGTTACTTGTGAGTGTTTGGTTGACTAGCACCGGTGTCTTTCACTACAGCTTTCTAAAATCTAGCCAAACGATTACGGCATATATCTATTGTCAGCAACTGCAAACCATGAAGGAAGAACTAGCTGCTAAACTCTCAATCGCTCTAGGCAACTACTGCTTCACGACAACGCAAAACCACACACTGCACAACAGACAACCACTAAGTTAGATGAGCTACAATTGGAATGTCTGCGACATCCTCCGTACTCCCCGGGCCTTGCTCCAACAGATTACCATTTTTTCCGGAATTTGGACAACTTCTTACAAGGAAAAAATTCAACTCCGACGCGGCAATCCAAACCGCCTTCAAAGAGTTTATTGATTCTCGATAATGACAACGGTGCATACTTTGATTAGTTAAATATATTTTACAAAATTGACTTTATATTCCTCCGGTACAAAACGCCGATTTCATATGTAAGGACCTATTATTATACAAACAAATCAAAGCGGCCATTGTTATAATGGAAACTACCGGCTTATAACGCTGTAGATAATTATCTAAATAAACAATGAAACAAACTGAAATAGGATATCATAATGCTAACAGAACGTTGTTTTTGAGATACCTAAGTTATTTTAAATTCTTTAATATTTTACGCCTCTTTTTGTTACGATAACACTCCCGATTTTACACTAGTAGGAGGTTAAGAATTTATTTGAAAAAAATTGGTCATTAAACAGATCTCAATTCAAAGTAGCGATCCATTATTTTCAAGAAAATAATATGTTTTAAGAGCCTAAACTACCTCAGCTCAAATTGTAATTTCGCCCCCACTTCCCCTTTCGTTGTACATACTCAAGCTAACTCTTCTAGTAAAAATTGACCTCTCATTGTACGGAAAGCCTATACAATGCGAGATCAGCTTATAATGGAATATCTGTAATATCACCAAACATAGGTTCGGTTCGCAAGAGATTCACTATGCTCGCACCTAAGGCCCGTGTGTCCCGTCCAACTCACGGGCCGAGAGACGGCACGAGAGAGCGAAATACTCCGATGATTTATGACCCAAACTGCACGGACAAAATAATTCTAGTATAGGTCTTATAGATACCGAGATCCAGATCGCTCAATATCACCACACACCAAACAGCAATATACGGACTCTTAAAATGTATTTATAATTCTGATATTAATGGTACAACAATATTCAGTATTAGAAAAAAAAGTTTCATAAAATACGCTTTATGGTTGTGATTTAACGGGAAAACTCTTTAATTTTATTCAGTTCCCTGTGTGTGTTATTCTGTAATCATAAAGCGCTTAAAGATAAAATTTACCTTCCAGCCGCATTATGAGCAATGAATAGTTTTTTTGCGACTGTTCCATCATCCAGCGTCTGATTTACAATCCTCAAGAAGGCACTGTCCATCCCAGGCAGCTGGTTCACGACCGAGTCGTCTATAGTGATGTTCAGCTTGCGTTGCAGCTCCACGACGTCGGCAGCGGAGTTTAGCCAGTACAAGTCCGATATATCCGTGTCGTATTTGCTGTTACTACTACGTTCGGTCCCAAATTTCCAGCCGGTGTACATGCCGCCGATTTGTGTGTAGTATAGCGATACCTACGAAGTATACAGTATCTGTAATATACAGGGTTATTTTGCAATAACGGGCCAAGTTTGCAGAGAAGATTTAGAATAAATAATATAGGCTAGTGGTGAAGAGAAATTAATTAAAAAATCTCAAATATTCTGTCCTTTTTATCTTTTAAATTAAAAATGCGTGGTAACGCACTATTTTAACTGATTTTACTGCGCACGCACACATTCGTAAGGGTCGCTCGGTAAGCAAAAATGTTATTGCCCAAAAATCACATTAAATTTGGGATAATTCCAAATAAAAATAGAAGTCTTATTTACTCGTATTTTCAAAAACTGGACTAACGGTATATCATTATGTATGTTTATTTATATAATTTCAAACAAAAGTGGAAGCCTTATTAACTCCTATTTTCAAAAACTGCAATAACTGTATATCATCATTTATATTTATTTATATAATTTCAAATAAAAGTAGAAGCCTTATTTACTTGTATTTTCAAAAACTTCGATAACGTTATATCATTATTTATATAATTGAACTTAAGTATAAAATTTGGTTAGTCATTGAAAAAGTTATTTGTCAATGATTCACCAAATTTTATATTTTTTGCTATGGACATATTAAATAGAATATTAGTCGTTTCCTGGACTAATATTTTATTTAATATATCCATAGCATTAATGTATGTTTATATTTGATAAAGAATGTTATTAAGGTTTATAATTCATTGGTCATTTATCACTAATAAAAGAAATAGTATGTAATAATTGACATAAATTTCCAAAATATTCTTAAGGTACAGACATTATGTAGTAGAATAGCCGGCTGGTATTCGCCAACTGTATAAATAAAAATGTAAATATTTGTTTGTTATCTATAAAAATGAAATCTTACATCTCCAACAGTTCTTCACCAATTGCCTTGAAATTTTGACACAACGCAACGTTGCATTTGAATACACGCGTGTTTTGTCTTTTTGAAAAACTTTTTTGAGCCACAGCAACGCACGGCCGGGTACAACGTACAACTAGTCGATAATAATAAACAAAATGGTAGGTATTAAAGGCTAATATGGGAGTAGCAAAATAATATATAAAGAAAACGCTATTTTGTTTCCTTACGTGGTGCCAGAAGGGGTCATCAGCTCCTCGCTCAGCCGCATAACTCTTCCAGAAATTAACAGATTTGTCCAACTCATCTCGCAACCTGTTGCACTGTTTCTTTGCCGGTTGGTGTTCACATTTCGCACGTATCGTGTTGTCAAGGTGTGTGTGGATGAGGTATGATGTGAGTGCCCCTTCAACTATGCCCGCTGCGTACGCTTGAATGTCATCTCTGTATGAACCGTCGGTTTCTACTTCCAGGAGAGACCATCTGCAAAGTTAAGCAATTATATGCATAAAAATATAATATACGAGGGTGGATTGAAAAGTACTCGGCCTAACCAAGAAAATAAACACATACTAAATCAGTTATATTTTTATTTTTCTACATAATCACCATCAAGTTCAATACACTTTTGCCACCTCCCCTTCCAAGCATTTAGACCGTTGAAAAAAAATGATTCTTCCTTAGAGTCAAAATATGCGTCTACAGCTGCTTTGACCTCGTCGTTTGTCGAAAATCTTTGACCTCCCAAGTGCTTTTTTAGGTTAGGGAACAGAAAGAAGTCTGATGGTGCCAGATCAGGTGAATACGGCGGATGCGGTAACAGTTCAAAGCCACAGTTGTGAATTTCAGCCGTTGACTGTACTGACGTGTGAACACGGGCGTTATCTTGATGAAACAGGACTTTTCTTCTGAGCATTCCTCGACGTTTTTCTTTTATTTCCTCTCGTAAACGACGTAGTAAGGTGCAGTAGTAATCAGAGTTTATAGTCTGACCCCTTTCAAGATAATCGATCATAATCACACCTTTCGAGTCCCAGAATACTGAAGCCATCACCTTATTTGCCGACAAAATCGACTTAGCCTTTTTAGGGGGTGGTGAACCAGGTCTTCTCCACTGTTTTGATTGTTGTTTTGTTTCCGGTGTACAGTAATGAACCCATGTTTCGTCCATAGTAACAAAACGATTCAAAAAATCATCTGCATCGGCTTCAAATAACTCCAAACAGTCGCGTGAAATAGTCAATCGCGTCCTTTTTTGTTCAACTGAAAGCAGTCGTGGAACCCACCTCGCAGACACCTTGTGGAAACTCAACTCGTTGACAATGATGTTTTGAGTTCGTTCACAAGAGATGCCTATAATCTCGGCCATCTCTCTAATTTTTAATCTGCGGTCTCCCATTATTAAATCAAGTATTTTTTAATATTTTCGTCAGTAGTTGACGTCGAAGGCCTTCCAGAGCGGGGTTCATCTTTCACACTCTCTCTACCACGCTTAAATTCTGCTATCCATTTTTTGACGGATGAATATGACAGAGCACAATCGCCTAATGTACTGACCATGTCATCATGGATGGCTTTTGATGATAGCCCCTTCTTATGGAGGTACTTAATGACGGCACGCTGCTCCATTTGCGGAAATTATGTCCGATTACTTTGTTAATCAATTTATAAAATCACAACTAATTATCGCACACGTTTCGAACTTCACACAATGAACTAGTCTGAACTGAACTAAATAATGTGGGTAGATTTGATTTTTAGAATTGAATGGATCTGTGTTAGGCCGAGTACTTTTCAATCCACCTAGGTAAAATGGAGTATGTAGAAAATATAAATAAACTAACCAATTATTTAATGAAAATATGACCATGTTTAAATATATAATATTAATAATATATTTAAACATGGTCATATTTTTAAATTAAAACAAACATTAATATGTATATGTATACTCACCCTGTAGTTTCAATGTCCATTCTAAAATATGCCCGCGCGACTCCCCTGGGTAAATCGGCCAAGTCATTACTTTGTCCCCAGTACTCGATGCGATATCCAGTTTTCTCTGAATAAAATACAGTCGCAGCGTAGTTTCCGTCTTCTGGAATTCTGTCGAATGAAAACGTTTTAAGTGAAGTCTATAAAATAAACAAACAAGTCAAAACGGCAATTATATTGGGATATACAGAATTAATAATTCGATAAGATGTTTCAAATACGAAATTAAATTAACAATTTTATTAATGTCGTGCTCATACGAGATTGCTTGTTTTCTCGTTTTCTTTTTCTATTCTGTGCTCTGCATGAAACTATACATTGTGTAAATATTTATCAGCCTATGCTGTTAAATATTTTTATCATTTCACACCTCCATATTATCAAATCAATTGCATCTATATTTTCTTTGGTAATAATTGCATTTCCTAGATGATTATCTAGTAAATATATACGTGGGCCTAAGGTAAGACATGAAGCTAAAGGCGAGCGTTAATGGTAGGCTGAGTCTCTTAAGAGAATTATAATACAGCGTTATTTTTCAAAGAGTAGCCAAATTTTAAACTTAAGTTCAAATATATGAATAATGATATACCGTTATATCAGTTTTTGAAAGTACAAGTAAAAAAGGCTTCTGCTTTAATTTGAAATTATCCAAAATTGAATGCAATTTATGGGTAAGAACGTTTTTGCCAACCGATCGAACCTTACGAAAGTTTACAGTTAAAATGATGCTTTACCACGCATTTTGAATTTAAAAGAAAAATAGGACAGAATGTTTGAGATTTATTATTTATAATATTATTTTGAATTAATTTTTCTTCACCCTTGCCTATATTACTTATTCTGAACCTTCTCTGCAAATTTGGCCGGTTATTGCGAAATAACCCTGTATAATTAGGCCCCAATCACACACTCGACCGTTTTAAATATTCGGTGGATGATCCTGTCGTTGGAATCGGAAAAAGAACATTATAGTTCACAATTGCGAAAAATATTCACTTAGAATTCATCTTAGTAATGGTCAAAGGTATTCAAGTATGCTAAGAAAATAACATATAAATAATTTCAAAAGCTATAACACTCACCTCTCCATCTGTCCGGCAAACAGCGCTAAGATGGCCAAGACGCCAAGAAATCCCAGTACGTACGAACTTATTTTCGTCTGGAGCCAGGAGGCGCCGACTACTTTCAACATTTTGCTCATATCGTTTAATTTATGATAAAATAAATAAATATTACAGATTTATAAGATGAAGAAGATATTAAGGAATTTAATAACAATGAAGTGACAGTGCGTGTAAACTATTTTCTCCAGTGGGAGAGCAACCATCAAACTGGTGAGTGGTTCGCCAGTGTTCACGGTTCTGCTGACGGTGCTCCGGCAACTGGTCTCGGAGACGGCATTGGATTCTTCGTAACTATAGCAGGGTTATCACACCCAATTGAAGTTATATCCTCTCTTGTAACCCTAAAACAAAAATAAATAAAATTAAAACCTTTATCTCAAATTTTAAAAAAATATTGACAATAGAAAATTTCTATTTTAAATGCATTTGCTATGATATTTTTATCCTGCTATTTTTTTAAAAGTAAAGTATTAATGTTTAGATTAATAATAATCCTCCTCCAGACCGAATTTCGGTCACGGCGGCCAGTCTCACTGGAGGCTGGCCATTGGAGCAGGACAGTCTCTCATCTCTCATAATCTGATGGGATTGTAATCCAACACGACCGGAGAGAGATCAGGCGCAGGAACAACGGCTTTACGTGCTTTCCGAGGCACGGGGGTGATACACCGCCAGCTTCCTGACTCCGGGCAGCTACTGAGAATTTCTTGACGGAAAAATTCAATAGTTGATTTTTGGCTGACACGAGATCCGAACCCAGGACCTCATGATCAGCAGTCGCACTACTACAACCACTAGACCAACGAGGCAGTAAACATTATTAGTAACATTGCCATAACCACTAAGCTCATAATTGCACGTATTACGTGACAATTTTGTAATTTCGCAGCTCACTTACTTAGTTTTTATTCGATTAATAAAACTTTTGTTCATGTGATAGAAAAATACTAAACTAAACTGTAGATCCAATTTTAACTTTACGTCAACTGCCTCGTTGGTCTAGTTAGTCTAGTTTTACTCGTAGTAGGCGCAAGAGCTGATCGTGTGATTGGGTTCTAATCCCGCGTTAGGCCGTAATTGAGAAATTGTGTTTTTCTGTCAAGAAATATTCGGTAGCAGTCCAGAGTCAGTAAAATTTGTGGTGTTTCGTATCCGCGCTTCGGAGACCAATAAAATCAAAATCTTTGGCCCTGCGCGTAGTTTCTTTTCCGTCGTGTCAGATTGCCGTTCCACTTCCAGTGAAGAAATAAATAGTGCTGCTTGCGCACACATGAGCACTACACATGGCTAAAATATAAAATACTAAATTAAAACTAGTCTTATCATCAACTATCACCTCGCTAAAAACTTTACAATGTTATGCATCAACATACAAGAATTTTGTAAACAAATTATTATAAAGACTTTTTCTTAATTTATGTAACCTGGCAAATGTAGTAATCGTACGACTCCATAAGTAATCAAATAAGAAACCTTTAAAATTAAAAATATCAATAATTCTAAATATTTTAACAGTTCCTTAATTATTATAGTTATGATGTTCCTTTGTAAAATTATAAAATGGAGGAGTAAATATCTTTATAACAATAACCTAAAAACAAACTAAACGCGATTGTTTAATAGTTTTCACCGGTATTATAAGCTAAAATGTACTGTTAGATGAAATTAATAGTATAAAACAAAGTTATACATTCGCCATTTATAGGTACTTTAAGATTGATGGAAAATCCTTTAAATAGTCCCGGAAAAACATAGTGCACAGTGCCATTATTTTGTTCATACCTACTCGTATCTAAAAAACATCAGTCTTTCAATATCACAGTCACTATATCACAAATTCTAAAATTATATACTATATTTTTCAGTAGTATTTATCCATGAAAATATAAACGAAATTGAATTGAAATTGAATGATTTGTTCGCAGGTTGTTGTGAATACAACTAAGGTGAAGATTCAGTACTGGTATCGTTTATCGCTATCACTGTGTCAATAAAGATACCTGCTTCAGTGTTTAAAGATCTCTCTCTTTTGTGTATAAATAACATTTTAAACTAAAACTAAGTATCAATAGTTATGAGAACTTTATCGTGTTAAATGTCGCCAGAATAAAAATGAAATATACATGTAATAAATTATTACTCACCAGCGCCATTATTTCGTATTTATATTTAAAAAATTGCACAGAATGCCTACTGTGTTATCATTATTATTTTTTTTAAATTAAATCAGTAAAACATCACCCAACTTTAAAAAATTAGTGCAGCGGCTGTTATAGGCGCCAAGTTACGCACTACCCAAGCGACACAGTGAAACCGAACTTGAAATCATACACTTGGTAGGTACCTACAGCCGTACACGTGGATGTTGTAGAATGTAGACAATTGCCTATTATTAATAACTATCCCCAGTACTTACCCGCTCGGTACATCTAAAATTTCGTATTGGTTGGCGGTTTACCCTAACAACCGGAAAGACTATTTCAACATAAATTTCGTATGTAAATATGTAAGATACATATATGATCGCTATAAAATCTTCCGACGTAAATGCTGTTTGAAAATTGCATAAATCATTCAAATCCCCTGTTACTTAAAGTGTTGACTGAATGTATTTTCAGTAAATCGTTATTCAATTAAGTATGTATATAAATCATGGCAAGGCGTAGACGTTGGCGGAGTACCAAACGATTCGGCTGAAAGTAAATTTCTTTATGTGCCAATATTGACCATGCCGACTACGTCTAATGACCGTCTTAACTTTAGATACTGAAGTTATCAACTACAATGCATATGTAGACTTAGTATAGTCACACTGCAGTATGAATCTGCGAGTCTATAAACAGGACGTCGTATACCGGCGTTAAATAAGAAAGAAGGGTAATTAATGATGCTGTTTTTCATATGGCGAGGGCAGAGAACTAGAGGCCCTTTTTACTTGTAACGAGGCATTCCATCTTAGTCCTCAAGGGTAACAACGCGTCTGCATTTTGATTCTCAATCGAAAATAGGTGTACATGTCTATGGGTTATTGCATTCACTTACCATCAGGTATAACTGAGTGCTCGCTTGTCATCCTTTTTGGTCTATAAGAACAAAAAATTATTTATTTGCATGCAGAGTTATATAAAATATTTGTAACAAGGATTACTGGCCGTTTCGAATAAAAAACAAAAGTGACAGTTTTAACAAAGGCTTCGGTATAATGCTAAGGAAAAGAAAAAATAAGGTTAAAAAGAGATATTTTAGTTTAATGAAATACAAATATATACTACTAAATGAATCTTCTTTTTTATCTATTATTACCAGTTAACTATTGTACTCCTACATAGTCTATGTACTCTCCCAGTAAAGGAAAATTTAGCGTAACAGCCTACGCTAGTAACGTATAAGTCAGTGTAATAGCCCCGATTTGTATAGTCTATCTATAGTGTCGGTTAACCCGGAGTAGCACTTAATAATTATCTTTTATTTTATTATATTTTTCTGTTTGTTAAATAAATGTTTTTCTTTTCTTAGTATAAAATGAAACATTATTTTACTCGTATGGTTATTGTAGTAAAATAAGAACATAATAAACACAAGTTAGGTAGCAAGGAACGTTTCACTACGGCGCGGTGCTGCGCTTCGTTTTATGGCCCGGCCACACTAAGGAGAAATGCCGTTAATTATCGCGTTGATAGACGTTGAATTTAGGTGTGGCCACGAATTACCACGCGATAATTTTACAACGGCATTAACAATGCCGTTTCCCGTTTGCAGATAACTCGAGTGGCGGTACATCAAAGGATTAAAGCCCGGTTTACATTTTGAGAAGTGACAAGTGCGAGCGGCAATGACAAGTGACAAATGACAAGTGACAAGTAGCAAGTTGGTGTTCACACATGTGGCAATTGGATGTCATTATTATGTGAAATCTTCGAGTGTGAAATTGGGTTGGTAATTGTCAAAGAGGCGCTAGCACAGCTTTAAAGTTTAAAACTGGTATCTCATCATACAATTTTACCTTTTTTTGATTAAAAAGATGTATGAAGTGCCTTATTGCAAAGATATAAACTATACGTATAAACGTCCGTGTTTCAATAATTCCTTGACAAATTTAATGTTATTGCTATCTGACCACTTCGTAATTAACAAATAAAACAAAATTATTATAAATACGAGTATGTATACAATATATATAACATAAATATTTTATTTAATAACTATTATAACCAACACGTGTATGTTCTGACGTCGCCGCTAGAACGGGGGCGGCGGTGGGTGACTGAGGGGAAAGCAAGGTTAGCGTGGGGCAGAGATACTTGTCAGAGAATAGAGCAGGCCGCTATTCACTTGTTACTTTTCATTTCGCACTTGTCACTTGTCACTCGCACTTGTCACCGCCTGTTCACACGCACTAAGCACTTGTCATTTGTCACTTGTCATTGTCACTCGCACTTGTCACTTCTCAAAATGTAAACCGGGCTTAACGCGCGAATTATCGCGTTGAAGCCGCCACACTAAGTTTGTCTCATTGTGCACGGTGAATGCCACGGGGTTGCACGTATGGCTGCGATGGATTGGAGTAATGAAAAAGCTTTTCGAGATTGAATTAAAAAAAATACTTACTTACTATACTACAAAAGTACTTTAATTTACGGTATGAAACTAGGAAAAATAAGCAGGAGAAAAAAAAACAATTTTTGCAGGTCAAAATTCATAGTGTACAGTGGTACGAAACCCTGCGTACGTGTATCTAATTCGCACTTGACCAGTATTTATGATTGGGTTATTATTTCATTAAAATATATTTGCGTTTGTCTTATTATTCAGCGTAAACCATTGGACGTCTTTCTAGTGCAATTTGGGAGTGGGAAAACAAAATAAAACATAAATAGATTTACAGTGTACGTTTCCTGTGTATTTGGATGGATGGATAGGATGGAATGCCTCGTTTCCAGTAAAAAGGGTCTTCGGTTCTCTACACTCACCATACGAAATACAGCAGCATTAAGCTACTATTTTACGCTGGTATTCTGTGAGAGCGTGGTCCTTCCCCGGTCGAAACATTTAACGCCATTCAACGGCAATTTTAACGCCGTTAAACGGCACATTTAATGCCGTTCAACGGCATTGAAATTGAAACGACGTTGACCGTTCAAGTGTAGCCACTCATTTTATCGCGTTAAATTTAAGGCAATAATTGTTGCGTTTATGGGCATTGACGTTGCTCGTTAGTGTAGCCGCAGCATTAAACGCCTAATTCTCCTGTGGGTGTACGCCGGTGTACCTTTGAGCTCGCGGCGGCGTTTTTGATAAGACGCATTAGACTGTAGACTACTATTATGATTATGACACCGACGGGACCGATCGTCGTGATAGATTCTCTAGCGGCATAAGAAATACGGTACTACTATGGTATGGTGCGTCTAGTAAGTCTATCCTCCACTTCTATGAAGTCTAATATGCAACTGATTTAGGATATTTGTGCTAAATATTACGCAGGTTCAATTTCTTATCCGTGGATGTTTGGAGCCTTGGGAAAGCCGCCAAGCTGCACTAAGATCGTTCTGAAACGTGCTCATATGAGGTTTAAATAATGCCGATGTTTACACAAATCCATCTGCGAGGGCACGCACTTAGATGTTTACGCGGTTCTTGAACGTTTTCTTGTACTTAGGCGCATTATCGGATAGTAATCTGTTACATTTCAATTTTTAAACGAGTAATCTAAGCCTTATAACAGCGGTAAAAGTTACTACAATGCTCTACTTGATAATTTCGAAAGTATGTTATCCTAAAAAGTATTTTACGCGCTAGAGTCACGCTGCAGTTATATTATGGTATATTGGGTCGGCTTGATCAGGGTAGGACTACACTTTCACATAATTCTAGCGAAAAATAGCCGCTCAACGCTGCTGTGTTTCGAACGGTGAGTTCGAGAATCGGAGACCGTTTTTATTGGAAATGGGGCATTCCATCTTAGTCTTTAGGGTTGACAACGCATCTGCATTTTGATTCTCAATTGAGGATAAATATAGATGTCTATGGGCCACAGTATCCGCTTACGATTATATAAAAAAGTGTGGGTAACATATCAAAATTTCAATGATCAACATTTTAAAATATACAATATATTGTAATTGCAGAATTAGGTGCAAACGCACCTAACGATGTCTCAGTTACCGCGACGTAGATTATCTTGCAATATGAACTCCGCCTGTGTGACACTGAACCTTTGGCGCCATGGCAACAAAGCTTCGCATCCTATTACGAATTATATCATATAAATTATCATTTTACAACGCAAACGGAACCTACGTTTACTGGAACAATAGCTGATTCAGTGGATAAGCTATCAAAATGCTCGCTGTTAAAACTCACCTGAAATACACCGACTTGGCGTAATATGACGTTCCGTATCCAGTACCGTGAACCGAACTCCTCGAGATTTTAATTTTAAATGCAATTTGTAAGTAAATATTTTTTGATCTCGGCTTGATTTAGGCTGAAGTTTCGAAAATATTTTCAAGTGTTATTTTTGGAATTTTGAATCGTAATTTATAAACCCAACGCCGAACTCTCGCGGAATACGTGGAAACACTGGTGTTATTGCAAGTTAACGATATAATATTATTTTTATTAACATCTACTAGGAATGAACTTTCAAAAGGACGTCCGTTGAATGCGTAAACATTTCTGAAGTAAATCAATAAAGTCTGGAGCCAGAGCACATACATTTGGTTTTATGATGATGCTCCGTGTGGTAAAATATATATTTTTGAAGAGCACGTTGCATGGATTTATCATATACGTGAATATTGAATTAGCTGACTTGAATCGATACTCTATTTTGTGAGTTGGCCATATCAATGAGATCCGTTATTACACTAGGGCAGGGGCACTAGTGTAGGGCAGGGCGCTACTGAGAACATACATTATTATATATCATCCGCTTATCAAGTCTGGCGATAACGACAAATTGTCTCTACTAAGTAGGACCCCACATTTTTAGTTAAAATTAGTGTGAAATAAAGAGATAAAGTGAGTGTAAAGAACCGACGACCCTCTTTACTGGAAACGAGGCATCCCTTCTTAGTCCATAGGGTGACAACGCATTAGCAATTTGATTGTAACCTATACGTACTACTTATACGTGGTAGAGACACGCCGCAGCTATATTATGGTTGTAGCACGAAAAGGTTGGCTCGACCGGGGAAGGACCACGCTCTCACAGAATACCAGCGTAGAATAACAGCTTGATGCTGTTGTGTTTCGAATGGTGAGTGTATAGAGAACCGAAGACCCTTTTTACTGGTATTGAGGCATTCCATCTTAGTCCTCGTGTGTGACAACTGCATTTTGATACTTAATCGAGGTTAAATGTAGACGTCTATGGGCCACAGGATCTACTTTACCATCAGATGGACTGTGTACTCGTTTGTCACCCTAATTCTATAAAAAAAAACCTAAGGATAGATGTTGATGTCTATCGGCCACAGCTCAGCATCAGGTGAACTATGTGTTCTACTATCAAACTTATTAAATAAAAAAAATCTATCGAACCGGGCGCCACGCCATGAGCATCAGCGACGAAGTTGGAGCATAGATTCTGTTATGGTTCATAAAAGATAGCTTGATCTCTGCGACAGCTGTCAATAAAATCACGCCTATGAAGTCCTGAATGTCTTAGTAGTACAGACAGTACCTGTCAATGTCATACTTTATGGGCATGCCGACCTAATTAGTGCATGCCCATAAAGTATTACATTGAGATGTACTGTCGGTACTACTAAGAAATTCAGGACTTCATAGGCGTGATTTTACTGACAGCTGTCGCAGAGATCAAGCTATCTTTTATGAACTATACGCCCTCAACATACAACTTAATTACTTAGCACAGAAATTACGACCCACACGTACTTATTAATTTTTTGTAGTAAACAGTCTACGCGGAGCGCCGACCTATTTACGGGCCAAAAAACAATACAAAAAAAAGTACGTAGGTAAATGCTTTTGTTCAGAGCTTCGCCATAAATTAATTAGAATATTAACCGAAAATATTCTCTTCCTTGCAAATTAAGGGAAGGCTTATGCTGAGCAGAGTACGTACAACGTACTTATTCTATAAAATTTGGACTAAATAATTTTAAAATACACTAACACGAACTGAAAGTTAAAACATTACAAACTTAAGTTATTATAAGTAATAATACACGACATATCACCAGTTTCGAGCTTTTAAATTGATCAAACATTAATAATTACATGCTGTTTATGTAAATAACACTATAATACATATAATAATAATAGTTATAACAAATTATGACGTCAAACAATTATTTGCTAATGGCTCGTTTGCCAAATATTACTAATCTCTGCTCTGTGTATTGTGAATGGAACAATTAATTGTATTTTTTAAAGCGTGTTAGTATAACGCTGACAGTTAAAAGACATCATTTTGTTGTGTAATTGTGTGCGTTACAGTAATCCAAATAAACTGTAAAATTTGATAACTTTCACGTGGACAGAGTTTAATTTACAACCTGTTATTTGCTGCTGGCACGAGTGAAATGGCTGATGATACAGATTAAATATTTTTTGTAGAATACGGGTGACAAACGTGCACACAGTCCACCTGATGGTAAGTGGATGCTGTGGCCATATACATGTACATTTAACCTCGATTAAGAATCAAAATGTAGATGCATTGTCACCCCTGATGACTAAGATGGAATACCTCGATTCCTGTAAAACAGGTCTCCGGTTCTCTACGCTCACTATACGAAATACAGCAGCATTAAGCTGCTATTTTACGCTGGTATTCTGTGAGAGCGTGGTTGTTCCTCGGTCGAGCCGACCCTTTCGTGCTACAACCATAGTATAGCCGCAGTGTGACTACCACGTATAAATGACATGAAAATGATGATATGACATGGCAAATGGCTGCATGTTCGAAGTTATGGTAATTAATTCCGAAGTTTCTCAGTGATCTGGTCTCTATGCAACTTCCTTTCCGTTGCACATCAGTGATCTGCTAGAGCTAGGTAACCATAGATAATATACTATATAGGGCACAGGTAACTTTTTGTACGCAGATGACGGTACAGTTTTGGAGAGATGTCTGACGAGTCGGAATCGAATGCAGTCTCATAGCGATGCTCACACACTCATACTTTAACTTGAACAGTCTTGTAAGATTTAGTGCCACCATAACACGAATATATTTACTTTATGGAGACCAATATCTTTGGCACATATTCACAGAATGTATCTTTGGAATATATGGACCGCCTGCAATCATTAGCAGGTGCGATCTCGTCGAAACTATTTGAGGCATTTAATTGAATTTAAAGACGACACCAACTGCAGCTGCAACCAAACTAGGAGTTCTCGTCAAAGTACAATTTTGATCCAATTAGCAGGCTTGGAATCAGTAGGAAGACGTGCAAAAACATTTACTGATGACCGAACGCATTGGTATCATAAGCACAGGCGTAAGGTGGCCACGGTGTCTTTTTCTTATAGTACAGGTTGACAAACGAGCACACATTGCAACTGATGGTAAGAGGATGCTGTGGCCCATAGACATCTACATTTATCCTCAATAAAGAATCAAAATGCAGATGCATTGTCACCCCTGAGGTTGGTCTCAGACCAACCACTGAAACTATTCTACTTAATTTAGACGCGTGAATGTAAGTCTTACACAATTTGATTTGTTCACTTCCTATAGGCGCACAAGAAGATGCACGACGCGACGGTGGATTACCATTTTGGTTGTAATGCTTTACGAAACGTTTTGATTTCACAATAGAGAATTTGGAATGATGTGTCAGTTTTTCCGCTCAAATACATTGTCTATGAGCGTCTTCAATATAAGAGCCGGCTCTGGAATGAGCTAGTACGATTTACCTCCCAAGACTCCATTAAGTGGGATTGAAGTAGAGCAATAGATAATAATTTATAAAACAAAATGTACGATCAGCACGTTGAGTGAAAATATAGAATTTTATTATTAGAATTGCCGTAGCATCGTTTTATTGGGTACGATTTACGACCGACCATCTTTCTTTTATTATAATTCGAAACGGGAATAAAAAGAACACTTACAAGGATGTAATCGTAAGGAAAAGTATACATTTTTAAACCCTATTTTCATGTTTACAGTTAAGTAGTTTTGGTAAGAATAACGCTAATGGTGAGAAGTGGATGTGCGATTATCCCCACTGTTATTGGAAATGAGTGACTAGGTTTTGGTTAGATTTTTTCGGGTTAAGAAACTACACACTCCATTTTTGATAATTTTTTACGTAATTTTTATAAATTCATCACGTTAGTTTTGTAAAATAAATTGGTTTACACATACATACGTGCGTGTGCTTAGTAATATCAATATTATTGTGGTCTCTGGGCAAGTAGATAAATTATCGAAAAATAACTTTAAGCTCAGTTTTTTGCGATTATATCAAAAGCCGATTTCGAAAAATATAAATGGAAGATCTATCAATTTTGCGTCCGATACTCAGAATGGTCTGTTTTATCATTTTATCCTTATAGTTTAGTTGTGAAATTGTGTTAGAGTAAACATTGTTAAAAGCACTTTGACTCAAAACTTTATTGGAAAGAAGATGTGTAAAAACTGTTTTTTTTTTTGTAAAATTGCAAACCAAAATAATTTGTTTGAAACTTATTATATCTGTTTAGTTTTTAAGATAATCATCACAACTCATTGTGTTGCTGTTAGTTTTTATTGATTCAAAAAAATGTTTTTCGAACAAAAGGCAGTCTAGATCACGTCCAGCACTGCTCTTCATCCGTTACTGAAGTTACGTCACAGTTAATTCAGCCATTCCGGAGAATAGCCAGGGCAGATAGATATACAGACAGACAAAACGGTGACGGCTCCGTGGCGCAGTGGCTTAGCAATGAGTAGCTGCGCTGGCAGCCGCGGGTTCGAATCCCGCACGGAACAAGTATTTGTATTGCGTACAAATAATTATTCCGGGTCAGGATGTTTGTCCTTCTGCAATTTATGTTAGTAAACTGCCTCCACGATACAAGAGAAAATCCTAGTGTAGGGTTAACGTTTATTTAAAAAAAAAATAAAAAGATTCTTGTCTTACCAGCATGCTGTACCCCCTGAGCTTAATAGCATGCTGTACCCCCTGAGCTTAATAGCATGCTGTACCTCTTGAGCTTAATAGAAGGCAGTTATTTACATATTAAGGAGAGACACTTCAAATTGTGTTGAATTTAGATTTGTAGTTATAACTTATAATTTATACTAACAGTAGGTGTCTATGGGCACATTATCCATCAGACGAAAAGAATATTCGTTTGCCACGCTTATTTAAAAAAAAATTATTCATCAACTTTAAAAAGCCGTTGATAGTGATTTGATTAATGCATTATAGAGTAAAATAGAATATTTTTTATTTATTTAATATAAATTACTAGTTATTCTTATTGAGTAGTTTTTTTTTTTACTTTACTGCTGGATCGGAAAAATCCTCTGTCCTGGGAACAAACGTTAAGAAACCCATTTGCAGCATTGTAATTCGATTTTTTAGTATTTAGTTCAGTGTTGACATTTTACTATGGGACTATTTATACGAGGTAGGGCCACGCTGTAGCTATATTACGGTTGTAGCGTAAATGGATCGGCTCGACCGGGGAAGGACCACGCTCTCACAGAATACCAGCGTCAAATAGTAGCTTAATGCAACAACTGTGTTTCGTATGGTGAGTGGAGAGAACCGGAGACTCGTTTTACTGGAATCGAGATATTTCATCTTAGTACTCAAGGGTGACAACGCATCTGCATGTTGATTCTTAATCGAGGTTAAATTTAGATGTCTATGGGCCACAGTATCAACTTACCACCAGCTGGACTATCCTATAAAAAAACTAGCTTAATTAAATATCGATTAAACCACAGCCTCCGACACAAATCTATCTTTATGCATTTAAATTCTTCTGTCCATGTGTATGTGACTGAACTCCTCTTATAAAGCTGGACAGGAATTGATGAAATTTTGTGTGTAATGAAGTTGATGCGATCCAGAACCCACCTGTGGAAGCCGGGCGGGTTGCTTTTTTATAGGATAGGGAGATGAACGAGCACACATCTACATCTATTCTCGATTACGAATCAAAATGCAGATGCGTTGTCACCCGTGAGGACTAAGATGGAATGCCTCGTTTCCAGTAAAAAGGGTCTCCGGTTCTCTACACTCACCATACGAAACACAGCAGCGTTTACGCTCGTATTCTGTGAGAGCGTGGTACTTCCCCGCCGAGCCGACCCATTCGTGCAACAACCATACTACTAATAAATATAGAAATCGCTAGTATAAATGTAAATTTATTGATTCATTAATTAACCTATGACAAGGTCATTGCTGCACATAGGCCCCATGGATTGTCTCATAGGGCAAAATGACCCTAGCCTAGTGACCCCCAGTGGCCACGCTGGGCAGGCGGGGTTTTTATTACTTTGATTTTTTATCAGGAAGCTGTTGCTGCCTATCTCTTAGAACTACTATATAACACATATAATAATAATGTGCTCCAGACCGAATATTGGCCACGGTGGCCTGCCTCAACGGAGACTAACCATCGGCGCAGGACAGGATTATAGTGCCCGAGTGTATGTGCAAGCACAAGTGCACTCTCTATTCCCTCACTCTCATAATCCGATGAGACGGTAAACCGACACGACCGGAGAGAGATCAAGCGCAGGACCAACAGCTTTACGTGCTTTCCGAGGCACGGGGGTGAGACACTGCCAACTTCCTGACTCCGGGCAACTACTGAGAACTTCTTGACGGAAAAACTCAATAATTTTTTGGCCCGACCCGGGATTAGAACCCAGGATCTCATGATCAGCAGTCGCACTACTACAACCACTAGACCAAGGAGGCAGTCAAAAAAAACACATATACACACATAGCCACTACACGTTGAATACACGTGAATACTCTGAAGTAATGCAAACCATTTGATGGCTTGGTTTATAAGATTGTAAGAATATCAAAATTGACAGGCCACTTGAAATCCATAAAATCGTTTCTGCTGAACATGAATAAGCTATTTCGAGAAGTAAATGACTGCTTTTACCTTATTATAACACAGGGTTTAAAGTGCGTGGTAAAATAGTAAAGTACAAAACAATATTTATTTTGCACAATGAATATACAATATCTACAATCTACATCGAGGTTTTTACTACAATAAAACACTTTGAGGAAAATTCGAATTCTGTACCATAGATATTGCTTTGAATTTTAATTGAAGTATATTATGATATCGATAAAAATTCCAAAACTAGAATTTTGTAAAATGTTTTCTGTCTGTCTGTCCGTCTCAAGGCACATCACAGAAAAACCTGATATATATATATATATATATATATATATATATATATATATATATATATATATATATATCAGGTTAATATGTTTATTTTTAACAAAACCGGGCCTAACTTCTTTTTTTTTCTAATTAAGAAATCGAAATACAATAAAAGGAAAAAAAATATCATGACCCTATTATCTACTGGTATAGAGATATTTTGCATATTTCTTGTAATTCTGAAGATAGCTGTCACTTTAGTACATTTACTCTGTACACTTCGTAAGGAGAAACTACTTATCTCCGTAATATTTCTTTTTTTTAAATACTAACAACTAATGTCATTTCCAATGTGTGAAAGAAAAAAAGGTACTAACACGCATTAAGGGTTGATAACGGTCTCAAGATATTAGTACTTAAACATTATAACATGTCACAAGACCGTACGGAAAAGCAATGTATATTATTAAAAGTTGGTACTATTGTTATGCCAAAAAAACTTATGTAAAAGACATGTGATTTAAATTTAAATGTTTTATCTTATCGCACATAAGCAGTTATTACGTTAACAATTGTACAGCAGCAAACAAAATAAATAAGAATACCACAATTCCTATTTCGAGTTAGATTGAATCTTTTACTGAATTGGTTCAAGAAGGTAAAAACGAAATAAGTACAGAATAATATATAAAAGTTGTAAGTAATTTATAAACTAAAATATGTTAGTAAAAAAGAACATTAAATAATTATAACTAAATTAATTCATCTACCTCTGCCCACTTCCCACTGCACCAGACCACCAGTGTTTACCTGTCCAATGTTGCAGGAACGGGCAGTCTGGTTTCTCTACAGTAACTCTCAGGATGCTGTTGGTGCTGCTCCTTAGCCTGCGCATCAGGAATGCTGTTCAAACATGTCTGATGCACTACAGAATCGTTTAAGCCCCATCCGCAACCTGAATGCATTATTATATTGCGTATGAAGAACATTGTAGGCCCGTTGTGTATATCTAACCCACATGTTGCACGTGTAAAATGATTGGTAAAACGCCTTGAAAAGAGCAATTTTCACTTCTCTTGTACAATGTGCAAACTTGCGGGCCAGCATATTGCACCGGACCGACAACGCTCTTCGCTCTAAATCTTCATTAAATATGTGGCCAAGGTATTTAAATTGGGACACTCTCTTGAGTGCTATACCACAAAGGAACACCGCAAGAACTGTCTTAGGCTTTTTAGTACCCACTCGAAAAACCATAAACTCACTCTTCGTTATATTATATAGGAGGCCATGAGACATGGCGTATCTTTAACACACTCCAAGCAGATGTCTGAGTGCATCAGTCGAGGGACTTATCATCACCATATCATCTGCATAACTTATGTTATTTATTATATTGTCGTCAATACTGCATCCGATACCGGTGCTGTTAAGGTCCTCGATCAACTGATTGATGTATAGGTTAAAGAGCGCCGGGGAGGTCAGACCACCCTGTCTCACTCCACACTCTAGACCATACGTCTTAGACAATGCACTCGAGCATCTGACCTGGTTGATTTGATGATCGTACCAGAATTGGAAAAGGTTAACCAGCTCTTTAGGTACACCTTGCTTACATAACCTTGATCATAAGAACTTGTAATTAACCAAGTCAAAAGCCTCTAGATTTAAGAAAGCAGCATACCCAGGTGTATTTCTATCGGTGTAGTACTGACTGTGCTCTTGAGTACCAAAAGCAGCAGTTTAGCAGTTTCAGTAGACATCCCAACTCTAAAACCGAATTGAGCATCATGTAAATTGAGCTGTCTAGTCACTCTACGCTCAAGAATACCGTCAAGAACTTTAGCTGTTACAATAGCCAAGGAGCTTGGCCTATAATTGTCCCTTTCTGAAATATCTGTCTTATTCTTAACTATGGGTACAACTATCGTTCCCATCAGTTCAGTAGGTAGATACGAACGCCTTACACACAAATTGAGCAGCATTGAAAGTCATCTCCGCAGATGCGGACCCGCACGTTGCAAATGTTGTATGCTTAGAGTGTCATGATCCGGAGATTTGCTCCTTGTCATAGACATAATAATGCTCTGTACCTCTTTTGGCGAGATACTAATCGGTACATCACTATTATATATCGCATATAGTAAATATGATAAGTTTTTGATACGACTTCTTGTTTCCTATAAGTTTTTCTCTGACGTTTGTTTACGTTTTGTTGTACGTACTTAACGAATCATAATCAAAAGAAAATTTGATTTCAAAAGACTTAACTTAATATTTTTGTACTTTATTCACAAATCTAAATGCCAACTAATTTTTTGTCGAGTAAAATAGTTCAATAAATAATTATCCGATTTCATTGAATGTAAAACATTCTAAATGGACACTCAAATACTTAGATATGTAAATCAATGTTACTAAAACCGTTCCCTCTAAGAAAACTGCGAAGACAAAATATACTAACTCGCCATGCTCATCAATTTCTACGTAAAGCAAATTTACTTAACTATATATAAAGATTAAGGTTACACGTTTACTTAATAATGCCTGTCTGTTAAAAGTGTACAAAATTAGGTATTCTTCTCCAATTAAAAAGTAAAGTAAAAACCTTAATTCGTTCATGTTTTTTTTTTTTGCTGATATTGATCGATTTTCGGAGCACGGAAGTCCATCGTGCTGCGTTGCTGCATGTTGACGGAGTAGTTGTATTTTATTTACTTTCATTATTACAAGTATAGGTATTTTTATACGTGGCAGAGCCATGCTGCCTTTATATTAGCAGTACAGTTGTAGTATGACTGTGTCGGCTCGACCGGGGAAGGACCACGCTCTCACAGAATACCAGCGTTAAATAGTAGCTTAATGCTGCTGTGTTTCGTATGGTGAGTGTACAGAACCGGAGATCCTTTTTACTGGAAACGAGGCATTCCATCTTAGTCCGCACGGGTGACAACGCATCTGCATTTTGATTCGTAATCGAGGATAGATTTAGATGTCTATGGGCCACAGCAACCACTTACCATCAGGTGAACAGTGTGCTCGTTTGTCACCGTATCCTATAAAGAAAAAGCTTTTCTTACAATAGTTTTCTTTACCACCGAACACGCGGTAAATCAAATTTTAAAAGAAATTTTACAATTTCGTTGGTTTTGACGGGGATCAAACTTCGTCCGCTCGCGTTCTATGAGTTCACACATTGTCTCTGAGCTACTACGGCTGTCCTTCGTTATTAATACACAAAGTTAATAATATTACCGTGTAGTGGCGGTTTCAGAAACTTCACTAACCTACATTATCCCGTGAGTGTCGTAATAGGCGTCAGAGGGAAACAAATCAGATGGGCAGCGGCATCTTCTAAATAACGAATGCGGTTGCCAACCCTTGCCAAGGGTGGTGGCATAACTGGCAATCTATGGGGGAGGGTTATGTTCAGCTGTGGTCTTTAACAGGCTGTAACGGTAAAGTTAATTTTGTATAATCGCTATCCTATGCTGTTGAATATTAAAAACCTGTCCTACTAATGTTAAAGGTGGTTTTATTTTATCGATAATTATGACTTTTATTTTTAAACTGCTAGCAATTAGGCTACATTTCTCTTTACATTCATAATAATGAGATTTTTTTTTCAATAGCACTAAATATAACTACTTTTATGGATTTTGTGGAGTTTGTGTTTCAAAATGTGGGGAATTAAAATTAAGTAAATTAACTCCTCCGAGGCATTGTCCCTACCGTGTCCCGTTTTTTAACATTACTAAACAAAACGTCTACCGTTCTCTTTGTTCTGAGATGATAACGCTGTTAGCATTTTGGCTTACACCTTAGCTTTATATGACTCAAGATTTCATATCAGCTTTTCAAAAGCTTTAACAGTCTTATAAAAGCGAATGTTGATTATTATAATGATACTGATGATGATGATGATGATGATGATGATGATTTGAATGAATAAATGAATGAAAAAAGCATATACATATTACGGTACGGTTTTGTACTATAACTTACTAACGTAACTATGCACTAAGAAAGTAAGAAGATATTAAAACATCGAGTTTCTTGGATTGTGAAGTTTGATGTTAAGGGAAGAACGATCATTCATTGTTGGTCATATCAATGGGTATACTGGGTGTGCAATGTGACATGTGACAATACCAGCGTAATGTAGCACTAAATGCTGCTGTGTTTCGTGTGGTGAGTATAGAGAACCGGAGGCCCTTTTTACTGGAAAAGAGGCATTTCATCTTAGATCTCAGGGAGACGAATCTGCATTTTGGGTTCTAACCGAGTAAAGAACAGATGTAGATGTCCATGGGCTACAGCATCCACTTACCATCAGGTGGACTGTGTGCTCGTTTGTCAACCTTATTCTATAAGAAAAAAATACAGTTGTAAAGGAAGAAGTTTTATCGATGAGATGTCTGTACAACAATCTTAAAATAACGGACAGTTTTTTCAATACTCTTTACAGATTTTTCCCCCAATGCGTTTCTTTGCTATGGGCTTCGATCAATATTGATCGAAGGCTATGGGCGCTAGTTTTAGATGTGGAATTGTCATTACTTTGTACGATAGTGCAATTTTTTATATCATTGAGTGACAAACGAGTACACATTCCACCTGATGGTAAGTGAATGCTGTGTGCCATAGACATCCACATTTATCTTCAACTACGGATCAAAATGCAAATGCGTTGTCACCCTGAGGACTAAGATGAAATGCCTCGATTCCAATAAAAAAAGGTCACCAGTTCTCTACACTCACCATACAAAAACACAGCAGTATTAAGCTGCTATTTTACGCTGGTATTTTGTGAGAGTGTGGTCCTTCCCCGGTCAAGCTGACCAATATGTGCTACAACCATAATATAGCTATTTACTTTTGAGGACTGATAAAGAAGAAGAAGTACTACCGATACTTGAATAAAAAACTAGAACGTACTAAGTAGTAGGTAGATCTAGTTTCCTAGGATCAATCTGGATTAAACCACCGTTATACCTTTTTCTACCGCAAAGCAAGAGCTGAACAAACCGTTATGTTCCGGTTTGGAGAGTTAGAAGAATCATTAAAATTACAGCCCGTGAGTTACTACATTTCAGAAGTGATAATGTAGCCATTTTTGTTTGGAATAGGTTGCAGGTTTCATACTATACAAAAGGACTCTATGGTTGCAGATGTTGTTTATAGTCAGCGGGATTGCTAGCTCCTTCGCCATTTATAAAATATTTTATTGTCTTTTTTGTGACTAATTAGGATTAGGAAGCGGAAAATGTTGTAGTCTACTCGTTATTGTTCGAAATAGTGATTAATTCGTAGGTAGGTAGGTAATTCACGCGAAATCGGACGCGCTGTCGTCACGGCGTTTACGTGGGAAGTCGAAGCGATAATAGGCTTTTAAATTAAGTAGGTGATTAAAAATGTATATTATTTAATTACATACAACAGGTCGCACAGAAAATTGTTGCGTTTTTTTTTGTCTATGTCACTGGCCAACTGGCCAGTTATAATTTATTTTGAAAATACCACTATTTAAAAGTAAAAATTCGAATTAAAGCGCTCCACATTTTTAACAGGTCAATAAAAATGTGATAGTGCAAATAATAGTAAATGTTTTTGTTTTATTATGACACTTTCTAGTTTATTTTTATGTTTATTTTGGTTAGTTGTTATCAATGTTATTTTTTGTAATTTCAATCTATATTGTACTTAATAATATTTAATGTTTTTAAATTTCTATCATTTTGTACACCAGAAATGGTTAATGTGTTGTACTATATTTTTAATAACAACTGTAAAACACACACATTATGCAAAATAATAAATTCAATAAAATAAAATAAAAACAACCAAATAAATAATTAAATAAATAAATTATTGTTGTAAGCAACAAGCAACCGAAAATAGGGCTCCGCGGCTGGCTAAAGCTGTAGGTGTGTGACAACGCGCCAGCTAACTTGGCGCTCAAAACGAGGGACTTCCTGGTTAAGCTTTTGGGTCAACGTCTTTGTAGACCTAATTTGGCACGAATGACTTCTTTTTATTCAGCAAAATGAAAAATCTGCTGAGACACAGTTTTCATCACTGTAGAGGCGCTAGCAGTGTTCGAGCAGGCCATAGAATAACTTCTGAGTGGTTCATGTATACAATAGTTATATATAGGTAGAAGGTTATATAGAGAGGTTATATATAGGTTTAAATATAAGCAGAATGTAAACATTGCCGATAAAATGATAAAATTGAATATAATAAAATAATGCATCTGATAAATATACAGAATATAATGACAACCTTACGTGACCGACGTCTCATTGCAGACTTAATGTTTCTACACAAGTTACTGCATAACAAAATAAAAAGTACGCACCACCTCGATCACATCAAATTAGTTATCCCGTACAGATATTCCCGATATCCAATTCGCAAACTATTTAGCATACCTTGCCTCAAAACAATTTAGGCGCGCATTATCCCCTAGCCAGAATATGTAACACATACAATGAAATTATGACCAAGATACCGGAAATTGACATGTTCAACGACTCTACCCGATGCTTCAAAAAAATTTGACCAATTTCTTTTCACCCTCTCAGCACACACTCATTCCTTAGTTAGTTTTTTTCTTATTATAAGTTATTTTGTATTCAGTACCATTATAATATAATAAGCTACACATACGATGTTGTGTATAGTGTATACCTGTAATTGGCAAACATATTTAACCCTATATATTTGTTATCGTGTTGTTGTTAATGTTCCATGTGTTTTGCTGTTGGTATACCTTATAAATAAATAAATAAATAAAAATAAATAAATAAACCGACATAGCCCAACGGATTAGTAAGCTGAAGTGGCAATGGGCCGGCCATATAGCTCGAAGAACCGATAACCGATGGGGAAGAAAGGTTCTCGAGTGGCAGCCTCGTACCGGTAGGCGTAGTGTAGGGCGACCCCCCTCCCCCCTAGACGGAGTGACGACCTGGTGAGACATGCAGGAAGTCGATGGATGCAGGTGGCTCAGGACCGTGCTTTGTAGCGTTACTTGGGGGAGGCCTATGTTCAGCAGTGGACTTGTAAAGGGCTGTAATGATGATGATGATGATGAAATAAATAAATGCTTATTGTGATGTTCAACTTTGACTGGATTTGAATGAATCGCGATCGCGAGTTTTTACGAAATTAAAATTTAGTAAATAAGTAATCAGCTTTAATTTCATGACGCTTTTTAACAATTTATCACAAGGTTTTTAAAGAAAAAAACTTCATCACAAATTTCAACTCGATTTAATATAGCAACTTACTCATTTAATATCAAACTACATATTCTAAATTGAATGCGTTCCGAGTCGTCCTAAATATCATTAATTAGGGTCGGAATGCATGGGCGATGCAATACTTAAAAGCCCATCCAAGGAACTCGATCAACGACCTTTCATGGCTCCGTACGCCGTGGGGAGTGCATTCACAACCGGTCATATAAGTGCATTCACCTATTAAGATAAGTGCAAAATGTTAAGTTTAAGGATAAACCTTGTAATTGTGTACAATCTATTATATAAAAACAATTGTAGTCCGTTCGTCTTGCTAAAATACGAAAGTGGCTGTACCGATTCTGATAAAAAAAAATTCTGATTTTTTTTGTGATTGGGTCCCTGGAGATTTATTATTTAGGACCCGGTAGGTGGAGGGAGATCCAGAATATCCCGTGCGAAGACGGGGCGGATCCCTAATTTTTTTATAGAATAGGGTGACAAACGAGCGCACAGTCCACCTGATGGTAAGTGGTTGCTGTGGCCCGTGGACATCTACATCTATCCTCGATTACAAATCAAAATACAGACGCGTTGTCACCCGTGAGGACTAAGATGGAATGCCTCGTTTCCAGTAAAACTGGTCTCCGGTTCCTTACACTCACCATACGAAACACAGCAGCCTTAAGCTAATTAACTACATTACCATCATCATACCATTAATTATTAAAGGTATGATGATAATAGTGTGATCTCATTAATAGTCACCAAAATTATCATAAAATATTAAGTACCTAGATTATAATTTATGTTTAAAACATTACCCCAGTTTATTTTTATCAAATGATCACGTGTACACAATATTTACCCGTAGCAGTAGCTACATATTTGGCATATCACATGAAAAAGAATGGTACACTGTACTCGTGACATGTAGGTATTTGTGGCATCAACGTATCAAGGAAAAACAAAGGTGAATGTGACTAAAAATTCGTAGCTGCTTATTAGTAACTGATGTTAGGTACTTAATTATTTGATTCTCCTATCTAAACAGGACCACAAAGAATGTATTCATAAAGTAATTTTCATAGAAACAATTTAAAGGGCAGATATAAAACGCAGATTATAATAAATAAGGATTTATTCTATATGCCGGGACACCTTGTCTAGAGCGGACGAGAATTTCCGGTTGGTAGGAGAACTAAAGGTCGATACGAAACAGGTCAAAACATGGCGCGCAGAGGTCAATGGATGAATTAAAATTATAAAAAACCGTGCAAGTGCGAGTAATACTCACGCTCTGAGGATTCTGCATAAACTATGTATAATTTATCCATACCATAACATCTAACGAAATAGTAAGTCATATTGATGGACAAACTTAACTTTACTGGTCACTAAACTTAACTTTAGTGGTCGCTAATGTTCTCCCATATATCGGTTCACAGATCACAGTGATCGATCGATGCAAGTTTATAATCGCAAAAGTTAGGTATTTTTTATTTTTAAATATTAAGAATAAAAAATATAACAACAGCATAAGTAAATAAATAAATTATTAAGTTTATTTCTTTACTTGTGCTATGAGAATACGGTCACCAGACGTAAAATTGAAGATTCCTGACAAATAACATGATTTTCATTAAAAAATCCTGATTCTTGATGATCCTGAAATTAACAACTGTGGAAAAAGATAAATTAATTTATTATTGGTTTTGTATATTCACGCGATCATTTTATATTTTAAAATATCTAGTTTATTTTATTGAAGTATTGAAAAAGCCTGACATTTCTAAAATCCGAACCAAAGAGCCTAAAAGTCTTGACATGTCAGGACAAATCCTGACCTATGGACAATATATCCCAATGTGAGAAGAACTTAATTCTTGTCAAATTTCATGATACTAAGATAAGTCAAGGGGAAATACCCTATCAGTTTTGATGAGTAAGATTGTAAGTATAAATATAATTATGTGACATAAATAATCGTATCTTTTGATTGAGTACCTACTACTAGTATCTAGATGTTAGTGCTGTTAGTCTATGCGACTCCTACAGCTTCATGTTGTCTCATGATGATGATGATGATGATGATTTGATTGAGTTGATGGGATATCACTACCTACCTAGACCTTAGTATTAAATATTAATTTCAACTGGGTGCCTCGACCGGTTCCTGAGAAAAGTCTACTCTACACAGATAAATAGACTGACAACAAAGTGATCCTAAAAAGGGTTCAATTTTTTCCTTTTTTAGTACAGAACCCTAAAAAACAGGATTGGACTCGTAAATTGCAGACGTGTGTAGGTCAACAAGATTCAAGTGGCTTTGCTTTTTGAAGAATTTGGACGACTTTTCATATAGTGACATCTTAAATGGACAACATTTTTTGTCCATTCAACATTTACTTAATATACATTTAAAATAGATTATCGAGTAAATGTAGAGTTGCGGACGAAATACTTGCTCTTTTGTTGGAAATAAAACAGAACAATAAATGAAACTGCAGTGAGGGAATGTCGGTATGTATCAAAGTATGCATCTACCTGGCTACACAGTCATGTTTTCAAGGCACAATTGAAAGAAAAATGTCAATTCATTGTTTTTTTTATATTTAACGTATGTAACGTATATAATACATTATTTATAATAAACCTAGACTATCCACGGAAGTAGAGTCTAAAGTGCGAGATGTCTGGTACCACAGAAATCGTGATAAGACAATACAAACGCATAGACCCGTGACCTTGTCGCCGCTATGATGTGTTGATAAACACCATTCACCATTTTGTGATTTAGTTGCGCGGGGAACGTCGCACGTGAATTTATGTTATTATAATGGTGAACTGCAGCATAATCGTGTGTGACGTGTTATTCAACTAATAAAGACATAACATTTCATCGGTAAAATGATTATTTACTAATTATCATTATTTTAACTAATTTACATCTAGATGAATACTTTACTTTACTATGATATTTACCTTTGTAAACTTTCATTTATTACTTTTCGTACTATACAATTACCATTGCTGCTTTTGTTGTACCGTAATACGCAACGAACGCGATGTCGCCAAGCAATGTAATGTGAAACATTAGATATCATTGTGTATTGCGTATGTTTATAATACGGTAAGATGTGGCGACATCGGTTTTGGAAGTAATAAAAAATTTTTTTATAAAAATAAAAATGTGCCTGTCAAGCTTGGCGATTACGACAAATCTGCACAAGTACAGGAGAGGCCCGTGTCCAGCAGCGAACTTTCAACAGACAAAATAAAACAATATTCTTAATGCCGTAGTTACCACGCGGCGAGTGGGCAAGCACATTTTTTTATTATTTTGAGTTATTATCAGAAATATACTACCAACTTCCTGACTCCGGGCAGCTACTGCGAATTTCTTGACAAAAAAGCTCAATGATTAATTTTTTGGCCCGACCTGGGATTCGAACCCAGGACTTAATGATCAGCAGTCGCACTACTACAACCACTAGACCTACGAGGAATTCAACACGAACACGTAATATAGTTATAACTCAATGAATATAGTACCTACTCAGAACGGCGACACAAAGCAGAGCAGCGTGGTGATGCTCTTTACACCGGCCGAGCCAATATTTCTCGGGAAAACGTCTCCGAGTGCGGGGACAAACTTGTGTCTGAAGTCGAGTCTTTGCTGAACAGAGTCTCGGATTGGGGACGACTAAATCTAGTCCAGCTTAACCCCCAGAAGACACAAGTTTGCGCGTTAACCGCTAAAAAGAACCCCTTTGTCGTATCCCCTCAGTTTCAAGGCACTCCCCTTGTTGCCTCAGCCAGTATCGGAATCCTCGGCGTCGACATATCGAGTGACGTGCAGTTTCGTGGTCACTTGGAAGGGAAGGCCAAATTGGCCTCTAAAAAGCTTGGCGTGCTCAGCAGAGCGGGACAGTATTTCATGCCGGCACACCGCCTGCAACTTTACAAGGCGCAGGTTCGGCCGCACATGGAATACTGTTCCCATCTCTGGGCTGGGGCTCCCCAGTACCAGCTCCTTCCACTTGACCGCATCCAGCGCAGAGCGGCTCGAATCGTCGACGACCGAGTGCTTTCCGATCGGCTCGATTCACTGGCGCTGCGAAGAGCATGTTGCATCTCTTTGCGTATTTTATCGTATCTATCACGGGGAGTGCTCTGAGGAATTGTTCGGATTAATCCCAGCCTCCAAATTTCGTGAACGCACTACACGGCAAACGTCCCGATACCATCCACACCATCTGGATGCTTGGCGGTCCACCACTGTACGTTTCACAAGGAGTTTTCTTCCACGTACAACCTCTCTGTGGAATAGTTTACCACCGGCAATTTTTCCGGACCGATACGACCTGGGGACCTTCAAGAAAAGAGCTTACTCCTTTCTAAAGGGCCGGCAACGCACCCGCAATTCTCCTGGTGTTGCGGTTGATCATGGGCGGCGGTAGTCACTTAACATCAGGTGAGCCGCATGCTCGTTTGCCCCCTCTTCTATAAAAAAAAAGCGTTAATGGTCGTTACGTCTGGTACTGCGGTCATCGACCCCTCTCCCCCGCCCCCTTGCCAAGCGTGGCCCATAAAGCAAATCTTTCCCACAACAAGAGAGGCCCAAGTCCAACACTGGACTTATACGACTTTGAACAAATCTACACGCAATGGTAACCTACGCTTGTAACTTACAACGCCTTTTTTGTTTCTGTTTTTCGCAATCATTATCATTAATAAACTCATTTAAATACGGCAACTATAGAATATATTACGGGACAAACTTGTTTATTTTATAATCACTTTATATCCACAGAGTATTTATATGACTTTGTATATTTTTTATAGTATAAGTGTGATAAACGATCACGCAGTCCACCTGATGGGAAGTGGTGGCTTTGGCCCATAGACATCTAAATCTATCCTCGATTACGAATCAAAATGCAGATGTGTTGTCACCCGTGAGGACTAAGATGGAATGCCTCGTTTCCAGTGAAAAAGGGTCTGCGTATCTTTCACTCACCATAATAAACACAGCAGCAACAGAGCTGCTATTTTACGCTGGTATTCTGTGAGAGCGTAGTCCTTTCCCCGGTTGAGCCAGCTACAACTATAATATAGATGCAGCGTGGCTCTACCACGAATAAATTATATCTGTTCTGCATAAATAACTGCATAATTGACCGATAACTTGTAATTATTAATATCATTGTAATGAGTCTGTTACAAGCAACCCACTTTTGTATGTTTCCACCACCTTCGAGCACAGGGTATACTATGTAGTACTTACAAATACAATTATATTACAATGAAGTTAGTTTAAGTTAATTAGACAGAATACAGGTCTGTGTGCCTGTTTCTCTCTGTTTATTTATGTTCATCTCGTAGGTATAGTATGTCGTAGGTATCTCGCTCACCCGGGAGGGGAGGGAGAGTTGATAAAGAGTAGAGTGGTGGAGCCACGCTGCAGTTTTATTATGGTTGCAGCCCGAATGGGTCAACTCGACCGGGGTAGGACCGGGCTCTCACAAAATAACAGCGTAAAATAGCAGCTTAATGCAGCTGTGTTTCGTATGATGAGTGTAGAGAATCGGAGACCCTTTTTACTGGAAACGAGGGGTTCCATCTCAGTCCTCAGGGCTGGCAACGGATCTGCATTTTGATTCTTAATCGAGGATAGATGTAGATGTCTATGGGCCACAGCATCCACTTACCATCAGGTGGACTGTGTGATCGTTTTTCACCCTTATTCTATAAAAAAATATTTCGGTAAAATTATCAAACAGGACACCGACAGAATACAGATTGTATTCTGTCGGTGTTCTGTTTTTTGTTTGATCTCTGAATGAACTATATGAGCGAGGTGTCATTCTTGTAACTACATCAACCGGTAAATTCATTAATAGACTAGTGTGACTAGCCTCTAGTGTTTTGGGAGGATTTATCTTGTCATCACGCCTAGCAGTCTGTATGACGATTACAGTATAATATGTATTGAACCTGTGACGTTACTGCCTCTAGTTCCCTATCCCTCTCTCGGTATATTACTTTAGGCTTTTATCTTGCTGGTATTTTACAGTCGCCTCTTTCGACACCCACGAAAGATTTGGTTAATCTCATCGCGATCACACGGCACTGCGTATCCAGAGTGTATGTAATGTAATACAGGCGCCATGCTCTTTATTAACCCCGTACTACTATTCTCCTTGGTAATGTTTAAATATACTTTTAATAATCAAACAGTCTACTCACAACGTCAGTGGTGTAACCACAAACACTAAGTGTCGGCGCACTCAACCCATCGGGATGGAACTGCTGGCGACGGTGGGCGACGATGTAACAATAATCTATTAGAATGCTGCTGATCTGAAAAAAAAAAGAAATAACAAGATAAGTCACTTTATACGTGGTAGAGCCATGCAGTATGATAATGTTCTCCTATCAGATTTTCAATACAATTTCGGAAGTTATTAGCTTAATTAGTGATCACCGACGGAAATAACGATCACGTATTAACTTTAAAAAAAAAATAAGTATCACACTAATTGCACCGAAACCATGGGCCACAGTCCACATGGTTTTGGTGCAATCAGGCTGCCGCTGCTCTAGTGCGTATTGTCGGACTCACGTGTTCTCAAAATATTTATTTCGCAGCTCAGACAAAATAAAAAAGTGCAGGCATGCAAGTTTTCCAAGATTCTTTCTTCAGAGGATACCTTGAAAATGAATCGAAGTTTTGGGGGCGTGGCTTATTCCTTTGTCGGTGAAGCTAACGGATGACTGCGGGAGTGTCAAAATGAAAGTGATGCAATGACTTCTTAGTACGCAAATTATGAGATAGCCATACCGAGCAAGCGCTCGGAAAAAACTAAGTAAGCGCTAAACAACGTTTTTATTTATTTTAAAAAAACTTCGTTATGGATTAAAAAACTGGTTTATGAGAACATAGATATGATTATTTACTATGCTTTAAAAATAATTCCATGAAATTATTCATAAAGATATTGTGGTGTCATCAAGAAGTGTAAGTAATTAGAGCCTACTTTGCAATTTTTTTCTATCGAGAAAATTACATGATATCGTGTTTTCCTTTTATGCAATTCAAGGTTATATAGTCAAAAATCATGTACCAAAATTTTGGTTTGTAATCTATAAAACTTAAAAAAATATGTTAAATAGAAAAACCACCAAACTTTCGAGGTAACTTCAACCTTCAACGCCAAACACGCGGTAAATTAGCTTAAATTGTAATTAAAATTCCATTGGTCTCGTTGAGGACCGAACCCAGTTTACTTTACGGGAGTGCTTAGCCTGAGAGCTACCACAACTCTTATGTTATTACTAAGTAATAAATAAGTCTTATTATTATAACTATAGGGATATTTCTTTTGCATGTCTGGTTGGGATGCATAAATCAACTTCAACGATCAACTTGTTGATAGAAGGGAAGATAAATTTTTATAAAAATATATATAAAGATATACTATTAGCATTAATAAGATAGCATAAAAGCTTAGACCATTTGAATGGTCTAAGAATAAAACACTCATTTGGGGAGGTCAAACGGCCGAAGGTTAGAAGGAAATGGAAAGAAATCGGCAGACGATGCGATCGAAGAGATATATTTGAGTTGGGTTCGGTCAGTCATGGATTGATGGAATCCCAGTGACCTCAGGTGACACTAGAGGCTGAGCGCGAAACGACTACATGAATAATTTCGATCGGCAGACCACCCCACATTTTGGTCCCCTCGTGAATCAGGCCTAGACATTTTGTTTTCTATCTATTTCGGCTTTCACAACCAAAAATATTCTTGATCGTGACCGGTCCTACACTATTATAACATTAGGTAATTTCTATTTTATCGTACTATTACATGAAATATACCAATATCAGCTTCTGACACTAATGATCGCCGATACACCTCACAAAGATTACGTTACTACTAAGGAGAGGCTCATGTCCAAAAGTCAACTGTTGAAGTTCGGATGAGGAGAAAGAGAAGCTATTGTGATAAAAAGAAAAGTCATTCCTCATTCTGAAGGTGAATTTTTTTACGAAAATGATAAATCGTGCCAATTATTTCATTCTTGCTTGAAGTCGTCACCTGCTCCACTAAAATAAACTCGTTCTTTTGCCAATTAGACAGCGTTGAATTAGATTTTTGTTTTTTGTTAATCTCGACAAAAAATATCATTAAAACTTTTGTCTTATCAATATCGTTTCTTTACCGATAGTTATTAAATCTTAAAAAGCAACGTCGAAATAACTTCTTATTTAATAATATTTTGCGTAAAATATGTAATAAATCATAAATCCAAAAGATGAGTGCCATGTTATTCGCCATTCGCACGTTGCTTCGATACGTTTTAATTTCCTTATTATGGGACACAATTTACCTTCAATTGACCTTATGAAGTATCTCCGTATTTTGTACGACTATAACTTTACTGACAGAATATTCATGTCTTTATTCTTATTACTAAACTGTATTTTGTTATAGACCTAGTGTCATAATTAAAATAGTCAAAATAAATTATCTATTTATTGACCATAAAAATGTCATTTATTTCGACTATAGTTTAGTAGAAGTTAAGTAACAGTAGTCAGTTACACCTCACCTAAGAACCAACCTTCGGCAAACATATTGTTTAGTTTTTTTATCAACAAAGCAAACATTTCCGCCCTTGTAAGATATAAACATATGACATATTCTATGTATCTATATAAGTGTCTTTTTACTTCCTCAAGCGGTGAACCGCTTGAAGTAAAAAGGAACTTGATAATATTTTGTCTGACAGAGATAGCATAAAGCTTACATTTAAGTTTCTATAAAAATATAAAACAGAAATGATAATAATATAACTATAAAAAGTAACCACTTCATATCACAGCATTCATATACAGCATCTTCTATTTATCGTAACATATATATATATATATATATATATATATATATATATATATATGTTATAGTGATATGCTGCAACGTATGTACGTACTCGTGAGAGGTTCAGTTTGATCATTTTTGCAGAATTCCATCTCAGTCCTCACTCCTTAGAGGGACAATTCATTAGTCTTTTGTGTCTGAAGTTAGTTGTATTAGTGCTGAGACATAGTACCCATGTATATCGAAAATTATTTTAGTCTTTATATTTCTTTTAAGTCGACTTTAATCTTTTATTAAAAGTAATTTTTTACCCCTTTGAGTGGACTGAAGGGATTCAGGTCGGAAGACCAAAACATCTTTTTCAGGATTTTGGGGTTGTTGTCAGGAGAAACAAATATTATAAATATTTTTTTAATAAAAAGTTTTATTTTTTAAATGTTAGGCTATATAGGCTACAAAAAGACAACATTGTTGACACGTAAATAATATAAGTACACTCAATTTTAGATTGCCGCATGTAAAGTACTGAGTCTACCAATTTAGATCCTTTGTTAGTATTCAGTAGATTTAAAATTCAAACAATTTGTTTCAAAGTTCAGTCTAATTACTAACTCAGCCTTTCTTAAGTCAAAATCAGCTGTGATGAATATAAATACGTAGACAGAGAAACCTATGGACGAATGATTAGCGTGGCCTCGAATGAGAAGGGACGATAACGTAGTTTTAGGTTATACAATAAACTTTATGACTTTTAAACATATTTAGATAAAAAAAATTATTGTTCTAAGATCTGAATTGAACAAGGTTCACCAATTTTAACCTCACAAAACACTTTTTTCTCACTTAAACCAACTTGTAAGCTCCTGATATCGCTACGAACTGTCAAAGTTGTTTAGCAAAGTGCAGTTTGCTAAACAAAAAACGGGCACGGAGAAAGGGACAAACTATCACACGGCTCTGTCTCATTTCTATGCAAGACGTATTCATAAATCTATCTTTTTCGTGTGCGAATGCGAAAGAAGGCGTCAATTTGTCTATAGGCTTCTCTGTCTACATATAAATATAGATAGGTACAGATTATGTCAACTACATAGTGTTGTCGTGTGACGAGTAATTTAGAAGCATCATGACTTGAAATGCAATCAATGCCTTGTTCATCACAAGCTATAGAGTAAATATTTATCTATCATCATCATCATCATCATCATCATTACAGCCCTTCACAAGTCCACTGCTGAACATAGGCCTCCCCCAAGTAATGCCACAAAGCACGGTCCTGAGCCACCTGCATCCATCGACTTCCTGCATATCTTACCAGGTCGTCACTCTATCTAGAGGGGGTCGCCCTACACTACGCCTACCGGTACGAGGCTGCCGCCACTCGAGAACCTTTCTTCTCTATCGGTTACCGATGGGGAAGAAAGAATTCGAGCTATATGGCCGGCTCATTGCCACTTCAGCTTACTAATCCGTTGGGCTATATCGATCACCCCGGTTTTACTGAGGATATCTTCATTTAATATCAAACATTATATTTATTTATCAAACTCCTTACAACTCTTTCTACTCTGTTAGTTATAACGTAGCAAAGATAAACAAAGCGATATAATTAATGGTTCGCTCTCTCGTTACAAGAGATATAGCGGTGATAATGGCGACCACCTAGATGGGCGCTCGCTTAATCGTCCGTCTCATTTGTGCCAGACTTGTTTATTAGGTGTCCACGGTCATAATACGCTAAGTGTCCCGGCGTCAAATAAAGTGCTTTGAAATAATTCGTCCTCCTCTGTTGCTATACAGAACAGACAGGTTATATCAGTGATAGTGTAGATACTCTAACACTTAATATACACTACACTATCACTGGGTTATATACATAAAGGACGGTATTATATCTTGTGTGATCTAATTAAATTATTATAATCATCTTCATTAACAACTAGTACCTGTTGCCAGTGATGACTTATGGATCTAATGACGTGGTCTTTCACTGCTGTCTGTATGAGGAAGCTCAAGGGTGCTTTGTGAGGTAAGAAGAGGGCTATGCTCACTGCTTAGGGTTTTTCTGATTGATAAATTTATAATGAGGATAGAAAAGAGGATATCAGCAACAGAACCAGAGTAAGCAACATAGCCCAACGGATTTATAAGATGAAGTGGCAATGGGGCAGCCAAGAAAGGTTCTCGTAAGCGAAGTGTAGGGCGGCACCTGGTACGACTTACCATTGACGTCCGTCGAATTGTACGTGGGAGGGGGGTGGAGGGAGGGCGGGGGGAGGTGTACTACTCCCCCTTAAAAGGAAAAGTTACGGAGCCCCCCCCCCCCCCCGTTTTGAGATTTTTCAATTTTAATTCTGATGAAATTTTATTTTTTATGGATAAATATTAAGTGTGAAAAACCATGGGGACCTCTTGGGGAGGAAGGGGGTACCCCTAAGGAAGGGGGAACCCCTTCACCAAAAATAAATAGAGGGACTCATTCAGAGGGATTTCTGTATCTATTTTGAGACCGCAACGTCTCCGGCGCTGCGGGAAGAGCAGCCTCGCCTTTGCGTAACAAATCGCAGGCATCCAGCCTACGATTTGTTACAGCAGGCGGAGGCTGCTCTCCCTACGCGCCTCCGGGTCTATAAAAACACTCTAGGGGTAGGACAGACTCGTACCACGTGGAGTCGGGGTCTATTAATTTGGTTCCTTGACATAAGTTGAACCTAACCTATTTTATTTGTTACCTGTCCTAATAGGTGGGTACTGTTTTATACACGTTTTATACAATTTTATACACATATTGCTTTAATTAATTCTTAGAAATCGTCAGTTTTACGTCACGTCCCACAAGCCGGCAAAAAACGGTAAACACTACACATTTTAATTTTAATAGCTCATAATGGTAATAATTCTGTAATTTAAATATAAACTATTAAATATATGTGTATGCATGAAAACTATTTAAATGAGTACAAAATATAATTATTTACGTGAATTTATGTACAATAAAATGCTACCAAACGTATGACAACTTAACCGTACGTATCTATGGTACAGAATTCGAATTTTCCACAAAGTGTTTTATTGCAGTAAAAATCTCGATGTAGATTGTAGATATTGTATATTCATTGTGTAAAATAAATATTGTTTTGTACTTTACTATTTTACCACGCACTTTAAACCCTGTGTTATAAATAAGGTAAAAGCAGTCATTTACTTCTCGAAATAGCTTATTCATGTTCAGCAGAAACGATTTTATGGATTTCAAGTGGCCTGTCAATTTTAATATTCTTACAATCTTATAAACCAAGCCATCAAATGGTTTGCATTACCTCAGACTCAGAGTATTCACGTGTATTCAACGTGTAGTGGCTATGTGTGTATATTATGTTTTTTTGGCTGTCTCGTTGATCTAGTGGTTGTAGTAGTGCGATCATGAGGTTGGGTTCTAATACCGGGTCGGGCCAAAAAATTATTGAGTTTTTCCGTCAAGAAGTTCTCAGTAGTTGCCCGGAGTCAGGAAGTTGGCGGTGTCTCACCCCCGTGCCTCGGAAAGCACGTAAAGCTGTTGGTCCTGCGCTTGATCTCTCTCCGGTCGTGTCGGTTTACCGTCCCATCGGATTATGAGAGTGAGGGAAAAGGGAATAGATAATAATAATAATAATATGTGTTATTTAGTAGTTCTAAGAGATAGGCAGCAACAGCTTCCTGATAAAAAATCAAAGTAATAAAAACCCCGCCTGGCCAGCGTGGCCACTAGGGGTCACTAGGCTAGGGTCATTTTGCCCTATGAGACAATTCATGGGGCCTATGTGCAGCAATGACCTTGTCATAGGTTAATTAATGAATCAATAAATTTACATTTATACTAGCGATTTTTATATTAGTATTAGTAGTATGGTTGTTGCACGAATGGGTCGGCTCGGCGGGGAAGTACCGCGCTCTCACAGAATACGAGCGCAAACGCTGCTGTGTTTCGTATGATGAGTGTAGAGAACCGGAGACCCTTTTCACTGGAAACGAGGCATTCCATCTTAGTCCTCACGGGTGACAACGCATCTGCATTTTGATTCGTAATCGAGGATAGATGTAGATGTATATGGGCCACAGCAACCACTTACCATCAGGTGGATTGTGTGCTCGTTCATCTCCCTATCCTATAAAAAAGCAACCCGCCCGGCTTCCACAGGTGGGTTCTGGATCGCATCAACCTTATTACACACAAAATTTCATCAATTCCTGTCCAACTTTATAAGAGGAGTTCAGTCACATACACATGGACAGAAGAATTTAAATGCATAAAGATAGATTTGTGTCGGAGGCTGTGGTTTAATCGATATTTAATTAAGCTAGTTTTTTTATAGGATAGTCCAGCTGGTGGTAAGTTGATACTGTGGCCCATAGACATCTAAATTTAACCTCGATTAAGTATCAAAATGCAGTTGTCACACACGAGGACTAAGATGGAATGCCTCAATACCAGTAAAAAGGGCCTTCGGTTCTCTATACACTCACCATTCGAAACACAACAGCATCAAGCTGCTATTCTACGCTGGTATTCTGTGAGAGCGTGGTCCTTCCCCGGTCGAGCCAACCTTTTCGTGCTACAACCATAATATAGCTGCGGCGGGGCTCGACCACGTATAAGTAGTACGTATAGGTTACAATCAAATTGCTAATGCGTTGTCACCCTATGGACTAAGAAGGGATGCCTCGTTTCCAGTAAAAAGGGTCGTCGGTTCTTTACACTCACTTTATCTCTTTTTTCACACTCATTTTAACTAAAAATGTGGGGTCCTACTTAGTAGAGACAATTTGTCGTTATCGCCAGACTTGATAAGCGGATGATATATAATAATGTATGTTCTCAGTAGTGCCCTGCCCTATACTAGTGCCCCTGCCCTAGTGTAATAACGGATCTTATTGATATGGCCAACTCACAAAATAGAGTATCGATTCAAGTCAGCTAATTCAATATTCACGTATATGATAAATCCATGCAACGTGCTCTTCAAAAATATATATTTTACCACACGGAGCATCATCGTAAAACCAAATGTATGTATGCTCTGGCTCCAGACATTATTGATTTACTTCAGAAATGTTTACGCATTCAACAGACGTCCTTTTGAAAGTTAATTCCTAGTAGATGTTAATAAAAATAATATTATATCGTTAACTTGCAATAACACCAGTGTTTCCACGTATTCCGCGAGAGTTCGGCGTTGGGTTTATAAATTACGATTCAAAATTCCAAAAATAACACTTGAAAATATTTTCGAAACTTCAGCCTAAATCAAGCCGAGATCAAAAAATATTTACTTACAAATTGCATTTAAAATTAAAATCTCGAGGAGTTCGGTTCACAGTACTGGATACGGAACGTCATATTACGCCAAGTCCGTGTATTTCAGGTGAGTTTTAACAGCGAGCATTTTGATAGCTTATCCACTGAATCAGCTATTGTTCCAGTAAACGTAGGTTCCATTTGCGTTGTAAAATTATAATTTATATGATATAATTCGTAATAGGAAGCGAAGCTTTGTTGCCATGGCGCCAAAGGTTCAGTGTCACACAGGCGGGTTCATATTGCAAGATAATCTACGTCGCGGTAACTGAGACATCGTTAGGTGCGATTGCACCTAATTCTGCAATTACAATATATTGTATATTTTAAAATGTTGATCATTGAAATTTTAATATGTTACTGACACTTTTTTATATAATTGTAAACGGGTACTGTTGCCCATAGACATCTATATTTATCCTCAATTGAGAATCAAAATGCAGATGCGTTGTCATCCCTAAAGACTAAGATGGAATGCCCCATTTCCAATAAAAACGGTCTCCGATTCTCTACACTCACCGTTCGAAACACAGCAGCGTTGAGCGGATATTTTTCGCTAGAATTATGTGAAAGTGTAGTCCTACCCTGATCAAGCCGACCCAATATACCATAATATAACTGCAGCGTGACTCTAGCGCGTAAAATACTTTTTAGGATAACATACTTTCGAAATTATCAAGTAGAGCATTGTAGTAACTTTTACCGCTGTTATAAGGCTTAGAATACTTGTATAAAAATTGAAATGTAACGGATTACTATCCGATAATGCGCCTAAGTACTACTCAGGGCCTTTGTAGTTAGAACATTTTTCTGTTCTATAGAAACTGGCATTGCATATTTAGTTCCACAACTCTCCAAAGGACAGCGCTGGAGTAAGTTTACGTTCGGAAGTGCATTGTTTAAGATAATTAAATCAAATTAAATGATCGTATCACATTGACTAAATCGACTTGTTAATAATGTGAATTTAGATATTTTCACCAGAAAATGAGTTAAAAAACTAATTTTATTAAGATTTAGCTGCTTTAAGTCTAGTTTATTCGTTTAATTGGAAGATGGAATATTGGTGTTTTAATTTCTAAACGTGACCAGCACCCTCTACCACCATTTTGTTTGTTTTTGAATTTGACATTGACGTTTTGTTTTTCTGACGTAACGATTGTGCTTTGAATGTTTTGAATTTTTTATATTTTTCCTATATTTTCTTACAACTTGGCTATTCTTGGACTTTGATTATCTTTGCTTAATATAGTGGCCCATGCACGTGAAAGGGACTTCGATTATCTGTTCTTTCCTTCGGCCATAGTTCGTATAGTTTAGTGATGGCCGCGGATAAAATTTGCTATGTTTCAGGATGTACCAAGAGCTGTGAGTAAATCTAATTATTTACAGGTTTACCAGTCAATATATTATTTCTTGTTTCTATTTTATATATAAGTCAGTGTCACCTTGGGCAACAATGTGATTCCTAGCGCAGACGCAGGTAGCCCAAGAGTTCTGCATCACTTTTCCACCCTTAGAGCCAATACCTTGCTATGTATACTTACATACATAAAAATGGGGGGGGGGTTTCCGGCACTTAATTCTTTTAGGAAGGGGAAGGTTCCTACTCCTCCCCCCATCTACCCGTCCACTCGGCGACCAATAATTCGTGCAGCAGATTACTAAAGAATTACCCTTATAACACTACTACTTATACTATTGTCATTACACTTTTCAAAAACGCTTCTAAAATATTAATTTTTTTTGTAGGTGAAGATGGCTATATACTTCACAAATTTCCAAACTCTACAAAAGATTCAACGCGCTTTTGTACACGGGTTCAAGCAGTTGGTGGAAACTTTCTGTGCTTAGATGATATGTATGTGTTTAAGTACTGAAGAATTTGTCATACACCTTTTGAATCCAAGTACTGGACCGGAGTAAAATGTTAAGTAATATTGCAATACCAGCATTGCATATGAGAGGTTAGTAAAAATTTGCATTAACATTGTAATGATCTATTCTTAATATTATGAATGTTAAAGTTAATATGGAAGTTCGTTCCTCAAATAATTAATTTTACTATCAAACATGAATAATTGAATGTATAAATTTTGAATCATTGTTAAACTATGTTCTGCAATATTAATTTTCAACTTCCATGTTGATGAAATATTATGTATGACATGTAAAGCAATTTTATGGAAAGTTTGTTATTTCTTATTAACAGTTTGATTCAAATGATAATAAAAAGCTTATAAATTAAGGCTTTTTCAAAGCTCATATGAATATCAAAATCTACACCAGTTTATAAATATTAAACTTGCTCAGAGTACAACTGGGAAGAAACATGAGTTTAAGTTATAATAACAAATATATAGTGATCTAAAGATCTTTTCCAGTACTAATGAGAATATATATTGCACCAACATACTATATTGTACAATATGTTCAATGTTTAATTATTTTTTAATCATATTGTCCTTTAGTATCTATTTAAAGTTATGATGATCTTCAATTTGATATCCCATTCTTTCATTTCATTCAATCTTAGAATATCATATTTAAAGTTTAGATGCCCAAATTTGTGCAGTATTCATAAGAAACAGAACAAAAAAGTTAGTATTTTATTTGGTCTTATTACCAAACTTAATTAATCACAAGAGAAGTTACTTGATTTGCCTCCGTCTTTGTAAAATTCGACATTGCTGTAAGATCCATAATTTACATTATAGTGTGCATATTTTTCACAGGTGTTCTATTGTACAACTAATACTAATAATAAACTTCCATTTTAATAAAATGGAATGTGTAACTTTTAGCTTCATTTTTATTTGTTTTATTTTGTTATGCTACTTGTGGTATTTGTTGTTTGATATTGTCTGTTGAAAGATGTTGGTAGTCCTTCAGCCTTAGTCGTTCAAATTCTACATGGCTAATATGTGTATGCTGTAATTTTTTGCTGATTGATAGTAGAGGAATTAATCTTTGCAATTTAATAAACCCAAGCAGGTTAGAATTTTTATTAGAGCCATCAGTTCACATTTCTCTTTGTACTATTCTTAAGTTGTCAATATATTTCAAGTACAATATAATCATTCATTGTATATATTGATTTTACAGGTGCTGTTGCTAAGATCAGCCCTTAGCTGAAGTTACAAATAAAAATAATACTTTTAAAACACGTTATACACAAGAAATTGCTTCAACATCAAGTTATGTGCAAGGGACAACTACTGCTCAAACATCCAGTAAGTTAAAATTGATAATATATTATTTATAAATAAAAATTATTGTATAAATTAAATTGAGGATAATATATTGCAAATTAATTTTATTTAAAAAAAGTCCCACTGGGTTTTGTGCAGGTTCTGGTAAAGCTTTAATATCAAGTTGCTTTAATAGGGGGTTGTGGGGCGGGGGAAGGGAGGTGGAGAGGGATAGATTCGTCCCCCAGCTGTCCCCCCACCATGAGATGCATGGTATTTTTATATTAAATGTCAAAGATCAATACTTTATAAAATAATTTATAAGAAAAATCACCTTAATAGGTAGTCGGGGAGGGGGCGTGACCCCTCTTCACCGAAGCAATACCAAAGTTTAGTTGATGGAGCCCCCGTTATTTCTGGGTGGTTTATGAAAAAATAACCACAAATCTTTCTAACCAAACCTATCTGGGTTGGTGTGCCCCAAGTCCCGAGCTTGCTTTGCTCGCTCTTGTACCAAATAAAACACCAAAATGTTAACTTTAATAATTACTTTAAGAAGCACGAATGTAGAATAAATGCTGTAGAAATGCGGTCTTTAAGGAATATGCTAGGGTTGAATCTGAATGACAGGGTGAGAAATTGCGTGATAAGAGATAAATGTGGTATGCAAGATGATGTTGTGACCAGGATTAAGAAAGGAATGCTTCGGTGGTTTGGTCACGTAGAAAGAATGAATGAGGAAAGAGTGACAAAGCAAATTTATATGGCAGATGTGAACGGCCGAGTCGGGAAGGGACGCCCTAGAAAAAAGTTTATCGACCAAATTGGCGATATTTTGAAAATGGGCCACGTTAGAAGTACCCTTAACCGACGAGCATGTATGCGTAGATATATGGATGTAAAGGAGGCGAAAGAGGTATGTCAGGATCGTGCCAAATGGAAGTCCGTAGTCTCTGCCTACCCCTCTGGGTGACAGGCGTGAGTGTTTATGTTTTTTTTTTTTTACTTCAATAAGTAAACATATTTTATCACTTTTGCCATTATATTTCATCATGTTTCGCCTGCACAAGTACTCCACTATTGCATTATTAAAATATACAATATCTTAAAAACGGTTAAGTTACGTGTATGGTGTTATGATTCAAAATGCAATCAACTTGCTACAATTAAATTTATTTTTACTAAACTATAGTACAAATTTTCTTGGTCTATATAAATATAATGTTTTGCATTTTAATTTCAGGCTTGAAGGTGACTGTACAGGAACGGGAGGCAGGTGCTCTTCAATGATTGATTTATTGAACGTTTGTTGGTTATATTTAAGTCGTCTTATTGCTAACAGTGTGTATCAGGTAATAATCAAAATTTAAACAGACAGATCTTATAACTAATTGCACGACGTGCTGTGATTGTTTGCCAACAATGACGAGCTCTGATTCGTAGATAAAAGTTTGGTGTTCCGGTGCGTCGCAGGCGGCGTTAGTAGTCGCGCCAACAGTGACTAAGCCCAAAAGGACTCAAATTAGTACAAGAATTACAATGTTAAAAAAGAAATAATGATTTCTTATATTTACGCGAACATTGCACATGATTAAAACTACTTTTACGGATTTTATCGCGTTTATTTTTACTTTTTATTTTTAATTCCCGACGTTTCGGGCGCTTTCCAGCACCCATGGTCACGGGGGACTGAGATGACTGACGTCCCGATGTCATTGTTAAACCCGGAGTACCTTCAGCTTTTTTAATTATTGTTTATGGTCCGATCTATGCAAAATGAACTGACTATGTCCTGAGGTCTTGCAGTGGTATGCTTGGGTTTAGTTTTAATTTTATTGATTATAGGATCCCAAGCAGGTGGTAGTACCCAGCCTCCTTCTCTATTGAAATTAGGATGCTTTTTAATTTCAATAGCCTCACGTATCATCCTTGGTAGGAATCGGTGTTCTTTCGCGAGGATTTGTGGTCTATCAAATCTGATGTAATGGTTGGGGCCGTCTAGGATATGATCACAAACTGCAGACTTCATATCTGGGATATGATCACAAAGTGATCTGGTTCACAAAGTGAGTGAGGCTGGGTACTACCACCTGCTTGGGATCCTATAATCAATAAAATTAAAACTAAACCCAAGCATACCACTGCAAGACCTCAGGACATAGTCAGTTCATTTTGCATAGATCGGACCGTAAACAATAATTAAAAAAGCTGAAGGTACTCCGGGTTTAACAATGACATCGGGACGTCAGTCATCTCAGTCCCCCGTGACCATGGGTGCTGGAAAGCGCCCGAAACGTCGGGAATTAAAAATAAAAAGTAAAAATAAACGCGATAAAATCCGTAAAAGTAGTTTTAATCATGTTAAAAAAGAAACTTAAAAGCTTGAATATAGCAAATGAGAAATAAGAAAGTATGAAGAAAGAACAAAAAGACTGAAGAAGAAAATGAATCTATTAGAAAATACTACTTTCTTGAAAGCATTTAAAAGTTGAATAAAACTAAATTTACGGATTCTATCGCGTTTATTTAACTGATTTTACTTATTTTTAATTCCCGACGTTTGGGGTGCTTTACAGCACCCATGGTCACGGGGTGGACTGTAGCGTCGTGAACTGAAACGTCGGGAATTAAAAATAAGTAAAATCAGGTAAATAAACGCGATAGAATCCGTAAATTTAGTTTTATTCAATGTATAGTGTTCGCGTAAATTTAAGAAATCATTAAGCATTTAAAAGTTTTACCTCAATGGCAACAGTTTTTACGATGCTACAATTTCGAGAATGTGGTGAACACAAAAGGGACAGACAATTCACACCTGATGAAAAAGTGATGGCATTACATTTTTTTAACATGGGCCAAGAGCCTACAGAATGCTGCAAGAGATATTTGTTCTGCCATCACCTTTCACCTTAAGCAGGATGGTATCTAAGGCCAATATTAAGCCTGGTATAAATGAAAACATATTTTACCAGCTTAAGAAGCAAGCATCTATCTTAAATGAAAGCCAATGATAAATTGTGTACACTGGTTTTTGATGAAATGGCCTTAACACCACATATTGGTTATGACAGGAAAAATGACAAGATTACTGGTTTACACAATGATTTCTTATATTTACGCGAACACTACACATTGAAATAATACTAGTTTTTACGGATTTTATCGCGTATATTTATTATATATATATCCGACGTTTCGAGCGCTTTACAGCACCGGATCGTCGGGTATTTATAGTTAAATATACGCGATAAAATCCGTAAAAACTAGTATTATTTCAATTACTGGTTTAGTTGATAATGGTGATGTAGTGAGGACTGAACTTAGAATAGAGGTATTCTAAAAACTATAAACAGCCGATATCATATTCATTTTGTGCTTGCAGTACAAAAAAAGCTGAATTAGCCTTAATAATTAAAAGAAATATAAGAAAATTGAAGGGGTCTGGCTTTAAAATCCTTGCTACTGTATGTGACCGGGGAACATCAAATGTTAGTGCCAAGTGGAACATAGTAGATAAATATTGAAATATGGTGGTAAATAAATATTGAATATACAGGGTAACATAATAGGTAAAATAATAGGAAAAACTTTGTTTCATAGCATATATGCTCCGAATTATGTTTTAGACACTTTTTATAAAATCTTTGATTAAAGAAATTAAGCAAAAGTGACAGTGAAACTCAGTTAGTCAGTCATACCTGCAGTATCTTTGCTCTCATTGGGGTAATTAATAATGTTTTGAAAACAAATCAAAACAAGGTTGTTAAAGACAAATATTTATTTAACATTAATTATTAATATGTTTCAGTTGTAAAGTTTTATTTGCAACCTAATCCACGTTGGTTAAAATTCGTGCTTTACTCTTAATTTTAGGTATTTTATCAGGTTAGACTTATGTCTGCTTATTTATCCATCATGCAGTAGTTCATTTTCTCCCGCGTCAACATCTAAGAGCAATTATAAAAAAAATTGAATATACAGGGTAACCCTGTATATATATTTCAATATAAATTATATTGGTTAAGTCGACTTAGATCCTTTAGGGGGTTGTAATTTGCATCATTACCGACTATTATGACTATGAAACACCATACATCAAACCTAACCGTTTTCAAGATATTGGATACTTAAGTTTTTTTTTTTATAAAAATTGTCAACTTTTTGTCTATTGTACTATTTTTTTGTAATTTGTGCATCTTATTTTATTTTTCTTATAACTTTTGTGTAGTAGATAAGTTGCTTTATTATTTTAAATACCAAGATCTTAGGTAAATAAACTAAATTTTATGTTATTTTATTTCCATTAATTTACTACTTTGTATACTGTCATTACTGTTGGATTTATTAATTTAAAATTGTTACTTTGATGAAATATATTGATTGATCGACATTTATTTATTTATTTCTGAAATTGTGTAGATTGCTTAGTTCTTAATTTTTTTACTGGTTATGGGTGTAAATTACCTGAATAAAGATGATTATTATTTTTAAATTGAGTTTTCTTTTTTATGATTTACCTTTGATTACATAATTCTGCAACTAACTAGTTTTGTGCCTATATGCACAAAACTAGTTAGTTGCTGAATTATGTGATCTTGTAAAATTAATTAAAAATAATCAGTACACCAGGGATGGGGCTGTACTATATATAGAATATCGTCCGTTTAGTTCAACAACTCCACTATAGATGTCTCTGTACCACGGAATCGACTAGCAACTCTATTCCAGGTATATATAAGTACTCTGTGGTACTACTAAATAAGTTTGACAAAACCTTGTGACAAGACTGAGAATCTTTTTTTAAATAAATAAATGGTATTCGATTTTTAAAACCAAGGGGTTTTCAATTACAAAGATTTTAATATGACAGGAACAGTGGAAATATTCCATTCCCGATACTTTTAATGCAGCCTAGGTGTAGATGTATATGGGCCACAGCAACCATTTACCATTAGGTAGACTGTGCTCGTTTGTCACTCTTAGCCAATAAAAAAACGTTAAGATACTCATAGTGGCTGTAATAAAAAAGAGATAAGCGGAGGTGGACGCAGCTGCCAAAATGTTACTTCAGCATCTGCAAAATGTTGTGAAATATTTCTGATTTTTCTGTAGTCGGATCGAAGTCGCATAATTATACTATTAAACTAAATAGGCTATTGATATGATTAGATTAAAGAAAACGTATAAAAAATATAAAGAAAACAATAGCAAAACAATATAATATTTATAATAGAAACAAAGGATATATATATTTCTTAAAAAATAGGGTAAAATTAGAAAGATATTTTTATACGAGGTTATGGTAGTATATTGAGCTACTTTTATCTGTAAGTCTTAGTACCTGTTTGAAATATCAAGCTTTAAAGTAGCCTGCAATACATCCTTTCCAATTTTTTAATTAAAGTTATAACGCATCCCGATTAGGTTTAAATAGCAGAACCATAGCTTGCGCGTGTACCAATGCGCATTTAACCAATATTTAATAACAAGATAAACTCAACAGCACACATTTTAAAATTACTGGTCTGTTTCAGTTTCAGTACCATTTACTTTGACATTGATAAATTTTAGGACATTGACTGAAGACAAATATTGGTTAAAATATTCGTTATCATCGCCTACAAATACTACAATACTTGGCGCGTACATAGCTTATGCTATCATTATAGTTACAGCTCTTTATAAGTCCTCGTCTGAAAATAAGCCTCCACTAATGACTGCCACAAAATGCCAATCAATCACACTCGATCATCTCAAATTCATAAACAAGGATAATGCTATCTTTGTTCATGAATGTTACATTTTTTTGCGCTTTGTATAAAATGACTTAACCTCAAAAGCAATGATAGCTGATTTATGTGTCGTTTTCAACGTGACACACAACGACACAATACACAATAGCGTAGAAATTGTCGATAACAATAGTGTTGATAGCTCCACGCTGCCGCGCCGTGGAAACGGCGCATCAGCTTGCAATGACACTTGACAACGAAGTGATTACGACAATTAATTTATAGTAAAGTCGTGACGTTTGTTATAATTACTGAAAACTAAAATACTTTGAAATTTACATACAATGAAGTTCTTACTAATTCCGTTTAAGAGGATAGAGTAAGTCAGCTCAAATTCTAATTTCACCCCCACTTCCCCGCGCGTCGTATGCTATGTACCGACATGTTTGTAATCACTAATACTGTAAGTAGATAGGTCGTTAAATACTTATTTCATTAAGTTTATCATATTTATGCCTGTTTCTTAACGCCAACCCAGTCGCTTATTATTTTTATAACGGTTATTTCCCATTTTAATTTTACATTGTCCTGTTGCGTAATGTGTATTCTGATCGTAAGCGACACAACTTCTCCCTTCAAAAGCCGGAGCGATACTAACGGGCAGTGTTGCCAGACGTCTTGAACCTTTTATCTGTATTAGACACTGCTAAAATCTGTATTAAATCTGTATGCTATTTAAACTTAAAATCTCTATAAAATCTGTATAATTTAATAAACCAAAATAGAATAATTGATCATCATCATCATCATTGCTTTTTTTGAAAAACAAGGAATAACTACTAACGTGATAAGCAGATACGGTTTGATTATCGTTATTAAATAAAAATATTTTTTATAGAATAAGGGTGACAAACGAGCACACAGTCCACCAATGGTAAATGGATGCTGTGGCTTCTTTTTGCGCCCGAAGCAATTAAAGGGCTACCCTATACGTAGGGAGGCGGAAAATGCATTACGCATACCACGATAGCCGGTCTATCGTGGTTATGAGGGACTCACTGTCCTACCGGGGACCCTAAGTGATTGCTGTGGCCCATAGACACCTACATTTATATTCGTTGTGTTGCGCCTCATTTCCACTAAAAAGGTTCTCCGGATTTTTACTTTCACAATACGAAACACAGCAGTGTTAAGCTGGTATTTTACGCTCGTATTCTGTGAGAGCGTGGCCCTTCCCCGGTCGAGCGTCAGCTATTATGGTTGCAGTGTTGCAACCATAATATAGCTGCAACGTGGCTCTACCACGTATAAAATATACACTATACACTAAATTTTTTATATAGCAAAATTGAAAACATTAATTTAAGCAAACAACATATTAAAACTCAAACATTTGCCAAATGAACATATAATTACTTTATTATTTTCAGTCATACATATTTTATACACAGGGCGTTAATGTAAACACCGTTATACTTGAAACCAGTGGTTTGGTTTCACTTAAAGAACGTAAATTCAATGAAAAATAACAACATTTTTTTTTGTAAAATCTCAATTTTTCCTTAATTCCTCAATTTTGCCAGGTTTTTATTAAGCCAGGGTGAAAGTATGAAGGAAAGTTTCATCACAGGTTATGTGTACCTATTGTGTTTTTATTGGAATATATTGTAGGTAGCTAGCGCGGGCGGTGATCTTTACAGTGATTATGTCACCCGGGCGCATAGGGTATGCATGAATTTACGGACGGTTTCGGACAGAAACCTCTTAAATTTTATGAAAGAAAATAGGTTTTTTTTAGAATTCGGATAAATATTTTAATATTAAAGCCTGCTAACTAAACCACCTATGGTTTTAGTGAAAACGGTGTTTACACTTACACCTTGTATACATATTTTGTAATGCACTTGTAATTCTGCCATAATAACTAATTACGCTGTGAAAAAATAAATTAACCATAAATAATAGAATCATGAATGTGTGTAACGCGGTATCTAGTCACTTATTTTGTTTCATTCTATTTTAAGTTGAATATTATGGTAATCCAATCAATAGAGTTAGAAAACTCTGTATAAAAATCTGTACCCAGTGCTAATCTGTATCACACACCAAAAAACTGTATAAATACGGGGAAATCTGTATATATGGCAACACTGCTAACGAGGCGACAGGAATCAAGCTTACGCGCCGATAGTTTAGGTAATTTCTTTTTACAGTGAAAATAATGGTATTTTAAAAAAGTAAATAACTTAAGCACTGCTTTATAGTTAGTTCAGTTAGTATGCAAAGTTTCATGATCTTATTAAAAGTATTTTATGAATAACAGCGGTTTATTGTTCAGTTTGGAGGTAACTTTGGATTTTTTTTCTATCGAGAAAATTTTACGGAATCGTGTTTTCGTCTAACATAGTCCTTAACATTAATCCTCAACTTTACCATATATTTATTTCAAAATTAATGCTGCAATACTTTCGGCATAACGGAGGATCTTGCTAAGCAATTTGAGATTATATTTCCCCTTAACTTTCATCAGTTGCAGAGCGAGCAGATAGAAAACTATACTTGAAGAAGCAATATCCAGCCGTGGAGTCTTATAAGGCGAATAATAATGAATTATTAAGTAGCCTAATGGCAGGGCGCGGATCGCGAACTCAAAAGCAAAAGGTCGTGGGTTCGAATCCGCCATTTGACTACTGTCGTGAACCACTCCTAACACAAGCATTTCAAGCTTACCAGGAGTGGTTAAAAGGAATATTAGTAATGTTAATTAATAAGATTACTAATATTTAAAATAACAATAATAATGATTGTACAAGTTAGTATATATCGATAAACTGAATGAATTTGGAAGAAATACAAGCTCTTGGAATATAGGCATATAATGTCCTGGTTTAGGGGCAGCTGAACTCCACAAGTCGTGAACAAGTTAAAGTAAAGTTAATGTTACAGCCTATATCTGCTAGGAACATGCTTCCTCTCACTTTTGAGAGGGTTTTAGGGCAAGACAATGTTCACCGCGCTGTCCCATCGTAACGTGTTCTCCAATCGTAAACGAGTATGTAATATGTTTATCGTTAAAAATATTATAGGCCTATAAAATAATCGTCACCGGTATTGTGTCCTTTAGCAAAAATTGATAAGGAGTGGAGAAGTGAATAAAATGACCTGAATGATAAATTGACTTTAGAAAGTTATAATTATAAGAATTTTATTTTATATTTTTAATAATGCCTTGATAACACAAAAATAACTTTATGGCACTAGGTATGTTAGTTGTACGGAATTTTTTCATATAAGTTCCACTTATCAATAGTGTCATATTTACTGACTGCGTGATGTATCATGATAAAAGATAACATGTGTACGTCATTAGGATATTTTCAAAGTGCCAAGGAGTGAAACAGTAATTTATAATTCATGTGTGAGCGTCAACGCGAAAAGATTTATCTTTGTTTCGACTTATACGGCATGCGATCGTATCTGCAAATTTATGCATTTCAAGTTATGACAAATAGATTAAAATATCACACACCTAGTTATAAACAGTTTTATTACTTTCTATATCTTTTATATATTACACAATAATTATTGTGACGAAGTAATTTGCAGCTTTACGCTTGTACGAACGTAATAAATCTTCAAAATTTCCTTCTATTAACCTTATAACCTTTTAAGCATTAAACAACTAAACGTGTAAGATAATGTAACATATACGAGTATATGAATATTATATATATGCAGTATCCTGGATTAGTCAAAATGAACATAAGCAAAATAAACATTTTTCGTGGTAGAGCAATGTTCCAACAATATAAGTACATAATAATAATAAGAACCACGCTCTCACAGAATACCAACCATCTCAACGCTGCTGTGTTTCGTATGGTGAGTGTAGAGAACCGGAGACCCTTTTTACTGGAAACAAGGCATTCCTTCACAGTCCTCAGGGTTGACATAGCATTTGCATTTTATTATTTATTTATTCTTTTTGTACACCACAATACAGAAACATCAAGTTCAGTTAAAACTAATTAAAGTATGTACAATAGGCGGTCTTATCACTCTGAAAGTGATTTCTTCCAGACAAACTTAGCGTAGAGGAGTGTTGAAAATAAAAGTTAAAATAGAGGGGGGCATACAGAATAATAATAATAAAAAAAAATACATACAAATAAAAATAAGTGAAAGTTATATATAAAATAACATATAATAGATTAAATAAATAGACTACGAGAAAGGTAAAGTAATTTATCTAATAGCGTTCTAAATAATACGATTTAACAAGACTTTTGAAAGAGTGAAGAGATTTAGCACGACGAATATGCAGAGGTAAGGAGTTCCACAATCGCACAGCGGTTACGGTGAAGGATTTCTTGAAAAAGGAAGAAGAGTGCAAAGGTGTAGAGAGAGAAAGATTGACTGAGGAACGAAGGAACCGAATAGGTAAGAGAAAGATACTGGAAACGATTTTGTATCCTAATTAGGGATAAATGTGGATGTCAATGGACCATAATATCCACTTGTCATCATATAGGATGGGTGCTGGTTTGTCACCCTTATTCTATAAATAAATCCTAATTATTTGCAGATATCATGAGTATTTTAATCGATATTTTTATTACAATTATTATAATTCAGGAGTGTGATAATATTTCTCATCTTTACATACTTAGGTACCTATATTTATAATTTTAGACACTCAAAAGTACCTAGTTCATTGCACATCAATACACATTAGAACGAGGTCTTATCGTTCTGGAAGCGATTTCTTTCAGACAAACCTTTTTTAGCAAAGAATTGCTGTTTACAGCGAATTACAAATGCATAAATGTGCACAACTTGCCGTTTAAGTAATAGTATAGTGAACTATTAGAGTTCCAAGTATGTAATAAATTTTAAGTAGACTTTTGAAGGAAAGAAGGGACTAAGCACTTCGATTACTTATATAATATAAGGGCAAGGAGTTCCATAAGCTAAATCTAATAATCTTCATAAACTAGCCTAAAACTTAAATTCTGCAATAGTCGCTATTCGAAAGATAAGAAAGCAACAGTTAAACTAGTCTACATTGCTAACTTTCACAGTATCACATCCTACGGCGTACCTATTATTGTACGAATCTACAGCCGGATTGGAAGCAATATTAATTTTACAAAAGCAATCAATACGTGCAATTTATAAATTAGAGCAAAGCAAGTTGCTAAGAACTCTTTACAAGGAACTACGAGTACTAATTCTAGCGTTTACGTATTTTTTTTTTTGTAAACATTATGTACGTACGGAAAAATATATAAATCAACAAAAAAACAGACGGTCTACTAGAGAACGGTTCGAGACAGAAAGAAAGAAGTTCGAAGTTCGAAGAAGAACTGTTTTTCTCGTTCTTGCCATCTAAATTTAACAGAAAGTTAAATTTAGATGGCAAGAACGAGAAAAACAGAGTATTTCTATTTTCCGCTGGGGTCTTTGAGTATTCAAATACTCAAAGGCTGGTATCCGTGAAAGCGTGGTCCATCACTCTAATATTATGCAAGTATTTACCTTGAATTCCAAGATATTTCGCTTTTTTGTAATTTAAACGAGATTAGTAAACGTAGTTATGCGCAGTTCCTCAAATTAATGACTCACAAATGCCGTAATGACTGCTACTTGTGATAGGAAAAAACCGACTGTAAATAAATCATTTAGTATCGCGCGACACTATAACGATGGCACGTGCCACGGAAATTCTAAAAATTATTTAATGAAAAAAAAAACGTAGATAGGTACAATATTCTTGCATTCAAATCCAACTTTCACATGATTCATATGTGAATTGGTGTAATAGCGCAAAATTAGGTCCTTATATCTCCTTGTAGAATGTTTTCCTATTTTCAGTATTTATAAAATAGTACTAGAGATCGGGTATAAGCGATAGGGATATAGGCGATTTATGGATCTCGATAACAGCGCCACCGGCCGGGTCCAATTATGAATCGTTTAGATAATCCATGGACCACTCAAACGCACACAAAAAGTTTCATCAAAATCTTTCGAACCCTTTTTGAGTTTTAGCGAGACTAACACAGCATTTGATTTATATATATATTATAAAGATATAAGACTGTATTCATATTTCTCAAATGGTTATACAAAATTTAATATCAGAAGTTATTTCTTTGTCTTGCGTAAACTACGAGTATATTTTAAAAATACAAAAAATAATCCGGTTAAAGTAGCAAGAAACTTAAATTCACGAGGCGTAAACCAATTTTAATAACAAACGCAAATTGAACATCCTCCGATCCGCAATGAAACGAACGATGATGATGACGAGAAAAAAATACAGACAGGCAAAGAAGGCTGCAAAGAAAACAGTGGCAATTGAAAATGAAAATACTCATTCAGACTTCTATCAGCATTTAGAACTAGCTACTAGTACAAAATTTATGTAATAAAGTAATTTCCAGGCAACAAGAAGTTGGACTACCTGCAACGCAAGAAGCTACAAATGAAATTTTACAAGTAAAAGATGGGAAAGCCATCTCTAAAATAAAAATAAAAACCCAAAGCAACGACGACGGCCCATTCCCGTTGAGCTTTGGAAATCTCTCAAAGCTGCCAAAGATTTATGGCTCTTAGTTTTTTTAATAATGTCCTGGTCAATGAAAAAATGTCAAATGCTTGGAAAAAAAATGTACTCTACATTAGACGCATTAGAGAAACATCATCGAACATCGTGTGGGGTCTTTCTATTGAGGATGTTTGTCAGCGGAGTAAAAATGATGCTACAGGATTAGGAAAGCCGATTCTGCGTTTGTTTCAGTAAAAAAATATTTTCTTGTTTATAGCATTGGAAATATTTTCTTTCAAAATTAGATATTGTAGTGATTGCTCAACCGTTACGCGAAAGAAGCACAAATAAATGATTAGGCACGTATATCATCGTTTTACCACGTTTTTATCAACACAATTTTTTCGTGTCTGCGAAGCTCAGACATTAAACAATTTATGGGTTGTATGGGATACAAAGTTACTTTCTTGTCCGGTTTGTTTGTCGGTTCAGTACAAATTTCGCAGTAGATTTTAAAATATGTTCTTGATAAGCAAGACTTGAATATTTAAACATATTTAGCTCTTAACTGGTAACTTGGTAAATAAATAGTCGTTATTTTAAATTAAAATCACATCAATCATAATTTTAATACTTAAATCTAATGGAAAACTAAATAATTAGTTAATTAAAGCTATTTATTTTATATACGGTGGTCTTACTAAGGGCCGAAACACGAGAGGTGCACGCGGTACTTGCTCAGGGCTCTTTCACGCGCACACTTTCTTGACTCTCTACAAGTTATTTATTCTACTCCTTGTCCGTGTTGTGTTCCGGGCTGTTCTTCGCCTGCATGTGTCTTCTCCAAGGCAGTCCTCCTGGACCAACAAGGACATGGAGACATGTAGGGCGACAACGCTTTCCCTTCTGAACCATACTGTTATCGGCGATTATTACGAATCGTCTAGTACGCAGATTTGACGACTTCTAGCCTCTCGAACAAGCTGGTTTTGGAAGGCTTTTGTAGCTTAGACCACATACACACTAGATAAGTGGTAGAGCCATGCTTCATTTATATTAGTAGGATAGTTGTAGTACGAATGGCCCGGGAAGGACCACGCTCTCACATAATATCAGCGTAAAATAGTAGCTTAATGCTGCTGTGTTTCGTATGGTGAGTGTAGAGAATCGGAGACTCTTTATACTGGAAACGAGGCATTCCATCTTAGTCCTCACGGGTGACAATGCATCTGCATTTTGATCCGCAATCGAGGATACACCTGCCATCAGGTGGACTGTGTGCACGTTTGTCACCCAATCCTATAAAGAAAAACACTATCCGCCAAATTGTACAAAATATTGATTAGTTTAATCTGCTTTTGATCACGATGCCGTGTGTCTGTAGGATATGAATGAAAGCCTTTGATTTTGTTAAGCGGTAGTACAGTCAGCGCCACAAAGTTTACCGTCGGTATATGGAAGTATCCAAAATGTTTGAACAAAATGTGTTAACCTACGAGTGCTATCCGGATATAAAATCAGAGCACGAAACCAATCCAACTGAAAAAAGATGTAAGTTGGAAAGTTTTTCTAACTACTGGACTGGAAAGATTACGGAACCAAGATCAATTGCGAGTACATGTCACTCACCTACTCCATGTTGGTTGTTGGCGATACAATCATTGACCGTAATAGTGGCTCCCATTGGAGGAACATATCTTAAAATGAATATGGACAAGATCAAAGGACATGTGTAACGTCTATGTCACACTCACACCTATTTCAGTAGTTGTTAGAATCACTATGCTCGAAGTTTTTGACGAGTGAGTAAGTTTACTTAGATCTAATTGTCCGAATATGTAAGTTCGACTTCGACCGAAAAGTCGATCGACGGATCGAACTTGGCTGAGTAGCGTCAAGGAGATTTCAATACGTCTTCTCGTCACGTGAGGTATACGTAAAACTTAAAAACAGAAGGTTACAATTATTGCGTGTTGCCATTGATGTCATATAAGTCGGAGTTGGACTTCTATTGTTGGCTGTATGAGTTAGCTCAGCGAGTTATGGAGAGGGCTATGAAGTTTATCTGTGTCATAAACTTCGTTATGAGGATGTCCGCAAATTTTCCATATATTTTGCCCATAAACGAGGCCGTGTTTTTAATTACTTATAAATATTTAATGATACGATAAAATATCTTAAGTAGCATGAATATTATGTATTTATATGGAATACATAAATAAATAGACCCATGAATATACTATGGAAGTACTAAATAGACTATGGAGCTGGTGAAGGTTTTATTTATTGTTTGATTAGTGTGTTTTTAGCATGACTAGAAAAAGATTGTACTTATTCGATTTAACAGTTTAAATTTTATAAATTTTTTTTGATAGTTTTAACAATCTCAGAAAATTTTTGTATCATTGTCGGTCGCCAACTAAATATTTAATTTTTATAACCTTGACGTTTCCTTCATAATTTATCAGGAAATTTTCGAGGTCCTATTAGTTAGGGCCATTATCGATCAGAGATAACAATACCTTTAAAACATTCCAACGTTTAAATGCTCATAGAAGATTCAACTTTCATTGTTTTATTTTTATGAGACATAGTTTAGTATTCGTCTGCCTCACGACGATTATAAATAGGTATAAAGACCACGTGTTATTGAATACAATGTGGAGACATTGTACGTTCTCGTACGGTCATTCGGCATATAGTATAAATCTGATTGGGGTCAAGTGCCCCATGTCTAGACACTATATTATATTATATCATAAAAGTATTATTATTTACAATATCATTTAGTGATATTTTGTAGAGTAACAGAGACTTTCAAATAGAGACACTGAACTAAATAGTCAAGTGATAATGACTATTATTTCCTGAGATCTCAGACAACAAGCATGAAAAGGTCGTCGTAATATGTTAACTTCAAAGAACGACGGAGAGAAAGTTGTTGCAAAGGACGCAACAAAATACCATAAAAATAAATAACACATTCACATTTATTATCAATAAATTTAAGATAAATAACTACCATGTTGTGAAAAACCCTATTAAATCTTAAAAATTGTGCAATATGTGCTTAATGATTAAAGCGAAAATTCTTGATAAAATGACTTACGTTTTCATCGATTATCCTCTCGAGTTTTTAAAGGTGGTTTTGTTCTAAATCACACCAAGGGGACTACATTTGAACAGGCACTGTTAAGGGCTTTCGTGCGAACTACAATGAGCCCTGTAGCGACACGACCGCACTATGTTACATCGAATTGACGAGTATTCGGGTATTCGATTCAAGTATTGTAAAGTATCGTATCGCTGTTGTCAGGCAGGTCTCCGGCGCACGCTGTCGAGCTGTCGACCACAGATGATACTAATTTATATATATACAGCTGGCAACGCCGAGCCTGGCCGAGCCCGAGCAGGCTCTGGGACCAACGGAGTAAAATTACGGACATTTACTTCAAAAATATTATTTAAAACCCGTTTTGAATAAAATATGTGTACTATTATTTTATAGTGTAGTGGTAATACAATAAATAAAAAGCCATATAATAAAATATTTATACGATGGTTAATGATGAAATGTAATACAATATTAAATTGTCATTGTTATCATAAACACCTAACACCTTTTTTTTCTAAATAAGTAATGAAATATACTTCTTTAGATACCTACTTAAAGCGCCATCTATAAAACTTTCTTGGTACTATTACAATCTACTCGCCCGGTAGTAGGATAAGGAAATAGCGGTAATACGATAAAGTTGAAATAGATGTCTCTTTTAAACATGAAATAAAAATAAGTATTTGAATAATTAAATAAGTGGTATGTATTACATATTATTATGTATTTTATATACATAACAGCATAGATATAAATTTATTTAAGTTGTTAAATATGTTCACTACTTCCTTCGGATACTGAACGAGCTAGATTTCAAAATAAGGATTTAGACAGACCCAAATGATCAGTAAGCTGATGTGGCAATGGGCCACTCATAGAATACTATAATACTTGTGTATCATAGTATTCTAAGGGGCCGCCCCTTAGCTTGAAAATGACCTATGATAAAAAAAATGGTTCTCGAGCGGCAGCCTCGTACAGGTAAGCAAAGTGTAGGGTGGTTCCTACTAGATGGAGAAATGGAGCAACTAGTCTAGATTGTGGATGGTATCGCGAATTCGGTGAGACTTTTAACCCTCTTTCAGCATATGCTGCAGAACTACGTTTGCTTAACCAAACATAAAATAAAAATTAACAACAATTAAAATATTATCGAATTATTTGTATGAAGGTCACGTGAGCGCTAAAGAAACGATTGTAAGACGTTGTTGATAAATAAAATGTTTAATGAAATACATAAACATAAACACTCACGCCTGTCACCCAGAGGGGTAGGCAGAGACTACAGACTTCCATTTAGCACGATCCTGACATACCTTTCTCGCCTCTTCCACATACATATACCTACGCATACATGCTCGTCGGTTAAGGGTACTCTTAATTTGGCCCATTTTTAGTATATCGCCAATTTGGTCGACAAACTTCCGCCTAGGACGTCCCTTTCCGACTCTTCCATTCACTTCTGCAACATATATTTGCTTTGTCAGTCTTTCCGCATTCATTCCTTCTACATGACCAAACTACCGAAGCATTCATTTCTTAATCCTGGTCACCGCATCATCTTTCAAACCATACTCTTCTTTTATCACACGGTTTCTCACCCTGTCACTCAGATTCAGCCCTAACATAATCCTTAGCGACCGCATTTCTACCGCATTTATTCCACTCTCGTGCTTCTTCTGCCACACCCAACTTTCACTACCATACGTTAAAGTAGGGACTAATACAGCACTGTGAATCGCCATACGTGCCATTTTTGACACATTCTGACTTTTCACAATAGAGTGTAGAGCCTCATTTACTTTATTTCCTGCATTCACTCGTCGTTCAATATCCTTATCATATCTCCCATCCCTGCTAAATACGCAGCCCAAATATACAAACTCATCCACTTGCTCAATTAACTCTCCTATTCTTATTTCACATACCGCTTTGCTTTCTTCTCTTTCAAAAACCATGACTTTCGTCTTACTTGCGTTCACTTTCATTCCCGTTTCTTTTAATGACCTGTTCATTAATGTAACCATCATTTGCAACTCGGCCGCCGACGATGCAAATATGACTTGATCATCGGCGTACAAAAGGCATTTGATGGTTAACTCACCCATTTTTAACCCGCATTCTTCAACTTTCAAATTTTCCAGCACTGTCCATAAATAGGTTGAACAGCCATGGGGAAGCTACAGAGCCCTGTCTGACACCTTTATGGATGCCAAACCAGTCCGAGTAGACCCCGTTGATTCTAACACAAGCACTCGAGTCCCTATACAGAGACTTTAATGCCTGTATCAAACCAGCGCTCAACCTAAATGCGTTCAGCGTCTGCCATAACACATCCCTGTCCACTCTGTCATAAGCCTTTTCCAAGTCCATGAACGCACAAAAAACCTTTTGGTCTTTGGCCAGAAACTTCTCCGCGATCATGCGCATGGAAAAGACTTGATCTGTACATCCCATTCCCTTTCTAAATCCCGCTTGCACATCCCAAATTTTTCCATCAGTTTCTTTCATGACCCTTTCAATCAGTACCTAAGCATACAGTTTTCCCACAATGCTAAGAAGGCTGATACCACGGTAGTTTTTACAGTCCTGCTGTGACCCTTTTCCCTTATATATTGGGACTATCACGGCTTTGCACAAGTCTCCCGGTACCCGCTTTAGTTCCCAACATAAATTAAACAAGGTGTACAGCAGGCCTGCCACCACGTCCCCTCCAGCCCTTAGCATTTCGAGTAAAACTCTATCATATCCGGCTGCCTTACCTACTTTCATGCTTTTCATGGCTTTCATTATTTCATCTATACTTATCTCCCTATCTCTTTCATCTTCTTTCGGAATTTCTATTTCATTTTCAAAATATTCCTTCCATCTCTTTAGACTCAACACTTCATCATTCAGGATACAGCCATTCTCGTCTCGTATCGCATTCAATCTAGGCTGTTTTGAAAGTCCCCTAGTATTTCTTACGAGTTTCCAGAACATTTTAATATTTGCCTGGAAGTTATCCGATATTCTTCTATCATTCTTATCCGTTCTTTCTTGCTTTTTCTTTCAACTAATTCTTTTACTCTCTTATTTAAACGTTTAAACTCTGCCTTTTTTCTTTCATTCTCATCATTCTTACCGCCAGAATTACCAGCTTTGTTCGCTAGTAAATCTAGCCATGCTCTCTTCTTTGCTTCAACTTCCATACGTACCTCATCATCCCACCATAACGTATTGTCTTTCCTTTCATTCGTTCTCTTACTAACACCACATACTTCGGTAGCTGCATCCACTAAACCTTTCTTAACATTATGCCACACATTCTCCAAGTCTAACTCATTCACACACAACTCATCCAAATTACTTATATTTTCTCTCAGTCTGCATTTGTACTTGTCTTTCACATCTTCATCTTATAACCTCTCAATTCTTATACGCTGTAACGCAGTGGTAGACACCGATGTCCTATGCCGCCAACGTCTGAATAAACCCCTAATTCGGCATAAGACCAGGTAGTGGTCCGTCCCTACATTGGACCCCCGGTAAACCCTTGTATCCACCACTGCGCTCCTCATTCTTTCATCCACAGTTATGAAATCTATCATGCTTCTATCATCACCTCTTTCCCAAGTATACATGTGAATCTTCTTATGACGAAAGAAAGTGTTCGTCACAAAGTTCGTCACACACACATACGGTGAGGAGGCTTTCACAATTCTCATTAATACTTTCATCACCAAACGTTCCCAGTATCCTTTCATAGTCAAGCCTCCTCACCCCAACCTTTCCATTAAAATCTCCTAACAAAACAATATTTTCATTTTCCTTACATTTCATTAACACCATCCTTACCATCTCCCAAAACTGCTCTCGGATATAAGTGGGCTTAGACATGTCTGGGGCGTAGACCCCTAGAACAAACAACTTCTTAAGCCCACTTTTATTCGTATCCATAGCCGTCTCGGGCTTACACATTCATACTCTTTCACACATTGACCCATTCTTTCTGAAAGGATGATACCGACTCCCTGGCATGCTCCCTCGGTCTCGTCTACACCGGACCAGTAAGCGGTATATATGCCATGTGTAGTGACATCCTTTCCCTTCCGCTTCGCGTCATTTACACATAACACATCTATTCCTCTATCATACATCATATCGCATACTTCATCCATCTTATCATTCATTGCTCCACATTCATTCAGCGTAGCTAGACGGGCCTCCGCAATCCTCTTTTCGCCCCTCCGGGAGACAGAACGTGACGGGTGGCGAACCTCGTCGCCGTTTTTCCTCCCGGAGATTCTTCGCACCCCTGCCCCAATAAAGGGGCGCCGGGAACTCGGGACCATTTCTTTTACTTTTTGCCTCATGGTGCGAAAACTAGGGTGTGGCATATTTTACGCCGCTACCACACGGCGAGTAGCCGAGTCTGTTCTTTCGGCTTTTCGCTCTTTTAGCACCACCCGGGGGAAATGTGTAGGGTGGGCCTAGGATTAGGTGGTCGAAGCCTACGGACGCGAGCGACTTATCCCCCCCATTTAATGAAATAGTACAGTAAAAATAGAATTTAACATTGCACGAAATTTCCGATAAAATTTTTTTTTTGAGGCTTAGGATCACTTATTTAGCATAAAATCACAAAATACCGACAGATCCAGGTGGCGCTTCAGGCGCAATCTCGAAAAAACGTTTTTAGTCGATATCTCGGAAACAATGCATTTTAAGGCAAAAGTTATATAGACCATTATTGTAGAAAATAAAATTTTGCATCTTTTGTTTCCAGCAAACTTTTTTCTAAAACTTACCGCTTACGATTTATGGCCCATTTAATGAACAGGTGGCGCTTCAAGCGCTATCTTGAAAAAATGTTTTCAGCCGATATCTCGGAAACTATGCATACTTACTTTTTGAGCTACACATAACATCCATACTTTTTGAGTTATAGGACGTTTCATGTCACGCATAGCTGCGCGCGTCACCCGCCGAGCTCGGCCGAAGCTCTGCAGGTGACGCGGCAGCTACTTTACGATTAAGAACCCGGAATTTATTGCTATTATTTCGGGGAATTCCAAGTAAGACGTTATTATTGTTCACTAACTACGACTTACGGAGTCTCCTTTTTGACATTTTCATTTTCTTCGAGTTACAAAGTCTAATAATTCGAAATACCGCGTATTTAGGGGTTCAGCGGAAGGGAATGGCAATTTTTTTCGACTTACTGAGGATTTCAACTTAACGAGGTTTGAGTTATAGAGATTCCACTGAATATCCTTAGGGGACACCCATATAATTTTATAAGTAGAGCGTGTCTTGCAGCAACTTAATATTACCAAGTTTTTAGGTTTATATGTGAACTATATAATAATATAATTATTTTTAAATGTTATTTATAATCTTATCTATGGTCTTTACTATGGTTTAGGGTAAACTTAGTGATCATATACTCTTTGGTTCTAAGGCGTCCCTCTAAATATTAGTATACCCTTTGGCGCGGTCTACAAGGAGACATTTACGTCTCCATATGAAGACGTCGGACTAATTTTGAACATTAGTTTATAAGCAAATTGTTTGCGGTAATAAAAATTTCCTAATTTCGATAGAGCATTAGTAACATCGCGTCGTCATAATTAATTGAGTGACAATCACTGACTTCTCTATATACATGTACGCTGGACTGGCTATACCATACAAAATGTCTGTGCCAATTTGAAGCACAACTATTGGTCGTCTCGAGAACTAATATTGACATAATATGCCAAAGTCTGTTGTCTTCTTAAAAAAATCTGTATTTTGAACTTTTAAACTAAAAAAAAACGAAAGTATGTTGTTTGATTGTGTATAATTTTAGTTACATGATAATAATTATTTTTAATAATACTGACAGTGTTCGTAATTCGTAAATCTCGTTTCCAAATGGAAAGTGGTATAACATTCTACTAGTGAATTTGCACTTAATATTAAACAAATTAAAACTACTTGATAATGTTTATTAAAACTCAGTAATAAACATTTTTGGTTGTATATTACTGAGTTTTAATAAACAATAAAATTCAATAGGGGCGTCGAGTTCCTTGTCTATAATATCAATATTTTTTCCTACCCTTATCTGTTAACAAACAAAGTCGCCAACAACGGATTATCAAACGTTTATTAATTAACAGGTTTCCAACCGAACCTAGACCAAAATTATGGCTTAAAAGCAAAAATATTGTGAATTGGCGTCCGAAATACGAGGGTTTAGCGGGGTTCTAACGTAGGAACGGATCATTATTTAGTTTTATGCCGAATTAATGGTCAGGCGTTGGCGCCATCGATCGTCTGTGTCTACCACTGCGTTATAGCGTATTAGAACAGAAAGGTTACAAGATGAAGGTGAGAAAATCAAGTTCAAATGTAGACTGAAAGCAAATATAAGTGGTTTGGATGAATTATGTATGACGGAGTTAGACTTGGAGAATATATGGAAAAATGTAAAGAAAGGTTTAGTGGATGCAGCTACCGAAGTATGTGGTGTTAGTAAGAGAAAGAATGAAAGGAAAAGCAATACGTTACGGTGGGATGATGAGATACGTATGGAAGTTGAAGCAAAGAAGAGAGCATGGCTAGATTTACTAGCAACAAAGGCTGGTAATTCTAGCGGTACGAATGGTGATATTGAAAGAAAAAAGGCAGTCTTTAGACATCTTAATAAGAGAGTAAAAGAAGTAGTTGAAAGAAAAAAGCAAGAAAGAACGGATAAGAATGATAGAAGAATATCGGATAACTTCCAGGCAAATATTAAAATGTTCTGGAAACTTGTAAGAACTGCCAGGGGACATTCAAAACAGCCTATGATGAATGCTATACGAGAATTGCTATATTCTGAATGATGAAGTTTTGAGTTTAAAGAGATGGAAGGAATATTTTGAAAGCGTGTTTATGAGTGAGGAGACAACGTGTGTACTAAGTGAAGTAGAAACACCGAAAGAAGAGGAAAGAGGTAGCGAGATAAGTATAGATGAAATAATGAAAGCAATGAAACGCATGAAAGCAGGTAAGGCTGCCGGATATGATAGAGTTTCACTCGAAATGCTAAGGGCTGGAGAGGAAGTGGTGGCAGGCCTTCTGCACACCTTGTTTAATTTATGCTGGGAACTGAAGCGGGTACCGGTAGACTGCTGCAAAGCCGTGATAGTCCCAGTATATAAAGGAAGAGGGTCGCAGCAGGACTGTAAAAACTACCGTGGCATCAGCCTTCTTAGCATTGTGGGAAAACTGTATGCTAAGGTACTGATTGAAAGGGTCATGAAAGAAACTGATGGAAAAATTTGGGATGTGCAAGCGGGATTTAGAAAGGGAATGGGATGTACAGATCAAGTCTTTTCCATGCGCATGATCGCGGAGAAGTTTCTGGCCAAAGACCAAAAGGTTTTTTGTGCGTTCATGGATGGTAGGGATTTGCTATGGCAAACACTGAACTCATTTGGGTTGAGCGCTGGCTTGATACAGGCATTGGAGTCTCTTTATAGGGACTCTAGTGCTTGTGTTAGGATCAACGGGGTCTACTCGGACTGGTTTGACATCCATAAAGGTGTCAGACAGGGCTGTGTGGCTTCCCCGTGGCTGTTCAACCTATTTATGGACAGTTGTTTGCAAAATTTGAAAGTTGAAGAATGCGGATTAAGAATGGGTGAGTTAACCGTCAAATGCCTTTTGTACGCCGATGATCAAGTTATCCTTGCGTCGTCGGCGGCCGAGTTGCAAATGATGGTTACATTAATGAACAGATCATTAAAAGCATGGGATATGAAAGTGAACGCAAGTAAGACGAAGGTTATGGTTATTGAAAGAGAAGACGATTTGTGAAATAAGAATAGAAGGGGAGTTGATCGAGCAAGTAGATGAGTTTGTATATTTGGGCTGCGTATTTAGCAGGGATGGGAGATATGATAAGGATATAGAACGACGAGTGAATGCGGGAAATAGAGTAAATGGGGCCTTGCAATCTATTGTGAAGAGTCAAAATGTGTCGAAAAAGGCACGTATGGCAATTCACAATGCTGTGTTGGTCCCTACTTTAACGTATGGTAGTGAAAGTTGGGTGTGGCAGAAGAAGCACGAGAGTAGAATAAAGGCAGTAGAAATGCGGTCGTTAAGGAGTATGTTATTGCTGAATCTGAATGACGGGGTAAGAAATTGTGTAATAAGAGAATAGTGTTGTTTGCAAGATGATGTGGTGACCAGGATTAAGAAAGGAATGCTTCGGTGGTTTGGTCATGTGGAAAGAATGAATGAGGAAAGAGTGACAAAGAAAATTTATGTTGCAGAAGTGAATGGCAGAGTCGGAAAGAGATGTCCTAGGCGAAAATTTATCGATCAAATTGGCGATTTATTGAAAACGGGCCAAATTAGGAGTACCCTTAAACGACGAGCATGTATGCGTAGGTATATGGACGGGAAGGACGCCAGAGAGGTGTGTCAGGATCGTGCCAAATGGAAGTCTGTAGTCTCTGCCTACCCCTCTGGGAGACAGGCGTGAGTGTTTATGTTTTTATGTATGGCGTCCGAAACAAAATGATCATCTTTGTTCTAAACATTTCACACACGACTGTTTTATTTGACATGAGAACCGCACCACTTTGAAAAAGTGCAGTTTACCGACAATATTTTCTGGTGGTACCGGTACCAGTAAATATAAAAGTATTAGATTATTATTTCGAATGTTTTTTTATTTCTTCGTAAGGGAAGAGGAATGTTGGTATGGCGATTGGCGATGCGCCATGCTATCCTCCGCGACTTTGGTGAAGCTGTACCACTTGATGCTTCCAAGTGCTCGTTTTTTCCTGGCTCCATTCACATATCGAAAGAAAAGATATAAGAAAAGACCCTTTTCCTTTTCAAAAGGCCGTCAACGCATCTGCAATTCCCCTGGTGTTGCAGTTTGTTCATAGGCGGCGGTAATCACTTACCATTGGGTGAGCCATATGCTCGTTTGTCCCCACTTCTATAAAAAAATATCGGGCTCGGGGTGTCCGTAGTGCAAGTGGAGTTGTAGGCCGCGAAGGGCAGTGTGGCAGAAGTGGCAGTGCCTTGTGTTTCTGGTGCGCCTTATCTGAGAAAGAAAACGGGGAGGAGAAGTCGGCAACTAAGGAAGGTCTGTCATTGGGCGGCTGGCACTAGTGGGGCCGCGGATGTGCATGAAAACGTTTCCTTGGCCCTGCCAATTTGCGGAAGAGGTAGAACACCATGGGGTTTAATATTTAGTAAATGCGAGTCAAGAGATTTAATTCTCTCTCGAGTCTCGAGATTTAATTTGTCCTTTAACTTCGTAGTGTCCCTAGTTTAGTTTCACTTATTTACAAATACCGACCATCGTTGTTAAGCCCCCCGAATACGTGGCACTGCCAAAGCGGGAACGCTTAGGAGCTATTGCAATATGCACCGACAAAGGTGATCCAGATGTTGATCTCGAAACCATGGAAGGCGGTACGTTGCTGCCTCCAGAATACATGGAGCTGCCCGAGATTGAGATCCTGAAAAGAGATTCTTCTTTTTTACGTCGGTATCTTGGTTTTTCTTGTCTTTTCTGTTAGTAGCAAACCGTGGCTAATGTGATTGTTTATCAATATACATTTAGTATATAGGTCGAAACACAAGTTGCAACCGGGAACAGAATGTCACTTCAAAAGGAGGTTTAGTCTATTTCTGAAGTCTGTGATAATATGAAGCATGATCGTCGTTATGAATGTTTGTTTACCTGGGACAAATAGTACAACTATGTAAGTTCAACTTCGAACGAGAGGTCAATCGACGGATTCAACTCGGCTGGGCAGCGTTTGGGAGATTACAACACATCTTCTCGTCAGGCATACCTCAGAACTAGATTGTACAACTAGTGCGTATTGTCAGTGATGACCTATGGATTTGAGACGTGTTCCTTCACTGCTGGCCATATGAGGAAGCTCGAAGTTGCTCAGCGAGCTATGAAGAGGGTTATGCTCAGGGGTTTTCCGCGCAATAAACTTATGAATGAGGATATCCGCAGTAAAACCAGAGTGACTGACATCGGCCTACTGATTAGTAAGAAGTGAATTAAGGAGTGAAGTGGCAATGGACGGGCCATATATATCGAAGAACCGATAACAGATGGGGTAGAAAGATTCTCGAGTTGCAGCCTCGTAACGGCAGGTGAAGGACGTCCGCCACTAGTTGAAGTTACAACCTGGTAAGACATGCAAGAAGTTTATGGATGCAGGTGGCTCAGGATCGTGCTCTGTGGCATTCCTTGTGGGAGACCTATGCTAAGCAGGGGACTTGTGAAGGGCTTTAATGATGATAAATGATAATGGCTTTATATTAATATGATACAAAATTAAAATTAATATGATAAATAGAATGGACGTTACGGGTAGAGGCCATCTATCCATAGAATCTATTCTATTTATTTAGGTATAGGTAGGGTATAGAATTTTTATCGATACATTTTGTCACACTGTCTTATCCCTATTATAAGTTCCGTGGACGTCCACTTCTGCTGTCAGCGCCAAAATGCCGCAAATCAAATCGCCTCATCATGTCACGGTGTATAGCCAGTCCAGTGAACTTGTATATATAGAGGTCAGTGGTGACAATTATGTTTTTCTTTATATTTAGTATGTATTGAGTTGTGTTTGAAAATTAATGAGGTATCATTAATACTGTTACGAGCTTGAGGTTCGTGACAGTAAAATTGCCGATAGAATTACCTAAATTAACACTTTAATTCACTTTACACTAATTAAAGTTAAAAACACTAATAATTAATCACACTGATTCACTTTATTCCGCTCCGAAGCTTCGATTATCTCGCCAACTTCAATACTTCCCCCATCGCATCTTGCAGCGCCTATAAATATAAATTAGCACCGAAATATCCGGAATATTCAAGTAAACACGTGTAAGGTACCGAGAGTTCGAGTTTCAACTTCTAGAAGTTTAGTTCTTCGGTTCGGGACTAGATGGCGCTGTCGGTTGAAAGATTAGTGATGTCATTGTCTGGAAAGCTCCCCTCGCTCTCGTCTCTGACACTAGATGGCGCTAGTGCCGTCGACTTAGGCGCGTAACACTGCCCCCTCCTAAGACATGCTCATCCCGAGCATTATCGGCCCCATAATAACGCGCCAGGTGATCCACATGGACGATCTTAGGAGTCCCTCTTGCGCCTTTCTGTAACGGCTCCGCAATGTCAAGGGCTGTCCTATCCCCTGGTGCACTAACATTGTACAATTTCGATGCTCCTTTACTACGTGTCTGAGGTCCCCTCACAGCCGCACAACTTGTACATGTACGACACCAGTCCTCGACATCGTCACAATAATGGACCCAGTAAAACTGTTCTCGGACCTTCAGTACAGTTCGCTTAACTCCCAGATGGACTCTTGAACGACCATTATGGCACAGCTGTAGAACATTCGGCACTTTAGCTTTAGGGACAACCATTTGCAAACGACAGCTGTCTCCCCGACCATTGTCCCATTTACGGCACAGAACTCCATCCTGAATCAGCAAGCTGTCCTATTGGGCCCAATAGCTTTTCGTGGTTGAACTCATCGCTGAGACGTCGCTCCACTTAGGCTTGGAAGCACTGGCCTTTATCCATTCCAGAATCGGCTTGATGTCCGGATCTTCCTGCTGTGCATGTCGTAGGCTCCCCTTCCACTCGTTGCTCAGGTGGTCTATCCTGAGCATCCTCACGGATACCACTTCCTTACTCTCTTGCCTAGTACAATGTTTCCAATCTTCAGGACAAGGTCTTCTTGACAATGCATCTGCGTCACCATGAGATTTCCCGCTGCGATGTCTGATAGTAAAGTCGTATCCCGGCTGCTGCTGGGCGGTGATGTTAGCCGCACTTCCCTCCTGAGATCGTTCACCTTCCCTTTCTAGGGTTCACTTAGGGCAGCTGGATCGAAGATGGCCCTTTTCCCCGCAGCCATATCACCTAGGGCTGTATCCTTTATTGTGGTCGCAAACCGTAACTGCTGCAACCTCCCTGATGTGATGGGAACGATGATCCTGCCGCTCGGCTTCCACCTCCAGTGCATGGACTAAGGCGTCCTTAAGCGTCTCGTGGTGCCCGAGCCTCACAGCAGCTCTGACTTCCAGGTCGTGGATGCCGTCGATGAATGTCTGCACCAGGTTCCCTTCAATGAGCGCAGGTACAGACCGGTATGCTTTTCGCACCAGCTTCTCCACCTCTAGAGCCCACTGCTGCAGGTTTTCGTTGATGGGCTGTACGCGATCTTTAATCTGCGCACGAAAGACGTGTTCCAGGTGAGCGTCGCCATATCTCGCCTCCAATGCTTCAAGGAGTTGCTCATAAGTCACTTCCTCACCGAGAGCTTACAGAACTGTTAAGGCCTGGTCGCGCAGGCCTAGTGTGAGAGCAGTCATGGCCTGACTTTTATTCCAGCCGTTCGCCTTCATAACAGCCTCGAACTGGATTTTGTAGGCTGACCAGGAAGAGGTACGGTCGAACGGTGGCACCTTGAACCCACGTAGCGAAGGTGTTGTAGCTACTACGGGAGCTGTAGCTCCATCTCCAAGTTTGAGTTCGTCCTGTGATTTCTTCATGTCAGCCATTACGTTGTCAACCCGATTGTTCACTTGGTCGATTTGGGTTTTAGCTTCCTTGATTTGGATTTCAGCTTCCGACACGCGGTTGTCATGTTGAGCAACCCTATCCTTCACCTCCCTAATCTCTTTCCCGAAGTTAGCGTGAATGTCCTTCACGAGGAGCATCTGCTCTTCCTGTCGGCGGGCCTGTTCCTCCTGCTGCTCTTTTAACCAACGGGCCTGTTCCTCCTGTCGACGGGCCTGTTCCTCCTGTCAGCGAGCCTGTTCCTGCAGCATCACCATCAGATCACCTAAATCAGGTGCTGCAGATGTAGGAGCTACTGACGGGCCTGCAGCCGGCGGCTGGCCCTCCGACGTCTGTGGCGTTGCATCACCAAATCTTCTTTGGTCCGTCTCCTGCTGGCGTTAATTTCGGGTACGGACACCCTCCGTTTCCTCCTTAGGTAAAATTGGCATGATTTTATCCCACTTCTGACACCAATTGTTACGAGCTTGAGGTTCGTGACAATAAAAATTGCCGGTAGAATTACCTAAATTAAAACTTTAATTCACTTTACACTAATTAAAGTTAAAAACACTAATAATTAATCACACTGATTCACTTTATTCCGCTCCGAAGCTTCGCTTCTCTCGCCAACTTCAATACTTCCCCCATCGCATCTTGCAGCGAAATATAAATTAGCACCGAAATATCCAGAATATTCAAGTAAACACGCGTAAGGTACCGAGAGTTCGAGTTTCAACTTCTAGAAGTTTAGTTCTTCGGTTCGGGACTAGATGGCGCTGTCGGTTGAAAGATTAGTGATGTCATTTTCTGGAAAGCTCCCCTCGCTCTCGTCTCTGACACTAGATGGCGCTAGTGCCGTCGACTTAGGCGCGTAACAATACAATTACGTGATTGATCCCTACAATATAAGGTAAGTAATTATTATAGTTTAAGAACAGGACAGGAACAATAATAGGGCCCTGAGCCGCAGAGATACACCAGTTGATACAAACGTACCGATTCAGAGGAATTCTTACCCGCTCCTCTCCGAGTCGTTGTTGAAAGCTGCTCTGCCGTGCACATGATGGCTAATGCCGGTATACTCAGGGGTCCGTTCTCTTCAAAACTGTCTTTCTGCTGCATATTTATGACCTACTTATTCCTGATACCTATGGGTACTCATAACACAGTTCAATTGTAGAGGGATATGAACAGAGTGCTCGAGCCAGTCGAGTTTAAATCCACTTAGAAAGCGTGAATTTGTCACTGCAAGGTCTCTTCAATATTTTAAATTTCTTTCAAAGTTTAAGACGATTTTTTGGCGCTATTCAAAAACGATAAATGTCGCTATTTATAGTTTTTTACCGGTGATAACTACTTATTTTGTGTAACCCGTCGAGTACCTACTATTTGTTCCTACACTGATTGCACTATCATTGAACAAAAACTAATACCGGCAATACTAAACCGGGAAATTCCGTATAATTTAAGATAAATATTTTGTGACGTATAGGTTACGTTATAGATATAAGCGTTTAAATTAAAAAGGGCAATTACTTAGAAATTAAATTGAAAGGAGAGGAAATAACCGACAATAAACAACTTAAAAATAATAAAATAGTTTTCACTTATTAGAATAGATAATGAAGTCGAAGTTTTAATTTTTCGATACAAATATACTTTATATTTATATTTATTTATATTTTAAAAACAGTGTACATGCTGGCTTACAGTTATACAGTATGCCCAAAACGTCAGCAAGGTAATTTATAAATTACAGTTTTAAATAATATTAATAATACAAGATACATGTCAAAAGGTCAAATAGATAGATTACATGTCATATAAATTAAGCAAAATATCATTTTCAAATTGATTACATACATAAGATTAAAAGAATTTATTACAATATGTCAAAATTAAATGTCAAAATTATAAATGTCAAAGTTATAGAAGGGCTACATAATTCAATGGCTTCTGTCTAAATTCGGTGCCAAGTAGTAGGGCTAATACTACTTGGCACCGACTTTAGACAGAAGATATTGAATTATGAGAAAATAATTTTTTGTTACATTTTGAAAACCATCACCAAAGTGAAGGTTTATAAAAATAAAATTTAAAAGTTGTTAATGTATAGTTACATTAACTAATTTTAAATTTTATTTTTTAAAAATGAATAAAGTAAAGTGTTCTACTTATGGTATTTATTACCTTCTTGTTTGTAGCGTTTGTAATTTTCAATTGTTTCATTCGTTCCACAAGTGAAATCGTATCAATATTTAAATGATACCAGTTTTTACGGATTTTATCGCGTATTCTCTCTCTCATCTTCTCTATTGAAATTAGGATGTTTTTTGATTTCAATATGTAGCCTCGCGTACCTATTATGCTTGGAAGGAATCGGTGTTCTATAGCGAGGATTCATGTCTAGCAAATCTGATGTATGCCGGTACATCAGGACGTTGAACAACTCAGTACCCCCCCCCCCCCCCGTGACCATGGCTGCTGTAAAGTGCTCGAAGCATCGGGTTTATAAGAAAGTTAACATACACGATAAAATCCGTAAAAACTAGTATTATTTAAATGTGTAGTGCTCGCGTAAGTATGAGAAGTATTCGGATCAATACTTTTCTAACATTTCGCAGAAGAACAAATAACACCGGGTTAAGTGGCGCGACTTGGGACATGCCTACTATGTTCAGCGGTGATCTGCCGCAGGCTGATGCCCGATGATGATTACGACGCAGAAGAACACTGTCTATTTATCTACTGATTATCTCATAATATACTTTAAGAGATTTAAAAAAATTTGAACAAAACTTTTTATCTTCTATCATTATTTTTTTCCCATAGCGCACATAGTTTTCCGTGGTTTTCGATAATTAATTTATTTGCCCAAAGGCTGCTAACAAATCAATAAATAATATAGATTAGGGCGAGCAGATCAACAATAGTAGTCTTTGTGCGAGTAGATCAATCATCGAACAATTTTCACAATTGATCCGACGACATCGTAGGTAAAAGTTAGTTAACGTTATAAACTATATATTCTTCAATAACATTCTCTCAGGTACAAATGGAAATAATTCAATTCATTTTACTAACTAACCTTGATAAAAATTATTTACCTGCTTTTAAGAATATTTATATTCTTAAATGTAGGTAGGTAGTAATTTTTTTACGACCTACTTTGCTGAGTAAGGTGTTGCCGGAAGGAAGGTCGTTATACGTTTCATTTAAAAGTGGTCGCTTTGTAGCTGTGCGTTGGTCATACATATTTTTAGCACTAAACTTGAAATAATTAAATACCGGTATGGATTTAACAGCTATTTTGGTTCCTAACAACAAGTTCACCGAAATAACACCAAATGTGAGTTAAATACGCAACTTTTTTTTTACAATAATTCTCATGTGTTATGTTTTATTTAAGCACTTCGTATATCCTTAATTTTATCATTGTGTTATAGAAACTCAATAATTTACTATGTGAAGAACTGGTCAGAAAGAATATGGGCGTTAAAACTGGTAAGTTACATTTGCCAACTTTACAGATCTTACTTCGGTTAGGTTAGGTTTAGGTTTCTACGAGTAAAAATAACTAATCCCCAAAATGAATACATACCTACGTACCTAATAATAATATAACACATACCTAATTACTTAATTTGTTAGGTAGTGTACCTTTCAAGTATATATTAGTAATCTATAATATACTATACCTAGAAACGCGATCAGGCTTCAAATCATACTGTCTCGTAATTTAAATTATAGTAGAAAAAAATGTGTAAATGTCGGTGCTAAGACGGTGTATCAAAAAAGAGCCTTGACTTTAGTAGCTATAATGTGGTAATAATTTTAACCTTTATAATATTTGTAAGTTCTCGGTTTTTACTTTTTACTGTCTAACTGTTCCCCGCGACTTCGCCTGCGTGTATTTAGGATTTTAATTTTTTCGCGCGAACTCTAATTATTCTTCCAAAATAATAGCAACTTAAGGTTATACTAGTTTAGGTGGTTTTTCTATTTAATATATTTTCTTAAGTTTTATAGATTACAAACCAAAATTTTGGTATACGATTTTAGACTATATGACCTTGGATTGCATAAAAGGAAAACACGATATTTCTCGATAGAAAAAAATTGCAAAGTAGGCTCTAATTATTTACATTTCTTCATGACAACACAATATTTTTACGAATAAGTTCACGGAATTATTTTTAAGGCATAGTAAATAATCACATCTAAGTTTTCATAAATCGTTTTTAAACCATAACGAGGTTTTGTTAAAATAAATAAAAATGTTGTTTGGCGCTTACTTAGTTTTTTTTCCGAGCGCTTGCTCGGTATAGCTATATCATAATTTGTTATACTATGAAGTCATTGCATCACTTTCATTTTGACACTTCCGCAGTCGTCCGTTAGCTTCACCGACAAAGGAATAAGCCACGCCCTCAAAACTACAATTCATTTTACTTTCATATGTATTTAGTAAAAAAACTGTTATTTTGACATTACAAGTCTTAGTTTTTTTATTAGTATAGATTAAAAAAATTTCCAAATTTATATGGGACCAATTTCGAGGTATAACCCTATTCAATAAAAAAAGAATAATCAAAACCGGACTACTCTGTAAAAAGTTATGCGTGGTCTTACATAAAAAAATATACGCGTCGACTTGAGTCGCTCCGTTTTTTCCTCGGTTGAAAAGGTTAATTTTTTACTCTTTTGAGTGGACAAAGCTGTATCACAAGGTCAAAGTAACCAAGCACTACTTTTATTCTCTGTCATCAAAATTTGATCGACAGATCGACAGAGAAAAACTCAATTAGAAGATGAACAGCAGTACCTTCCTGATAACAACACAAACAACAACAACAACACAACAACAACAAAATGTTAAAAAATACTGCGGCTACCAACCCGCCTGCAATGCGTGGCAACTATGGCAAACTCCCTCTTATGACGCAATCTATGGGAAGGCCTATGTTCAGCTGTGGACTTTTATAGGCTGTATATTCATTATTACCATAACACACCTTATAAATTAAAAAAAAATAGCCGATTATAATTGATATCGGCTATCGCTTCATATATTATAAGTACACCTCGGGGATATTTGTTACATACATAAAAATACTTGAAATATTAATGAAGCAGACTTTAGTGATCTCCTTTACCTTCTTCGTAAGACTTTTCAAAAATATGCCAGGTGGCAGACGTGGAAGATAAGTTCATACTTGGTTAGGCAGGCGGGAATGTGAGCGCAGAGCAAATACTGGTGATGTACGAGTGCAAAACTGGTAATGCTTCTTCCCAACACCCATCTATGAATTTTACACACAAACATCCATACATAAATAGTAACAACTTACCTTGAATTAATAAAATTCTTGTTTTTTATGTAACTTAAGCATAATTTGCCTCCTAATGGAATTTTTTTATCACCACATCTAGCGTCCTACATTCTTGTTATTATTTTTATTTAAAGCAATCAGAAGTAAATTATAAAATTAGGTACAATATATTCTTACATGCCAAGGTAAATTTTCATTTCCTTTTCGTAGAAGGAAGGACTCTTTTTTATAGCTCTATTTATACTCTTTTATAGCTTTATATAGCACGAAGAACCGACAACCGATTGGGAAAAAAGGTTCTCGAGTGGCAGCCTCGTACCGGTGGGTGAAGTGTAGGGAGACCCCTACTAGATGGAGTGACTACCTGATAAGAAATGCAGGAAGTCGATATACGCAGGTGGCTTAGGACCGTGCTTTGTGGCATTCCTTGGGGGAGGCCTATGTTCAGCAATGGACTTGTAAAGGGTTGTAATGATGATGATGATGATGATGATGAGACCTCTTTTTCCGCCTAGGACTTTTTTAAATAAGTTTAATTGTTAGTATTTATGCTATTTAAGAATTTTGTTGTAACTACCAGGGCGTCATAATCGCTTCAGCGACAAAGCCCTTTTTCTAAGAATTAAAAAAAAGAAACTGCAGTTGACAACTCACTCGCTAAGCGTGTCAACTATCACAAAATCCCCATATGAGACTATCTATCGGAGAAGCCTATGATGAGGTTCAGCAGTGGACTTTTATAGGCTGTAATATAATAGAATGAAGAGTAAATTCAAGCTATAATTAATTAGCTACTCGAAGTCTAATATAGCGTTGTATTGTAAATATATGTGTCATATTAACAGATGCTTTGTCGGCGGTTAAGCTAGACCCAGCGGTACTAGAAGCTCAAATCACCATCGAGGCAACCAACAATACGACTTATTGCGAACCCGATGAGGCGATAAATGAAGAAGTTGTTAAAAGAGGTATTATCTTTTTTTAATGATTGCGATAAATAAACTTCTTACCTGACCACGGCTATGTGATTTTTTTTAATAAATAAGTAGTCACCATCTTCTCATATATCAGCCAGTAACATGTCGCTGCTCTTGTAACCTTAACTTCACAAACCATATAGGATAAGAAGTCCTTAAAATTCCGCTGCGTTTTGAATCTAATATTCATAAATAATATAAGAATATAACTAGTGATAAGAATTGATGGTCTTGTAAATGGCTTAGAGCTGTATGGTCAGTCTTTTGCCACTTCAGCTTACCAATCCGCTGGGCTATGTCGATTACTCTGGTACTTTCATGCAGAAATTGTTACGGATTCTATCATGCAGAAAATACGAGGAATGATAATATCTTTTCCTTTATTATTTATTAAATATATGTGAAGTCGGTAGGGTCTTAATTTACCGTGAGGAAGTGACGAAGCTTAATCGTCACTCTACTACTATCGGTAAGTGTCATAAGAGAAGATTGAACTGTAAAGCCATTAAGGACTCATTATCCATAATATCTTTTCCTTTATTCTTTATCAAATATATGTGAAGTCGGAAGGTGTTTATTTTACCTTGAAGAAGTGACGAAGCTTAATGAACACTCTACTACTATCCGTAAGTGTCATAAGAGAAGATTGAACTGTAAAGCCATTAAGGACTCATTATCCGCGATAGATGGTCATATCACATCTTGTATAGCTGGTGTAAGATACCCAAAACGGAGACGTAGCTTTAGGCAACTCTGTCAAGGTACGCTTTTTATACGTGGTAGAGCCAAACTGCATAATATGGTTCTAGCACGAATGGGTCGGCTCGACCGGGGAAGGACCACGCTCTCACAGAATACCAGCGTAAAATAGCAGCTTAATACTGCTGTGTTTCGTATGGTGAGTGTAGAGATCCGGAGACACTTTTTTACAGGAAACGAGGCATTCCATCTTAGTTCTCAGGGATGACAACGCATTTACGTTTTGATTCTTAATCGAGGATAAATGTAGATGTCTATGGGCCATAGCATCCACTTACCAGCAGGTGGACTGTGTGCTCGTTTGTCACCCTTATTCTATAAAAACGACGCTTCACAAACGGCGCATTGTCGGTAAGGCGGATATATTTATTAAACTAAAGTGACAAACGGACTTACAATCCATTTGATGGTAAATCTGCATGCAGTCCATCCAACTTCACACAAGGAAGGCTTCACATGCATTGTCAACCTTGAGGACTAAGACAGTCTGTTGTTTGGTACCAGCGCTCTTAAGGAGCACCTAGTAAAGATTAAAACACATTTTTTTACATTTTATAAGCTGACCACAATCCCACCTGGTGGTAAGTGGTGATGCAGCCTTAGGTGGTAAGTAACATTGTCTTAGTGTAACAAATGCCTTATGCCCCGGCTACACGCTCCGTCTTGCCTGCACAGTCCAGGCCTGTGCAGTCATGACTGTACAACGGCTCGTGCAGGTAAGTTTGTGTAAACTGGACTGTGCAAACCTCAAAGTGTTTTGAGAGCTAGTCACGTTACGATGTGGCCAGAAGAGTTTTTTTTTAAACGGAGCCTTATATTATTGTTTACTTGTAAAAAAACAACAAATAAGAAAGTTAGTTTTTCAATTAATAAATGATAAGCTTCATTTTTTTTGTTCCTGTCGGAATATTCCTTACTTTTAATTTTCCATAACGCCGTCAACGATATGTACAATTCTATGAATTCAGTTAAAAAATCCCTGGAATAATTGCGTACATCACTCATTTTTAAGATTTAATAACATAACATGTGTCGTCAACAATAATTTAGACGGACTGAAGCGCGGCTTGAGTAACCGGCCACACGCTCAAGTAAGCTCGCAGGCAAAACCGTGCAAACCAAGCCCGCGCAGTCCAATCTTCAGCACGTCAACGATTACGCAGGCTGCCTGCGCGAGCCACAGTCTTACCGTCCACACGCACGCACTTACCTGTGCAAACTGGTTTGTGCAGGCATGCTCACAGGCAAGACGGTGCGTGTAGCCGGGGCATTACTCTTGCCTTGAAGACGCCCAAATTGTATACGGGCGGAAAGATAGACGCCGGCAAATTATTTCGCTCCTTTGCTGTACGCATTAAAAAAGTCGAAGTAAATCATTTGGTTCTAATGTGTGGAATATCGATAACAAAGAGGTGAAGACCTACCGACCCGCCGTAGGAATCAAAACGTGTAATTCCTGCGCACACTCTCCGAAATGCGTCCTATATAATACCGAGAGGCTAGCTACTCTGTGCCTGTGCTAGAGGCTGACAAGGTTGGTTTCAAACAAATCCAGGTCAACAGTGAGCCTCTTAGCACGTCTCTGCACTGATTCCAATGCTGCCGGGTGGCATTTCACAGCACCAGCCTATATGTGACAGCAGTATTCCATGCACGACCGGACTTGCGCTTTGTATAAGGTAAGAAGCTGTCCAGGCGTGAATCACCACCGCACCCTTGCGAGAACACCAAGTTTCCTTGCGGCTACTTTGGCTCTGAACTTCGATGTTCGGAGAAAATTCAACCCCTAACAACTGAAGGCGGTCAGTGTACTCCAAGGATACATTCTGGAAAGTAGGAGCCTGGGTGAGCGAGCGAGTGAAAGGACACGCTTGTATTTTAGAGGCATTGAACCTCACGAGATTGGCATCGCCTCATTCGGACATTGCCTGTAGTGTGAGATTCACACGCTCAATCATAGCCTCTCTTTCGGATTGGATTTGATCCCGACTGGCTCGAGTACTTGGTTGGTATCTCTCCACAATTGTGCTATCGTCTGCATACCCATAGATACCAGGCATAAGCAGATCATTAATATGCAGCAGGGAGAGAGTTGCGGAGAGAACCGACCCTTGAGGAATACAGGCGTTAGTCGACACAGGATCGGATGAGCAGCCATGGACGACGACCCGGAAAGACCGTTCATTCAGAAAGTTCTTTATCCATTCAATCAAACCAGGGGATAAACCGTACACTCGAAGCTTACCCAAAAGGCTAGCGTGCCAATCTTTGTCAAAGGCCTTCGAGACATCAAGGGAAACAGCAAGTGCTTCCCCACTGTTCTCGAGTGCCTCGCCCCATACTCGTACGTGTGTGGCATACGCTAGAAGGACTTTAGCTGACCAATTTCGGCGAAACGCGGATTGCCGATCACTATGGAGGTCATTTACGTTGATGGCGATAAAAGTTAAAAAATGAATAACACCATTTTTATCAGCGTATATTATATCTTTGCATATTATGCACATAATCACACAATTTTATGTATCAAAATCCACTTCTAACTACTTTTTATTCGATCAAATACGAGCAACAATCCGTTCGTGGTTAAGTCCCTGTTTTCGTCAGATTAATTTATGTATGTTTAGAAATCCAATTGTAATTTTTTTTTCAGAGACTCCGGCGGCAGAGAGGTTAGACTTCGAAGAGACGCTAAATTCTATGCATCGTAATGCTCTGCTCAATCTGACCTCGCAGCAATTTGCCCTCCTGATGATCTACGTCAGTAACTTGAGGAAGCAACGTGTGTCATTTCAAAAGCGGATCGTAAGACACTTTTATGAACTTAATATTTTGAAGCATATTTTTCACAAAATCTTTGACCAAAACATACATTGGTGGCGTAAGATGGAAGGATAAGAAGAATAGTAGGATAAGAAGACTTGCCGTAAAATGGCGGTATAGAAGAATCTTTCTCCCCATTTCATCCCGTGGGTTACAAGGCGACTTTTGGAAATGCCAGAAAAAATTTATGACTTTCGATTGGTGCAACAGCACCCATCTCGTTTACCATAATCGTCACAGCTTATTCGAGAGAGCCCCATGCCCATCTCCTCATTTATTTCCTTCGCTCGCATCTCACGACACCCACGGGATGATACGGGTTAGTTATCATTCAACTTTTGCCTGCCACAATACCGACATTTTTGACCGCTTCGTAGTATCACTCTCAGCACACGTTAATCCCTTTGTTCTTTTGTGCAAAATATTTTGAAATCAATTTGTCGGTACAAAGTACTATTTTTCACTATAATATGATTATATATACGTGGAAATTATGTATTTTGATTTTTTAAGAAGCTGAAGAACAAATTTTCAGGTGCAGGTAACATTCATTATTATATCGTATCGCACCCAATTTTGACCCAATCCCCAGAGGATTGAGATGGAATGCCTCGTTTCCAGTAAAAAAAGGTCTCCGGATCTCTACACTCACCATACGAAAGACAGCAGTATTAAGCTGCTATTTTACGCTGGTATTCTGAGAGAGCGTGGTCCTTCCCCGGTCCAGCCGACTCAATCATGCTACAACCATAATAGCTGCAGCTTGGGTCTACCACGTAAAAAATATTACGTTTTAAATTACACAGATACGATTGTAAATTCGTAAGTTCTGTGGCCTCTATATTTTAGACAATTGTTTTATAATTTTATTTATTTATTTATTCTTTATTGCATTCCTTATTAATATATAAGAATACAAGGATTATTATAACAACAAGAGAAATCCAATAATGGAGGACTAATATAATTCTGATATTTTGCAGACAAAGAAATTAAGTTGTATTTAATTCTCCATAATAGATACTTGTGTGTTAAACCCTACCAAACTATAAAAAAATTTGGGAATGGTAGTGAATATCCGCTTTATATTTCCTTATATGAAATTTAGCTTCAATTTAATACATATGATTAAAATATTGGAACATCTTATTAAAATACTAGCTTGCCAGGCAGACGTTGTTCTGCCCTTTTCGAAGACCCTTTGTTTAACAAAAAAAAACTTTTCTGAGTCACTCACGGGCAAAAAAACTATCCTATCTCTCAAGATGGACCAAACCGCACACGGTGTGCAAATTTGATTAAAATCGGTTAAGTAGCTTAGGAGTCCATCGCGGACAAACAACGTGACACGTAATTTATATATATTAAGATTACATGTAGAGTTACGCTTCAGTTATATTAGGGTTGAGTCGGCTCGACGGGGGATTATTTTATAATTAAAAGTCTTCCACATTAAGAAGACAGATTAGAAGATGCAGGTCATCGCCACTGCTATAAATGCCGTCATTCAAGCTAATCTTATTAGAAGGGCCTCAGCACACATGTACCCAGCTGCTATATTTTTCATAGCAAGGGGCCTCCCAATAAATTATGATACAAGATCTGTAAAATAAGAAGAGTTCAATTGAGTCGAATAGTAAGCCTACTTACCCACTTACAGTTTGACCCAACACTTATTAGCTCAGAGGATCGCTCAGAGGACACAAAAGAGCACAAACAAGGGACTCACTGGACTTGAAGCCAGTGTCAAATGGCGATATAACAATTAGACTACTGTCGCTTCAACATGTTTTAAATGTATAACATACATAAGAATTTTCAAATGACGAGTTAATGTAGGACACAAATTAATGGGGAAATATAATCTCAAATGGCTTAGCAAGATCCTTCGTTATGCCGAAAATATTGCAGCATTAATTTTGAAATAAATATATGGTAAAGTTGAGGATTAATGTTAAGGATTATGTTAGACGAAAACACGATTTCGTGAAATTTTCTCGATAGAAAAAAATCCAAAGTTACTTCCAAAATAAACAATAAACCGCTGTTATTCATAAAATACTTTAAATAAGATCATGAAACTTTGCATACTAACTGAACTAACTATAAAGCAGTGCTTATGTTATTTACTTTTTTTTAAATACCATTATTTTCACTGTAAAAAGAAATTACCTAAATTATCGGCCTCTTGAAGCGTGATTCCTGCCGCCCGGTTACTTCGCTTCGGCCTTTGAAGGAGGAGGTTGTGTCGCTTACGATCAGAATATATATTACGCAACAGGACGACGTAAAATTAAAATGGGAAATAACCGTAATAAAAATAAGAAGCGAGTAGCTTGGCGTTAAGAAACAGGCATAAATATGATAAACCTAATGAAATAAGTGTCTAACGACCTTTCTACTTACAGTATTAGTGATTACAAACATGTCGGTACATAGCATACGACGCGCGGGCAAGTGGGGACGAAATTAGAATTTGAGCTGACTTACTATATCCCCTTAAATGGGGCTCTTCAGTCTAGTGTGGGAAGTCACAATGTACGTTGTGTAATGGTGACAAAGAAATCAATTTGGTCATTAATTAATTAATTCAGTTATCAATCTATTTTTTTTTTATAGGATAAGGGTGACAAACGAGCACACAGTCCACCTGATGGTAAGTGGATGCTGTGGCCCATAGACATCTACATTTAACCTGGATTAAGAATCAAAATGTAGATGCTTTGTCACCCTTGAGGACTACATTGAATATAACTATTTTTTTATTTTTCATCAGGAATGTGCATTTTGTAAGAACAGCGGTGAATCAGCTGCGTGGTACACGAGCCACGCTTTGAGGGACAGAAAGGGTCGCGTGCGATGCCCGATGTTACGCGCTCTGACATGCCCACTGTGTGGCGACACCGGCGACCGCGCTCACACTCTCAAGTATTGCCCTAACAACACTAACTGGAGGTAAACATATGAATAAATAATATTTTTATGTACTTGAACTCCACCTACACCAAAACATCGTGAAGTAACTTGCATGTCTGTGGAATAAAATACTCCCAGGGCTAATAACAAAACTGTTCACGTGGTAGAGCCCCGCTACAGCAATATTATGGTTGTAGCACGAATGTGTACGACGACCACGCTCTCACAGAATACCAGCGTAAAATAACAGTCTATTGCTGCTATGTTTCTTATGGTGAGTATAGATAACCGGAGACCCATTTCACTAAAAACGAGGCATTCCATGTTAGTCCTCAGGGGCGACAACGCATCTGCTTTTTGATTCTTAATCGTGGATAAATGAAAATTTCTATGGACCACAGCATCTACTTATCATCAGGTGGACTATGTGCTCGTTTGTCACTTTTCCGGAAGTTGAGACCTTCACGAAAAAGCATACTTCTTTTTAGAAGATCTGCGATTCCTCTGGTATTGTCTGGTATTCAGGAATGGACCTTTGATAGGCTGTGACCTGTGATGCTGATATATTATATAATTCATTTATTTTATGTAATGAAACGTCGCAAATTGAAAAATAAATAAAAATTTGGTAGAATTAAACGCGATAAAATCCGTAAAACTAGTTCAATTCGATAATGTTTTCTTATAGGCTAAGCGAAACTACGCATTGAAAAACCTATGCGACTATATATGTATAAATTAGATTATTAAAGGAAAATAAAAATATGGTCTCACTTTTTTAGTCGTAATTTACATAGCACTATTTTTTATTTAATGTCAATATATATATATATATATATATATATATATATATATATATATATATATATATATATATATATATATATTATATATATATATATTATATATATATATATATATATATATATATTATATATATATATATATATATATATATATATAATATATATTGACAGTCCTGTTGGTCTAGTGGTTAGTGACCCTGACTGCTAAGCCGGAGGTCGTGGGTTCGATTCCCACCCAGGACAAATGTTTGTGTGATGAGCACGATCATTTGTTCTGTGTCTGGGTGTAATTTATCTATAATATTTATGTATTTAGAAATATATAAGTATGTTTATCAGTTGTCTAGTACCCATAACACAAACTCTGCTTAGCTTGGGACTAGATGGCGTTGTGTGATAGTTGTGGAATATTATTATATTATTATTACATATACATATTATATTCTATCGGTTTATAAAAATTCAGCTAAATGGCCTCCGAAATTCATATTCCCAGTAAAAAAGGAAACAGTCACGTTGATAACTTCCTCCATTTTTAAAGTCGGTTAGTAACAAACATTACGTGTATGGAGTGTAGAAGTAAGGAGTACCAACTCCCATAGTAGAATAGTTGAAAAAGTGGCCATCTGTTAGCAGTAAATAACAGTTCAAAAACACTCCACAACAGCGCTGGAGTAGCTACTGGGATGAAATGAACTTAGCAGTTGTCGACGGTTTGAAGTGTGCTGCTAAACTGCTCAGTAGCTCTAAAATCTAAAATAATTTTATTTAGTCAATATAACCTCGAAAAAGTCGTCTATCCCACTAATATTTTTCGGCACGTTCTTTAAAATTTAGCCCGTAGCTATAGTGGCGCCACCCTTATTTAATGGTTTTCTATGGACACTTTTTAATACACAGTCTGTACCTATTCCTTACTTCTACACTCCACAATTACGTGATGGAACCACGCTGCAGAGTATTATGGGTGCCCCACGAATAGGTCGGCTCGACCGGGGAAGGGCCACGCTCGTACAATACCAGCGTAAAATAGCATCTTTATGCTGCTGTATTTCGTATGTTGGGTGTAAATAACTGGAGACTCTTTTCAATGGAAATGAGGCATTCCGTCTTAGTCCTCAGGGTTGATGACGAATCTGAATTTTGATTCCTAATAAAGTATAAAATGTAGATGTTAGTTGACACAGCAGTGCATGATCCGTGTGGTGAGTGGCGTCACCCGAATACAATACAAACAATTGTTTTGTACAGAATTACAAGCCGTTAGCCACTGAGCTGCATAGTCGTCAAATAACTATGACAATGAAAAATAAGTAGGTATGTAAATAAAATATGTTTAATGGGAGAGGGATATGTGTATTTTCCTCCCTAAAACAGAAGGCACCGTTAAAACAATTTCCGCGTGTTACCTACCCTAAACATATGAAAAACAGCCTACTTTTATAAGCATATATCACACAAATGAACTACAATATGTGTTCTTGATCCCTAGGGAGTGTCCATACGTGGACATTTTACGTACTGATGCGTAGTAGGATATTTGTTGTATTTTTCTTACTGCTGTTTGTCTATCTGTCACAATTTTTTTCTTATAGATGAAGGGTTAAATACTGTCTTAAGATAATTTGGCTTGTGCTTAATTTTTTAAATATGTTTGCGGACCAATCACTTGAAAATTGCACCCGTTTACTCGAAAGTCAAAAACATCGCTCATTATATCTGAACAATCTCGTATGCATCATCACAATTCAACCTAAACTAAACATCCATCATTGTTTAGATTGAATTATAATCCTAGCACAAATCGCACGAATTATGCAAATAGCTTGCACTTGACCCGTTTTCCATGTATTTATACGTACTATCTCTCCGAAGTTGTTATACTTAGTCTTACGTGGTAAAACCATGCTGCAGCTATATTAGTAGTATAGTTGTAACACGAATGGGTCGCCCCGGCTGGGGAAGGACCACGCTCTTACGGAATACCAGGGTAAAATAGTAGCTTAAGAGCCCAGTCTTTCAGAGCAAAACAGAAAAATTGCGTTCTGGTGACACATCTACACCCTCCCTGCCCCGCCACTTCATGTACCGCCACCGCAGTTATCTTTCTGGCCGTAGCGTGGAAAGTTGCTCTACTAAGATTTTCCAGTATCAATTTATCTAATATACAGGATTATTGATAATTAGCTAACAAATTTTCACATACAGATTTTCTACCTCGTATCTATTTTTGTTCCATGCTTTTATTACAAAATTCGTTACACAAAAAAAATATATTTTAAGTTTGTATAATTTTTGTTGTTTTGTTGAAAAGGTTTCTAAAAGATAATCATCTAGAACCTGTATAACATGTACTCGTATTATTGATTATTCAAATGAATCTGGCAAGTGCTAGAATGAGTCGTGCACTGAGGGTTTCGTAATAAGTCGATGACACTATCGAAAATCCGTCAAGTACGTCAAGTAGTTCTAAATACTAAAATAGATTAAAAAAAAACTCAAAATAATTTCTATATAAGTACAAACAGTCCACTATCACACATATTTATAGTTTCTCATTAAAGTATAATGTAACTTTGTATAGCATTTACCTATATGCATGAATTACTATTCTTGTACAGCAGCATCGACGGACGACTTAGCGCTTTTTTTTAATTTATTCGCAATGGCTTGAATGATGTATGGAGGGTCTTTGATTGGCATCGAGCGTTTGATGCGAGAATCAATTAGCTCAGGAAGCTAAAGAGGAAGAAAAATGACGTCCAATTTTTTTTTAGATTTTGACGTTTCTGTGATCAGCATGACAATTTGCGAACATTGCGCTAAGTCTCCTATTTGACGTCCGTATATTGGACGTCGTAAGCAGTTTGACGCCACATTATATCCAAAATTGGCCATAGTGGGCGTACAATAAATTACGGGATGCTGAGGATATTACTTAATAGTTTACTTGTAGTCTACGTGTATTACTGAATAGTTTTCGTATCTAAAAATGTCATTAACTCGACATCAGCAGCTACCGGTAACAAGGAAATCTCTAGTTGAAAATCAAAAAGACGATTTTTTTTTTATAGAATAGGTTGACAAACGAGCACACAGTCCACCTGATGGTAAGTGGTTGCTGCGGCCCATAGACATCTACATCTATCTTCCATTGCAAATCAAAATGCAGATGCGTTGTCACCCATGAGGACTGAGATGGAATCCCTCATTTCCAGTAAAAAGGGTCTCCGGTTCTCTACACTCACCATACGAAATACAGCAGCATTAAGCTACTATTTCACGCTGGTATTCTGTGAGAGCGTGGTCCTTCCCCGGTCGAGCCGACCCATTCGTACTACAACTATACTACTAATATAACTGCAGCATGGCTCTACCACGTAAAAAAATTTTCCTTATGACACTTAAAAATTAAATTAAAAAAGTATTTCTATAAAAACATAATGTACTTTTTTTTTTAAAAAAAGGACATTAACCACTCGTGGTAAGCTTAAATTGCTTGTGTTACGAGTGGTTCACGCCAGTAGTCGAATGGTGGATTCGAACCCACGACCTTTTTGAGTTCGCGGTCCGCTCCCTGCCATTGGGCTACTGTCGCTTGTAAACAAAACATCATGTGCAATCCAAAAATGTATAATACTTCTATATTTCCTTGAAGAACTTACATAATATGTAGGTTAGGTACCTAATTATATACCTAATATTTAACCAAGTGCTCACACATATGCACGTTGTTAACTATTTTACTATGAAACACAAAAAAACTTACCTTTGAATTCTATTTCTGTTCATTGCTTCAACGTTTGATTTCAATTTTCGTTTTCTGGTACAAGCATATTTTTTACGTTTATGGTCCATATCGAAATTAAAAGTTATAAAACAAATACAAAATGATTTATAAACCCTTAAAGAATTATATGCAAAAAATAATAAAGTAGAGAAACTTTCAATTCGTAACAATGCGCAACCAAGATTAGGGAAAGAGAGAGAAAGAGGAAAGTTAGAGCGAGAGGAAGTGCAAAAATTTGGCACAGACAAGACGTCTGAACGCTACAGCCGCTCAGCGGCTACTAAGGAATATTGCCCGCAATTATTGTTTATAAAGTCAATATTTTATAGGTCGATCGAAATAATTATTAACTTTGAAATAAAGTGGTTTAAATTATTATTTTTTTTATATTTGTCTAATTAAACACCTGCCCTTGAGAAAAAAATAATTATAGCATAAATATTTTCAGCTATTGCTATGAAACAAATAGTTTTTTATGAGGCGAAAACAGCGAAATTTAACGAAATTGAGACCTCTTATTTAAGACAATGAAAGATATTTAGAAAAAAAGAAACAGCGCATTTTGGAGATGAAGATGTTTAGCTATTAACGCGCTGAATAGATTTCGCCTTTTTATTATCGATTGCCTTATAATGGTACACGAACAAAGCTCGAAATTGCGTTGGGTGCGAGAGAGCTCTATTTACCGTTTGATTTATCTAACATAGACCACATAGATAAACAAAAAAAAAAATTTAGCCATTACTTATAATCTGGGTATTTATGTGTTATCAAAATATTTTACTCTGAAACAATAATTTGCTGTAAAAAAAGAAATCAAAGTGGCGCTAATGATTCGATGTGAGTCAACTTTAAAAGACTGTAGCCTTAACGCTGCTGTGTTTCGTATGGTGAGTGTAGAGAACCGTAGACTCTTTTTGCTGGAAATCAGGCATTCAATCTTAGTCCTCGTCCTCAGAGACGAGCAGGAAGTCGATGGATCGATGGATGCAGTTGGTTAAAACCCTACATCACTCGGGGGAGGCCTTCATTCAGCAGTGGACTTCTGAAGTGATGATGATGATAAAAAAATTAATTTTTGTAATATCAAATATATCCGACGTAGAAAGTAATAATTAGTTTCCTAGTGGACTAACTTATATAAACACTCACGCCTGTCACCCAGAGGGGTAGGCAGAGACTACAGACTTCCATTTGGCACGATCCTGACACACCTCTCTTGCCTCCTTCACGTATGGATGTGAAGGAGGCAAGAGAGGCAACCTACGCATACATACTCGTCGGTTAAGGGTACTCCTAATTTGGCCCGTTTTCAATAAATCGCCAATTTGGTCGATAAATTTTCGCCTAGGACGTCCCTTTCCGACTCTGCCATTCACTTCTGCACCATAAATTTTCTTTGTCACTCTTTCCTCATTCATTCTTTCTACATGTCCAAATCACCGAAGCATTCCTTTCTTAATCCTGGTCACCACATCATCTTGCAAACCACCCTCTTCTCTTATTACACAATTTCTTACCCTGTCATTCAGATTCAGCCCTAAAATACTCCTTAACGACCGCATTTCTACTGCGTTCATTCTACTCTCGTGCTTCTTCTGCCACACCCAACTTTCACTACCATACGTTAAAGTAGGAACCAACACAGCATTGTGAATTGCCATACGTGCCTTTTTCGACACATTTTGACTCTTCACAATAGAGTACAAGGCCCCATTTACTCTATTTCCCGTATTCACTCGTCGTTCTATATCCTTATCATATCTCCCATCCCTGCTAAATAAGCAGCCCAAATATACAAACTCATCTACTTGCTCGATCAACTCCCCTTCTATTCTTATTTCACAAATCGTTTTACTTTCTTCTCTTTCAAAAACCATAACCTTCGTCTTACTTGCGTTCACTTTCAAACCCCTTTCTTTTAGTGATCTGTTCATTAATGTAACCATCATTTGCAACTGATGATAACGCAAGAATAACTTGATCTTCGGCGTATAAAAGGCATTTGACGGTGAACTCACCCATTCTTAATCCGCATTCTTCAACTTTCAAATTTTGCAAACAACTGTCCATAAATAGGTTGAACAGCCACGAGGAAGCCACACAGCCCTGTCTGACACCTTATACATATATTTTCATTTTTAATACAAAGTTATCTGAACCTGTGTATTTTTTTTTCGCAGAATATAACATTGGAGAGCCATGCGAGATTTTATTCTACTTTTATTACTTAATATTGTAAGAGGTCGTTTTTAAAATAAAATTTTATTTAAGTTGTTGTTTTATTCTGATAGCTATTTTAATTACATTGTCTTTTAAAATTTTCAAGTACGTGACATTTCTTAGGCGTACATTACACGCACGCTCGTGCAACTTTCATTCAATTCCATTTCCATCAATCATGACTGATAAAAAGCGGATGGTGATTGCTAGAAATAAATCGACGTTACACGCTCATTCTGACAGATTTTCAGTCAAACCCAAAATTTCAGAGGAAAATGATATATCTTAGCGGTCAGCCGCCGTAGAGTCTATATTACCTGAGGATGCCTCGTGTAGAGGCGAAACACGTGTCGTATTATCGTCGATGGTGTGTCTTGCCTGGGATAGTGGTGTTGAGAGTAGTGGTGCTTGGTCTAGTGGTGACGGAGTTAGTGTATGCAATTGAGGGAGGGCGGGAGGTGCGCTTCAATCCAGGTAAGACACATCATTTTATATGTTTAGCGGAAAGTTGCAAAGAAATTTATATTTTTATTTTTTATTATAATGGATTTCCGCAAAGTAACGCCTGATTCTATCAATTAGATATATATTCATAAAAAAAGGCCTGTGCTGCAATTTTGATTTCAATTTTGTGTAAAAAAAAAACTAAGGTATGAGAAATACCAAATTTTGGGACGGTGCATTTCGTTTGCGCCTGCGCCAGACCTTTTAGATGTTGTATTTTTTTTAGTCCTCTGTAGTTGGATGTGTTTAACTTTACCTATAAACCACGTTCCCACCACCTATAAACTACGTTCATTTTCGATTCACCATTTAACTGTAATTTGATATCTTGCAAAGAAAAAGAAAAAAAAATAATAGGAAAAAATTGTAATATTTAACGTCATTTTACCTTTTTAATTTATAAAAAAATTTAAGGCTGCTAACGCTACTTTAATGTAATTTCAAATATCAACGCTATGTGCTTCTTACTTGAAACGCTTTTATTTATTTAAATAGCTTTAGGACCAAAAAGAAGCTTTTAAATTTTATATTTATTTGTATACCCTAAGTTTTTTGTGTCCCACAACTCGGGGAGAGCCTCAAAATTTAAAATGAAATCTTTCTCTGACTGAAGCACGTTAAGTGGGAGTGGCGACGGGGTGTGCGAGCGTGTGGAAGCCGCCTATTCAATATATTCTGCGTTCGCCTCCGTTGGCTAAGGCGTACATTACACGCTCATGCAGGCGTCAATCAATTCCATCAATGATGATAAACAACGGATAGTCACTGATTGGAGTACATTACGCGCTTCGTCGTTACGGTTATTCGTCAATCACAACCGTGATTGTTGTAAAACTGACAGCAAAACCTATTGTGTAATGGGCACCTTAGGCGTACATTACACGCTCATGCAGGCCGAATTATAGCGGACATAACAAATGTTTACTTGAAATTCACGCTTCGTATTACTTGTAAACAATTTCCCATAGTAAAATCAATTAGCATTCGTCCTATTAAAGCTTTCAGTATCTGTTGTAAACAATAACATCCACCTACACGACTTCTGACAGATCGAGAGGTCAATCGACGGATTCAACTCAGCTGGGCAGCGTTCGGGAAATTACGACAAATCTTCTCGTCAGGTATACCTCAATCTCTGAAAACTAGATTTTACAACCAGTGCGTGTGCCAGTGATGACTTATGGATCTGAGACGTGGTCCTTCACTGCTGGCCGTATGAGGACGCTCAAGGTCGCTCAGTGAGCTATGGAGAGGGCTATGCTCGGAGTTTCTCTGCGTGATAGACTCAGAAATGAGGATATCCGCAGTAAAACCAGAGTGACCGACATAGCCCAACGGATTTATGGATGATAGTAACCCCTGGGAAGGGTGATCGCTACCAAGCTATTTCTAATTTGTCTTGTGTTGTTTATTGTAAAAATTATTGTAAGCTATTATTGGAAAAAAAAATAGTGCCGCTGGATTTCTTGCTAGTTCTTCCCAGGACAGAGGTTTTTTTTGCGAACCAGTGGTAAATGAAAAAAGTGACTTTTAATAAGTATTGTTATAATCTACATTGAATAAAAAAGTTTCTGTTTCTTTTTCTGTTTCTGTTTCTATCAGTAAGCTGAAATGGCAATGGGCCGGCATTATAACTCGAAGAACCGGTAACCGATTGGGAAAAAAGGTTCTCAAGTGGCAGCCTCGTACCGGTAGGCGTAGTGTAGGGCGACCCACCACTAGATGGAGTGACGACCTGGTAAGATATGCAGGAAGTCGATGGATGCAGGCGGCTCAGGACCGTGCTTTGTGGCATTACTTGGGGGAGGCCTATGTTCAGCAGTGGACTTGTGAAGGGCTGTAATGATGATGATGATGATGATGAATATGAATGATACGATGAGAAATTGTGTGGTAATATAACAGAAAAGTATGGTTTGCAAGATGTTGTGACTAATATTAAGAAAGGAATGCGTCGGTGGTTTGATAAGAGTCATCAGAGCGGAGGAAAGAGAAAGCGGGAGAGAAAAGAAGTGGAGGAAAGAGTGAGAAAGCAAGTTTATGCTGTAAAAATGAGTGGAAGCGACTCTATCACTCAATTCTGCACGCAGTGCAGGGAACGCCCTAAACGGAATTTCATTGACCATGGGCTAAATTAAGAGTACCCTTAGCCGTCCAGTATGTATGCCTAGGTATATGGATGTGAAAGAACCGCGAGGGGTGTGTCAGGATCGTGCTAAATTGAAGTAGTCTATGTCTTCCCTTCTGGGTAACAGATAATAATAAATACTTATTTTTTAAATAAATACTTCTATGTATTTCTCAAAAATTAAATATACTTGTCTTTGAGTTGCCTTAGAGATTAATTTCCATACTCGTATTAGGGAATACAACAGATGTAAATTTGTGTCTGATGTCTTATATAGGCGTTCAATATTTTGGGGTCCTTGTCAGATCGGAGCCCTGGGATCTGTGTCCATAAGGTAAAGAGAAAACTCATAATGCTGCTATTATGTAAGAACGTGGTTTATCTTCGATCGAGCTGCTTACTGAGGCTGCAAACGAACGGGTTGACATTAGTTTGCAGCCTCAATACAGCCGCAGCGTTGTCCTACTACGTAGGTACCTTCACAATTGTACCATCAGACACTGCAACTACGTTATATAATTCTTTAGTGAGGAGCCAATTAGAATTCAACGCGGTCATCTGGTCTCCACATGAGACTAACTATAGTATCATGTTGGAGAGAGTGCAGAATATATTTATTAGATATTTATATCAAAAAATGTATGGAGTATACCCATTTTACCCAAATAAGTATCTTACCTTATTCTCCTTAGTTATGGTAGGATACAATGAGCTAAAGGTTAGGAGTAATTTAGCGCTTGTTTCATATATCTTTAAGGTGATGAGGGGAAAGATTCACAATCCAGACGTATTGCAACAAGTGCGCATATGTGTTCCAGACAGATACATGTGGCGGCGGCGGCGGCCGCAGCTGCTAGCTGTGCCGCGCGGCCACACTAAGATGGTGACTGAAGCACCCTTTACCTCAACCGTATAGCAGAAGACATAGATATATTTTGTTGTACTCTGGGTGGGTTCATAGTAAGAGCTCTATTTGAAATTAGTTATGGTCCTGCTGTGATGTAGATACGTGTTTGAAATAGCAATAAGTACATATCGATAATCGAAAATTATTAGCTTGTAACTGTGTATTTAGAGTTGGTAAAATAGTTGTCTACATTATCGCATTAGGTGATAAACCTATAAAGATAATTGTATAGTGGAAAATAAATAAATAAATTTTTAATACTCTAAAATTAATTGTATCAAAATCTTTATAACATATACCTACAATCACATTGTCTGTATGGAAACACTGCTAAAACTTAAACATACGCTAATAAAACCCCGTAACAAGATTGTAATTTTCACCACCGTTCATCACAGTCAGTTACTATGGTAAAATCAGTGATTCAGAGAGCACAAGTGATCTCTGAAAATAAATGCCTGACTGCTTAGCTCGGGTATCATGCTTATGTTCCACTAGACTGTAAAACCAGTCAAAGTCTAGCTTACTTCTGTACTACGGTAATTTAGAGGAGTCACAGACAAGACTGGCCTTGACTGGACTGACTGAATACCTTGGGACAAACTTTTACAATATTATACAAACCGTAGAAAAATATTAATCATTTTTTTTTTAAATGCGTCTAGTGAAATATCTTTTGCAAGATGCAGAAGTGTCCCTCCCCCAGTGTCCAATACTAGCTTCATTGTAAATGTGGTCTCTTTTACTTCGGGAATACTAAAAGCTCAATATAACCAGCATAATAGACCATAATACCCTACGCTAAGCTGCGTCAAAGACTGCAGACACACAGTCGTGTCACATGTTAATAAATCACCAATTTTTTCAAAAGAACAACGATTCCTACTCAGGGTGATTATTATTCAAATCAAAAAACTTTCTTCTTAAAGTTGATAAAAATTACTATGCCTATATCCGCCCAACGAAATAAAATGATGTGTTTTTACTTACCTAGTTTGAAGCGCACCAATAGGGAGGGCGCCTTCAATTGCGTGCACTATTGCCGTCACCACTAATCACAGCACCACTACACTAGGAAAGACGAGGCATCTTCAGGTGAAGTAGACTCTGCGGTGGCTAACCGCTCAGCGTACCTACCGAGAGGTGATCTTTAATCTAGGTAAGACACATCATTTTATTTCTTTGAGCGGATATAGGCAAAGTAATTTGTACTAACTTTAATATAATGGATTTCCGCAAAGTAACGCCTGAGTCTATTAATAAAGTTTCTTCTTCCAATAGAAAAGCTGCCCGCCCATCTACGCCCGGTTTCAACCATAACACCATTTAAAGTACACTACTGCTGAACATAGGTCTTCTCCATAGATTGTCCATAAAGAGGATTTTTGTCATATTTATTTATAATTTTGGAGTTGTTATCGGAAAGATGCTGCTATGACATCAGGACAAATTATTACCATAGGGATTAATAAACTAAAACAAAATAAGATTCAATGTAACTAAAATTAAATAATTTATAATATTATATTTCTGAGTTAAACGAAATGATAACAGTTATATTCAAAGCAACAAACATTATAACCCTCAACCTACCACTAATAATCATTACAATCAACAAAGTGGGGTTAGAGTCCACTTTTGAATATGTAACTTCTAAAAAGGACTTATTTAAACAAATTACCCGTTTCAAAATAAACCTGTCATTATTATTTTTAAATATTTTAAGCTACCGCTTGATTACCTCGGAATTACTAATTGAATCCCACTAGCCTTGATGACACCCACATCGTAATCGGATGGAAAGATAGATGCTGGCAACTTGTTCCACTCCTTTTTTTGTACGTGTGACGAAAGTTAAAGCAAACCGTTTGATCAGAATGCCTGACAACAACAATGAAGGTGTGAACAATAAGCCTGGCCGAGCGTCTGTTTGTCCGACGGTGGAAGGGAGAGGGAGGTATTAACTTCTAAGTATCTTTTTTTTATCATAGCTATTAGAATGCTTGTAAAAATAAATTCGTATGTTACAAAAAGCTACTTTTCTGAGTACAATGAAGAACAAATTGGACTAATTTCCTGATACTGGGCCTCTCAAAATACTCACTCTGAAATGAGAATATCGGCATGCGTAAGCCAATTGAGCGTAAATTGTTATAGGTAGGTACAGTCACCGTCAGATAGAAGGGAGTAGTCAAGATGTTCGAATATTTTGAATCGGCTAAAGTGGTCAATTATATTCAATCGTACATAGTAGGTGGCCAAGTCATTGATAACGTCAATATTGCTCAAATATATTGTAAAAAGTACAACGTCAAAAATATGAGTTCAAGATTTGAACCGTTGGAAATTACAGTAACAAACAGAACGCCTATGGTATCCAAGCAGTCATTATTTAAAATTTTTGAACTTCAAGAAAAGAAAGTTTATACCGATATATAATTTATATATAGTACCCGGTTGACCGAGCTTTGCTCGGTATTTTTCGCTCGATTTTTTTTTAATTCGTTTTTAACAGAAAAAACGGAACTGGTTATTTGATTAAAAAATCATGAGTGCAATTATTTTAATTTAAATTTTCGTGTTTTTAAATAATACTAAAAAATAGATTTTCTCAAAAAAGAAAGAAACTTGAAAAGGTCGGTCTGGGCTCGAACCGGGGTTTTACGATTCTGTGACCGCCCATTATACCAATTAAGCTATTTATAATCATTAACATTCTGTCAAAATTTACCTTCTTATTCTAACGATATTGTAGCAGTTTTTCATTGCCTAAAAACACGGACAAAAAGACATTTTCTAAAAATAAATCCTAGCTAGATCGATTTATTATCCCCGAAACTCCCTGGACACTAAATTTTATGAAAATTGTTGGAGCCGTTTCCGAGATCCAGATTATATATATATATATATATATATATATATATATATATATATATATATATATATATATATATATATATATATATATATATATATATATATATATATATATAAGAATTGCTCGTTTAAAGGTAGGATATAGGATAATTTCACGTACGCTTATTTCATGTATGACGTCATTGACATGTTCATTATATTATTATAGAATATTAAATATTGGACAACCATTTATAAAGACGATTTCAAAATCAAATTATTTTTAAGTTTTATTCACGTGGACTAGTATAAAAATAAAGCATATTATATTAATCTTTTTTAAGAGGAGTATTACTACATAACAACGCGAAATTACAAGGTTTCCTCGTTGAAATTATATTTCACTTCTGGATGCTCCCGCCATTTTGTTTTTGCCATAGATTACTGCGGTTTTTGCGTCGGATGGACGATCGTGTCGGAACTCGCTACGTGTCATTAAGAAATTGTAATTTTACTTTGTTATATTTTCGAAATTTAAATGGTTTTCCTGAATTAAGATAGTAAATCATATCTATCACGTATTTAATTGTCAAAATATAACAATTAGAATTAGCAATATGTTAAATATCATGAATTATGATATTTTTAGGCTAAGTTGTGTGGAATTTTTGATCCCTTGTGCGACATATGACACGAAATTGTGTGACGTGTCACAATGGAAATCGTAAAGGCGTGTACCTATCAACGTTCTACTCAATTTATGAAATCATACTAAAGGACTTAAGTATTTTTTTTCAATTGTTTGATAATCAATATTTTTCAGATGCCTTCGTCCGCGGCTGAAAGGTGCCGAAGGTACCGCGAAAACCTTAAACAATCTAATCCAGAAAAATATGATTTAATGAAAAAAAGAATGCTGAGAGAACAAAGGCTAAAAAAGGAAAATAGCGAATATGAGTGAAGATGAAAAATTGGCAATTAGAAAGCAATGGCGAGATGCCAAACGCAATAAAAAAGAGGAAAAGGTAGAAAAGCTAGTCGTATCAAATAGGCAACGTCGCAAATATCGTAGTAATTATCGTGAAAACAGGATTTTGAAGGAAAAAAATAAAAACTTATGTGTGACAAATAGCAGTCTTAAGAAAACTATATTAAGATACAGAAAAATCAAGCATGCTAATTTAGCTTTCAAAGCTCGAACTCTCAAGAAGTTAGGCTTAATATCGTCTGCTGATCCAAATGACTTGGTTTCTGAAATAGTTTGCGATGTTAAATCAAAAAGCTGCATGTATTCAGAATGTACAGTGTGCTATGGAAAAAAAACTTAGCTTTGTTTATGCAGCAGATACTCAAGAAGTATCTTGGCTTGAATGGACCACTAAAAATTATGAGTATGGAAAATCCAATACACGCAAAACTACAAAGAAAACTGTACAAGAAGAAAAATAGGTACTTCAAATACAGTTGCCGATGTGATTCAAATAGATCTTGTGAAATTTAAATGTCATAATTTTAATATGTATCACCAGCACAAGCAATACAAAAAATTTTTTCAGAAAATTACTCGTGTAAGATGGCTGAAGAAGTGCAGTCTATGCACTTTGCAGGCTCAAGGCATCAAATTACTTTGCATACTGGAGTTGCGTATGTAAAATAAGAAAAACCTATATCTTTTTGTACTGTCTCCCCGTCACTTAAGAGGATATAGTAAGTCAGCTCAAATTCTAATTTCGCCCCCACTTCCCCGCGCGTCGTATGTTATGTACGAACATGTTTGTAATCACTAATACTGTAAGTAGATAGGTCGTTAGATACTTATTTCATTATGTTTATCATATTTATGCCTGTTTCTTAACGCCAACCCAGTCGCATCTTATTTTTATCACGGTTATTTCCCATTTTAATTTTACGTCGTCTTGTTGCGTAATGTGTATTCTGATCGTAAGCGACACAACTTCTCCCTTCAAAAGCTTAAGCGATACTAAAGGGGCGACAGGAATCAAGCTTCAGGGCGCCGATAGTTTAGGTAATTTCTTTTTACAGTTAAAATAATGGTGTTTTAAAAAAGTAAATAACATAAGCACTGCTCTATAGTTAGTTCAGTTAGTATGCAAAGTTTCATGATCTTATTAAAAGTATTTTATGAATAACAGCGGTTTATTGTTCAGTTTGGAGGTGACTTTGGATTTTTTTTCTATCGAGAAAATTTTACGGAATCGTGTTTTCGTCTAACATAATCTTTAACATTAATCCTCAACTTTACCATATATTTATTTCAAAATTAATGCTGCAATACTTTCGGCATAACGGAGGATCTTGCTAAGCCATTTCAGGTTATATTTCCCCTTAAGCACGACTCTCAGGCTATATGGGGCCATTTAGAACCTGTAATATTTTTTGTAAAGAAAATTACCCCGCTATTAACTGTGTGCATTTTTATTTGGACTGACCTCGACACAGTACCGTCAGAAAAAAAAAATTGGATGTTTGGTGAAAAAACTAAGGAAGCTGAATTTGTTCAGGTGACGTGGTCGTTTTTTGAGGCTTTCCACGGAAAAGGCGCAGCAGATGGTGTGGGCGAAGCCATCAAAAGAATTTTAGATAGTAGAGTCTCTTATGGTGAGGACATAGTTGATGCTAAATCTGCATTTGAAGTTTTGTCTAAAACTGATACAACCATTAAATTATTTTACGATACTGAAGGCAGCATTAAAAACGTAGAAAATCCATCAGATCATTGCTACAGACGATAAACGTGTTATCAAGTACAGACCATTGAGTTGTTTTTCCGTAAGAGGAGCCTGTGATTGTTTTTCGCCTAAAGTTCATAATTTTGAACAAAAACCAATGAAAGTTTCCTGTAAGAAAAGTGACGCCAGAACCAAAAAAATAAGATAAATGAGGAGATAAAATCAAGTAAAAGAGCTAGAAAGATAAATATCAGACACAACTTCTGAAGATACTGATACTAATGAGATTCAAAACGCCAATACTGACGATGATTACACAAGTTTTGATGACGAGATGACTGTAGGAGAAATAGAGACAGAAAAAGTGAGCGAGACAAACCGAAACAATAAAGTGCACGTTTTATTTGAGGTACGATTTACACCTGAAAATCAAGCTTATTTTAACTTACGTAATTACGGGCCACTAACGCTTACCCCAATTCACTGTACCAATTTTAACTTGTGTTCTCAAAATGAGAAAGAAAATATCTCTATACATGCTAATCCAGATTCATGTAGTTGTAAAGATAAAGACACAGATGTGCCTGAACTATATAAAATAAGTGACAGTATATCAGTAAGATACTACCAAAGAAAGAGCTGGAAGTATTACGTAGGCTTTATTGATAAGATTGAAATCAAAGATGATGACACTTTTTATGAAGTTCATTTTCTAAAGACAATTAAAGAACAAGATTGTGATATAAAATTCATAAAAATACCGAAAAACAAAGATTTTGACATTGTTACCAACGTTTCAATAGTTAAAAAAGTTAAATTAACTGTACTTGAGAAATCAGGAGAGTACAGTTTAAGTGAAGATTGTGACGAAATATATTTTTAAGATTTAAGAGTATTATATAACTCAATATAGTATTACGTTTTTCGATACTGTTAGTGACATCTTGTATCATCTCACCTAGACTGTTTTTTTAATAAATATTTTTGATTTTTGCATATTATATTAGTTTTATTTAATAGTATACCCCAATAATCATGTAGGTAATTAAGTACTTACGTCCAGGGTATGCCCGGATCCCAGGATCAGGTCCGCCATCTCGCACTACGCAATCGTATTGGGCTAAGACTATGTATTTGATCTCCCTCACTATTTCGGGGGCTATATTCTAGGTAGCCGTTACCCGTTAGTAGTAAGTATACTTAATTATTAATATTGATTTATAAATAAAAATAAAACAAACAGATAATGTACAAAAAATATTTTTCAATCCATGTGCACTACACTATATATATATATATATATATATATATATATATATATATATATATATATATATATATATGTATATGTATGGAGCAAGCCACGCGTAGCGGCGAGTGGCGACACGACCGGCGAAATTTACCGAGCGAATCGCGCGGGCGACTGGCGGCGCGGCGGGCGAATGATACAAATGTATCTTAACAGTACGGTGCAAGCGTCAAAATCAACTTAAAATTCTATCCGCATTGACTTTTATCTCCAATTATGGTTGAATATTAACAAGAATATAATCGCTGGTTTCGACACTCATTCTGGTATTTACTCGAAATTTTTTTCTAGATGCATTCTATTTGTTGTGGAATTCTCCATTTATAACCCGATTCCTATTCAAATCATGTACTCCGCAATCTTTTCCAAATATTATGTCTTGAATCAAAAAACAATTACTTTCTAAGCAATATCGAGATAACTTTGATAACGACATTTAACTCTCGGTCTATCTGGTCGCGGCGGCAAACGTGACTTCCCGTGGCCCTCAAATGGCGCCGCGCGAATTTTCGCCCCGCCTGTCGCTTCGCCGTTCGCGCCGCCGCGCCGTTCCCCGTGGCCAGGCCGTTAGTCCTCACTGGTGACAACGCATCTACATTTTGATTCGTAATCGAGGATAGGTGTAAATGTCTATGGGCCCCAGTATCCAATTACCATCAGGTGGACTGTGAGCTCGTACACGTACGTATGTGGATAATCTATATAAAACGAAACTTAGTTTTTCGAAATTTTGTGGCATAAAGATAGAGATAAGTTATTTTGCGCCAAATTATCTTGTCACAGTTGTACTTCATAGCTAAGATGCGAAGGGAACGCTCATTTGTAACCACAAAGTCTTAAAACCAAGTGAAGTGTAGTGTGTTTCTGGATAATATAATCTGATAAGATGTGAACAACTTTCAATAATTTGCCAGCTAAAGTCAGTATTTCTCCATGTCTTGAATTTTCGCCATAACATTTTCAATAGTATCAGAGGCTTCAACTTCTAATGTGTATATATAAATAAGCATAGTTAAGCTTTACGAAATGTATCCAAATGAACTGACACAGGTAGCTATTTTCTTTCAATGTCCTAGGAGCCATTTCGGTTTCCACCTCCTATTTTTGTGGGTGAATCCGAAGCCACTTTTTTTTGTACTTACAACAAAAATATATAAGTTTCTTCTATATTTGGAATTTCTATTAAAACTTTTAAATCATGGAAACCCTACATTAATGATATGGCTAAACGTGGATTGAAAAAATCATTAAACGTTAATGTGTGAATGGCATGGTCAGTTATCAGTAATACATCGATTTCATGAAATAGTCGACCACATTATGATCTGGCCATGACATATACTATACTCGTATAATATATGAAACAATTCGTAAAGTCGTATAATATTATCGTTAGGTGTTAAAAAACAATATTAAATAAAAATATGTGTTAGCTATCATTAAATAAAAATTAATATACTGCGCTCATTAAATATATTATTAAAATAAATTAAATTATTTATTTTTAATTATTAAACATTAAATATATTATAAGTTTCTTCAGTTATAACATAAACCTAACACAGAACGAATGACCCAGTATACGCAGATTACAGACAAAGTAGAATCGATAGTTAATAGTTATTACAATTAAGACTAGTTTATTACGTTATATCATCTAGACTAGTGCAATCATTCAGAACTGTGTAAAATTTAAGAATTACTGACCGAATAAAACAAATAGTAGGTAATATTGGAGTGAACTATAACACTCTTTGAAATAAAGCAGTATGGAGCGATCTTTGAGATGAGGCAGCAGGCACCAGACTTAGTAAAGGTCAATGATACACCGCCGTAATAGTAGAGTCCACATAATTGCACCATTGCATGTCGCGTTGAGGTAGGCCAGAGACTGACGATGCGCGGGCGTGACGTGAACCAGACTAAATAGCCGAAAAAGTGCGTATAAACGTAGTGATTTATAATATGTATTCTTAATGATACTATTAATATTGATATCTAACATGACAAGCAAGATTTAGATTGTAGATGAAACAAAAGCAACTTTACGGATTTATGCAACTTGTTAACTTATTTTTCCTTATTTCTTAATTTGCGACGTTTTGAGTGCTTTACAGCACCGGTAGTTACGGGGGAGGCGGGTTAAATAAGTTAAATAACTTAAATTAAACGCGATAATATTCGTTAAGTTTGTTTAATTGAATATCAAGTGTTCGTGTGCTTCAATATAACAACATTAATAAATTTTGTTACGTTCTAAATTTGGCTAAATTCGATCATTATTAGGGTCACCTCGCTGTCTGTCTTTCTTTATGTCCGTTTGTCAAAGATTTTTTTGAATTCTCTAAGATTATATTTAATGTAGATATTTGGCATAGATATAATATTAAAGTTAGTTTAGTTTTAACAAAACAATGAAGAATTTAATTTTTGTCTATTAATTTACGGTACGGGCGTTTATTTACGATATTTGATTCATATTATTGGTCCCATTTTATATTGATTGGCACTATAAAATAAATGATGATATTATTTTGACGTTCGAGTAGACTGCAAAAGTTTATAAATGAAGTTCTATAATGATGCCCTGGAACTAAAACAAAACACATTGAATAAAATTAAATTTACGAATTTAATCACATTAAATTTTAAATTTTGTACGTGGGTTCACAGTACCTTTTACTATATCCCCTGGACTTGTTTTTTTCAAGAATATATCAGAATTACAGACACGAATTTCCTACAGATTTATTATATGTATAGATTAAGGTTTAGCTTATAAATAAACATACAGGACGATCTATAAAATTGAGTGGAAGATCTGTAAATGTTAAACAGGGCCGTCGTAGTTCAAGCAAGGACCTTAAGACACCCAAAATATGGGGACTTTTAAGAATATCAAGGAAACAATAAATTTGTCTTTTAAATTTATTAAATTATTGTTTTTTTTATACAATAATTTAAATAAATTGAAAAGTCCCCCTATTTACTTTTATAGGCTGTAATAGAAAGACGTGTATTCCGAGACCCTAAATATTAGTTATTTTATATTTGTCAGACCTAAACTAACCTAATTAGACTTATATAGCCCTTTGATTGGTTTTAAAATGAGAAAGTGAATAATAAATATATACTTACATAAAAAATGTGGTATACTGAATAAAATAAAAAAAATTGTTCAAAACTTCCGTAAGTTATAAGCTTTTAAGTTTTTTTGAGAAACTTCATATCATGTTATTTATAGAATACCATTAATACCTACCTATAATGCTAATAAATTTAAAATAAGTAAACTGAAATATAAAGATATTATGCTTTCAACAGTTACGGGGGTTATAAAGGTTGCTTTCTTTCTTTCTTTCAAATAATATGCTAATTAAAATGAGAATGTAACATAAAACACATATATATATATATATATATATATATATATATATATATATATATATATATATATATATATATATATATATATATATCTGGATATCTGGCACCCGAGTCCCAAAATTATGGAGGAAGTTTTCGCTAAGCTTAATAAACAGAATAAATCTGTTGTAATATGTGGAGACTTTAATATCAATCTCCTAGAAGCTTCCTCCACTAATATTAAATTTAGATCATTGTTTAAATCTTATGGTCTTTTTAATTTATTTTTGGAGCCAACACGTATTGCTGAATCTAGTGCAACATGTATAGATAACATTTTTACAAATGTTAAGCCGTTCAATAAATGTATAATTCAAAAATTGAGCTCTGCTCACTGTGGACAATTTGTTTCATTACCTTATGTTCACAAAAAGCAAGTAGATAAAAAAGTAGTGTTTGTTCCAGTAAATGCACATCGCTTGGAGAAGTTTAGAAGTAACATAGTAAAAAAATTTCCATTACTTTCATACCAAAATAATCCAAATTTTTGTATGCAACATTATTTAAGCTCATTTGCAATGAATTTAATAATACTTTTACTTCTAAAACATTCTCCTTGAATAATCGTAAAGTATTTAATGAATGGGCGACAGTAGGAGTCCATAAGAGTAGACAAAGGTTATATGAACTTTACAATGAAAGGTCATATAATCCTAGCGTCGAATTTAGGGAATATGTAAAAAAATATTCCAAAATATTTAAAAGAGTGTGCTCCTTAGCCAAGTCATTGTATTTAAGCAACAAAATAAAGACTGCTTCTAATAAAATTAAAATGACATGGAGTATAATTAATAGTGAAACTGGTAAGGTCAACTCTCGCAATTCAAACTACCAGTTAAGTTTTAACAATAAATTAACTAAATCAGATCAGGACGTTGCAATGGTTTTTGAGAAATATTTTACTGATATTCCGATCTTAACCACTAAGTCACTGAATTCTTCTCCTACCGTCGCCGAATCATTACTTAAACAAAATGTAAATGTGTGTACAAAGAATTTTACATTTCATAAAGTTTCATCAAAAGATATTGTAAAATATTTTAAGACTATTGATATTAAGAGAACCGCCGATCTGTGGGGGATTTCTGTTGAAGTTATTGCGTCTATAATAGATACAATCGCACCTCAACTATCTATTATTTTTAATAGTAGTATCAAATCTGGTGTGTTTCCTGATTTAATGAAGCATAGTAAAGTAATACCTTTATTCAAATCTGGTAGTACATTGGACCCCGCTAATTTTAGACCTATTTCTGTACTGCCAACACTTAGTAAAATTTTTGAAAAAATTATTCTTGATCAATTGTTAATTTTTTTAATGTAAATAAATTACTTCATAAAAATCAATTTGGTTTCACAAGGGGTCGCTCGACAACTGATGCTGGTGTTGAGCTGATTAAATATATATTTAATGCATGGGAGAATTCACGGGATGCTTTGGGTGTGTTCTGTGACCTATCCAAAGCCTTCGATTGTGTTCACCATGAAACATTAATCAGGAAACTTCAACACTACGGTGTAAGAAATGATGCTCTTAAATTAATTATTTCATATTTAAGTGACAGAACACAAAAAGTTGTTATTAATAGTATGAGTTCTTCCGGGTCCATTGTACAAATGGGCGTGCCTCAGGGCTCAATTCTCGGCCCTTTTCTGTTTCTTGTATATATTAATGACTTACCTTACATAGTAGGGGATAACCATGATATAGTATTATTTGCTGATGATACTTCATTAATTTTCAAATTAAAACGACAGTTATTAAATTACGACGAAGTAAATAATGCTATAGCTAAGTTAGTCAATTGGTTTAATGTTAATAATTTGCATTTGAATGGAACTAAAACTAAATGTATGAAATTCTTAACTCCTAATGTTAAACATGTCAATACTAATGTAATTTTAAATGGGGAGGAACTGAGTCTTGTTGATACCACCATTTTTCTTGGAATCACACTGGACGCAAAGCTTCAATGGCTCCCCCATATATCAAAACTAGCTAGCAGACTTAGTTCTGCAGCATATGCTGTAAAAAAGATTAGAACTCTTACCGGTGTTGAAACAGCTAGAATAGTTTACTTTAGTTATTTCCATAGCATTATGTCGTATGGTATTTTGCTATGGGGACACGCGACTGACACTGAAATTATATTTATTTTACAGAAGAGGGCCATTAGAGCAATATATAATTTAAAACCAAAAGAGTCACTGAGACAAAAATTTAAGGAAATTAATATATTAACTCTGGCCTCTCAATACATTTATGAAAATGTAATGTACGTACACAAAAATAAAAGTAGTTTTGCGAAAATAAGTGATATTCATTCTGTAAATACTAGGAGCAGACACAAGCTGGTAGTACCAGTTACTCGACTCCACCGAGTCAGTAATTCATTCTTGGGGCGATGTATACGCTTTTACAACAAAATCCCAGAAAATATACAAAATTTGTCATACACAAAGTTCAAAAATGTAATTAAACTAAGTTTGTATAAAAAGGGTTATTATAATATTAAGGAATTTATAGATGATAATAACCCCTGGGAAGGGTGATCGCTACCAAGCTATTTCTAATTTGTCTTGTGTTGTTGATTGTAAACATGATTGTAAGCTATTATTAAAAAAAATAGTCCCGCTGGGTTTCTTGCTGGTTCTTCCCAGGACAGAGGTTTCTTTTGCGAACCAGTGGTAAATTAAAAAAGTGACTTTCAATAAGTATTTTTATAATCTACATTGAATAAAAAAGTTTCTATTTCTATTTCTATTTCCCATAAATAAAATATGTCTTTTGTAACTTTAGAAAGGCTATTGATATAGCCCTTTTCCCTAAAGTCGTGTTTCAAAGACTTCTTTTTAGAATCTTCCCCTTAGAATTCACATACTCTTTAACACGACCATTATTAATTAGTTTTATATTTTTGAGTCCACTTGATAGTACTTATAGTGTTTTTCTGCACTTGTATCAGGCTTAGATGAAGAAAACGACCTACCACTCTTTTATATAATAACTTTATATATAAACATTTGTCACATTGAAGTTTTCAATTATTACTAGATTTAAAAATGTGATTTGGTGCTTGGAATCCAACATAAACGATTTTGTTTCTGTTTATATTTTATGAGTACCAATTATCTTTACACTTTTTTAATGTTACAGGATTCTAAACTCTTTGTTAAATCACTTTTGACTCTTCTAGGTGGAATATAAACGGAAGATTTACAGCTTTCTTCAATTGCGTCGCAAGTTATAATCATTTCAGGAGTTTCCATTAATTTTATTTCTTTTTCATTGAGTGTTAATAATGCAAACTTCTTTGAATAAATCCGTCAGCAGCAGCAACGACGTCACTTAAAGATTAAAAACTGACTAATTTCAGAATATAATAGATATCAAGGATTTGAACTTTTATGAAATAAAAACAGTTAGTAAAAGTGTTATATTTATCTAGGGAGGTACAAAGCTTTTGCATCATCTTTATATACTAACCAGGTAAGCTAAGATAACTTTAGAGGTACCTTATTTGATAAACATACGCTTATCCATTACATCAAGCAATGAATTTTAACTAATAGAAAATGTAAGAGTATAACACAAATATTATAAATACAAAAAAGTTCATTAATTCAATATTTAAAATAAAAACCACATTATTTTAGTGTGCCGGGCAAAACCTTCCGTGGGAATTTTAGTTATTTATGAGTAGTGGCTAGAATTGCCACTTATTTTGCAATCTTTATACATTGATATATATTTTTGCAATCAAACGCCAATTGAGAAAATAAATAGTTATATTCGTACTTGTACTAAAAATTCAGGGTTGAATTGATCCGGTGACACGACCTCAAAATGACTTTAATTAATGGTGAAAGTGAAAAGAATTTCTACTATCATTGTTTAAAATAAGATACAAATACTTTACATCATTAAATTATTTTATCTGTAATACCAAATGAAGCTGTTGTGTACTTGTTTTGAGAAACAACTTACGAAATAATAGACCAACATGAGTTATAAAAATGCTAAAACGCCGACCAATCAAGGCGTAGGAATAAAACTAAAGTAATAGGCATACGAGTCAAATTTAAAAATAAGATATTTTTCATTTTGTCAATGGTAGGACACCGTATATCCTGATACGGTTACCAAAAGAGTATCTTCTTTGAAGAATATTGTAACTATATTTCCTAAAGAATATCGTCGAATATCTTTATAGTATTATTTCCAACTAAATCTTTGCATCAACAAAATTTATAAACTTAACTATGAACACACCATTCCAGAAATGATTCTTTATATTTTAGTGAAAAGACAAGCACTTACAGTAATATCTCAGAAAATTACTTTTTTATTATAAACTATAAAAATAAAGTTTGATGCTTCTTTTTTAACTAATCAAGTAGTTATAAAATCGCAAAAATAATGTATTCCGACTTACGTTGTTCTTAGATTCGTGTGTCGAATTTTGCGCAGCTAGCAGGTAGCTAGCTATCAAAGGTCAGCTACCCAAGGTCTGTTCGATTGTCCGTCCACGATAAAACTTACTACTCTTATAAATTATTCGAGTCATATTTATTTTTGAGATCATTTGTAAACTTAAATAATATTTCGTAAAAATTAATTGGATATTCCTCAATTTACAGTCGCAGTAACATAGTAAAAACATTTACTGTGGCAGTACCCATTAATATGACCAAGGATACCAAATTCAGTTATTTTATTTGTAGTTGTGTCTCCTATACTTCCTTGGATATTTTTCTTATATATTTTTAAGAAGTCTTAGCGCCCACTGCAAGTGCCTTTTTTGATAGAAGAGGGGGCAAACGAGCATACGGTTCACCAGATGGTAAGTGATTACCGCCGCCCATGAACAACTGCAACATCCTAGGAAGCCCAAGCGCAGAAATGGGAACAGTATTCCATGTGCGGCCCAACCTGCGCCTTGGCAGGCGGTGTGCCGACATAAAATACTGTCCCACACTTCTGAGCAAACCAAGCTTTTTAGAGGCCAATCTGGTCCTTTAAAGTGACCACGAAACTGCACGTTACTCTATATGTCGATGCCAAGGATTCCGATACTAGCTAAGGCAACAAAGGGAGTGCCTTAATACTAAGGGGACGACGAAGGGATTCTTTTACGCGGCAAACGCGCAAACATGTCTTTGAGATTGAACTGTACTAGATTTAATCGCCCCCAGTCCGAGACTTTGTTCAACAAAGTCTCAACTTCAGACACAAGTTTGTCCCGGCACTCGGCGACGTTTTCCCGAGAAATATTGGCACGGCCGTTGAATAAAGCATCCTGACGTGCGCATAGCAATGAATGTTACTGGTTTGCAACATATCATGGATATGCAGAAGAAACAGCGTTGGTGATAGCACACAGCCTTGTAGAACACCAGTGTTAATGGGCTTGTATTGGAGCATGCACCGTCTACTACGACCTTGATGCTCCGATCTGCAAGAAAACTGGTGATTCAATTGCACGATTTCTTGGGAAGTCCATAAGAAGGAAGCTTTGTAAAATGCGCTTTGTGCCAAACCCGATCGAACGCATTTGCTATGTCCAAACTAACATCTATGCGTTAGGTAGCCTAGAAAATCACCAGCAGCGCGACTCCGACGGAAACCGTACTGGCAGTCACTAATAAGCTGATGATCCACAAAGTACCTCATGAGATGGCAGTTTATAATGGATTCCATTATTTTGGAGAACAAGGAGGCGATAACGATAGGCCTATAGTGATAGGATTAGACGTATCTGAGCGGTCGCCTTTTTTAGGGATCGGGTGCACTAAAGCTGTCTTTCGTAATTTCGGGTCTACGACTAGGCGGTAGGAGTACCAGAAAAGACGCGTTAAAACCGGTGCCAACACCGGAACACACGTCTTCAGCACAATATGAATGACATTATTAGGCCCACTCGACTTGATGTCCAGGGAGAGGAGTGATCTGCGCACCGAGCACTGGGTAAATAGCACATCCTGCATGGAGCACTCACACCGCGGGATGGTCAGCGGTGGGTTCCCCCCTACGAGCATTTAACCCTAGTTCCCCCCGTCATCAGATCGTCTTTGTCCTTTGCGGAATGGGTCAGTTAGTCGTTCTCCCTGTGCAGAGATGGGAAAGATGGTTGACAGAAGTTCCTAAGTACTAATTACATTATAAAATGGTTGAATTTGTGCAAAATACTATTATATATTAATTACAAGCATACTCGGTATTTTTTTTCCAATTCATTTTACTGTTTACCGACACCTTTACAGCGTGTTAAAGTCCACTGCTGGACATAGGCCTTCCCCACAGATTGCCTCGTAGGGAGATTTTTATTGCTAGTCGTTATTGTGAAGACGCTGCTGCCCATCTCCTGATTTGCTCCCCTCTGTCGCCTCTAACATGGCATTACTGGATGATACGGGATGGTAGATATTCTTTCATCGCTGTCCTGTCTAAAATCAATCCTATAATTATCGAGCTCCAAGTACACAGGCTTTTATCATGCAAACTTTAATACGTTTGGTTTGTAACTTTTATTAGCATAACCAGCTTTTTATGCTAGATGATTTTGCTGTTAACATTTGGTTTCTAATAAATTTAATATTGTAATTAATGGAATCAGCCGTTACTTTGCGGAAATCCAGTTGGTAAGAATTACCTCGCCCATATCCGCTCAATATAATAAAATGATGTATCTTACCTATAGTCCACCAAATCTAAGAAATACCTTTTGACGTTTCATATTAATCATTCCGCAATAACTTTGCACAAGCGTACTTACACGATTTAAAATAACCTTTTACGTACATCCGAAGAATTATGAGGTTATCTTTATTTCATTACAACGTGTATAGTTTTTTATCACTAATTTAAATTCGAAACTTTCAAACAAAGCAAAATATTAAAAAAATTACCAGTATAACTTTTTTACTTGACGTCGTTTCAATGATATGTCGCTATCTACTATACCGTAGTATTGGGATGATTAAAATCCATTGTTATGCGAATAGTCGGCAAAAATATTCAAATAATCGGTAAAAATATTCAAATAATCGAATCATTAATTTTTTTAATGTACTATTTGTTTAATTAAATTTTTATTTTAAAAATTCCTTAAATTACATGAATCATGAATAGAACAAGTTTATTTATTTTTTTTACTTTGTCGACGTATATATTTGTGTCGGTATCATGGGCCGCGCTGAAAAAACAACTAAACGTAATTTCAATTTCCCGCCTTTCGGGAGCCTACTATGAGTAGTATTGTGATTTTGTGTTTGTCTTCTTATTTCGTTGAAGCATGTACCCATTTGGCAAAGGATGATTGGGCAAAAGTGGGAGAAAAAACAAAAAAGAATGATTATGGATGACACTGAAAGAGACATTAATTTTTAGTGCATTATTAAAAATCAAATAATAATTAATCTAAGCAACGGCAACTCAACTAGTTGTACTCATAAATACAACTATAAGTACACATAAATACAAACAAATACTGTAAGTGATTTAATAAATTTATTTTTAATCTAGTTTCAATCTTAAATTTTTATAACTTTGCATCTAGAAATAAGCAGTAACAACAAATACGAAGAAACGGGTAAATCTTGATTTAAATTATCCGTTTTTAATTTATTCTGGTATTATTCATACCAAACTGTAAATGATTACAAACTCTAAAAAATCGATATCAAATTTTTTAAGAATCGAATATTGAATGTTCTTTTCAAATATTTATGAAATGATTCTTTAATTTTAATAAAATCGCAGTAGTTTTACAGGGGTTTAAACACTAAGGCCGCGTTCGCTTTGAATCTTTGAATGCGAAATTGTATCGTGCGTAAACGTATGAAAACTGTTCGTACGAATTGGGTATGCACATTGAATACGTTTTTCTCCGTCAAATAGGCAGTGACCCAGTGACATCGCCTTCATGAAATTATCTTCGGTGTGATGAATAATCTGTATCTTTTATTATACTGCGACGGCGACGTTGTTATCGTAAAACGGAATTGATAAAATATTTATAAGTAGGAATGAATTCGGTTTTCACTTCACCGAACATAAAAAAAACTTGGTTTACGGACATATACGAATGTATACAAACATTTGTGTCCGTAAACCAAGTTAATTAACTTTTATACATTCATTTTTTATGTTCAACGCACGAAAGTGTGGTAAAAAACCAAACAAATTCGTGTTGTTTTTGGACGTCGTAATTAAACGGACGTGTACGTGCAACTAAAAGGCACGCAGTCTGCTCGCACCGATGGCAATGATCGAAGGATAGTAACTTGGAAGATTGGGATTGTTCATGCGTATTCGTACGTTTCTGCACGAATCAAGTTCGTGTAAAGTATCTAAAGTGAGCGCGGCCTAAGTGGTCGTCTAGTCACCGTACGTAATACGTACAGCCTTTGCATAGCACATTTACTCATCAACCAGTCTACTGCAATACACTCCTTTACTACGCACTCTCACACCTTAGAGAATGCTTTCTAAAAATGATGGTTGAATGATCCTCTAAAACCAAAAAATTCAATAGTCACCACTCGATAACCACTACAGGGTTTAAGTTTACAGTAAATAGTATCGTTACACTTTTATAGTTTATATGTTGCAAATATAGCCCGTTCAATGATAGAAGTCCCTTAGCCGCGGCACCACAGTCTTTGCGAAGTTTGACATCTGTGTCAAATTCCGTACGTTAAATTTTAGTTCGCACATTTTCCAACAGTCGTGAAACAGTCTCTATAAACTAATCTTGTAAGGAGTGCGTGTTCAATATTTAACCTAATTTGTAACATTTGAGGATTGACTTTATTTCATGGGAAGTGCGCTTGTCACATTTCGATTTGCTTGTCACAGTGCGCTTTCACTACGATTTTTATGAAAAATTTTGTACTCGATTATCTTATCGATAAAATTCACGATTATTATTTATGATATTATTTTAAATGATTTTAATAGAAAGAAAGCGTATATCACAGTAAAATACTTACATATGGAATGTAACTCCATCTTTTTGTAAATTTGAAGTGTTAGACTTCTTTTTGCACACGTTAACCGCACAGATTTGATTAATGTCAAAATTTAGATCTAAATAATTACGTCTAATGTTAGATATTGATATCTAATTATGTTGACAGACATAAATAGATATCTAAAAACCTCTGAGAAGTGCGGGAAAATCTGTGCACAGCAGTGGGACGTAAATAGGTTGTAACTTCAACTTTTAATTATGTCTATATCTTTCTAGAAATTTTCACTTATTTTCTCATTAGATACTGCTAGTTTGAAACATCCTTAATGAAGCCTTGTTAATCAACAACGGAAGGTTAAATCTGATATCGTATTAAAATTTTGTAGTACTTGATAAGGGTTCTCCTACGTTTCGCTTCGGTGTAGATACGTGAAACAAAGTAAATTTTGTTTCAAGGGATTGAATTTCAGACATTTAATCGTTATACAGCCAATTAGAGTAGGGTACCTACTAACAGCGATTTTACATCAAAGTAGATATACCAGGCGGTCCCATAATGAACTGGCCTGATATAGTTCAACGCGGCATGTCGCTACATGATGTGTTGCATTAAATAGTACGTTTATCGTGCACTTAATATAAGAAACATGCACCGACAGGAAATGCTTAGTCTTAGTTTAACAGGCTTTTGAATAACGAGAGTCGCGTATTTTTTCAAAATGTCGAATACTGAGTATCGAAGTGTCATAAAGTTTCTGTTTAAAGAAAGTTTAACCCCTGCCCAAATAAAAGAACGATTGGATGGCGTGTGTAAGGAGTCTGCCCCCTCCTATAGCACAGTGAAAAATTGGGTGAAAGAGTTTCGCCTCGGGAGAGAAACCGTCGAAGACTTTGGCCACGACGGTCGACCTGTGGAAGTGCTCACTCCCGAAACGATTGCTCTTATCAAAGAGGAGGTTCTGAGTGACCGCCGTTTGAAGATTAGAGAAATTGCAGCAAGGCTTGGGCTCTCTAAGAGTACCATTCATCGCGCGATCCATGAACATCTTCACATGAAAAAAGTGAGTGCAAGATGGGTACCGGAACTTCTTTCAGCGGTACAGAGACAGGAAAGAGTGCGCTGCGCTTCGGAGATTTTGGATCTTTGTGGCGAAAATCCAAAGACGTGATCGAGCGGCTAGTGACTGGTGATGAAACTATGATCTTGTATTATGATCCACAAAGCAAGCGTGAGTCAATGGAATGGCGTTATAAGGGTGAAAAGCCCCCTAGAAAGGCAAAGGTGCAACAATCGACTAAAAAACTGATGTGCACAATATTTTGGGATTTTCAAGGCATTTTGATGGTGGATTTTAAAGAACGTAATACAGTCGTGAACGGCGAATATTATGCTTCTTTAATATATAAATTACGAGACAAGATAAAGGAAAAATGAAGAGGCAAGCTGTCTAAAGGTGTCCTGTTGCTCCATGACAACGCCCCTGTTCATACCGCTGGTGTTTCGAAGGATGCAGTTCGTCAATGCGGGTTCACAGAAGTTCAAAATCCACCTTACAGTCCAGACATGGCCCCGTCCGACTATTATTTATTTCCAAATTTAAAGCGGGACTTAAGAGGAAGAAAATTTTCAAGCGATGAAGAGTCTTCAGTCATTTTGGGGATAAAAAATGTGATTATTTTTGTAAAGGTTTAGAGAAGTTGATTCACAGATGTCAGAAGTGTGTTAGTATTCATGGTGATTATATTGAAAACTAAAATTGGTTTCGTTTCATTTCCTTCATTGGTTCACAGTTAGGCCAATTCATTATGGGACCGCCTACGTACCTTTTCGTATATTTCTGGGCTTGGTATGAACAAAATAAAAGTAAAGTTGTTTTAAAGAGACCTACTATCTGGAATTCATAATTCGTTCTTTCCTCTTGGAAATTTTGAGAAACTCAGCAATAACAACTATTTTGTAGCTGCAAAATGAATGGGTCGCAATCTATCTTAGTCGTAAGGGGCTATACCGCATTTGCATTTTGATTATTAATCCAAGATAGATGTAGATGTCTCAGGATCACAGCATCCACTTTCAATCAGGTGGTACGTGCGCTTGTTTATCACCTTTACGTTTATAAAAAATTTAACAAATGGTGGATATTTTACTATATTTAACAAATGGATATGGGGTTGGTAAAAACAAGTTCATGTATACTTATTTTTAAAGTTAATTATTATATTGGTTATTTTAGTATTAATATGTTACTTTTATTATTTATAAATATATTTAATTTATATCTTGACAACATTTGAATGTTTTATACATATAAACCATCCTTTTTTAAATATTATATCTATTCATGAAAACTGCATCGAAATCCGTTGCGTAGTTTAAAAGATCTAATCGTGCAGACGGCGGGAAGCGACTTTGTTGTATACTATGTAGAGATACTACTTGCATATCAGTGATAATATTGGTGGCACTACTCCGGAGGCGTGGAGCAGAAGTGCGGTGGTCTTGTTCTTCAAGAAAGGTGACAACGCCCTCTTGAAGAACTACAGACCGATATTCCTTCTGAGCCGCGTCTTCGTGCTGTTTTCGAGAGTCATTACGAATCGTCTCGCACGCAGACTCGACGACTTCCAGCCTCCCGAACAAGCCGGTTTCCGAAAAGGCTTTAGTACCATAGACCACAAACATACCCTTCGGCAAATTGTACAGAAGGCTACGTTGGCTATTAGAGTACAGAACCAGAGTAGTACGAAACCTATCCAACTGCAGAGAGGTGTAAAACAGGGTGACGTTATTTCCCCGAAACTCTTCACCGCTGTATTGGAAGACGTTTTCAAGCTACTGGACTGGAAAGGATACGGTATTAACATCAATGGCGAGTACATCACTCACCTTCGATTTGCCGACGATATAGTTCTAATGGCAGAATCGCTGGAGGACTTAAGCAGTATGCTCAATGACCTCAATAGTGCCTCCCAACGGATTGGTCTTAAGATGAACATGGACAAAACAAAGATCATGTCTAATGTCCATGTCACACCAATGCCGTTAGTTGTTGGGAGCACTAAGCTCGAAGTTGTTGACGAGTTCGTTTACCTGGGACAAATAGTCCGACTAGGTAAGTCCAACTTCGACCGAGAGGTCAATCGACGGATTCAACTGGGCAGCGTTCGGGAAATTACGACGCATCTTCTCGTCAGGTATACCTCATAACCTGAAAACTAAGTTGTACCTGAAAACTAAGTTGTAAAGTGGCAATGGGCCGGCCATATAGCTCGAAGAACCGACAACCGTTGGGGAAGAAGGGTTCTCGAGTGGCAGCCTCGTACCGGTAGGCGAAGTGTAGGGCGACCCCCCACTAGATGGAGTGACGACAAGACGTTTAGTACTCCATGAATATCTACGGTCAAGAGGCAGACGTGCCGCTATTCGCAAATACTACAAAAATATCGTAATTTTCATCAAAGGAGGTGAACCGTACACTGCGTATCTGCGTACGACTCCCACACAAGTCGCGGCCTACGCTGCAAAAGAGCGAACCTCATACAAATAGTCGAAAATGAGTTAAATATACAAAATTGCCCCATTGTTCGAGATCTATGTCGTCACAATCGGGCGAAGCTCTAAGTACAAAAATAACGAATTAAAAATGACGGCGTACGTCAAAAGCACTTCGTCTGAGCTATGTATGTATATTATTACACTAAGGTCTGAGACTTCGAATCTAGTAGATCGCTTTTTTGCAGTGACACATCTTAGTAACAAAATAGATTTTATCATTTGTTAACTATATAATATTACCTAAACAAAGCAAATCGTGCCTGCGAAAGCAGTTGGTGTATGTATACTGTAATGTAGCAAATTGTAAAAAAAACTTCACTGTTATATCGTTTTACAGATATTGGCCGCAAAGTTATTTTCACTGAAATTCATGACACAGGCAAAACTCCCTTAAAAAAAGAATTCATTTTACGACACATTAATGTGAGCAAAATGGCTATTTTGGCTCACATGAATCTGCGAATGATACCACCGAAACACAAAAATTTTAAGGCTTAACATCTCACTGAAATATTACCTATCTCATGAAGCCAAAAATACTTTGTTTGAGTTTTTCGTTTCGTTTCGATCTGTTAAGTCAGTCAAGAATCATGCGTCAAGATAATTGAGGTAGTCATGTAAAAAGTCTCAAGCACAGAAACTTCCACTTGGTAGAGCCATAACATGGCGCAGCACGAATTGGCCGACTCGTTCGAGGTATTACCACGCACTAACGGAGTACTAGCGTAAAATTAATTGTGCTTGCTGTGTTTCATATAGTCAATGTTTAAATCGTAGTCTTCAGGCGTGGCAGCACTTATGCTTTTTAATTCCCGGTCAAGGATGTAGACATCAGGAGGATTGTGTGCTAGTTTGTCACCCTTACCCTATAAAAAAGTCAATGATATTATAAGCAAACATATAAATCGTTTTCCTAGTATGGAAACGTAAAATTATATATTGCTTGACAAACTTGAATTACCACCGAATGATTCACCAAGTTATAAAAACTATTTTTATCGATAAATTTGTAAATACATAGATAGGGTGCTAAACGAGCACACTGTCCATCTGATTGTAAGTGCTGTTTATAGACATTTACATTTATCCTCGACTACGAATCAAAATGCAGATGCGTTGTCACCCGTGAGGACTAAGATGGAATGCCTTGTCTCAAGTAAAATGGGTCTTCGGTTTTCTACACTCACCACACGGAACACTGCAGCTTTAAGCTGCTATTTTACGCTGGTATTCTGTGAAGCACCACGCCTTCCTCATCCGAGCCGACCCATTCGTGCAACAAACATACTACTAATATAGCTGCAGCATGGCTATACCACATATGAATGAAAAAATAAAGCTCGTCGTCTAAAAGATTAAGACAAGAAATAAGTAGCCGAGGAAAAATGAAATAAAAAGTGTGCTTTATACAATCTACAGTAGGCCATATTTTTAGCCATGATTAAAGTAGTAGTAATTTTTATAAAAGACACCTTTTAGTATACAACTTTACAATTTATTTCAAAGCTAATTGAGACTGTTATTGTGTATCGTGGCCCGAAACAGATAGTAGACGTAGGTCGACAGAAATTGCCACAGCTGTATTTATCTTCTTTAATAAGCATCACGTAGAGACTACTAAATCAATCAGCTTGTATGCGAATGAATGTACGGGACAAAATAAAAATTCTATTGTCGCTTCTTAATAACTATACTGCTATAATATATTTGCCAATCGTCACTCTTAGATTCTTTATTCCAAACCACGAACAGAATGAAGGTACTGCGCATAGTGCCTTAAGTCAGCCCATCTCAGTTTTATTCCATTATCCAAATAGCAAGATCTTGACGCCCTTACATTGTTAAACCACTACACTACTTCAATTTTTAAGACTATTAAGAGTTATCTCACTAAATTCTTAAAGGAACGTTTAAATCCATTCAATAATTATCGATTCAAGATACCTAAGCCTAAGTATGACGACTTAATAAGATATCGATAGAAATAAAAAAATTTACCTCATGAGTAATCACGTATTAACATTTTTATGCCAAATTTACAATTTAAATACTTCTACATATGTACTAATAGGACAGTACAAAGGCGTGACTCTAAGTGGATAAGAAGTGACCCTGGGTAAAATGAGACGCGACGATAAGGCATTTTTTTCAGAGCTTTTCTTACGGTAATTTCAGCACGGAAATACATCACTTACTTACTTACTTACTTACTTATCGTCACGCACAATCCCTAACGGGGTAGCCAGAGAGAACAGATCGCCAAGTGTCACGATCCTTACATACCTCTTTCGCTTCTTTCAGGTTCATTAACTTCTTCAAACATGCACGTCTAGGTATCCGAGTACTCTTGACCCTCCCCTCTTCGAGCAATTTGCTCACATGGTCTTCGAAAGTTAGTCTCGGTCTACCTCGACACCTTTTAATATTTACTTTCGCTCTATATATTTTCTTCACCATTCGGTCTTCACTCATTCGTTCAACGTGTCCAAACCATTGGAGTACGCCCCTATCAATTTTTGTGATAAAGTCAACTTTCAATCCTGCCATATTGCGAATCTCTTCGTTTCGCTTTCGGTCGGCTATGGTAACGCCACACATTTTACGAAGAGATCGCATCTCCACTGCATTCAACTTGCTTTTATGCTTCTTCTGGCATACCCAGGTTTCGCTGCCATATAACAAAGTCGGTACCAACACTGCGTTATGTATTGCAAGGCGTGCACTCTTCACCACGCCTTGCCTTTTTATTAATGCATTCAGGGCACCATTGACTTTGTTTCCGGCAGCGACACGCCTATCCACATCTAAATCACATCTTCCATCCCGGCTGAAAGCACTCCCCAAGTATACAATTTCATTTACCTGTTCTAGACATTCCTGATTTACCCATATTTCACATTTCGTTCTCTCTTCGTCCTTTTCAAATACCAGAACCTTAGTTTTATTAGCATTCAAACGGAGACCTTTAATTTCACATTCCTCTTTCATACACGTGACTAATGCCTGCAGTTCTGCTTCTGATGGTGCAATAAGCACTGCATCATCAGCATACAGCAGACAATTAACTTTTATGTCACCCAATTTCACACCCAAACAGCTATCTTTCAGCTTCTGTAAACAGCTGTCGAGATACAGTATGAACAGCCAGGAAGACATGACACAACCCTGTTTTACGCCCGCTTGGACGCTAAACATGGGTGACAGGTCATGCCCTACCCGCACACAGGCTTTACAGTCATAGTAGAGTGACTGCACAGCCCTTAACAATCGACCATCCACACCATATCCCGGCAACAGTTCCCACATTTTCTTCCTTATAACCTTATCAAATGCTTTCTCCAGATCCACAAAAGCACAGAAAATCCTCTGGTTAACACTCAGAAGCTTCTCCGTGATCATGCGGAGAGAAAACATTTGATCCGTGCATCCTCTTCCAGGTCTAAATCCGCATTGTGCCTCCCATAAGAATCTTTCCGATTTCTCTTAATACATCAAAACTCTATTTATCTTATAGATCTATTATTATACAATACTGTCGTATTTGTAGTCTTCCATCAAATCTTATATTTTTAATTTTCTAACAAAAGTAAGCTAGTAATCGCGAAAAAATTAATGTTTTATTTTGCTCTCCTACTGTAAATTTTTCATAATTGAGGTTCGTCTCTTTGGGGCTTTAGCGACGAATTGATCTGGTTTAATTGTTATTAAAATTATCAAGCCTTTCAAATAAAAAATATGTCTCGTTTTTCTCTCTGTAATCTTTTTTGACCGCATGTGATTACAGTATTATATGGTATTTGCTTGTAATTACACAAATAAATACAGTCATACAACGAAGCATTTACATACTATTTCCCTACTGCATATGGTTCTCTGTACTGATTTTGTTACATATTGAGTTATGTGTATATTTTATACAACATTAAACTCATTATTTTGTATGTGCAGTGTGAATGGTAGGTAATAACGAATAAAAAAATTAATAAAATAAATAACAAGAAATGGATAGTTAAATTCATAAAAACATTAATAATAAGACTCATCGACTCTTAGATTTACTTCTACACAAACTTTAACACTCCATTTTACTCCCGAATGGTTGAATTTTCTAAAATCCTTTCTCAATAGGTGTCTAGGTCGAGAAACGAGTATGTTTGCCAAATTAAAAAATAGTAATAAGTTAATCGGGCGTACATTTTTGGAGATATCGCGATGAGTGAGTGAGTCAGTGATATTTCGCTTATATATGTAATGTATGTCATAGTCACTTTGCTTAATTAGCCTTTCTGTTAACAGTCCAGCCTTTTTACTAAAGAGCGCCGTACAACTAGCGGCCTGAGTGATATTCAGTCGATGCATATATTATAACATTACCATTATAAACAGTATTTTTATCCAGCTTATTATGCGACAGTAAGTCATGGTGCAAAGTGGGTAGCCCTTGGGCCACACTAAAGCCGCGGAAAGGATCCTGATTAAAAGGACATGTTATTTTATGTAAGTATAGCGTTTCTTGTTACTATTGGGCTGTGAAATTTGTTACCAAAGAAACAAGCCGTAGCTTTTGAACCTTCTTTGTAATATTCTTTTTTTTCTTTTATAGTTTTAAAAAATGTTACCCCTACACTAGGATATTCTCCTGTATCGTGGAGACAGTTTACAAACATAAATTGCACAAGGACAAACATCCAGAGCCGGAACAACTATTTGTAGGCCATACAAATACTTGTTCCGTGCGGGATACGAACCCGCGACCCCCAGCGCAGCCACTCATTGCTAAGCCACTGCGCCACGGAGTCGTCTTTTTTTCGTTTTCGTTTTCATGTTTTTAGCTTTAATTCTTTTATTTAGCAATCATGCTTTGTATTCTATAATAGCGGTGCGAAGATACTCCTTTACCTCGTCATTTCGTCTTGTAGTAGATCTTATGACTCAACAAATACCGATATAATCTAAAATACTAGATTTAAAAAAATAACATTAGACAAATGAAATTTTATTTTCGTCGACGAAATAAATATATAGCATTTTTATAGATTAAACGTGACAATCGAGCACATAGTCCGCCTGATTGCAAATATGTAGATGCTGTGACCCATAGACCTTTTTTACCTTTTCGTTTATCCTTAAATAAATATCAAAATGCAGGTGCATGTCGCCCCTGAGGACTAAGATAAAATGTCTTGTTTACAGTAAAAGGAGTTTCTGGTTGTTTACACTCACTATACGAAAACCAACAACATTAAAATACTATTTTACGCTGTTATTATGAAAAAACGTGTTCCTACCCCGGACCCCTAAAACCATTATATAGCTGCAATATGGTTCTACCACGTATAAAATTAAAGTTAATTTAATTTCATCAAAAATCTTGTGCAGTATCTAAGTCGGAGATGGGAGACAGTGTCAAGAACAAGGATACTTGATATCGCTAGTCGCTACACTATTAAAGTACTGCAAGTGCCAACTCATCTGCGAAGCGTAACCATTATGCCAAATTCTCCTAACAATGGTACTGGCCCATTTCCAACAGTGTGGTGAACCGTATTATTTTACAAGAATCATCATCAGTACATTACAATTCCTTGAACAATATCCGTAAAAATTGTCCATGCGGTCGCAGCTAAATTCTGAAACATCAAGTCGCAGAAGAACCCAAAAACTCTCTGTTCACACTCATAATCTCAAGGCTGTTAGACGGAAAACGAAGCTGCAAATCTAAAAACATACTGGCAAGTAAACAGACATATCTCAAAATGCATGCAACGAGACTTACGCAACTTCAATAAAGCTCGCATGAAAGAAGCGATCGAGTGGAACCAAGGCTTGAAAGTCTTTGCCAGAGATCTGTTTGCCAAAAAAAATCCAACTGTCGAAGCTGAAGTTCGAATGTTACAAACAAATTGTTAATTAACCTTCAAGCTGCAGTCTATTCTTAATGGGGGTAGTCGACCATTTCTCGCTCTTCTGTTTTAAAGGTGATTCGTTGACTGAACAACTGTTGCGTACTGCATTGTCCTATAACAAATCTTGAAGTAGAACTTGCAAGTTAACGCAGAAAGAAAGCATGTTGCATATGTTCATGACTTTCCGTTTCAAAATCAATTTTTTTTTGTATTGACTTTTCTGGAAATTATTTTATTCATTCAGCAAGCTCTTTTTATTATAGTCCATAAAGTTCCTTCGTTCATTTATTACAATCTGTCGTAGCACATCAAAACATTGAGTCGTTATCAGGAAAATGCTGCGGATCATTCTCGTTGTCGCCTTTTACGACACATGGTGGTGTAACATTGTATATTATTATATATAATTTTATATTAATTAAAATGTAATATAATTATTATACTTGGAATCAATATAAAATAGATTTTTGCATGCCTTAAGTGCGTAGCGTAGCTATGTTCTACTATCGCCTAAAAATCAAGAATCCAACTTTTGTCGCATGAAATCGTATCTAACAATCGTATTTAATTACTTAACGATTTAAACATATAAATTTAATAAAAAGCACATTGTCAGAAAGATAAGTGATTGTTGAACTTATTTTTTTTTATCGATTAGTTACTATTTATACATTATAAAGTGGTTTTAGTGGTATGGTATCAAGTCCGCATGGAGGGGTAAACACGATAACTTTTGAAAATATTAATTGTTCAACTCAATCTATTTTTTAATCTATTCATCTATCATGTGGGAAGTCATGGAGTTTAAATGGCTGTTTAATATTGTTTTGTTTAGTTACAATTTTTTTGAGAAATAACGAAATTTCCGGGGCTTTAAGCAGCCTTGGAATATATATTTTAATAAATACGGATACACTTCGACTCACTCCTGGTTCGGGCTCGGTCGCCGTCGTGAGTGGATCACTGTATCGTGAATACTGACTGAAATATGAAAAATATCGATCGCTGTAGAAATACAAAATATTCTTAAAACCAAATTCGATACAAACTTGATATAAGATATTATTAATATCTTTATAACCACATGTCTAGAACAGGTAAATGAAATTGTATACTTGGGGAGTGCTTTCAGCCGGGATGGAAGATGTGATTTAGATGTGGATAGGCGTGTCGCTGCCGGAAACAAAGTCAATGGTGCCCTGAATGCATTAATAAAAAGGCAAGGCGTGGTGAAGAGTGCACGCCTTGCAATACATAACGCAGTGTTGGTACCGACTTTGTTATATGGCAGCGAAACCTGGGTATGCCAGAAGAAGCATAAAAGCAAGTTGAATGCAGTGGAGATGCGATCTCTTCGTAAAATGTGTGGCGTTACCATAGCCGACCGAAAGCGAAACGAAGAGATTCGCAATATGGCAGGATTGAAAGATGACCTTATCACAAAAATTGATAGGGGCGTACTCCAATGGTTTGGACACGTTGAACGAATGAGTGAAGACCGAATGGTGAAGAAAATATATAGAGCGAAAGTAAATATTAAAAGGTGTCGAGGTAGACCGAGACTAACTTTCGAAGACCATGTGAGCAAATTGCTCGAAGAGGGGAGGGTCAAGAGTACTCGGATACCTAGACGTGCATGTATGAAGAAGTTAATGAACCTGAAAGAAGCGAAAGAGGTATGTAAGGATCGTGACACTTGGCGATCTGTTCTCTCTGGCTACCCCGTTAGGGATTGTGCGTGACGATAAGTAAGTAAGTAAGTAAGTATAACCACAGATTTTCATTACAATATATTGTTTCGCTAAAAGTACGTAGGATTTATATATACATATACTTATACGTCTTGGACTTTATGGAATGACCTGAAGGTGTATAGTTGCCGACACGAGTCGTGAGCACAGATAAACTGTGGTGGGAGGTAGGTACACTGTCGGGCAAAATTATTGGGTACCTTTGTTATTTCAATTATTAATTGAATATTTTCGCCGACTTTTATGAAAATATTTACATGAACACATTAACATTTACTTTGATACAGTAACGTTGCAGATATTATAAAGTATTTAATGTATACCTGGTGGTTATAATTAATATTTCATTAAGATGATGGAAGAGGTGATATGCCTTCCATATAATCTGGTGTTGCGGTGCGCCGTACAGTAGCTACTGAGACATTAGTCGCCTCAGCAGTCTGTTTATATTTCTATATGTCTATGATGTTTTTCGCAGTAAGTACCTAATTTTTTCATGTAACTAAACACTGAATAGACCATTTGTCGGGATTGTCTATTTAGCATCGAATTCTTCCTTCTATGCATATTTAGACCAAAATCTGAACACTCAAATTATAACAACAAAAATAATTAAAAACAAGAAATAACAAAAACGATTAAAAACAAGGAATACACAAACAACAATTAACAACGAGGTAACAAAAACAATTAACGAAAGTAAACTAATTAAAAAGTTATCACTAAAATTGCTCTCAAGTGTACGGAAGCCGAATGACACGTTCGAACCCAATAGACGACAAAAATCGACTGATGAACCAATCACGTTGAGCGTCAGCGTCGTTACGTCGTAAACATAAAATATGTGTTCACGATTTGTGCCGGCAATTCATTGATTTATATAACTCTAGATCAGTAATAACCGCGCCAAAGCGTTGCCACTGCACATATGGCCACAGCCATATGCCTAGCTAACGTGAGTTCATTGTTCAATGTGACGCCGACAGAGTTGAGCCGCGACAAAAATGGGTAAATGTTTAGTGAAAGAATGCTATTCAGGGTCACAAAAACGTAATAAATCAAGCGGCATCACTTTCAACACATAATTTTTTGTTCTTGTTTTCATATAAACGTAAAAAACCGCAAATAATTAAATAAAATGGTGGAATATTGCCATTTAGGTTCAATGTTGCCTTTTTTCCGCATTTGTGATTATCTTACATTAATGGGAGACTATATAATTAATGCAGTTAATTTTTTACCTCTGATTGTAAATATTTTGTAAATTATAATAAAAACTACGTTTTAACTTTCATACAAAATAATTAATTATTCTTATTTTAGTTTGTTCATGAAATATCTATTAAATATATTTTATTACCTATTTTATTCAATAATTTTATATTATTTATAATTTCATATAAATTTTATATTTTATTAGATACCTATTTTATATTGTTTGATTTATTAGAACCATAAAAATACGTTTTATTTCATCATTATGTTTACTTCTATTCATCTGATAAGCTTTGTATCCCTTTTTTCTAAGGGGACGTAATAAAGATTTTTAAAATAAAATATACTTTTTTAATATAAAAACAATTAACTGCAGCTTAAAAAAACTCATTTTTATTGCGTATTTTAGGTAAAATTTCATATAGTAAGCCACACCAACCCGCCATTGCATGTTTGTGTGTCTATCTTTATCTAATCTTACGACGACGATATTGTTTTCGCAACTTGTGTAAGTGAGATAGATACATGTTTATTTAAAAATGTTATTAGTTTCAAAGCTACGTCGTCGCGTTTGGATAGTGGTTACACTTTTTTGACGCGCGGTAATGTGGTTTGCTCCTCTAGTGTTGTATAACTCACTGCGGCAATTATACTAGTCGTTCACTTCAGGAATGCCGTTACCTCCCGCCGCGCCCCCTCATTCCGCGCCTCAAGCGTCGCCCTTTTAGTACCGATAGCAACGTCGAAGTGTACTTACGTCCGTTTTTTATGCTCCCGTACGCTCTCTAGTTTGTTACTGTTTTTGCTGTTGTTTTTGTTACTGTTGATTTTTTGTTTTTGTTTCTGTTGATATTAGTTAATTTGTTCTGTTACAATGAGTAAAAGAGGAAAGGTCTTGCGAAAATCTTTAATTTGATATATTTAAAATGTAAAATAAAACTATAAAAAAATATTTTATTTTATCGAACACGTTATTATTTCATCATCATCATCATTCAAAAAATATTTTATTTCATCGAACACGTTATTATTTAACTTTATTGAAAATATGAATACTAAAAAACATAAACATGATGACTTTTTTCGTCTACGGTACCGTCAGCTGTGACGTCGTAACGGTCTACGACGGCAAACTCGAAATGAACGCGTAGTACTTCGGTATCAGCTACCTCAGGAATTGAAAGAGTGACCTGAAGGTGTACTTTGGTTAATGCTAAATTAAAATACTGGTTATGACTAGATGAAAAACTTTTTGATTTCTGATCCCTTTTAGATAATTAACAAACTGTTAAAAGTTTTTCCAATTAACAATAATATGTTTTTTAATCTCAATAATAGTAATACAGTAAAATTAAAAAAATATATATTTTCTATTATAATTGAGATTTTTTTTCTATATTTTTTCACGATCATATGAGCATTATGAGTCGTGCATTTTCAGATTTTCTAACTAGAAGTAATAGTAATAAGATTATTAGTGAAAACTTGTGTGTATTTAAAATACTTTACAAAATTGATGTATAACATGAGCGCTTAAGGCATGCACATTTGGATTTACCAAAAGCATTTAACTTATTACAAGCCAGTTCTTGGCTACAATCCCACTGAGTGGAGTGTTGATGTAGCCCTAGATTTTAAATCGCACTGTCTTAGTGTTACAAAAGCTTATTTAACCGAACCCACCGACCCGAACATTTTCTAACGCATCTAGTGATACAAAATATCTTGTAAAATTGCATATTTTTTTTCTTTTTTTCTTGACTTTATTTTCAAATTAAGCCAAGAAAAAAAGGAGTGTTATTTTGTTTATCATTCTCAATTGACTTTTGGGGATAATACGTGTTTTACAATGGCTCAAAGGCCCGAAGCGATGCCAAAATATATTAAAATCGTGTTTTACACGTTCCGTTTCAGACTAAGAAAAAATTGTTCATTCGTCATGTGGTTTATGAATGTTCAAAGTAACCAATTTCTTTTTTTATAACTTATTAATTTATGATTAAATATTATTTTAATGGTTTTATAGTATGGCGTGGAAATAAAAATAAGTGTACAGACTACAGACCTTAATTGACAGCTGTTATAATGATTAAAACTGCTTTTAAGGATTTTATCGCGTTTATTTTTACTTTTTATTTTTAATTCCCGACGTTTCGGGCGCTTTCCAGCACCCATGGTCACGGGGGACTGAGATGACTGACGTCCCGATGTCATTGTTAAACCCGGAGTATCTTTAGCTTTTTTAATTATTGTTTATGGTCCGATCTATGGACAAACAGAAAAACCACACAAACAAATATGGCACCCGGCCCCGCCTTGCGGGCGGGGCCGGGTGCCATATTTGTTTGCTACTACTGATGACTACTTGACTGCGTGCAGCCGTATCCATCGAGCAAGTATCGGCGAGTCCCAACGGTCTGCCAAAGCACACAAGATACTGTTGGGGCTGTCGCGAATGCGCCTAAGGTGTGAAGCGCAACGTTTACGCATTATGGTGGTGTAACCATCTACGTGAGCCTCCGCAAACATAGCAGAATTATAGTTATAACCTCAAAATTTTATTTACTTAATAACATTTTTCCCTGGAATCTAAATGAAAAGATGGTAAGTTATTATGTTATTATAAACAATAATTGTTTTTATACAACAGTACTTTGAGTATTCAACCAACTGGAGAGGCCATGCGCGTTAATTCCTAAACAAAAATTCTGTCAACATCAGGGGGATGCAAGAAAAACACACAACTGTATACCTAACTACAAATGCAAAATTAAATAAAGGTTTATTGTAAAAGCTAAATAAAAACTACAAACCGGTTCGGCAGACAAATCCGCATGGTTGATTAACTTATCGATAGCTAAAGTTGTAGCGTTCATCACTAGAGTGCAATACTTGCCGTTGCAGTGATACCAGTTTATTTTTATAAAAACATTTGCTTTGAAGTAGCAAGTTTCGATTTGACTTATTTGGCCTTTATTTTGTATAATATTTTGATAAATACTAGTTATCGCTTATATTAAATTATATAATATTCAGTATCGTGTTGAAATTGTGTTGAATACATAAATAATTTAACAAAATCCACTACACATCTGTATGTAGTGATTATTATTCATCACAAACTGATTTAGTTATTAGGAAATATATTTTCGTTAATATATTTAACTTGTGTAGTAGTAAATTATATTTATTTAAAAATAGATTATTTTTCACTTTATGAACTATGATGGCCACACTTGGTATTGGACGAAAATATTCACAAAGTACGAGTTTTAATGATAAAATTACTTTAATATTATGTTAAAAATACCCACAGATGAAAAGTCACATTGTCCTTTTGTATACTTGACGTTTTTAATTGTTTTTTTTTTTTCATGTAAATACACTGCAATTCGGCATTTGTCGGAGCTCGATTTACTGGCACGATCACTTCGGAATGACGCACGACGTGGAGCAACTAGTTTTATATAACGGGTATGAGTCGAACTGTTGTAACTTTTACAGAGGGGTATGCCTTGCGATGCCGTCTCCTTTGGTTTAATACTCAAAGCAACAGTAGTTGTAGGTAGACGCGACCTGTTAAGAAAATCAAGTGACAGGTCATCAATGTATGGCAAGTGGGCATGATTCTTTGCCTTGTAGATATCTTGATTATAGTCTGACGAAAATACGGACGCCGGCTGATTATTTTACTCTTTTGCTGTACACATTAGCACAAGATACTATCGTAATCGTACTACGACATTAGTAAAGAGGAAACAAATCTTAATGGGTGCGTTCGGCAGAAAAAAGCGCTAGCAAGCGCTTACTAGCGCTAAAATAGTTTTCGGCCAGGACACGATTGCTACTTCAGTAGCGCTGACACAATCCGCCATTTTGGTTATTTAATTTGTTTGTTTTGAAGTAAAGTTTATAAGTTGATTTTTGCAATATTAGTTTTAAGTAATATAATGACATGAATAGACATATACATGTTGTTAAAAATTCATGATTGGTAAGTTTTTAATATGAATACTTCACAAACATATATTTAAATTAGGTTAGGTTCCCCGGTTAAAACTAACATCGTGTCCTAGAGAAAAATAGCTACTTATGATTTGACAGCGCTTACCGCTTAAGATCGCCATTTTGCTTACAAGCGCTTGCTAGCGCTTTTTTCTGCCAAACGCACCCAATAATAAAAATTTACTTAACAAAAAACTCTCGATGTAATATGCAAAAAATCAGTATTATATCGACTACATACTTGTTATTTCTAACGCAGCTGTAATGCACGTGTGCGTAAGCGCATTATCAGAATGCTATTTAATTTTATAGTGCTGACGTCACAGAACGTCGCTAAGTGCGTCTCAAAGTACATTAAGATTTCATCTAAGTGTGTGAAAAAACTGATTTTTTAAAGTTCTTGGTTTACAGCTACCTGTTATATGTGAATGTCTTCAAAACTAAATACTTCGTTTAGAAATAACTTTGATAATCTCTGCCCAAGATCATTCTAGGGCAGAGATTATCAAACTTATTTCTTTTACAGCCCCATTTGAAAATCAGTTATTTCTCAGCGCCCCCCAATTTTTATACACTCCGAAAACTTAAAAACCACAATTTCATTACTTTAATTAATTTAGTTATGGTGTGCTATATTAGTTGGTTCTGGTGTTTAAACTTACATTCTAAACAAGAAATTATTACCAGTGAGTGTGTCTTTTAATTTGATTAAAATATATTCTTAATATTACCAGTGAGAGCAATTAAATCGTAACCTGATAATATTAAGAATATATTTTAATCAAATTAAAAGAAACAATATAGATAGGTAATCAATTTTAGTTTTAAAGCAAATAATCTAATAAGATGTATGAATTTGATGATTTTTAACAAGTTTGTTGATATCAGGTTCGATTTTACTAAAATAAAAAATCGTAAGTCACCACGATCGGTAACATGTCAACGATTTCTTTTTTTAGTAAGCAGCGTTGTCACAGTACTAAATCCACGTTCACACAATTAAGACAACGGGAATACTATCAAAATCGTTGATTGATCGACCACAATCCAGAGTACAACTGCGTGATTGACCTTTGTTGCCAAAATTCTTGGTTCGTTGTCAGTTCTATAAGTTCTTCTTCCAGTTGCGTTGATACCGCTACGTCAACATTTGAAAAAGGATCTAACACCTAGTCTGGTATTTCCAATTTCCAAATATCCTGGAATCTTTCAATGAAATCACTGTGGAGATTTTCCAAATGTTGGCAGTAGACAAGCAAGTCGTCGTTGTTGCAGGATACTGATAAATTAGGAAAATTATGGAACTCACGTCTGCTTATATTATTCTTGTGTAAGAGCAGCTTGGCTACGAAAGCAGTGAAGACATTTTTTGTTTTTATTAAGTTCAAATCATCGCCTTGAAGTTGGAATTTCATATCATTAAGCACTTTATAAAGGTCTGTCAGGTATGCAATATCATTCTTTGATGTGATGAGGTTGTCGCGCAATTCTGTGTTTTTGTTTTCCAAGAACTCTACGACAGAGTCAAACAGATTGTAAAATCAGGTCAGACAGTTTCCTTTCGATAGCGAGCGCACTTTTGTGTGTAAAACCGATCGGTTGAAATCTTCATCATTAGTAAGACAAAGCTGATTAAATAATCTCTCATTTAAAGAGTTGTTTCGAATTTTATTGACTGCTCTGATGACATGTTGCAAAGTTTTAAACAGTCGTTCAGTTAAATTTCTTAAAAGCAAATGATGTATAACGCAAAGTACAGCAAGCACATCTAGAATTTTGATTTTTAAGCACACTATGAAGCCTTTTTGACACCCCGTCATAGCTGGAGCACCATACATAGCAGCTGATATAATATTCTTCAAGGGGATTCTTTTTTCATCACAAAACTTTTCCAGTGTTTGACGTATGACAGCAACAATACTTCATTAGTTGATAAAGTGGACTCATCCAAGTGAATTGAAAATTGACTAGTGTTCAGATGATTACACAATGACTCTTCAATGTTTTCAGCCATTTCATCAATTTGTCTTTACACAGGACTATTGCTCAAAGGAACTTCTCGAATTATGTCTGCCGCCAGTTTATCGAGCACAGTAATTATAACTTCTTTTACTGCCGGAAAAATTACCGTTTCTCCGATGGTGTGTGGTTTACCTGTTTTAGCAATTGACAAAGAGATATTGTATGAAGTTTGAAGTCCGCCATCGTCTTGCTTAGCAGCCACCGAAAAAGTTTTGATACACTTGGCTGAGCATTATGCTTCTTTTCCAGGTCTTGAAAATAGACTACATTATAATCCTTCTTATCTGGGTGCATTTTATTCAAATGATCTTGAAGTCTTAAAGGCCTCATCGCTTACTTTGAAAATGTTTTTGAACAAAGAAGGCACAATGGCAAAGATGGATTTGTTGAATTTTCTATGAATCCATATTTAATATATTCTGCACTATATTGCTGTCTCTTCTTTTTTGCTTCCGAGATAGCTTTGTTTTTACAAATATGTGAATAAAGTGTTGAACTTAAATACTTGTTTAAAAATTGCGCGTGAAACCACTTATGAAATATAAAAAAAAATACGAGATTTAATACAGGATTTAAATACAGCACGCACCCACAGGAATAAGACAAAAATAAGACTAACTCGTTTATATCATTCTACACTCAATGGCACTGAGCAAGTAAAAACAAGTATCGATGAACTAGCTGATTGCTACCGGATTGCACTAATAGAGTTATTTAACAAAAATTTGTTACAACTTGATTGTGTATGGCGTACGGGCTATCCTACGAAGTCTATATTAAGTATTTCTAGTTTATATATCATCATACAGAGCATAAATATAAACTATATATTCGATATTGAGTAGTAGAGTATAGTAGACAGGTTTTAAGTTTAGTAAATTTTAAAATATAAAGTATTTAAATGAAATTGAACACCAACCATCGCCCCCCAAAACCACGCCAACGACACCAATTTTTTCTGCGCCCCTTAACACCCCTGTCTAGGTCTCCAATGCCCACAAGGGGGCCTTATCGCAAACTTTGAGAAATACTGATCTAGGGCATTAAGTACATAAATTATTAACCTAGAACTACTGACCTCTATATATACAAGTACGCTGAACTGGCTAGCTATACCATACAAAATGTCTGTGCCGATTTAAAGCGCCACCATTTGCCGTCCCGGGAATAAACAGACACAATTTGCCAAATCTGTTGTCTTATTTAATTTTTATCTCTAAATTTTGAACCTTGAAACTAAAAAACGAAAGTATTTTATGTAGTTTGATTGTGAATAATTTTAGTTACATAAAATGAATTAATTGTAATAATAGTGAGAGTGTGCGTAATATGTAAAACTCGTTACTAAAAGCAAATTGGTATAAAATTCCACAAGTAAGTGACTTTATCGTAATTACCAACATCTTTAGCTTCATGTTACTGAGTTTTGAAGGACGATAAAATTCAATAGGGTTGTCGAGTTCCTTGTCTATAATACCTATCGATATTCTTTCCTACCCATATTCCGTTAATAGCCAAAGTCGTCGTCAACAAGTTCAAATGTAACATAAAATTGTAGTGTTTGAATTATGATAATTGTTTTTGTGTTTATTAAATTTAAATAAAAATAATAGATAATTATCAAATATTTATTAACTATCAGGTTTCCAACTGAACCTAGTAAAGTCATAAATATTGTGAATTGGCATCCGAAACAAAATGATCCTCTTTGTTCTAAACATTTCACCACGCTCACACGACAAACGCACCACTTTGAAAAGGTGCAGTATACCGACAATATTATGTAGTTACACTTACTGATGTAAGTATAGAAGTATTAGATTATTATTTCGCACTTTTTTTTATTTCTTCTCTTCTCAATTTCTCCCAAACTCAAGGGTCATAGTCAAGTGTAAAAAGGTCGCCTGATAATGACTTCGTGTTTACGTAAATTTGTTAAATCCGTTTAAATTTGACCAATTTATTGTACAAGGGAATAAATTTATATTTGGACCGCAAAATTAGTGTGGCAAAGGAGTGGCAGCCTCGTACCGGTAGGCGAAGTGTAGGACGTCCTCCTACTAAATGGAGTGACCACCTGGCAAGACATGCAGGATGTTGATGGATGCAGGTGGCTTAAGCCCGGTTTACATTTTGCGAAGTGACAAGTGCGAGTGGCAAGTGCAACTGACAAATGACAAGTGCTTAGTGCGTGTGAACAGGCAATGCCAAGTGATAAGTGGGAATAAAATACGCACTTGTCACTTCTCATTTACCACTTGTCAGTTGTCACTCGCACTTGTCACTTCTCAAAATGTAAACCAGGCCTTAGGACCGTGCTTTGTGGCATTCCTTGGCCTACGTTCAGCAGTGGACTTGTGAAGGGCTGTAATGATGATGAATGATAATGGCGTTATATTAATATCATACATAAATAGAATTGACGTTACGGGTAGAATTCTACCCGTAACATCCATTCAATTTATTTAGGTATAGAAATTTTATCGATATATTTTGTTGCACTCTCTTATCTCTATTCACCCGGACCTTCACTTCTGCTGTTTCTTACTAACGAAAAATTTATCCAAAGAAAAGAACCAGAACATCACGAACTATTATCAAAATACGGGAAAACAAAATATTGGGCTACGAGTTTGGGGTGATCGATAGGATGCGATACAGGGATATTGATGAGAGACTCAGGACACCTGCTAATATCTTGTCTCAATGGATGAAAGGTGGTGACACAACTCGCGGCTTACTAAATCGACACTTCACATTGAAATCGTAACTGCGGGGCGCTATATTGATATAAACAGCTAAAGGTACGAGTATGAGAGGTAAGTCTGCGGGCTGAAGTTCCTTATACAGTTAGCGTACTCCCGGCGTTATGATATTTTACTCTCCCACTCGTCGAGCTTATAGCTCTATAATTCTAGCTGTAGTTCAAAGTTGTAGCGCATCACTCTAGTCGGCCAATATAATTACAAACTCCCTAGTAGAACTCGGTTATGTTCCGTGACGTCACCATTCAACAACAGCTTGCCACTATCTGCCGACATTTTTTTATTGTATTGAATGTGAACACTTTTTACACCAACTTCTTGTAAAAGCTTCTAAGATTTGTTTTTCGATGTTTACGACAAGTAGGTATATATGATACTTTTGGTTGGACTAAAATCTCTCAATTCCTTTAACACTTTGATTACGCAAATGTCAGGAAATATACGTTGTACTTATTTACTCTGTGCTGCAACCACATTATTAGGATTCGGAGAAGGTTCGGGTTATTGTGGCATGTCACACCAAGTAGTTTTTCCATATCGTGAATCATTCAAGCGTACTCGAATAGCACTAGAAAATGATTGAAGTAAAGAAAGTTCTCGAACTCATTAACAAATATATAATTTAATATAAACACGGTAAATAATTCTTCACATCGTTAGAATATTCATCCGAACCCAATGAAATTTTGATAGTCTTGAACTTTTTAAAACGACAGCGCGCCTCGAACATAAGTCTGGCAGCAACATCATATCGCATCAGCTTAGATAGCTTTCATCGCCTGTTTAAACGTAGTATAAAATATTTTAACGCCTTGCGCAGTAAATATCAGCTACTGTTGGCATCAATCCGCCAAGAAGTATCCTACTCGTTGAAATCGGGAACTGCCAGTTTAGTGTTAAAAATGTTACTGTGTCATAATGTTTGAGTATTCACCCACACCATTTTTACCCGACCATTGTTACCGATTTGGATTCACTACCCGGATGATCCGGTACTTTTTTACGATGCCGCCGGGTACTACATAATGACGATGGGTACCAGACAGTGGCCGTAATTAAAAACAGCACATTTATCGTTATTTCATTTATATTTATTTATTCAAGCCGAAAAACAAAATTATCTAATCAACAAAAATTTTTAAGTTTTTTTTACACAATATTACAATCAGCCTTTAATTAACTTTGAATATGAAATCTACTTTGAATAGTAAGATGGATGGACTGAGATAAGGTACTCGGTGGGAGTGATGAGCACACGGCGCTCGTCCGTGCTATGCGGTCAGCATAAAGTATTTTATAAACACCCGGTACTCAGTTCCACAACAGCACACATCTAACAGAACTTTATCGAATTTAGTAAAAACAGCTGAAAATCTAAGCAAAAAATACTATTTACCTAATGGCGGTGTAAGAATATGCATACCGTTCCGTGGGTGTCGTAAGGAGCGACAAAGGGCAGCATCGTGTTTCTAATAACAACCAAAAAAGCGGTCTAGGTGCGCCCCGAAAGGACTGCACGACTAACTTCCCAGTGGAAACAATAAAAAAATATCATGTTTTAATATTTTGTACAATTTTTCATTCGGCACAAAAAACGACGCGATCGCGTTTAATTATGATTTTATGTTGATGTTATGCGTTAAATGAAACTGGTCCCATGTCAATATCACTCTTTGTTTTCGAGATGTACGAGGCGAAAATTGAATCCGAACATACATACATTCATACATACTGACATACACACGCACATTTGCACACACGCAGACATTCTCTTAAAAACCGTACTATTCGACTCGTAAGACCTTGAAACTTGGAGATATTTTAAAATTTCCAATTTGCTAAATCGGACCCATTACAATAACTTCCCGAGGGGAAGTTAATAAGAACTGCGGTTGCCAATCCGTCTTCTAAGCGTGGCAACTATGGCAAGTATCTCCCCTATGTGGCAATATATGGGGGAGGCCTGCGCTCAGCAGTGGACTGTTGATAAACTGTAACGGAGCGGACTGTAACGGACTGTAAGCAAAAATACGGCAACATTATAAAATACGAACACTACTTCGATTTACTTTTACGTATTGATTTAAACGACGCAATACTATGTGAGTATAACCACAGAAATAGTAATAATATTGTTACGATTTCTGTGAGTATAACACACATGACTTAGTACACTACAAAGTACCTACCATACACGACGAAATAACGATTATTGTATTTATGACGTATAAATCAATTGGATGCATTGCAATTGTAATTTCATACGCGTCTTTTTACGTACCATGCGCTGAATGAATACATGCGTCTATACCGCGTGCTGATAACAAGGGCTTGACCATCGATATGTCCTTTAATAGGCCTTTATATGCTACTACTGGAGATATGCCTTTTAATAAAGCAAAAATTGACAAGCACAACTTATGACTTCCACATACACTTACCGCTTGGCATACTGGATGGCTGGACTTCTTTTCCGATTAGGAGGCCGTGTGTGTTGACGGAACTCTCTTAACTATTTCTGTCGCCAAGCATGTACTGCCGACATGTTCTGATTTGTTGGCAGTAAGGCAATGAGACATTCCATCTTACTCCTCAGAGGTGCCAAAGCCTATAGAAGCTTTTTTTATAGGATTAAGGTGACAAACGAGCACACAGTCCACCTGATGGTAAGTGGATGGCCCATAGACGTCTACATTTAACCTCGATTCAGAATCAAAATGCAGATGCGTTGTCACCCTTGAGGACTAAGATGGAATGCCTAAATTCCAGTAAAACGGGTCTCCGGTTCTCTACACGCACCATACCTACGAAACACGGCAACATTAAACTGCTATTTTACAACCACAAAGAAGTTGGCTTGGAAGTATAACCGCTTAGATAAATGAATAAGTGCACTAAATTGCTCACTAATTGCTCAATTCAAATCTGCATTTGCTCACACTATTAACGAATTATTTTATTAGTTATTAATTATTTTACAATGGTATTCTAGAGAGTGTGGTCCTTCCCCGATCGAGTCGACCAATTCATGCTACAATCATATCTACCAATCACCATTTTCATTTAAAATCATTTACGTGTCTATGGGTTGCAGAAGCTACTTATCATGAGAGATCTGTAAGTTCCTTCGTCACTTTAATTTTAAGAAATGGTGATGTTGAATAATACTGTTACGAGCTTGAGGTTCGTGACAATAAAAATTGCCGATAGAATTACCTAAATTAACACTTTAATTTACTTGATACAAATTAAAGTTAAAAACACTAATAATTAAAAACACTAATTCACTTAATTCCGCTCCGAAGCTTCGCTTGTTTCGTCAAATCAACTCTGCCCCGATCGCAACTTGCGCCACCTATTTATTTAAATTAGCAAAATATCCGGAATGTTCAAGTAAACACGCGCAAGGTACCGAGATTTCGAGTATAGATTTTCTAGAAACTTAGTTCTTCGGGTGGCGCTGTCGGTTGAGAGATCTGTGATGTCATTCTCTGCAAAGCTCCCCTCGCTCTCGTTCCTGACACTAGATGGCGCTAGTTGACTTATTCACACAACACTGCCCCCTCCTAAGACATGCTCGTCCCGAGCATTATCGGTCCCATAATAACGCGCCAAGCGATCCACATGGACGATCTTAGGAGTCCCTCTTGCGCCTTTCTGTATCCGGTAGGTCACATCGTTGATCCTCTTTACAATCCGGTACGGGCCGTCCCATTTAGCTTGAAGCTTAGGAGATTTCCCTTTGCTGCGGACTGGATTGTGCAACCACACTAATGAACCTTCGTTGAACCCTTTATTGTTCATTTTGCGGTCATACCGGGTTTTCATTTTCTCAGACATTTGCTGGCCCGATTGTCTGACGTGCTCATAAATGTCATTCATTTTGTTCCGCAAGTCATTTGCATAATCGGTTATACTGCGTGGGGCATCAGGTGGTATCCCGGTGATCAGGTCCGCAGGCAGCCGTAATTCTCTTCCAAAGTTTGCGAAAGCTGGTGTCATTGCTGTACTTTCGTGAACAGAACTCCGATATGACAACAAAAACGGTTGTATGTGCTTGTCCCAATCTCGTTGCCGATTGTCTGCAACTTTTGCTAGGTACCTCTCCAATGTCTGATTAAATCGTTCCACCATTCCATCAGATTGAGGGTGATAAGAAGTCGTTCTTGTTTTATGAGTACCCATAACTCGGCAAGTTTCCTGGAATATTTGAGACTCAAAATTCCTTCCTTGATCGCTGTGAATCTCTAAAGGTACTCCAAAACGACAGAAGACTTCGTGAACTAGTTTATCTGCAACTGTTGAAGCTTCTTGATTTGGAATGGCGAAGACTTCTGGCCACTTAGTGAAGTAATCCATCACAACCATGAAATACTTGTTACCGCTTTCACTCTCCGGAAACGGCCCCGCCACGTCAATGGCTATTCTCTCCCATGGTGCACCCACATTGTACAACTTCAATGCACCTCTACTACGACTCTGAGGTCCCTTTACAGCCGCACAACTTGTACATTTGCGACACCAGTCCTCGACATCGTTTCGACAGTGGACCCAGTAAAACCGTTCTCGGATCTTCAGTAGGGTTCGTTTAACTCCCAGATGGCCTCCTGAACAATCATTATGGTACAGCTGTAGAACATTCGGTACTTTAGCTTTAGGGACAACCATTTGCAAATGACAGCTGTCTCCCCGAACGTTTTCCCATTTACGACACAGCACTCCATCCTGAAGCAGCAAGCTGTCCCACTGGGCCCAATAGCTTTTAGTGGTCGAACTCATCGCTGAGACGTCACTCCACTTGGGCTTGGGAGCACTGGCCTTTATCCATTCCAGAATCGGCTTGATGTCCGGATCTTCCTGCTGTGCATGTAGTAAGCTGTCCTTCCACTCGTTGCTGAGGTGGTCTGCCCTGAGCATCCTCACGGATACCACTTCCTTACTCTCTTGCCTAGTACAATGTTTGCAATCCTCAGGACAAGGTCCTCTTGACAATGCATCTGCGTTGCCATGAGATTTCCCTCTGCGATGTTCGATCTCAAAGTCGTATTCCTGCAGTAGTTCAATCCACCTCGCAACTTGTCCTTCTGGGTTTTTAAACTGCAATAGCCATTTTAGTGCAGCATGGTCAGTCCGTAAGTGAAACTTTCGTCCCAGAAGATATTTGCTAAAATGCTGCAACGACTTTACCACAGCGAGCAATTCGCGTCTTGTGACACAATAGTTCCTTTCCGGTTTTGACAACGACTTGCTGAAGTACGCTATCACGACCTCTTGGTCACCATTCCGTTGAGACAGCACACTGCCAAGTCCTATATCACTTGCGTCTGTGTCAACTATAAATTCTTTGCTTGCATCAGGGTATCCCAAAATAGGTGTTTTGCACAGACGGTCCTTGAGCTCCTGGAATGCGATATTGCAACTTTCATCCCAGCCGAAATGTCGCTTCTCCTCGGTTAGCTTGTGCAGAGGTTTGGCTATATCTGCAAAGTTCTTCACGAATCGCCGGTAATAGGAGCACAAACCCAAAAATGCTCTAACATGCGTCTTGTCTTTTGGAACCGGCCAATCCTTGACAGCGGCGATTTTCTCTGGATCTGTGCGGATACCTTCTTCCGATACTACAAACCCCAAAAAGTTAACTTGCCGTTGGAATAGTGAACATTTCTTCGGGCTCAACTTGAGGTTGGCACTCTGAATCTTCATAAGCACGCGTTCCAGGTTTTGAAAGTGTTCCTCAAACGTACGGCCCACGATGATGATGTCATCCAAGTAGACCAGACAGGCATCGCCAATTAGCCCGGTAAGTACAAGTTCCATCAGCCTTTCAAACGTTGCTGGAGCATTGCACAACCCAAACGGCATTACTTTGAATTGCCACAGACCCTTTCCCGTCGAGAACGCAGTTTTCTCCTTGTCCTTAGGGCCAATTTCAACTTGCCAGTAGCCACTTTTTAGATCCAGCGTGCTAAACCATTTTACTCCTGTAAGCATGTCCAGCGTGTCATCAATTCTTGGCAAGGGATAGCTGTCCTTCTTTGTAACGTCGTTCAGACGGCGGTAATCAACACAGAACCGCATGCTGCTATCCTTCTTTTTCACCAGCACCACTGGTGAACACCATGGACTAGAGGAAGGTTCGATAACACCATCCTTCACCATTCCTTCAATCATGGTTTCCACTTCCTTTTCACGTGCTACCGGCAATCTTCTTGGCCGCTGACGGATAGGCAATTCTTCTCCTGTGTTTATTTTGTGTTGAACTAAGCAAGTCTTTCCTATGTCAGCATCGTTTGACGAGAATACATCCGCGTACTTGAGTAACAACTTCTTCGCCTTGACCAATTCGTTCGGGGAGAGAACACTGCGACAGTCTTCCAAAAGTGTGGTCACTCTCGTTTCTGAATCCTTGCTGGGGGTCCCACTCGATATATATTGGCACCGACGTAACCACTTCCTCACAAGTACCGATAAGTGTGCCTTTTTCTATAATCTGGTCCCGGTCGCAAAGGTTCAGCACACGTACTCCTGAGATGTCAGTGGTCCTGACCAAGGTTCGAGCTACTTTCCATGGAAGGTCATTGTTTACCCTTTCCACAAGTACACAACGGTGGGCTTGCCCAGCGTTTCGAGGAAGACTAACCGGAACAATCGTTTCCGATCTCGGCGGAAGAACAATCTTCTTAATGCTGTACACGTTCCCTGGTAACGCACCTTCCATAAAAAGTTCCTCCTGTCCACATTTCAAAACACCTTGCTTAACGTCGATCTCACAACAATTATTTCTCATAAAGTCTAGGCCTAGGATGCAGTCGTCCATTATATCAGCCACGATGACATTATGCAGGTAGATCACGTTGCCTAGCTTCAACTCCATCTCCTTCTCTCTACGGACGGGTATACGCTGACCGGTGGCTGTTACCAAATTAATGCGTTCTCGGTTGTATGCGGAGTCCCCAAGGAACTGACTTATAAGTTGGGAACTAACAACCGTACGAGAGGCTCCAGTGTCTATGGTCAGTTTACACGGCATTCCGTTGACCTCGCCCTTGATGATTAGACTGTTCCCATCATGGGTTTGTGAGATCGAGATCCTTGGGGCTCTTTTAACATCAGCCAGCACCCGCCCCGCAGTTCTGGCTTTTACTCGTTTCCCTGCTGCTGCTGGGCGGTGCTGTTGGCCGCACTACCCTCCTGGGATCGTTCACCTTCCCTTTCTAGGGTTCGCTTAGGGCAGCTGGATCGAAGATGACCCTTTTCCCCACAGCCATAGCACCTAGGGCTGTATCCTTTGTTGCGGTCGCGAACTGTAGCTGCTGCAACCTCCCTGACGCGATGGGAACGATGATCCTGCCGCACGGCTTCTACCTCCAGTGCATGGGCCAAGGCGTCCTTAAGCGTCTCGTGGTGCCCAAGCCTCACAGCAGCTCTGACTTCCAGGTCGCGGATGCCGTCGATGAATGTCTGCACCAGGTTCCCTTCAATGAGCGCAGGTTCAGACTGGTATGCTTTTCGAACCATCTTCTCCACCTCAAGGGCCCACTGCTGCAGGTTTTCGTTGCTGCGTTGCACGCGATCTTTAAGCTGCGCGCGAAAGACGTGTTCCAGGTGAGCGTCACCATATCTCGCCTCCAATGCCTCAAGGAGCTGCTCGTAGGTCACTTTCTTACCGAGAGCTTCCAACACGGTTAAGGCTTGGTCGCGCAGGCCTAAGGTGAGTGCAGTCATGGCCTGGCTTTTATTCCAGCCGTTTGCCTCCATGACGGCCTCGAACTGGATTTTGTAGGCCGACCAGGAAGAAGTCCCGTCGAACGGTGGTACCTTGAACCCACGTAGCGAAGGTGTAGTAGCTACTGCGGGGGCTGCAATTCCATCTCCAAGTTTGAGTTCATCCAGCGTTTTCTTAACTTGGTTGATTTGGGTCTCAGCTTCCGACAGGCGGTTATCATGTTGAGCAACCTTATCCTTCACCTCCCTTATCTCTTTCCCGAAGGTAGCGTGAAGGTCCTTCATGAGAAGCATCTGCTCCTCCCTATCGCGTTTGAGCTGCTCTTCTGTTCCGCCTGCTGATCTTCCAACCGACGGGCCTGTTCCTCCTGTCGGCGGGCCTGTTCCTCTTGTCCGCTCTGCAGCTGCTCTTTCAACTGACGGGCCTGCTCCTCCTGTCGGCGAGCCTGCTCCTCCTGTCGGCGAGCCTGCTCCTCCTGTCGGCGAGCCTGCTCCTGTAGCATCACCATCAGAGCACCTAAGTCAGGTGCCACAGACGTAGAAGCTGCTGACGGACCGGCTTCCGTGGCCGGCGGCTGGCCCTCAGACATCTGCGGCGTTGCACCACCAAATCTCCTCTGGTCCGTCTCCTGCTGGCGTTGACTTCGGGTACGGACACCCTCCGTTTCCTCCTTAGGTAAAATCGGCATTATTTTATCCCACTTCTGACACCAATTGTTACGAGCTTAGAGTTCGTGACAATAAAAATTGCCGATAGAATTACCTAAATTAACACTTTAATTTACGTTTTATTTTATTTATAATTATATTACGTTTAAGGTACGGACACCCTCCGTTTCCTCCTTAGGTAAAATCGGCATTATTTTATCCCACTTCTGACACCAATTGTTACGAGCTTAGGGTTCGTGACAATAAAAATTGCCGATAGAATTACCTAAATTAACACTTTAATTTACTTTATACAAATTAAAGTTAAAAACACTATTAATTAAAAACACTAATTCACTTAATTCCGCTCCGAAGCTTCGCTTGTTTCGTCAAATCAACTCTGCCCCGATCGCATCTTGCGCCACCTATTTATTTAAATTAGCAAAATATCCGGAATGTTCAAGTAAACACGCGCAAGGTACCGAGATTTCGAGTATAGATTTTCTAGAAACTTAGTTCTTCGGGTGGCGCTGTCGGTTGAGAGATCTGTGATGTCATTCTCTGCAAAGCTCCCCTCGCTCTCGTTCCTGACACTAGATGGCGCTAGTTGACTTATTCACACAACAATACCTTCGCAGTTTTAAAGCCCCTATCGGTTCCCTATACCTCAGTTATACTGTCATTATTTGGACTCGCTCTTTACGTCGTGGTTGGTCCACGTACAGGTGAAGTTGCCGGTTTGGCAAAAGTAGTTACGTTCATTTATGGTTTCCGTTGTCCTTTTTACTAATAACACCCTAACGATACGACCCGGTTTTGCACGGGTGATTTTTGGATCTCGATGACGGCACCATCCACCAGGTTTAATTGAGTTTAAAAACTCAATTAGGTGGTAGGTTGGAAGGACTCAAGAACTCACAAAAAAACAAAAGCCATTTTCGAGCTTTTGCGAGACCAACGGACAGCATTTTTTTACATTTAGAGATAATTATACAGTACCTTCTCAGGATAGTAACGGGGCTTATACTCGGTTGTGGTTTATAAATTAAATTCACTTACCCGTACCATACTAACTCGAGCAGAAGTGTCGTTCTAAATTTTCACACCATCGGTTCTTATCGGATCCGTTGATTTGTTAATATGTTACTATTCTATTGCGGATTTCCTCTTTGCTAATGTATATAATATTATTTGCTAATGTATTTAATATATATAATATTTATCATTTACAGAAAACCCAAGAATAAAGGACCAAGTATCGGTTCCAGAGGAGATCCCTGAAAACACACCCTGTTGTATTTAGGACATGCTTCATACGACGCAAGAAGCAAAACCAGAAAAAAATTTGGTGGCATTTTATTTAGTGAACCTTTATCTTTTCCTAATCGTTACCCATTATATAGACTGCTGTTCTCTCTTCGCGCTTCATGTTCAATTTATAACTACGGATTATCCTTATATTAATAAATATAAATGTATTTTTTGGAAATGATTATTATACTCTTCTGTCCGCAGTTCATTTATAATACTTTTAATTTATAATACATGTCAAAAGGAACAACGATTAATTCAAATCACTACGATGAAATATGAATGACAGGGTAAGAAATTGTGTAATAAGAGAAGAGTGTGGCTTGCAAGATGATGTAACCAGGATTAAGAAAGGAATGCTTCGGTGGTTTGGTCACGTGGAAAGAATGAATAAGGAAAGACTGGCAAAGAAAATTTATGTTGCAGAAGTGAATGGCAGAGTCGGAAAGGGACGTCCAAGGCGAAAATTTATCGACCAAATTGGCGATTTGTTGAAAACGGGCCAATTTAGGAGTACCTTTAACCGACGAGCATGTATGCGTAGGTGTATGGATGTGAAGGAGGCGAGAGAGGTGTGTCAGGATCGTGCCAAATGGAAGTCTGTAGCCTCTGCCTACCCCTCTGGGTGACAGGCGTGAGTGTTTATGTATGTATGTATGTACGATGAAATACAAAGAATACTACAGCGAGTCATCTAAAACAGAAGACGAGGCATACCTCGTCTGCCAAATATAATCATAAAGCATACTTCCGGAGAAATTGTGCATGTTTACGACAGTTTCTGGATAAATTCAGATAGGAAATTTTTGATCATCCAACCGCAGTAGTTACGTTGTACCAGTTCTGGCGCACTTGTAGAAAGGTTGTACCAGTTCTGGCGCACTGAGTCACAAGTACGACGTTCGTCGACTCACAATCCTAAAAAAAAAAAAAAAAAAAAAAAAAAAAAAAAAAAAAAAAAGGTTTTGGCATGCTCTGATCACGAATCTGCGGTCCATTTTTGCGTAGGATGCACGGTTCCGGAGATGTGCAGATCAATTAACTCTTATCTAATTGATATCCGCTTCGACCCTCCACCGTCATTAGCGCTCCATTGTTCTTATCTACTTATCTATTGTTCATTCAATACCGTCATTATCTATTCTTCCTCAGCGTGGTGATATTGTTATATACTCCTTTGTTCCTATCTACACTAATCTGACTCATTAATAAAACACATTACCTAATTTTGTTAAAATTTTTATTTATAAAATACAAAATCTTATTACTTATTATCTATAAAATAGGAGCGAAACATCTCATCCACTAACATATCGTCGTACAATGTGTTCTCTGTAAATATACTCGTAAAACTATGCATTGAACATCCCTGAAACTTATATAGCAAATACATTAAGCAATATTCGCCACAAACTGAAGTCCTATCAACATTCCAGTTCCATCTTTTACAATTTCGTACAGGTGCCCGTCCATATGAATCAAAATATTCACCGACGTCATTCGTATCGATATATAAAGCTACCCAATGTGACCCTGGTTTATCATCTGTACCCAAATTGCATATTACCTAGTCAGGTCATAAATTCTATCACAGGTTTAATATAAAATAATTGAAACGAGTTTATTCATTATGTAACTATTTATATACCAAAATGAACTTAACAAAACATAGATTCTTATGACACTATAGTTTATTCAAAATGACCTCTGTAATTTTGAATACAGGCCTTCAAACTGCGCGGCCAGTCGTCTATCGCAGCCCGAACGAGGTCCATGTCATATCGGCGGCTGCCTTAATCACGGATGTCTTGAGTGACTCCAAATGGGGATGAGGCTTTGAGCACGCCCTTTCCTCCAAGTGTTGCCATATCTTGTAATCTAACGGATTCAAATCTGGACTGGTCTTTGTGTCGGATGAAGTCGATTTCACGCGCCGCCAGCCAGTCTTTTTTTTTTGTTTTTAAAGAACGTTACCTCCACACTAGGTTTTTCTCCTGTATCGTGGGGGCAGTTTACAAACACAAATTTCACAAGGACAAACATACAAACTCGGAACAATTACTTGTAGGTCGTACAAATACTTGTTCCGTGCGGGATTCGAACCCGCGACCCCCAAGCGCAGCCACTCATTGCTAAGCCACTACGCCACGGAGCTGTCAAAAGTCCTGTGTGCTCTTCGCTCTATGAGCTGACGCCGAATCTTGTTGGAATACCCAGTGCCTGTTATTGAACATGGTAAGAGAAACAGGTTACACAAGGTTCGTCAGGACTGTATTTTGATACACAACTGCATTCGTTTTTAAACCTTTCTCACAAAAATGTACCTCTGTTAAGCCCCAATAAGAAACTCCCAACCACACCATGAGCGAGGATGGAAAATGACCCCGTTGGACACGCGGAATACGGTTGCTCGCTTCTTCACTACTGTATGCGTACACCTTATCATTTTGTTTGTTGTAGCTCTCTTCTACGGTAAAAATTTTTTCATCCGAAAAAAGAATTTCCCGATATTTTTTCCCGCGTACCGCTTCAACAAAGCGCGGCATCTCTTCAGTCTCAGATCCATTAGACGAGCACTCAAACGATGTCCTGTTTTTCTTCGATATGCCCGAAGCCCTAAGTCTTCATTTAACGCCGTGGTTCTGCTTAACCCCATCTGAAGGGCCAACAGTTTCTGCTTAGGTTTGGGATTTCTTTGAATTCGCACCTTTACAGCTTTTATCACTGCTGGAGTCCTAACAAATCGAGGGCGACCACTTCTTGACCTGTCATCTACACTAGAGTCTTCATTGTATCGTTTGATGGTACGATAAACGAATCTTTTGGTTATATTCAAATTTTTCAGTATATAAAAAAATTTAATTGGCGCGTAATCGCAACTGCAACACGGTCTTTTTTAAGCGTCCACTCCATATGTAAAAATGAGTAAAGTTCTAAAAAGTATACAGTTTTATTTTCATGAATAATTCGAATTCAATAAACTTTTTTGTGGCCAGCATTCTAAAAGAAAAGTTTTTACTGTGTGACAATACTTATGACCTGACTAGGTATATACGTTGGTACGTGGGTGTACATGGACAGTCTGTTAGCAGCATAAACATTATTTTCTAGACTGGGGTGAATCTTTTTCAGATGTTGTTGTACATCTAGTGTATCCATGATATTACTGCTATTAGTAGATTACTACAGTACAATCTACTCAATGACTAACATAGGAATGATCAATTATGTGATTTCTAAATATTAAATTGCATTTTTTCTGTTATACAAAACCTATTTGAGTCATCAATACACTGAATAAGACGCAACACGAAGAATGTGAGATAAGGTTGTTGACGCATAAAGTTATTATCAATTCTACTGTAGAAATTCTTTAGATTAGAATTATTACTTACTGGTACTATATAAGACCAAGCAACTGCAGTCATGGAGTTAGTGTATGGTCGTTTGACCGCAGTGTATCTATCAATAACACATTTGTGTTACTTCAACGCATCAAAGGCCATAGATGTAAGTGTTTAATCTATTGACAAACTTACTTTTCTTTCTGTTATTTTTTTACGTGTGTATAATTTTGAACGACATACGTCTATATAGGTTGGTATATTAACTTAATATTATTAATGTTCACAACGCATGTGTCCTGCTTGGGCGTACAACTTAAAAAAGTCTTAAAATTTTACCTCACAAACAACTCGAACCGACTAAAACCAAATAGTGATCCGCCTTCGCCACATATTGGCGCCAAATCTGTTCCTCTTTCTTCACTGTGGTTGACCAAACCACGGCTAATAATCCCCCCCCCCCCCCCCCCACCGCGGCAAGGCGGGAACGCGTTCGAGGGGAACCACGATGCATCTATATTAAGCCTGCAGTAGGAAGGGGTCGGCTTGACCGTGACAGGACTACGCTATCACAGAATACTAGTGTCAAAGATGTTAAATGTAAAAGAAAAAAAATTGTAAAATATCAGTGCCATAGCCTTCTATTCCGTTCGTTTGGTACACCCTATTTTTTTCCTGACAGAAAAAAAGTCATTCAGTATAAAAAATGTCGGACTCATATGTCACAGAGATAGTACAAATATATCATCTCACCAAACCTCACAACCTGACGTAAAACCCGAAACTGGGTAGAGGTCATAAGCACGTGTTAGCTTATCGATTTATAGAAAACAATTTGATAAATATCATAACCTTTTCATCACTTAACCATTATGTAAATCCACTTACTTTTTTACAGTTATTTATAAATGGGTACCTCAGGAAACGTTCGCCGTTTAATTGAATAGTAGGTAGGTACGCGAGCAAGATACGAGCAAGATATCGCGCGAATACGATTCGAGCAGTCGAGCACTAATGAAATTGTTGAAGTGGAAGTGCTGATTTACCACGTGCTCGGCGGGGAACCTACATTTCTAAGAAATTGAAAATATTCGCCAAAATGCATTGGGGTAATGTGCCTGTATAGACAGACTATTTCTTTACTCCGCTTTTATATGTACTGCTAAAACATCGATGTTAATTTCATTACGTTTCGCCGATGACGTAGTAATATGCCGTCTAGCTAACAATTTAATCAGCCGCAGCGACTTAAACGCTTTAAAATGTATGCAATGTACTTTATAGTATACAGTAAATCGTTATAATATTTTTGTTTAAAGTTAACTATTTTTTTATCATAAGAGTAACTCTATTTTCATACTCTATCCGTCCACCATATCGTCCTCTAGTTAGTTCCAACAACACTAGCTACATTTCCTCGCTGAACTATATATTCATACTCTGTATGCGAAAAGAAGACTCTCTTGTCACCAGATTCGACACTTTTTATAGAAATACATATAAAAAATAGCGAATCTGGCTAAGTATAGCCATTCAGCGAGGAAACGCAGCCAGCGTTCTTGGCACGATACCACGGGTAACAGGACTTTGATAATTTAAATTTTTAGTTTTAGTTTTTCTACATTAAAGTTTTTTTGTGTGTAATAAATATTAATTGTAAATACTATTATTAATTATACATATATTTATAGCTATATATACAAATTACATCTGTATTTTGATTTCTAAACGAGGATAAATTTAAATGTCTATAAGCCACAACATCCACTTACCATCAGGTGGGCTGCGTGCTCGCTTGTCACCCAATTCGAATTAACCACACGCTGATCCCACAAAGCAATATCTACACCAAATAGCATAAATATGTAACCATATAAAAACATTTTGCGGCTTTAATACTTCGCTATTGCTAATAGTGGTACTCCTGAAAAGAGGCGCGTCATAAATGTCAACACATGAACGTTCTTTGTAATGGTTTTAACACTCTCCCAAGGTACCAAAGCAAAGTCCAAGTTGTCAGGCCTCTTACTTTTCTTTAAAATTTGATAAGGTTCTTAAGCAATACCCAACAGAGAGTGTGCGAAAGTTTATACGTGGTAGAGCCATGCTGCAATTGTATTAGTAGTATAGTTGTAGCACGAATGGGTCGGCTCGACCGGGGAAGGACCACGCTCTCACCGAATACCAACGTTAAATAGTAGCTTAATGCTGCTGTGTTTCGTATGGCGAGTGTAGAGAACCGGAGACCGTTTTTACTGGAAACGAGGCATTCGATCTTAGTATTCACGGGTGACAATGCATCTGCATTTTGATTCGTAATCGAGGATGTTTATGGGCCGGAACTACCACTTACCATCAGGTGGACTGTATGGTGTGTGCTCGTTTGCCACTCTATCTTATTAAAAAAAAAAGTATGACAAAAAGCTTTCCAAAATTTCCTAATCTTGCGCTTCCTAATAACTTGCGTCTGTATAGTTACCCTATATATTCCTCAAATTCGAGAAATCTGTGTAAGTAACACATAAACATACTTTTATTTGCATTTACACAACCACAAAAGTACATTACAAAAAAGTAACATAAATACACTGCAAGAAATAATGTCCATAACGAATTTTGGTCTCAACGGAGACTTGCCATCGCAGGACAGGATTATAGCTCACGACCGTGTGTGCAAGCACAGGTCTATAAGGCGGTCACAGGTCTATAATATTCTGGACGGACAGCAATTTGTCGCGACCGGAGAAAGATCAGGCGCAGATCCAACAACTTTAGGTGTTCTCCGAGGCACGGGGGTGAAACACCACCAACTTCTTAACCCTGGACTGCTACTGATTATTTCTTTACGGATAAATCCAATAGCAAAAACATACATAAATAAAGCAACAAAGTTTTGTATCCTCTATAATTATACGGTTTTGTGTGGCTGTAACGATTTCTAGGAAGTTTACAATACAAGGGTTTGCGGGGGCGAAAATCGATCCAGCTGGGTCTTCTTTCCGGGAAAATTCCTTTTCTCCGTGTTTGCACGTGTAAATCTACAAGCTTAACGTTCCCGCATAATATTATTAGTAAAATCGCAAATGAAATATACGTGGTAGAGCCATGCTGCAGTTATATTAGTAGTATAGTTGTAGCACGAATGGGTCGACTCGACCGGGGAAGGACCACGCTCTCACAGAATACCAGCGTGAAATAGTAGCTTAATGCTGCTGTATTTCGTATGGTGAGTGTAGAGAACCGGAGACCCTTTTTACTGGAAACGAGGTATTCCATCTTAGTCCTCACGGGTGACAACGCGTCTGCATTTTGATTCGTAATCGAGGATAGATGTAGATGTCTATGGGCCACAGTAACCACTTACCATCAGGTGGACTGTGTGCTCGTTTGTCACCCTATCCTATATAAAAAAAAATGAAATAATTTTCTCAAGAGCCTGATGGTACGTAGTAATAATATAATATTCTTTACTAATGGCTAGAGAATAGCAAGATTCTCTAGCCATTCGTGTCAGAGAAGTGACACTAATGGCTAGAGAATATAGATATATCGCTAAAGTGCTCGAGTTTGAATCCGTGCGACATACCGTATGTGGTCCCGTTTACTAATTTTAATTGTTTTGTTTTTATATTCCAGCCCGCACGACCCCACAACTGGGAAAAAATAAACTATTACAGATTAATAAAATGTTTTGTTTGCGGAGGTACATACATTTTTATGGCACTTACGTACTGTAGCTTTTGTCGAAAATTGTTTGATTACAGTAAAATTATTCATCGTTTTATTGATAAGCAATCAAACCTACTCAATACTTTTGGAGGAATTGAAATAAAAAAATATATAAATATTTTAATAGTCATAGTAATTTATATATTTTAGAACAATTATCTATATTTGTTAATAAATTATAACCTAAATACCTACAACCGTTGGGGCATCTTCCTTCCATTTTCAATCCTATGTTGGACAAAAACATATTTATTTATATTATATCAACAGGAATGCCGTAACTCAATTGCACGACTTTAAACATTTTCCTAATAATCACCGCACTCTATCATGGTTTTATACGTGGTAGAGCCACGCAGCTATATTATGGTTGTAGCACGAATGGGTCGGCTCAACCGGGGAAGGACCACGCTCTCACAGAATACGAGCGTAAAATATCAGCTTAATACTGCTGTGTTTTGTATAGTGATTGTAGGGATCCAGAGACCCTTTTTTGATTGGAAACGAGGCATTCCATCTTAGTCCTCAATTAGTGATCTCAGAGGTATCTGCGTATTGAGTCTTAATCGAGGATAAATGTGGATATCTATGGGTCACAACGTCCACTTACCATCAGGTAGACTGTGTGATCGTTTATCACCCTTATTCTATAAAAAAACACTGCTGTAGGCTGGTTGGTGAGCGTACAGTCGTAAAACGTATATCTGGGATTTAGGATTCATTCTGCAATCGATATACCTTAGTGTGAACGAGATTGGCCTTTGGAGAAGTTATTATATCTTTCTTATGCCCAGGCATACATTGAATGCTCATGACTGTGCGTTGTAGGGGACGTAATGTCTATTTAAAGTGGCGATTATTCAGAGGCAGGCCTATGGCAGAACTTTTTTTTTAATATTAGTAATCCTATTAATTAACATTACTAATATTCCCTTTAACCACTCCTGGTAAGCTTAAAACGCTTGTGTTTTAAAGAACTGTGAGGTGTAACGGTGATAATAATTGACCTGATCTCATCATGCTTTATAAACATTAATGAATTCTAACCAATTCTGAATATTTCGAGCCGTGATAGCTCAGATGTTAACCATCTGAGCTACCACGGCGCTCGCTGTAAATATAACAGAACGCGAGTAACCCGAGTTCGATTACCGCCGGTACCAATGAAATTGTTAATTGCAATTTTAAGTACTGATTTACCACGTGCTCGGCGGTGAAGGAAAACATCGTGTGGAAACCTGCATACCTGAGGAATAAGGAAAAAATATATTTCTAAGACTTGTGAAGTTCGCCAACACGCATTAGGGCACCGCGGCACACACTTTATTGCCCTAAAACCCTCTCAGAAATAAGGGGAGGCCTGTGCCCAGCCGTGGGACGTATGTAGGCTGTAACTTTACTTTACTTTACTTTAATTCTGAATATTTTACCTCTGAACTTATATCATGATATTAGATACAAAAGAGTCTAATTTGAGCATCCTTCAAGTAAATACTTATTTATATACACAATATGTTTTTCATTTGAAATTATATTCTCCACGGCGACGAGACGGGCACGTGTATTCGATTGAAAGAGATACATAAAGATTCAGTTTATTTATTAAAACCAATAATACTTGACACACCTAAAAATCCGTAACAAGTTAATATTTTTTTTAATGTACTTGTAATCTACCGCCAATTATTATGAAAACGTTGGTATAAATGTCTCTGTACCCGTTTACCAACTTTTTTATTCTTCATTTTTACCACGACTTTACGAATGGTCAGTTCAGACTCGTGAGTACGTTAGTTCTTTTTTTATACCAAATGTTACTGAGTATTATAAAAGTTATACGAAGTATTATAAAATTAAAGGTTAGTATTTTTACTGGTTTTACGTACTACTTATTTATTTTCTATCGCTTAATATTAACGCGAGAATAAATTATTACAATACGATTATCACAGAAGGATTGAAGTATAATAACTTACAATAACAAAACGTACGCGTGATTGTTTAAACATATCCGAAGTGAAACTTCTTTAGGACATATCATTTTTTATGTTATATTTTGCAATAGTATGTTATCCACTCGAATGTCGGGGTCATTTTGGCCAATACGAGTATGTTCTCGTATGTCGCATCTGTCGAGCACTTTCCGAAGTACTATGTAAGTATATAACAAGTATACTAAGTATATAATATATATACCAGGTAAGTATATTAAAATCATATATCAATGGATACGTTATTAAATAAGTTATCAGATTATACATAACAGATATATTTTATATATATATATATATCATATATGTATATGTTACAAATAGTTCGCTATCACTCGACGCCATATTATGGCGTTTGACAGATGCGCATATTATTCGAGACGCCAGAATATGGCGTTTGGACAGCCGAGGGGCTATATACCTAATAAATAGTATATGCAGTCCCGGCCTTGAAACGTTACAAGAAAACGTGACGTTATTGATGTGTATAATATCATATATAACACCATACTAAATTACTGACTTACGTCGATAAAAAAGTTTTACTTCAAAAATTTCTCGTGTATTGACGGTGTAAGAATATCCACTACCCCACGTCGTAACGTTGGTATAGTACCAGCGACAGAGGCGTACTGAACCGGGAGACGGGTGGCAACATTTCCCTGATCATACCTCAATATAATTAGAAATGGCTGTACCAGCCCACTTGCCAAGCGTGGCAACTATGGCAAAATGATGCAATCTATGATGCAATATCTACGTTCAGCAGTGGACATTTATACGCTGTAGTAGCTGGACGGATCAAAAAGATAAAGGACAAGAATATAATAGACATGAATCATTTTTTTAATCGCCACTTTCATACGGCAGATTTTTTTTTAATTTATATTGTGGAGGCATTTTAGTAGGTACATAAATTGCACATGAACCAACTTCATACATTGTTACTGTCGCTTATCTAAACTTTTATTTTATTTGATTTTTTCTCTTGCCGACTGTACCTTTTTTTCCAGGATTGGAATTGGATTGGTGGCAATTAATAGCTTAAACCCCGCTTATTGCAAATTATAGGTTGATTGGAATAACATAAGCCTCCTCCATAGATCTTTAATAGGGCGTAAATTCACCTTAAGGGGATATAGTAAGTCAGCTCAAATACTAATTTCGCCCCCACTTGCCCGCGCGTCGTATGCTATGTACCGACATGTTTGTAATCACTAATACTGTAAGTAGAAAGGTCGTTAGATACTTATTTCATTTGGTTTATCATATTTATGCCTGTTTATTAACGCCAAGCCAGTCGCTTCTTATTTTTATTGCGTTTATTTCCCATTTTAATTTTACGTCGTCCTGTTGCGTAATGTATATTCTGATCGTAAGCGACACAACCTCCTCCTTCAAAGGCCGAAGCGGAGTGACCGGGCGGCAGGAATCACGCTTCAAGAGGCCGATAGTTTAGGTAATTTCCTTTTACAGTGAAAATAATGGTATTTAAAAAAAAGTAAATAACATAAGCACTGCTTTATAGTTAGTTCAGTTAGTATGCAAAGTTTCATGATCTTATTTAAAGTATTTTATGAATAACAGCGATTTATTGTTTATTTTGGAGGTAACTTTGGATTTTTTTTCTATCGAGAAAATTTTACGAAATCGTGTTTTCGTCTAACATAATCCTTAACATTAATCCTCAACTTTACCATATATTTATTTCAAAATTAATGCTGCAATATTTTCGGCATAACGAAGGATCTTGCTAAGCCATTTGAGATTATATTTCCCCTTAATTGTACTTTGACAAACAGGTTAGTAACTGCTGTTTTATTTACACAGCGGTAATCAGGAAGATGCTGCTGCCGTCAATTGTTTCAGCTTCGCTCCGTCGCCTATTACGACACCCACGGGATGATATGGGCTAAAGGATATTCTTGCACCGACACTACACGGTTAATAAGCCTTTGATAAATATACTCTTTTTGATATATTGTCTTTTTGGGTGTCTTATATAAGAGAGATCACATTCACAAACAAACTTGTACACTCTATCTACTACATACAGAAACGTAGTGAATCTAGTATCTAGATGTTAGTGCTGTTAGTCTATGCGACTCTTACAGCTTCATCTGACTATACGAGTACATACGACGGCATTTTCGGTGCAAAAACAAAACACAAATTACTTTCAACGGCGTTGTCAATAACGCGGCGACAGCGCGTCAACTGAGCTCAAGTTTGCTAATTAGCATAGTTTTTACGTACCACTTGTGGTGCGCGTATAAGTAACCTATCTACCTCTTTTTCCTATAAGATCATTGAGCCCAACGGATCATTGAACTGAAATGGTAATGGATGGGCCATAGAGCTCGAAGAACTGACAACCAATGGGGAAGAAAGGTTGTAGACTGGCATCATCGTATAAGCATAGTGTTGGTGGCCCACTAGATTGGGATTTGGGACCACATTTGGTAAGACACGCAGACGTCGATGGAAACGAAAGGCTTGGAGTGTTTTGTAACATCTTTGGGGGAGACTTATATTTATAAAATGTAAGTAGTATAAAAATATATCAATATAATAAATACTAAACTACATTGATCCGCTTCAATATACAATAAAATCGCTGATCACTATTCTGCTTTACTGATTTATTTGTTACTCATTTGAGGCTACCGAAAGGTGGCTTAAACTTAAAAAGGACATAATATTGTAAAAAGAACAATCGGTCGTTGGTCAGAGTCTACTTCCAATTTCCCACTTTATTACTGCATGCTAATGCGGTCCCCGGCGTCCGCCGACATTCATTATGCATTCCGTTGCAATCCACAGGTCACTTCAGTATCGAAATATGCAGGTATCGAAACTTCACAAATTCTGTATTTGAAGTATATATAAACTGGAAATGTCAATTTAAACAATATTTATACATTAAAACGTGAACGGAAAACTTTGTACTCTTTTTAAGTAGGTACTTATGTTAAAAGAATAAAATGTATATATATATATATATATATATATAATATGTGTCACAAATACCTCGAATAAAATAAAATAAAGCATTCATTGTTTACGTTCATACCGCCAAGGTCAACTACATATGTGTCTGCTGTGCTGTCATGTTTATGTTCATACTGGCTATATCAAGCACTTAACAGTCTGTGGTCGACGAGACGACTCATACGTGCTACAACTGTAATATAGCAGCAACGTGGCTCTACCACGTATTAAATGAAGTGTAACGTGTAGTAAACAAAAAAATATGAGCAAGAAGAGAGAGTTAAAAAGTTAGCTAATAAAACAAAATGAAAACAATATACCTAACATAAAGTACGAAATAAATCCTGGGGGGTATTGTGATAACTGATAATATTTCATTTATAGAGCAAAATGCTTTTACTAAGACCATTTATGATTGTGTATCAGGGAAAAACGCAGGGTAGGTACAACATTTTACACTTTTTAATTAATTTTAACATTTTTTAATGAAGTACCTGGTTGACCGAGCTTTGCTCGGTATTTTTCGCTCGATTTTTTTTAATTCGTGTGTTTTGGAAATTATATTTAGATACAAATTACATACTGATGAAACACAAATAATATTTTTTGATCTTAGCGACATAACAGAAAAAACGGAACTGGTTATTTGAATAAAAAATCATGAGTGCAATTATTTTAATTAAAATTTTCGTGTTTTTAAAAAATACTAAAAAAAGGGCTCGAAAAAATAGATTTTCTCAAAAAAGAAAGGAACATAAAAAAAAGTTAAAAAAAGTCGGTCGGTCGGCTGGGCTCGAACCGGGGTTTTACGATTCTTTGACCGACCATTATACCAATTAAGCTATTTATAATCACTAACAGTTTGTCAAAATTTACCTTCTTATTCTAACGATATTTTAGCAGTTTTTCATTGCCTAAAATCACGGACAAAAAGACATTTTCTAAAAATAAATCCTAGCTAGATCGATTTATTATCCCCGAAACTCCCTGGACACTAAATTTTATGAAAATCGTTGGAGCCGTTTCCGAGATCCCGATTATATATATATATATATATATATATATATATATATATATATATATATATATATATATATATATATACAAGAATTGCTCGTTTAATAGTATAGGATATGGTTGCTCCGGCAGGTGCATTCACAGCCGGATTTCATAAAGTGTTAAAATTGTACGGACGGTAGGCTGTTTAAAGTTAAAAGGGAATTAAATATATGTACATATTAAACGATGCCAAGGCAAAAAATTTCAGCTTCAAAGCCAAAGAAATAGAAATTCATAACTCTTACTCTCTTCCAAGCCACATCACATTAAGGCCGCCCTATGTACCCTTTAGCTTAAGGTGTTACGTGTAAGTTTTTAAATAAATAAATAAATAAATAAATTCATAACTATATTATTAATATCTCTAATGACACAAATGTTTCACTTTTTATTCCTAGAGGTACGAGGATGCAACTTGCTAAAGCATTGTCATGCAGTATTCAAAATCGTTTCACTAATAGTAAAGAAATGGCAACTATTATTTACTTTCGCGTATACCATCGCGTATGCCATTTTTATGCAAGTAAATACGTTACTCTATTACGTATAATATAATGTTATACGTGGTAGAGCCATGCTGCGGCTATATTGTGGTTGTAGCACGAATGAGTTGGCTCGACCGGGGTATGCATTTCGTACGGTGTAATAGAAAATCGAAGACCCTTTTTACTTGGAAACGAGGTATTCTAATTTAGCCCTAAGGATTGACAGCGCATCATTTTAATTTTTATTAAACAACAAATAAATAAATTACGTATTAACTAAAAGAGACTTTGAAATAATACTAGTTTTAACGGAATTTATCGCGTATATTTAACTTTTTTACCCGACGTTTCGAGAGCTTTACAGCACCCATGGTCACGGGAAGGACTGAGATGTTCAACGTCCAGCTGTCATAGTTAAACGCGGTTACCATAGATTAAAATTTTAACTTTTGTTCCGATCGAAAATTTTAATCTATGGTAACCGCGGTCTATGACAGCTGGACGTTGAACATCTCAGTCCTTCCCGTGACCATGGGTGCTGTAAAGCTCTCGAAACGTCGGGTAAAAAAGTTAAATATACGCGATAAATTCCGTTAAAACTAGTATTATTTCAATGTGTAGTGTTCGCGTAAATATAAGAAATCATTATAAAAGAGACTTCTTTCACAATTTAGATTACTCGCACTCGTACTACATTTGACTTAACAAAATAGTTGATTCGAAAGTAACGGCGACTTAAAAATGCGTTCCTCATTTTATTCTTAGACGACATCCTATAACGTCGAGACTCTGGAAGGCATTCCTCAGAAGCATTTTTCCTTAATCCTTCTCAGAATTTTCCACGGCCTCCCAAAACATCTATGCAACCTTTACACATTTCTGAAAAAGACCTTAGAAGCAATTATGTAATTTCCAAATGGCTTTCTGGTATTCTTGATCCCAATTTTATACCCTACTTATATGCGGCAAGATTATGTGCCTTCCAAAAAAATTAGAACGGTATCCATCCTATTGCCATTGATTCCATATTTCGCAAAATTAGCTTGCATACACGTAATCTCTAAGACTAAATTTATAATAATAATAATAAAAAAAAATTAAAGGCGCAAAGCTCCGCTTGTGCACATGGCCCCACCATAAAACGGCGCCGGGTCTGGCCGTCTCCCGTTAAATGACGCCCACTTTTATGGATGATGGAATATGCAAAAACGCGCAAAGGGCCGCTGCCTGGAGGTCGCCAGGGCGCGTCTGGAGCTGGCGCTGGACGCGACAGCATGCGAACCGCCAGCCGAGCGAGAGGTGCTGCACGACCCCCCATCAGCCCCTCGCATCCGTCATCCCCACCAGCTGGCTTGGTGTCGGCAGGGTCTTCGCAAGCCCAGCAATCGGCACTCACCACTGGTGGAGTACGCCGCATGCGATGGACAACCGAAATGAATACTAACGCATTGCGGGCGTATTTTAGGGCGAAAGGGGGAGAAGTTGGAGGTTTGGCGTATAGGGCTAGGATGCATCGTCTTTTTGCTGAGCTGGAGCCATCTTTAACCGTCTCAGAGCAAAACCTGGCAGACCGGGTTCGGTATATCTTGCGCTCAAATATATTTGATGTCGCCGAACTCGAACGACTAGGACGTGAGGCTGTTCCCTCATCGGATGAAAATGCTACGGCTGAGGATGCGGCGCCACAAATTGCAGAGCAACCCGCAAACGTGAATGCCGCCGTGAATACCCCAGTTGTGGTTGATTCAAACGATGATGGAACAGTCGCCCAGGAACTGGAATTAGAGCATATGAGGAGTACATTAGAAGAGGCGATTGTGGAAACGTGCAGTACGCCTCTCGAAAATCGACCGCGACTTCCCCGCATAGCCCTAAGCAAGCGGAATCGGGCTGTCGTGAGGGCTCTGAACCCAATGCTGGTGACCTATTTGGAAGCCAGCCGGGACCTTTGCGAGAAGGACTCAATTCTTTTTGGCGCCGCACTGGCAGTGTGCCGTATTATATGCGCCAAACTTTCCACGGCTGGACGCGCTACTGGACAAAGTAGCGCTATCCCAGCCTGGAGAATAAGAATTGAAGAACGTATCGCAAAGGCTAGGGACCTCATCGGCAGACTGATATGCTTCAGGTCAGGCAACAACGGGCCAAGGATTGTACGCACCGTCAGGATGGGACAAATGTTAGTTTGTCACAGCCGGATATAATGCAAAAACTGACGGAGCGCATAGACGACCTGAAGCAGAGAATCGCTGCTTGGGGAAAGCGGATTCGGCGATATACCGAGAGGTCGACACGGTTTAAACAGAATCGTCTCTTCCAGCGTGATCAGAAGAGGCTCTATAAATCGTTGGAGCGACCAATGGTAAGTGGAACGGGCCCAGCACCGAATCAGACCGACACTGTAACATTCTGGCGCGGCCTGTGGTCAGAGCCCATAAACCACAGCGAGGGCCCTTGGACGGATGTTGTGGCGAGTCAGTGTGCGAGTATAACGCCCATGGACCCCGTCATTATAAAGCCGGATGACGTAGCTGAGACGGTCCGTAGGGCCCCGGACTGGAAAAGTCCGGGACTCGACGAGCTGCATCACTACTGGCTGAAGGGGTTTGTGGTGTGTCACACTGTGCTCACCCGACAGTTCCAAGAGGCTCTCAACCAGAAGTCGCTCCCGAGCCTCTTCACTACTGGCATCACTCATTTGGTTTCTAAAGACCAGGTTACCAGGTGTTGATGGGAGACTTCAACGCAAAACTAGGCACAAGAGAAAGCGGTGAGCTGAAGTTAGGGAAATTTGGAGTAGGGCAGCGGAACCGAAGGGGCCAGCAGCTGGCTGACTTTATGGAGAAAGAGGGACTCTTTATGATGAACTCTTTCTTCCAGAAGCGGCCCCACAGGAAGTGGACCTGTTCGAGCCCCGACGGTTCGACAAAAAATGAGATTGACTTCATTATGACGACCAGACGCCAACTGTTCAGTGATGTCTCAGTGATCGCAAGGGTGAAAACTGGCAGCGATCACCGAATGGTTAGAGGCACACTGAACCTAAACGTTAAGTTGGAGAGGTCTCGTCTAATGAGGTCAACGCTCCGTCCCCCTCGTGCTCTAATCCAGAATCCCGAAAACTTTCAGCTCGAGTTACACAACCGCTTTCAGTGCCCACAAGATTGCAATGCAGTGGACGATATGAATGACAAGCTCTTGGAAACTGTCCATGCGGTCGGAGCTAAGTTCTGCAAGACCCACCGCAGAAGAACACAAAAACTCTCTGATTACACTCTTAATCTCATGGCTGTTAGACGGGAGATGAGGAGCATACAGGCAACTGAACAGACAGATCTCCAAATGCATGCGGTGAGACTTACGCAACTTTAATACTGCTCGTATTAAAGAAGCGGTCGAGCGGAACCAGGGCTCCAAAGTCTTTGCCAGAGATCTGTCTGCCCGTAAGAGCCAACTGTCAAAGCTGAAGACTGAGTGTGGCAGCATCGTTTCCGGGACACCTGAGATTTTGAGTGAGATTGAGAGGTTCTATGGGCAGCTGTACACATCATCGTTGGAGCCACACGCAAGTGTGAGTAACGATCCAAGAGCAGGTCTTACCCGACACTATTCCGATGATATCCCGGACGTCAGTCTAAGCGAGATTAGAATGGCTCTCCAGCACCTTAAAAACGGCAGGGCCCCAGGCGAGGATGGAATTACAGCGGAGCTTCTGAAAGCGGGTGGAACACCGGTACTTGAAGTCCTTCAGAAGCTCTTCAATTCCGTCCTCCATGGTGGCACTACTCCAGAGGCGTGGAGCAGAAGTGCGGTGATCTTGTTCTTTAAGAAAGGCGACAACGCTCTCTTGAAGAACTACAGACCGATTTCCCTTCTGAGCCTCGTCTACGTGCTGTTTTCGAGAGTCATTACGAATCGTCTCGCACGCAGACACGACGACTTCCAGCCTCCCGAACAAGCCGGTTTCCGAAAAGGCTTCAGTACCATAGACCACATACATACCCTGCGGCAGATTGTACAGAAGACTGAAGAGTACAATTTGCCACTTTGCCTGGCGTATGTGGACTATGAGAAAGCCTTTGATTCCGTCGAAATTTGGGCGGTGCTGCAGTCCCTTCAGCGGTGCCAAGTTGACTGTCGGTATATCGAAGTGCTGAAGTGTTTGTACAGTAGGGCTACGATGGCTATCCGAGTACAGAACCAGAGATCGAAACCTATCCAACTGCAGAGAGGTGTAAGACAGGGTGACGTTATATCCCCGAAACTCTTCACCGCTGCTTAGGAAGACGTTTTCAAACTACTGGACTGGAAAGGATACGGTATTAACATCAATGGCGAGTACATCACTCACCTTCGATTTGCCGACGATATAGTCCTCATGGCAGAATCGCTGGAGGACTTAAGCACTATGCTCAATGACCTCAATAGTGCCTCCCAACGGATAGGTCTTAAGATGAACATGGACAAAACAAAGATCATGTTTAATGTCCATGTCACTATGCCGGTAGTTGTTGGGGGCACTAAGTTCGAAGTTGTTGACGAGTACGTTTACCTGGGACAAATAGTCCGACTAGGTAAGTCCAACTTCGACCGAGAGGTCAATCGACGGATTCAACTCGGCTGGGCAGCGTTCGGGAAATTACGACATATCTTCTCGTCAGGTATACCTCAATCTCTAAAAACCAGATTGTACAACCAGTACGTGTTGCCAGTGATGACTTACGGATCTGAGACGTGGTCCTTCACTGCTGGCCGTATGAGGACGCTCAAGATCGCTCAGCGAGCCATGGAGAGGGCTATGCTCGGAGTTTCTCTGCGTGATAGACTCAGAAATGAGGATATCCGCAGTAAAACCAGAGTGACCGACATAGCCCAACGGATTAATAAGCTGAAGTGGCAATGGGCCGGCCATATAGCTCGAAGAACCGATAACCGATGGGGAAGAAAGGTTCTCGAGTGGCAGCCTCGTACCGGTAGGCGTAGTGTAGGGTGACCCCTCACCAGATGGAGTGACGACCTGGTAAGATGTGCAGGAAGTCGATGGATGCAGGTGGCTCAGGACCGTGCTTTGTGGCATTACTTGTGGGAGGCCTATGTTCAGCAGTGGACTTGTGAAGGGCTGTAATGATGAATGATGATGAATGATGACCAGGTTACCACAGACCCGAGCAAATACCGCCCCATCACGTGTCTGCCGACCATATACAAGACACTAACATCCATTTTGAGCGCGAGAATCACTCGTCACCTGGAATCAAATCAGGTGATGTCACGCGCTCAAAATGGATGTCGGGGCGGCGGTCGTGGAACCAAGGAACCACTCCTCATTGACGGGGTCATTGGCAAAGTGGTGAAAGGCAACCGTCGGAACTTCTCCGCCGCCTGGATAGACTACAGAAGGGCATTTGACTCGGTGCCCCATACATGGCTAAAGAGGATCCTCGAGCTGTACAAGATTTACTGTACAGTTCGAGACTTCCTCGAGTGGTGTATGGGGCAGTGGAGTACGGTCCTCTGTCATCTAGGCGAGCGGATAACGGCTGCGGAAAGCCGCATAAGGATAAGAAGGGGTATATTCCAGGGCGACTGTCTGAGTCGAATCTGGTTCTGCCTCTCTTTGAACCCTCTCAGTACTTTACTGGAGGGTTCCGGGAGGGGATTTCAGCTTCGGAGAGGAGGTACAAAAGTGACCCACCTCTTCTATATGGATGACCTCAAATTATTCGACTCCCGTCGCTCCCATCTTATGGAATTGCTAAACATCACTTGTGAATTTAGCAATTCTATTGGAATGGAGCTGGGGACGAATAAGTGTGCGGTCCTCCATGTTGAGAGGAGTAGGGTTGCTAACTCTGACGGCATAGACTTATCTATGCCCGTCAACTTAAGGACCCTTTCCGAGGCTGAAACATACCGATACCTGGGTGTGTCACAGAACATCGATGTCGATGAGGCTGGTATGAAACAGTCAGTTTGCGACACGTTTTATGCACGCTTGACCAAAGTGGTTAACAGCCTTTTGTCCGGTGTGAATAAGGCACACGCATATAACGGCTGGGTCATGCCTGTCCTCATGTATACCTTTGGCATGCTCAGGTGGACTCAGACCGAACTTAACGCCCTGGATAGAAAAGTCCGCACTACCATGACGTCCCATGGGATGCATCATCCGAGATCGTCGGTAATGAGGCTGTACTTGCCGCAAAAGCATGGTGGGCGTGGCTTCCTGAGCGTGCTCACCATGCATAATCGCAAAAATGTGCAGCCTCCGTAATTACTTCCTGGTGAGATCGGATGATCCATTCTATAATGACGTCATTTCTAGTGATAAAGGACTTACCCCTCTATCCTTAGCCAACGAGCAATGGCAGGACCCGGCAGTACTAAGCATTTCCAACCGGGAGACCGTATGGAAGGAGAAGGAGCTCCACGGGAGGTACTACAGGGTTCTACATGAGCCCTTCGTAGATACAGTCGCCTCCCTTAACTGGCTACGTTTTGGTGACCTTTTTGGGGAAACCGAGGGTTTTGTCTGTGCAATACATGATCGGGTTATTAAGACCAACAACTATTGGAGATACATCCTAAAGGATGGCACCGTCGACGTCTGTCGAGCTTGTCGCCATCCCGGTGAGTCACTTAGGCATGACATCTTCGGTTGTTCAGCGCTTTCTAACTCTGAGTACTTGTACAGGCACAACCTAGTAGCCAGAATTCTACACCAGGAGCTCGCTCTGAAATACGGTCTCGTGGACCGGAAAGTGCCGTATTACAAGTACTTGCCGGAAGCCGCGCTCGAAAATGACTGCGCCAGGCTCTACTGGGACCGGGCCATCATCACAGACAGGACTATTCTTGCGAATAAGCCCGATATTGTGCTGATGGACCGGGCACAGTCAAGGATATTTTTGGTCGACATTACCATTCCGTATGACGAGAACCTCGTGAAAGCCGAAACAGATAAACGAACAAAATATCTGGACCTAGCTCACGAGGTGACCGATATGTGGGGTGGTCTCCCGTCGAAATTATTCCTGTAGTCGTCTCTGCGAATGGGCTAATCCCAGTCAGCCCAGTCAGTCTCGGGTCATCTGAGGCGACTGGGACTCCGTGACGGACCGCTCCGGGCTCAAATGCAAAGGGCGGTGCTCCTCGATACCGCCCGCATCGTCCGCCGGTTTCTTTCCCTTTCCTCCTAACCCTCGGCCGTTTGGTCTCCCCTGCCGAGGGCTTCCATCTGGTTGGGCTTTTATTTATTTATGTATTTTTGTATTTATTTTATTTTATTGATATTTATGTATATTTATCGTTTCATTTTAATTTATAATTATATATTTATATAACCCGACCAGATGAGAAAACTATACAGATACCCCAATAATAATAATAATAAAATATTTATTCATTGACCAAAAGTAATAAAATATTTAAAAGTTAAACTAATACAAAAATAATATTTTTAGAAGGACAATGAAAATGTTCTGACTCAGCATGTGTTGCAGAGAATCTATCTACAACGCTGTTATTCTGTCAGCACCCATATACCAGGCGGTCCCATAATGAACTGGCCTGATATAGTTCAACGCGACATGTCGCTACATGTTGCGTTGCATTAAATAGTACGTTTATCGTGCACTTAATATAAGAAACATGCATCGACATGAATTGCTTAGTCTTAGTTTAACAGGCATTTGAATAACGAGAATCGCGTATTTTATTCAAAATGTAGAAAACTGAGTATCGAAGTGTCATAAAGTTTCTGTTTAAAGAAGGTTTATCCCCTGCCCAAATAAAAGAACGATTAGATGGCGTGTATAAGGAGTCTGCCCCCTCCTATAGCACAGTGAAAAATTGGGTAAAAGAGTTTCGCGAAACCGTCGAAGACTTTGGCCACGACGGTCGACCTGTGGAAGTGCTCACTCCCGAAACGATTGCTCTTATCGAAGAGGAGGTTCTGAGTGACCGCCGTTTGAAGATTAGAGAAATTGCAGCAAGGCTTGGGCTCTCTAAGAGTAACTTTCATCGCGTGATCCATGAACATCTTCACATGAAAAAAGTGAGTGCAATATGGGTACCGAAACTTCTTTCAGCGGTACAGAGACAGGAAAGAGTGCGCTGCGCTTCGGAGTTTTTGGATCTTTGTGGCGAAAATCCAAAGACTGTGATCGAGCGGCTAGTGACTGGTGATGAAACTATGATCTTGTATTATGATCCACAAAGCAAGCGCGAGTCAATGGAATGGCGTTATAAGGGTGAAAAGCCCCCTAGAAAGGCAAAGGTGCAACAATCGACTAAAAAACTGATGTGCACAATATTTTGGGATTTTGAAGGCATTTTGATGGTGGATTTTAAAGAACGTAATACAGTCGTGAACGGCGAATATTATGCGTCTTTTATATATAAAATACGAGACAAGATAAAGGAAAAACGAAGAGGCAAGCTGTCCAAAGGTGTCCTGTTGCTCCATGACAACGCCCCTGTTCATACCGCTGGTGTTTCGAAGGATGCAGTTCGTCAATGCGGGTTCACAGAAGTTCAACATCCACCTTACAGTCCAGACATGGCCCCGTCCGACAATTATTTATTTCCAAATTTAAAGCGGGACTTAAGAGGAAGAAAATTTTCAAGCGATGAAAAGTTGCAGGCGGCCGTCTTCAGTCATTTTGAGGATAAAAAATGTGATTATTTTTATAAAGGTTTAGAGATGTTGATTCACAGATGTCAGAAGTGTGTTAATATTCATGGTGATTATAGCATAAATAAGCATAAACACTCACGCCTGTCACCCAGAGGGGTAGGCAGAGACTACGGACTTCCATTTGGCACGATCCTGACATACCTCTTTCGCCTCTTTTACATCCATATATCTACGCATACATGCTCGTCGGTTAAGGGTACTTCTAACGTGGCCCATTTTCAAAATGTGTAGTAAGTATTCATGGTGATTATATTGAAAAATAAAATTGGTTTCGTTTCATTTCCTTCATTGGTTCATAGTTAGGCCAATTCATTATGGGACCGCCTACGTACCTACTTAGTGAGCTAAAGTATAACAGTACGCATACATCACCGATTATATTACAAATAGCTTTTAGTGTTAAATTATTTATTTATTCATTCAGCCAGTACAAGAACTATATAATTAACCAGTACAAGTTATAGTAATATTTCTATTAATAATTTGATAATTAATATACATGTACAGGAGATAAAACATAATATAAACAAAATATAAACGTAATGTAAACAAAAACATGAAAAAAAATAGTATTAAAAGTAAGAGCTACAGTAGTGTTTTATTTATTCAGACTAATTATAATAATTATGCTAGAACAACGTAATGGTTACTAAAAATAATATTGGTAGTAAATGTAAGTTACATAATTGCATATATTCAGCCCCCGCCGAATTTTTTTTTATATGACATTTTCTGCGTACTTAATAAATACTCTTTGTATTTTCTCTTAAAACTGTTCTTATTTGTTATCACTCGTAATGGTGGTGGAAGATCATTCCAACATTTTGTGGCCATAAATTTGTAACTACCACGAAATGCTGATGTCCTATGTTGAGGTATGCAAAGTACTTTTGCACACTTTCGGATACCGTACATATGTTGATTTTGTCTGCACTGAAGCTTTTCATATAGGTATTCTTGTTTCTTTGTTTTTATCACTCCAAATAGCAGGGAGGCATAAAATAATTTGAGACGTTCCTTCATTTTAAGCATATTAGAGGCATTAAGGTAAGGTGTAACATGTGTTCGTCTTGGGATGTAAAAACAGTAACGAGCGCAAGCATTTTGTACCCTTTGAATTAAATTTTTTGATTTTTTAAATAGACAAGGTCCATACAAAGTTATAAAATAATTTAGTTTAGACAGAACTAAGGTTTCACATAATTTAACACGTAAGTCTACAGTGATAAACTGCCTGATTGAATATAAAACTCTCAATCGGAAAAAACAACTTTTTACGACAATAATTACATGATTTTCAAACTTTAAATAACTGTCCATAAGAACCCCAAGATTTCGTACTTCAAAAACTCGTTCAATGTTTTTCCCATCAATACGTACGTTAGGATCAGTAGAAGTTATGTCCTTTACCTGCTTTTTAATACCTATAATAATAAACTTAGATTTTGCTGGATTAAGGAGCATGGAGTTATTTTGTGGCCAAGAACTAATGCGTTGACGATCCTCATTTAACTTATCTACCGCTGTATTTACATTTTTACTATCTACACTAATATACACCTGTAGGTCATCGCCATAAATATGGTATTTGCAATTTTCTACACATGCTGTTATATCGGAACTATAAATGATAAAAAGCAAAGGGCCCAAAATAGATCCTTGAGGGACACCTTTATTGACAGGAAGAAGTTGGGAAACATAGATTTCACCATCATTCCTGTTAATTATAACTTGTTGTAGACGATTATTGAGATAACTCTTGAACCACACCAATGCCCCATTATCAAAACCGTAATTAATATGATAGTTTATCTATTAACAAATCCGTATTTATCGAATCGAATGCTTTTGAAAAATCTAAAAGAGTAAGGATCGTGCCTTTGCCAGAATCCGAAAAAGACAGCATGTCATCTACAACATTTATAAGGGCTATAGCTGTCCCATGACTCTTCCTAAACCCTGATTGTAACTTAGGTAGTATTTTATTTAGTTCACAAAAGTATACTATTTGAAAGTGTACAACTTTTTCCAATATTTTTGATAAATATGGTAAAATGCTAATAGGCCTTAGGTCGCTTAAATCAAATGCATTTTCTTTTTTTGGTACGGGACGAATTAGTGCGGTTTTCCACTGAGAAGGAAAAATTGATTCTGTGATAGACCTATTAATTATTGCTGTTATAACCTTTAATGTTTGTGGTAGTGTCAAAAGTATCATTTCCATACTAATTCGATCAACCCCTTGTGCGTTCGACTTGATAGCCATAATAACTTTTGTAACTACACTTTTATGGACTGGCATTAACTTTAATGTGTTTGAGTTATATTTAGAACTTTTAAAGAATTTAGCATAAAACGAACCAGTATTGCTTATGTTCGGAATATTAAGAAAGTGGTGGTTAATTTTATCAGGATCATTAAAATGGTCTGGTAAATTTCAGCCTACTCAAATAGCATTGGGCACTAAAAGTACTCGTAGATATGAGGCGGCGGTACAATCGGTGCGTTCATTTTTAACAAACTTTGATCTAGATATTCTTGTAAAGGTTGACCTAATAAATGCTTCTAACTCCATCAATAAGCTAATCCTGAGGAAAGAAGTAGACAACAATACTCCCGAAATTTATCATTACGTTTGGCAATGTTACAATTAAAATACTAACTTGTTTTAAGAAAAGAATCTGTTGTCGGTGTTCATTCTTGTGATCCACTAGGTTTATATCTTTTCAGTTTGGGAGTTCAACCCATTATTCTAAATTTGAAATCCAAGCTGAATGTCTGGTACCTGGACGACGCGACGGTACACTGGGAGTAAATGACGTCCTCAGTGATCTGTGATATTTATTACTGGCCCAAACCCCCCCCCCCATCAACATGGTAGCGGAATTAAATAATGATAGACTACCCCAGGAGGGTACCAGCACCCCTGGAGAATCCCTCGCTGAGCATCCACGACCATGTTTCTCCACTTCTGAGCGTGGATGCTCAGGCTGCCTCGCGTATTCTGGGGGGGGGGGCAAAATTCCGCTCAAGACTACAACTGCTCGGGGCAAACGGAGCAACAAAACCAAGGCGACCCCTGCCACGCTGTCCGTGAATTTCTGCAATATCAGGGGACTTCACTCAAACCTAAACGCCGTCCACTACCATCTCGAGACGGCGAGGATGGCTCTGCTCTTTCTGACCGAGACGCAGGTGTCCTCTCCGGCTGATGTCTCGTATCTCTCCTACCCGGGGTACAAACTGGAACACTCCTTTGTGCCTCGGGCTGGAGTTTGCGTTTACGTCAGAGAGGACATCTGTTCTCGACGCCTCGGCAGACTTGAAGGTTCGGACCTGTCCATCCTTTGGCTACGCGTAGACAGCGACGACCATCCGCGCGTCTACGGGTGCCTCTATAGGTCCCATAGCGGTAATGCCGAAACAGACCGACTCTTCGACCACGTCCAAATGGCTGCAGATTCGTTGCTACAGCAGATCCCCTCCGCAGAGATCGTGATCCTCGGCGACTTTAACGCCCATCACGCCGAATGGCTTGGTTCACGTTTAACCGATCATGCGGGGAGATCTGTTCATGATTTTGCCTTGGCATATGGTCTGACACAACTGGTTACTTCGCCTACGCGGATTCCAGATGTGGAGGATCATGCACCTTCCCTGTTGGACCTTCTGCTGACCTCTCACCCGGACGGATATCAGATTTCCGTCGACGCCCCTTTAGGCTCCTCGGACCATTGTCTGGTCCGGAGTGTTGTGCCACTCACGCTGAAATCGCGGTTGCATTCTGCAGGCTGCCGCCGTGTTTGGCACTATAGGTCAGCCGATTGGGATGGGATGCGGTCTTTCTTTGCATCCTACCCTTGGAGGCGGGTTTGCTTCTCGCCGGATGATCCCAACGTTGTTGCGGATTCTGTTACTGATGTGGTACTTCAGGGTATGGAACTTTTTATTCCTTCCTCTGTGGTGCCCATTGGAGGCAAATCTCAGCCATGGTTTGGTCGCTCCTGTAAAATAGCATCATGCTATAAGCAGGAGTGCTACCAAGCCTGGGTTGATGCATCAGCGTCCCGGGATGTAAACACCAGCGCTCTAAAAAAGAAGTATAATTCCGCCTCTAGGTCCTTCAAAAGAGTCATTGCCAAGGCAAAGTCAGAGCACATAGGCAGAATTGGCGAGAAACTAGTTCGCCTTCCTTCTGGAACCCGTGCATTCTGGTCTCTCGCCAAGGCTGTCCAGGGGAATTTCTGTCAGCCGTCACTTCCATCTCTGCACAGGGAGGACGACTCACTGGCCCATACTGCAAAGGAGAAAGCCGATCTTCTAGGCTCTTTCTTTGCGTCTAACTCGACTCTCGATGACGGGGGGAGTACGCCGCCGACCATCCCGCGGTGTGAGTGCTCCATGCCGGAAGTGTAGTTCACACAGCGCTCGGTTCGCAAAGCACTCCTCTCCCTGGACATCCACAAGTCGAGTGGGCCTGACGGAATCCCCCCAATTGTGCTGAGGACGTGTGCTCCAGAGTTGGCACCGGTTTTAACGCGTCTTTTCCGGTACTCCTACTCCCTAGGCGTAGTCCCAAAATCATGGAAGACGGCTTTCGTCCACCCGATCCCTAAAAAAGGCGACCGCTCAGACCCGTCCAACTACCGGCCAATCGCCATCACCTCCTTGTTCTCCAAAACAATGGAGTCCATTGTAAACTGCCAGCTCATGAGGTACCTTGAGGATCACCAGCTGATTAGTGACCGCCAATACGGTTTTCGCCGTGGTCGGTCAGCTGGTGATCTTCTGGTCTACCTCACTCACAGATGGGCGGAGGCAGTAGAGTTCAAGGGGGAGGCATTGGCCGTTAGTTTGGACATTGCGAAGGCCTTTGATCGGGTTTGGCACAAAGCGCTTCTTTCGAAGCTCCCTTCCTATGGGCTTCCCGAGAAATTGTGCGATTGGATCACCAGCTTTCTTGCAGATCGGAACATCAAGGTCGTTGTAGACGGTGCAAGCTCCGATTGCAAGCCTATTAATGCTGGTGTTCCACAGGGCTGCGTGCTATCGCCAACGCTGTTTCTTCTGCATATCAATGATATGTTGCATACCCGTAACATTCATTGCTATGCGGACGACAGCACTGGTGATGCTCTTTACACCGGCCGAGCCAATATTTCTCGGGAAAACGTCTCCGAGTGCCGGGACAAACTTGTGTCTGAAGTCGAGTCTTTGCTGAACAGAGTCTCGAATTGGGGACGACTAAATCTAGTCCAGTTTAACCCCCAGAAGACACAAGTTTGCGCGTTAACCGCTAAAAAGAACCCCTTTGTCGTATCCCCTCAGTTTCAAGGCACTCCCCTTGTTGCCTCAGCCGGTATCGGAATCCTCGGCGTCGACATATCGAGTGGCGTGCAGTTTCGTGGTCACTTGGAAGGGAAGGCCAAATTGACCTCTAAAAAGCTTGGCGTGCTCAGCAGAGCGGGACAGTATTTCATGCCGGCACACCGCCTGCAACTTTACAAGGCGCAGGTTCGGCCGCACATGGAATACTGTTCCCATCTCTGGGCTGGGGCTCCCCAGTATCAGCTCCTTCCACTTGACCGCATCCAGCGCAGAGCGGCTCGAATCGTCGACGACCGAGTGCTTTCCGATCGGCTCGATTCACTGGCGCTGCGAAGAGATGTTGCATCTCTTTGCGTATTTTATCGCATCTATCACGGGGAGTGCTCTGAGGAATTGTTCGGATTAATCCCAGCCGCCAAATTTCATGAACGCACTACACGGCAAACGTCCCGATACCATCCACACCATCTGGATGCTTGGCGGTCCACCACTGTACGTTTCACAAGGAGATTTCTTCCACGTACAACCTCTCTGTGGAATAGTTTACCACCGGCGATTTTTCCGGACCGATACGACCTGGGAACCTTCAAGAAAAGAGCTTACTCCTTTCTAAAGGGCCGGCAACGCACCCGCAATTCTCCTGGTGTTGCGGTTGATCATGGGCGGCGGTAGTCACTTAACATCAGGTGAGCCGCATGCTCGTTTGCCCCCTCTTCTATAAAAAAAAAAAAAATATTTCCAATCATTTATCTACTCGTAGTTCTATAAGAGATACTTTAATTCAAAAATTTCCGTCATATTCCTCCAGAAATAAAAATTGTCCTGCTACTACTAGTGCTCTGTACTTATACCACTTATATTTATATTAATAATAATTACTTCTTCCATTACTAAGCTACTGTTTCCGTACATTTATATATTATCAAATCCGGAAGAATTAAATATTTTGTTATGTCTTTCAAGGATAAGAATAATTATTTTAATATGTTAATTACATGAAAACATTTTTACGTAACAGAATCTTATCGCACAATACAATAACATAAAAACACTTAAGGTGTAATGTCTACATCAATCACTAATAGTTATGCAATAACGAAATTGAAATTTTACTAACGGATAGCGCTCCTGCTCCACCTAAATGGCTGTACGGGTTGTTACCACTGTCTTGTTTATTTTTGCTGTCAAGCAACTGTACACCCACGGCCTTCGATCAACAAGTTGGTATTGTTGATCGAATCCCACAGCTTCACAGCTCCACAGCACACAAATCTATACTGCAGAACATAGGCCTTTACGAAGCATTGCCACAAAACACGCTCCTGAGGTACTTGTATCCAACGACTTCCTGCATCCCTTACCAGCGGATTGAATTGACTTTCAACGATCGCTAACACGAATATAAAACTATAAAATATGTTATTTATTCCTATTCATTTTTATTGATTTATATTAATGTCTCCGAATGCAAAAAGTAACCGGGAGTAGAGCCACCATGAAGGGGGGAATCGAACATCTCGTGAAGTTATTAACACAAAATAAAACTTCGGATTACACTCTTTGTCCCTGTGGAACTAACACTTTGCCAAAGTGCTAAGTGTAAGGGTTTTTGTGCCCTTTTTAGCACCATTTAATTTTTTAAATTAATGTGTTAAATTACTCAGAAATCAAAGCACTGTTAATAATTTTTATCTTAAAATTTAGGGTAATAATGGAATTTCGAAATAATTTGCTAATGAATTAGTAATTGCTTTTCCATATCACTGATTCCACACTAATTAAAATTATTTTATTTTGTCTATGACGGCATCAGTTCGATTTATGCTTTTAGTGAATTGTAAACTAAAGATTATAGTCATGGTAAAATATATTTTATGAAAAAGATTTTGATTTTGTGTTCAATATTATTATTAAAAGGTGCTATCATTATTTTGTAATTTAAAGAATATTGAATATAATTATTTGTTTCATTTTAATCAAAAATAAAATAGCCGCTTACAGATACAATGTAATTTCAAAACTAGTTGTAATAAAACCGTAAACTAATTTAATTTAAAGTTTGTTGTTTGTCTACGTGTAACTATGTGGAGGTGGAGCGATGGTGGAGCGTGTGCAGGGAGCGATGCAACAGCTCGTGTTTCCCCCTCCGCCCGCCCTATGACGTTCATAATATTGTAATACATTTCTTCGCGTAGAGTTGCCAGGATTTTAATTTTACCCGAGTAATTTATTCAGTATAATTATTAATGACACAAGTTGTTTAACTTTAAACATATTTTACATAACTAATCAATAATATGATATTTCGTCAAATATACTAAAAACTATTTTATTTATTTATTTACTTTTTATTGTACACCAAAATACAAAACATCAAGTACAGTTAAATCTAAATTAGATTATGTACAATAGGCGGTCTTATCACTCTGAAAGTGATTTCTTCCAGACAACCTTTGCGTAGAGAACTGATGCCAACAAAAGTTAAAATAGAGGGGGCGTACAAAATACGTAAAAAATAATAATACATACAAATAAAGATAAGTGAAAATTATATATAATATATCATATAATAGATTAAATGAAAAGAGTACGAGAAAGGAAAAGTAATATATCTAATAGCGTTCTAAGTAATACGATTTAATAAGACTTTTGAAAGAGTGAAGAGATTTAGCACGACGAATATGGAGACGTAAAGAGTTCCACAATGGCACCGCAGTTACGGTAAAAGATTTCTTGAAAAAGGAAGAAGAGTGCCCCGTGCACTCTTCTCCTGTAGAGAGAGAAAGATCGACGGAGGATTGCGATCTATATTAGCAACAAATATCATATAATAATGACTGCCTCGTTGGTCTAGTGGTTGTAGTAGTGCGACTGCTGATCATGAGGTCCTGGGTTCGAATCCCGGGTCAAGCCAAAAATTGATTATTGAGTTTTTCCGTCAAGAAATTCTCAATAGTTGCCTGGAGTCAGGAAGTTGGCGGTGTCTCATTCCCGTGCCTCGGAAAGCACGTAAAGCCGTTGGTCCTGCGTCTGATCTCTCTCCGGTCGTGTCGGTTTACCGTCCCATCGGATTATGAGAGTGAGGGAATAGAGAGTGCACCTGTGCTTGCGGCATACACTTGGGCACTATAATCTTGTCCTGCGCCGATGACTAGTCTCCGTTGAGGCTGGCCGCCGTGGCCGAAAATCGGTCTGGAGGACATTATTATTATTGTAATAATAATAATAGTTCATACAAACATGAAATGAAATTACTCTGCGAAAGTTATGAGAAAGTAGAGTCAGTTGAAATCACAGACCGAATATGTGTGTAATTAAATACGTAATGTTAGAATATTAAATTACGAGTTAACATTCAATCGAAGGGATGAAAAGAGTCCTGTTCTCAGCATGACACCCTGTTACTAAGATAAAAAATTTGCAACATGTTTGCCATTTAGAGGGAAGATTACATCTCGGGATTTATTATGTATGACTTTGCATTAGAACCCTTTGGATTTGTGGCATTTTGTACAACTTCTTATGAACAAAATAATTTCCTTTGCATTTATATGTTCTCAATTGCAGAAGCATAATAGGTAATCGGTTTGGGCTGTCAGGCGTGTACGTATGATTTCGAGAGGTCTTACGTTATCATGGAGCAATAATGGCTAAGATCGGTTGACGTGTCGGGGAGTTTCTATAAGAGTTTCGACGGGGTGTGGACCGCGAAGTCAAAAGGTCGTGGGTTCGAATCTACCACTTCGAGTACTGTCGTGAACCAATCATCAAAATCATCCGTCATCAGTGAAACCAACCTAACACGTAACAAGTATTTTAAGCTTATCAAGATTAAAGGGAATATTAGGTATGTTAATAGCATTGATAGTATTTTTAAATAAAATAAAATTGTTTGAAGTTCTTCACAATAGACATTTTTGCTGTTATTAATTCACCGGGTCTCAAAAAGCTTTAGCGATTTTCACCACGAAGTGACGACCAAACAGTTACCATTACTTTTCTACGAGTGAGCTTCACTTTGTTCCAGTATTTGACCTGGGTTCAGCCATTGCGTTTTTCGCTTGCGATTATCGCAGACATTCTTTTTTAATCACACATAAATAAAACCTTTATTACTGAACCTACCCAACAAGGCAGGGCAAGCTTTAACGCGTGAACATCAGTTTATTCGTAAGGCACCATTTTTTAAGCTTTTTATTTTACCAATTTGGTGCAAAATATGGCCGCGGGTTCATGACCCCGCTAGGGGTTTGAGAGATTAATGAATATTGTCGATGAACTTACGTGAAATCATGACGATGGTTTCTTGTTTTTTTTTCCTGTACGGATTGCCCTTCACCATTGCTTTTAATTCATCGTTATATATCTAAATGTCTGGTCATCCTTCAATTCGAAGTTTCTACCACGAAATCGATTAAACCAAAAACAGTGCGTTGGTCGTATCCTCTTTAAGCGCATAATTGGCATTGCGAGCTGTCTCTGCTATGTCAGAACCACGTTCGATCTCGAATTCAGAAATCAACCTTAATTTCTTTAGGTCTTCATGTTTAACTTACTGAATTTAATTTTTTTTTTTTGAGTACAGAATATTAAAGATTTGTTTTAAAAAAGTTTGAATCAGGAATTTTGGATGATCTAAGTCTTAATTTTGATATAATATATAGAAAATTTTAATTCGGGGCTAATTTTAGTTTTTGATTAAAACGGCAGCTTCATACTTTAACCCCTATTACTAAAACCTATTTAAAACTGAATGTCTGACCTAATTAGAAAATAAATTTCGGTGTTAGCGTCAGCTACTTGTTATAATTCATATTGGGATGTGTATTATCGATGCATTAGGTTATATTTAAATAGAATAAAATTTTGTTATTTGATATTTCACAGCAAAGTTTCAAGCAATATCGTCAGTCCAAACAATTCATATTCCGTTTCAGTTTTCCAACAATCCAAGTCAAACACAAATATATAGTTATAGATAGGTGCGATGGGCACTGCATACAGCACTCGTCGGAACGCTTAAATGTAGCTTCTACGTGATGCGGTGTGGCGTATATTTAATCCAGTGTACTTCCTCTGTAACGTTAGAAATAATCGCGGATATCTCACTTGCATAAATTTTATATATTGCTTCATATCTACTATGTTTAATAACGATTTAGCAAAGCGTTATAAATGTTCTTAATGTATCCACGTGATGCACCTTTAACTTGTGTGTGTGGATAAACTAAAATGCAAATAGATTAAAGCCATTTATTTTTACACTTAGGAAATTAAAAAAATATATTGACGTTTGCGTCATATTTTTAATTACAATCAAAAAGGTTAAATTATTAGTCATTAGTCATTAGTCACTACGCCTTTTCTACTTGTTTTTCTACTAATAAACCAAATTATAAAAATATTATTATTGTATATGTTACGGTAAAAGTAATTAGTGTGGTTATTATTAATAATAACCGGTCATTATTCATACTTGGCTTACGATTTGGTGAATGTTAAATTCATCATTTTATGGTTGTTACTAATAATTCACTACTGTCTTCGGTAAAAGTAATCAAACAATCCAAATCCTGTTTTGGTAAGTATTTGTTGGTAAGTAAAAGAAAAAAAGGTAAACTGACCACAGATTATTAAACGGTGCTAATTATTTATCATCTTAATATCATAATTTTTTAGCATTTACATAACCATACCTAACCTTTTCTTCTTTCTCTTCTACGGTTCCGAGAAATGAGTTATGTCGTACTTGTACCTAAACCCCATGGCGTTCCATCTTCGCCGCATATTGGCAGAGCCACCGAACGCTTTCACACACATCCACAGCCCCACCACCGCCGGCCGTCCCATGGCAGCCCCTCCTCGGGTGAGGATTAATCCCCCCCCCCTTTGCATCTTAAATAAGGCACACCAGGAACATTAGGCACGCCTTCCTCCGCAGCCTCAACTTCAGATGCTGCCAGGCCAGGCTGTGGGCCAAGGAAAAACGAGCACTCACAACCACCTGCTTTCCAGACCGCCGCCAATCAAGTTTCGGCTGTGGAAGGGAGGGAAAGCGGCGCCTCGCAATACCATCACTCCTCTCCCTCCGCAGCCCCACTACCACCGCATCAACGGTGCAGCCTCGTCAGAGTCGCGGAAGATAAGGTAAGTGGCGCATCGCCATACCAACACTCTTCTTCCTCCGCTACTCCACCTTGGCTACAGCGGTAGGGGGAGAAGACATCCCTCTTGCCATAGCCCACCAACACACATCCAAAGTGGACTCGCCAAGCCCACTTGGAGTGGTTACCTCGGGCCAGCCCTTCACCTCGAGCCAGCCATGTGAGTTCCTTTTAATTCACCGCGAGTGACCAAATCACGGCTACTAAGACCCACGACGGTCAGGGGGAACCTAAGCTAACCTAATCTTAACATTGGTGTAAAATCTGGGTGAGCTGTAAACAGACGCCTGTCGAACGTTATTTTTGAAAATTTATTACATTTACCAAAAGTAAGGTGTATTTATTAATATTAATCGGTAAATGTAAATAGTTCATTACTTTTACCTTCAATCTTAGTAATTATTAATAATAATTGGTAATTTTAATAACAATTGGTAATTATTAATAATTTTCAAATAATCACACTTACCGTGATGTACGTACATATAGGTACTGCTGAACGCTGCTGGCCAATGTGGCTAGCACAACAATGATGTGGCGAACTAAGACTTTAAGGCGACACCGTGAAAAAATGCACCTCCTTTCATCGAATAGTATAGGACTAATGACACCACTAACGAAAGTGGGATTTTGATATAGGTAAATTCATGTCTTTATCTTGAATTTGCTTGTTCAAAAACACGATTGTATAATTTTGACTCGATCATAATTATTTGCGAAAACACCTCTAAAAAATCACTATAGTTGAAATTACAACGAAATTACTTATCTATATGCTTGGGAATCACTCAAATATATTCATAACATCAATGTCCATAATTTACTTGCTCATTATTTTGATTACTTAAATCAATAATTTAAAAAAATATTTTAAGATTCTGACAATTTATAAGTACTTTTTATCGTCTCGGGCGCTACGCAATTTTAGACCTTATGACGGCGTTTTTACAAGTTTTTATAGAAATTATGTATTCACCCGGATCAGTACGGCGATAGCCTTTTCGATGTGAATGCTAGAATATAGGTTATAACTATGACAAGCGCAAAAAGTAACCATACAAAGTCAATTTGTTTCAATGAAAAGTTCATTAATAATTATTAGATTTCATCCGTCGTAGGAATCCGACTAGGAGCGGCGATTTGTCGACCTCATCAGTGCCCCTGTGCTGTGGTTACAAACTCGTCTACGTTGCTAACTTTGGGTTCCACGGGCTTTCATTTAAGAAAAGTGCTGGTAGGTTTTCGCGTCACGGTTCTTTGAACCATATCTTCCGAGGAGCTATTGTCACTGAAAAAGTTCTCTTAGTTTTAGAGACTTGTGGAATGTTTAGAGACGATGGTAAGAGACCCGCGACGGTATGACTTTGGTTCCATGGGTGAGAGGTAAAGCCCTAGTACGCGATGCTACTTGCGTACACTTTGGCAGCCTTTCATCAGAGGGGTACTTCGTTTAGAGCCGGGATGACATCACAGGCAGCCGAGCTAATTGGCGCAAATGTAAGTCTCTGAGAAATGACAGGTTTGTGCCATTTGCTGTAAAGACTATCGGTCCGTGGGGTCCACGTGCGGTAAAGTTTCTAAAGAAACTCAATCCGCGACGGGTTAAAGTTGCTGATGACAACAAGAGTGCTGGTTCTTTACTCGCTCAAAGCTCAAAGGCTAAGTATAACCATTCAGCGAGTAAACGCAGCCAGCGTCTTTGGCACGATACCACGGGGAATAGGACTGTATGGTAATTTAAGTTTTTAGTTTTAGTTTTCTTTATTTTATGTTTTAATGATTCAATATTATTAAAAACAAATGATAAAATTTAATAATAAAATTAATTATTAAATAAATGATAAAATTAATTATGATCTTTCTTTATAAGTACACACATATATTTTTGTACATTTTCGCGCGGTAGCAAGTCGTGTCATATTTTGTATAGAAGTCGCTAAGAGTTGTTATGTACAATTACTTTTATTGAGTGTCATCAAAGAGCTTTCTCATGGCGCTTTCTTTATAAATTGGTTTAAATTTGCCCTTGATACAATACGCTGACGGCATATTCATATAATAATTCAGACAATTCGTGTCTGTAAATCTAATATTTTCTGTAAATATCAAGTCATTGGCTACCTAAAGGATGCCGGTTTTTAGAATTTTGCGTCTGTCTGTGTATTCTATTAGACTTCATAAAATATCTGTATCCTGTTGATCACTCGATCGGGGAAAAGGCAGGCAAACTATTTTATCGGAATTATTACAAATATTTTGTAGCAACAAAGCAGATTTCAGATTCAGACAGCTCAGCGGCTAAGCGCTCGCTGTAAGTTTCAAAGTACGCGAGCAACCCGTGTTCTAACCCCGCTGGCACCAAATGAAATTGTTTTTTTAAATTTCCAAGAAATGTGAAATCCACCAACAAGCTTTAGGGCACAGCGCCCAGCAGCGGGATGTATGTAGGTTGTAAGATTAACTCACTTTAACTTTTAGGCTAACGGGTAAAAATAATGAAAAAAAAAGAAGCTGATAATCTTTCCACTCACTTTCGCATTGATAGACCTAAGCACTTTAAAGGTCACTCGGTCTCTTAGGCAACCGACAACATCTGCAAAATACGGGAAGGGAATACGAAACATTATTACGGTAACTCATAAATTTTTCACTTCAAAATATATATTTTCATAATTTACCTATAAACGTGAATACATGAAATATATTCTTATGAGCTTGGGGTTCGTGACAATAAAAACCGCCGATTCAATTAACAAAATTGACACTTTAATTACCGAACACCAATTACAACTTAAAACACACAAATAATTAATCACACTTAACACTTTAGCTAACTTTATTTCGCTCCGTAAGCTTAGCTCTTATCACCAAGTCAATGCAGCCCCGATCGCGGCCCGCAGCGGCTTTATATAGGCCTTTCCACCGAAACATCTAGAATGTTCCAGCAAATACCTGATCTATAAAGGTTTGCAGTTATATCGCTTCGAAATATTCGTTCGCATTACCTATTCAATACTACCCCGGTCGCGGTCCTAACTGGTTTTATATAGTAAAGGGCCTCTTCCACTGTAACATCTAGAAAGTTCGAGAAACATACCTGTCCCGACCGACTAGGTGTAGAAAGTTCTAGTATGAAATTTTCTAGAAAGCTCTCCCAGTTCTGCAACTCGATACCAGATGGCGCTAGTGGCATTAATTATGACGCGCAACAATATTATAAAGGATAATGCTGGGTAGAGGCGGCGTAAAATAATCTAATACGCCATACTATCCTGTGGTCGTCATAAAGAGCGACAGAGCGAAACTGAAGCAGGAGATGGGCAGTAGAAACTTCCTGACAAAAACTAAAAACGGCGGTTGAAACCTATAGAGTATTTAATAAATGCTCTAAGTTAATAATTGATCCACCTTGCTAGGTTGTAGAAGTCTCTTTTCTACTTATAAGGAGTCCATGTGTATAGGTAGGGTTGCCAGGCCTTAAAACCGAAAAGCTTGACGGATTAGACAGCGAGCTTAGCCGGACATTTTGGTAAAAAGTCTGGACACCCTTATTTTTTCTTCTTAGTAAAAGACATTTTTTAAAAGTAAAACAATGCTTTTTATTATTTACCGTAAAATCTTAAGTTCTAACGAAATAAAAATTGAATAAATCAGTCTTCTTTATTATTAGGTATTATTTAATATTCATTACAATATTAATTTCAATAATTCCAATAGTATGTATGTAAGTATATGAAAAATAATGATTTCTTAAATTTACGCGAACACTACACATTGAATAAAACTATTATTTACGGATTTTCGGGATAATAATAAAAATAAATTAAAGTAATTAAACGCGATAAAATCCGTAAATAATAGTTTTATTCAATATATGAAAAATGTAAAGAAATAGTCAAATTTAAAAAGCCTAACAAAAGCCGGACCCCGTATAATTTGGCCTGACACGCAACCAAAAAGCCTGACTGTGTCCGGCTTTAGCCGGGCGTCTGGCAACGCTACATAATATGGTAATATAAAATACAAATTCATTATGATCTGACAGTAAGCAAAGAATCTGTATTTGTGTTTCGTTAATATATTAGTGTTTAGAGTATAAATTCCTCAAGATCTGTTAGTTTTTGTAAACTTAAAAGCATAGAGTAACGGTATGGGTATGGCTGTAAAAACACGTTGCACGTTTAATTGTACTTAAATTTTGTATATTCTAACCATAAAGTTCATATACCAAAGTTGGTGAAATATGTGATACATTATTATATTATAAGAACATCTTTGTACCATATTCCTTGTGAATAAATTTATTATTTATTTATTTGTAAAAATATTATTAACTTCAGAACGTATCATAAGTAAGTTTTCGTAGTAAGAGTACTCTCGAAGCCACCGGCGCCCTGAGCTGTGTTGCCAAGCAACCATCCAGGGTACGTTAGATGCTCACTGCCATACTTCACATAGATTTTAATGTATTTTATATTGAATTTTCCCCTATTTTATGAAAAACAAACAATGTAGGCATTTTAATAAAATTCAATAAATAATGAAACATTAGTAAGTATAAAAATAAAACGCTCGTTATTTCCCATGACACATAAATGTTTTGGCCAATACTCGTAAATATTTCAAGGTCAAGACGCGAGGCGAGACCGTAGTCCACAAGCTAATAAAGTGTCCGTCAACGGATCGTTTTCCTACTGTTGGGCCTGGGCACAGGCCTCCCCTTATTTCTTAGAGGCTTTTAGGGCAAGGAAGTGTTGGCCGCGCTGCCGTAATGCGTGTTGGCGAACTTCACGTCTTCGAAATATTTTTTTTTATTTCTCAGACATGCAGGTTTCCTCACGATGTTATCCTTCACCGCCGAGCACGTGGTAAATCAACACTTAAAATTGAAATCAACAACACAATTTTATTGGTGCCGGCGGGGATCGAATCCGGTTTGCTCGCGTACTGTGAAATTTACAGCTAGCGCTAACCATCTGAGGTACTACGGCTCATATACACAGAAATCGTAATAATAAGACAATATGGGACTCCGTGACGGACCGCTCCGGGCTCAAATGCAGAAGGCGGTGCTCCTCGATACCGCCCGCATCGTCCGCCGATTCCTTTCCCTTTCCCCCTAACCCTCGGCCGTTTGGTCTCCTCTGCCGAGGACTTCCATCTGGTTGGGCTTTAATAACAATATTATGTATTTATACTACATATCCATCTATCTACACAAAACACAAAAATGTTTCTACCTATGTCCGTTATAGAATTTGAAACCAAACAACCGATGTGCCCCAAACTTGTTTCATTAGAAAGGCAATAATGCGAAGATGGTTTTAAACCTCTAAAACAATGCATTAGGCACTATATATAAAAAAACATTAACATAATCAAAAATCCTTTTTTTCCAAGACATAAATAAAATGTATAGCCTTTTTAAAGTAGAAGTTACAATCGATTACACACTGTTGATTACAATCGAGTGCCCACCGGGTATCCGCTAATTTTTCATAATTTTAAACTATAGAATGTAGAAGAATGTAGGAGCTAATTAACAGATATTTACTGGCATAATTTAAAAAGTGGAGTGTAGTTGTCTATGGCATTATAATAATTACATGCCAATACTCCGGATTCCTGTAACGTTATACGTACGTATCAATTTTACATAATATCAACATTAGAACATTCAATGTAAATTATTTAAATGCAACTGACTGTTGTTTATTTAACGATAGTGAACAAAGTATTGATTATTTTACATCTATAAAATCAATTTGCATATGCGTTTGTTGTACAATTACGTCAGCGAAGTGCATAATCACATCTGTAGCAAGATAAATGCTCATTTGCCCTGTAAATAGCATGGTTCAGTGTTGCCCCTTAGATTGTAATATTTTAAATTCTATCGTGATCATTGTAATTGGTAATTGTATTGTATATAGCTTGATAATGTATTCTCTAAGATTATAACTATAACTATCGTATATACTTTCATATGCATTTAGTAAAAAGCGTGGTAGACGAGAGACGACGACGACGAGAGAGTGGTTACGTGGTTGAGCCATGCTCCAGTTATATTTGTAGTATAGTTGTAGCACGAATGGGTCGACACGATCGGGAGGGACCACGCTCTCACAAAATATCAGCGTCAAATAGTAGCTTAATGCTGTGCTGTGTTTCGTATGGTGAGTGTAGAGAACCGGAGAACTTTTTTACTGAAAACGAGGCATTCCACCTAGGTCCTCACGGATGACAACGCATCTGCATTTTGATTCGTAATGGAGGATAGATGTAGATGTCTATGGGCCACAGTAACCACTTACCTGTGGTTACTGTGGCCCGGGTGGACTGTGTCAACAGTCACTTCAATTTTATTTATTTGTATAGATATAGATAATTTTTTTCTTGATATTAGTTTTGCCGCTACATCAAAGGTGAACCGGGAGGTTCGGGAGAAGACCGGCACCGTAGAAATTGTTGTCATCTAGTTTATGTGCTAATTTATCAAGCTCACGGTGGTGAAGGAAAACGTGAATATTTCTCATGGAGATTGGGGCAGCGTGATGGATGCTTACATGCACCAACAACCGTCTCACAAATGAAATGTGTCCTGTGTCATTTATTGGAGTTCCTAATAAGGCGGATTTCACAAAACAAAACAAGTGGGTTAAAATTTACTTCATCATGTTTTTATTTAAAAAAAAAAACATTATACATAACATAGCCAGTTAAATTTTTTAATTTATTTTTTCATTCATAAATTATTTCTTAATATAATATTAAAAAAATATTTTTTTAATAATTTAGTTTATAAATGTATTTATTTATTTATTTTAAAGGACATCCTACAGTAATTACAATATATACAATTTATAGCTTTGCTACCTTAACATTACATATTATGTTTATTTAACTACAAACTACAGTTTGTCACAACATGAAAATAGAAGAACTAGAAATATATATATATATATATATATATATATATATATATATATATATATATATACGTAGGCGGTCCCATAATGAATTGGCCTAACTATGAACCAATGAAGGAAATGAAACGAAACCAATTTTATTTTTCAATATAATCACCTAAAAAGGAAGAAGGGTTTTGAAAGAGAAGAAAGCAAAACGGTATGTGAAATAAGAATAGAAGGAGAGTTAATTGAGCAAGTGGATGAGTTTGTGTATTTGGGATGTATATTTAGCAGGGATGGTAGATATGATAGGGATATAGAACGACGAGTAAATGCAGGGAATAGAGTGAATGGGGCACTACACTCTATTATGAAGAACCAGAATGTGTCAAAACAGGCACGTATGGTAATTCATAATGCTGTGTTAGTCCCTACTTTAATGTATGGTAGTGAAAGCTGGGTGTGGCAGAAGAAGCACGAAAGTAGAATAAATGCTGTAGAAATGCAGTCTTTAAGGAATATGCTAGGGTTGAATCTGAATGACAGGGTGAGAAATTGCGTGATAAGAGATAAATGTGGTATGCAAGATGATGTTGTGACCAGGATTAAGAAAGGAATGCTTCGGTGGTTTGGTCATGTGGAAAGAATGAATGAGGAAAGAGTGACAAAGCAAATTTATATGGCAGATGTGAACGGCCGAGTCGGGAAGGGACGCCCTAGGAAAAAGTTTATCAACCAAATTGGCGATATTTTGAAAATGGGCCACGTTGAAGTACCCTTAACCGACGAGCATGTATGCGTAGATATAGGGATGTAAAAGAGGCGAAAGAGGTATGTCAGGATCGTGCCAAATGGAAGTCCGTAGTCTCTGCCTACCCCTCTGGGTGACAGGCGTGAGTGTTTATGCTTATTTATGCTATAATCACCATGAATACTAACGCACTTCTGACATCTGCGAATCAACATCTCTAAACCTTTATAAAAATAATCACATTTTTTATCCTCAAAATGACTGAAGACGGCCGCCTGCAACTCTTCATCGCTTGAAAATTTTCTTCCTCTTAAGTCCCGCTTTGAATTTGGAAATAAATAATTGTCGGACGGGGCCATGTCTGGACTGTAAGGTGGATGTTGAACTTCTGTGAACCCGCATTGACGAACTGCATCCTTCGAAACACCAGCGGTATGAACAGGGGCGTTGTCATGGAGCAACAGGACACCTTTGGACAGCTTGCCTCTTCGTTTTTCCTTTATCTTGTCTCGTAATTTATATATTAAAGACGCATAATATTCGCCGTTCACGACTGTATTACGTTCTTTAAAATCCACCATCAAAATGCCTTGAAAATCCCAAAATATTGTGCACATCAATTTTTTAGTCGATTGTTGCACCTTTGCCTTTCTAGGGGGCTTTTCACCCTTATAACGCCATTCCATTGACTCGCGCTTGCTTTGTGGATCATAATACAAGATCATAGTTTCATCATCAGTCACTAGCCGCTCGATCACAGTCTTTGGATTTTCGCCATAAAGATCCAAAAACTCCGAAGCGCAGCGCACTCTTTCCTGTCTCTGTACCGATGAAAGAAGTTTCGGTACCCATCTTGCACTCACTTTTTTCATGTGAAGATGTTCATGGATCACGCGATGAAAGGTACTCTTAGAGAGCCCAAGCCTTGCTGCAATTTCTCTAATCTTCAAACGGCGGTCACTCAGAACCTCCTCTTCGATAAGAGCAATCGTTTCGGGAGTGAGCACTTCCACAGGTCGACCGTCGTGGCCAAAGTCTTCGACGGTTTCGCGAAACTCTTTTACCCAAATTTTCACTGTGCTGTAGGAGGGGGCAGACTCCTTATACACGCCATCCAATCGTTCTTTTATTTGGGTAGGGGATAAACCTTCTTTAAACAGAAACTTTATGACACTTTGATACTCAGTTTTCGACATTTTGAAAAAATACGCGACTCTCGTTATTCAAATGCCTGTTAAACTAAGACTAAGCATTTCATGTCGATGCATGTTTCTTATATTAAGTGCACGATAAACGTACTATTTAATGCAACACAACATGTAGCGACATGTCGCGTTGAACTGTATCAGGCCAGTTCATTATGGGACCGCCTGGTATACATAAGGTGTCGTCAAAAATCTCGAAGTCACGCGAGAAACTGGCGAATATTTTCCTAGATTACTTTTATTTTAATATACTTTAAGAACCTATTCCGATTGAATGACGAGTCAGCCATGAGGGTGCCCTTATGGAAAATTTATTAGGCATTTATAATAAAATCATATCTAGCAGTGATAGTCTTAATTCTAAGGAATGCATGTTAAAAATCTTAAGCCTTTGTGCATAGAATGTCCAGCGATAACTGACTTCCACTGCCTGTGTTCGAAGTGCCTGGAGAATTGTTTCTGTAAACGTTTTATACTCTGTATGTGAGTATTGTAATAAGCTGACCATATTGTGTTACAATGTTCTAGTTTACATAATGAAGAGAATAAAAAATAATGGCCCTCAGTGTGATCCTTGTGGTACCCCTGACAAGGCTGTAAATGTAAATGTAAATCTATACTTATAATAAATCTGTAGAGAGTTCAATTCTGTACATGAAATATATTTCCAAAATAACTATCAGGGGGTGATTAGTGATCGATACTGATGCCAAAAATGCAAACAGTAAAAATTTTGTCTGTATGTTCGTTATAGAAACAAAAACTACTCGACGGATTTTAACGAAACCTGGTACAATTATTCTTCATACTCCTGGGCAGGTTGTAGTATACTTTCCATCACGCTACGATCAACAGAAGCAGAGCAGTGAAGGGAAATGTTGGGGAAATGGGAGAAATTACTCCATTTTTTAAGCTTCCGTCGCGTGTGCAGCAGCCTTAATGGTTCAAGCTCCACAGAAATCATGTATAAAGGAAATGTTCTCCTTAAAATTATATAAAAAATATCCCACGACAGCATATGTCTATCTTTTATGGATGACTCACAATAACACGTGTAACTCCTGATAGCTTAGCAGTTCGGAGCTTTCTGATTATATTTGTTTTTATTACGTTTATTATATACTAATATTTACTATTACGTTTATAACACTCTCACTCATCCCTAATTTAAAAAAAAGTTAACATTATTATTTATTCGGAGATAATAATGTTAACTTTTTTAATAAATAAGATCGGTATAGAAACACCAAAGTTATACATGAAATATGCTAATAGCCATCGCGCGTGAATACTGAATCGTGCTATAAGGATTATTTTTGTGTAACGGTCGCCAAAAAAAAAAAGAGTGCAAGCTTCATACAATATTTGGCTGTTGACGCGAATAGACGTTCAGAGTGTTCGACCTTATTAACAGACAATTATTGATTTTAACAAACCGTGCTTATCGGCGCGACTTTTAGTCTACTCTTACGTTTAATAATTTATTTTTAGATATCTTTGGTTGTTATTTTATAAAATAGGTATTAGTTATTTTGGTAGTATTAGCTTAATTATAAATTAAACTTTTTTATTTATTTAGCTGTAGTTTTAAATAGGTACCTAGGTATCAAATAGGTTATTTCATACTATTAGACGTAGTTTAGGTACCTACTTATATAGTTTTTAGAATTTAATTTTGGATTTAAGGATTTATTTAGGATCTGTTTTATTATTTAAGTAGGCATTTAAATTTTTTTAAGTGTATGGTAGCTATAGTTAGGACCTCTAACGTAGATTATTTTGTTAGGTAACTGAATGCCGTCGATTAAAAATAAAATACACAATGCCACCTAAAAAACGATTATCTTTATCTCGAAATTCGAGAGAATCTAAGAGAATGAGAAATGTGCGTTCTCAAGAATCGGCAGAGGAAAGAGCACATCGGTTAAACTCTATGAGAGTTAGTGCCTCAACTTCTCGAGCCAATGAAAGCTCTCCAGAAAGAGAGATGCGATTAGCAGCTGACAGAGCGAGACGAGTTACATCACGGGCGTCTCAAAGTGCTTCTCAACGAGAGCTAGGGCTTACCATTGACCGAGAACAACATGTGTTATCCCGAGAAGCTGAAATTGCTTCACAACGAGAATTGCGGCTCACAGCTGACCGCGAACGGCATACGGACGGGTCAACTTTCAACATAGTTTACCCGGAAGCTTTGCGCTGAAGTATTTTTGTTCTATAAGTACTTAAGCATCATGTGAACGTGATCTAAACAATATTACCAACATATTAACTTAATAACACACAAGAAGTTACACTCCATCCAAAGCCCAGCGACACTATAACATATATAGGAATGACGTCTTAGCAAAAGTTGTTTAGTCTGATGGGCATTTCCTGTTGACTTACAAAAATGAAAGATCTAGAACGTCTCGAATCGTCTCGCGCATCACGTTGTTTTCCCGTCCCCGAGCTCTTAGAATTCAACATCAGACGTTTCAGATCTTCGATTTTGACGATCCCGTTATCGCTGGCATAAGCAACAGGATCCGCGTACGAAGTCGCGGGCAGAAGCTAGTTAATAATAACTGTAAATTAGACTTAGTGCCACTTAATACAACTTTAAGTGTCCTCATTTACAACAAACAAAAAAGGTTTAGTTATACCAAATGAGTTCAGATTACGCAATAGGATTATATTAGTAATAGCATATAGAATAGTTACACTATCGTATTAGAATAACCTGTAAATATAGTTGTAAGTGATGAAATAAATAAATAAAAATTTGGTGGTCGACACTATCGAAGGCCTTTGCAAAACCAACCAACCCATTAACATGATCAAGGAAGATTTGAAACATGATCTATAAGATTTGTGTACGAAGATTGTTGTACGTATAGACATTTTCGCCCTTATGCTCTGGTATGCATTGAATTTCGCCGTTAGAGGCTATTGTATGTTGTATTTGCTGCGACAAACTACAGTTCAGGTCATTTACAACTTACTTAAGAGTTTAGTTCTATAACTCCAAAGAACAAATCTTGTCTGTTATTAATTATAACTCCTTGCGCAGTTCCTCGTATGTTGCTGCATGAAGTGTATAGGGTCGCGAACAGCTTAAAGTTCCTCATGTAATTGTTTAGGATTTGCTATTCTTTTTCAGTAGATTTTTGATTAGAATTGCATTAGTCGGTTCCGATTTTCTCTCTTACTATGGAATTGATGTCTTTTAGGGTGAATTATTGAACACTTTATCCCGAGAAAGATTTCCTTTTTCCCTATTGCAATAATGCTCTGCGACGGTTCTCCCATGGAACAAGGCTCTTGCACGCTTGAAACACGTGCAGGAGTGTTCCTATTGTCAGATTTGGGCTGCCTATTTCGACAAAGAAGACATTGCCACGACAGCTTGTGTTCTTCCGTTAGCTCACCTAAAAATAATATCTGTATTGTTAACGCAGGCAAGACGGTATTTCCATTTGCATACCTACTGCACATAAAATTAATTTAGTAGAACTTTGTTGTCGGCGACAACATTCAAATTTTGACTTGCTTGCATTTGCATTATTAAAAACAATTCTTCAATAGATATACACCTTAACAATCTGATAATTAGATTCACTTCAAAATGCACCAAGTGATAAAACGCCGGGTAAAAACCATTGAGTTATAGGTATATAGTACGTAGTAGTAGAACATAATATAATAATATATTGATGGTAAAAACAAAATAACTATGGCTTCTACTTCTGTAACTTGTAAACAACTCGACAAAATAAAGTTGTAAGTACGAAAAGTTACTAACCCAGTTTGATAATAAAACGCACGTCGATAACGTTTGCTTTAGATTGACCCATATTTTTGTTATACGCAAAAAATATTTTTAGTCTCCGACACTTCTATTTTGCACACTGAGCACACTCATTCTATTAATATCAGTTATTATAAGAATAAATTGTAATATAATTTGATATTTTATTGTTTAATGTCCATCATGCATATTTTTATAGGATAGGGTGACAAACGAGCACACAGTCCACCTGATGGTAAGTGGTTTCTACGGCAAATAGACATCTACATCTATTCTCGATTACCAATCAAATGCAGACGTGCTGTCATCCGTGAGGACTAAGATGTAATGCCTCGTTTCCAGTAAAAAGCGTCTCCGGTTCTCTACACTCACCATACGAAACACAGCAGCATTAAGCTACTATTTCACGCTGGTATTCTGTGAGAGCGTTGTCCTTCCCCGGTCGAGCCGACCCATCCTACAACTATACTACTAATATAACTGCAGCATGGCTCTACCACGTCTAAAATATAATATATAATTAGTACAACTAAAATTGGTCACTCTTAATGAAATGGATTGATGCCGGTAGCTCAGTATCCTGCTTGTTTGTTAGGCAGTGACTCCCGATGAATGAATGATGATAATGATGATTTAATTACTCATAAATGTCAGCAACTAGACTAAACGGAATTAGTAATTTGTATTTGGGGCAATGTATTTTTTACAACAAAGACCCAGATAATGTTAAAAGTTTGTCTATCAAGAAGTTTAAAAATATTATTAGAGAAAAATTGTACAAAAAGTTATAACATTAAAAAGTAAATGAATAAAAATAAGCCCTGTGAATGAGGTGTTCGCTACCGGCATGCTGGTTCTATTATAATTCATATACCTGGTGGAGCCACGCTGCAGTTATATCATGGTTGTAGCACGAATGGGTCGGCTCGACCATGGTCCTACTCTTACTGAATAGTGGTGAGTGTAAAGAACCGGAGACCTTTACTGGAAACAAGGCATTCCACCTTAGACCTCAGCGGGTATAAATGTAGATGTCTATGAGCAGCATTGACTTACCATCTGATGAACTGTGTGCTCATTTATAACCCATATTTTATTTAAAAAATAATGTAAATAACTGTAACAAATTTATGTAATTTTTTATGTATGTTTTAAAAATAATTTCGCTGCCTTTCTTGCTGGTTCTTTCCAGCACAGAGGAATTTTCCGAACCAGTGGTTGTTATGTAATAATCTAATACCTATCGAATAAAAAAAAAATATTATATTATATTAATTTATACGGATGGGTTGGTCGCCATAACTTTTCATAGGTTTTTCGTAGGAAATAAACACTTACCCAGTTAGTACCTATTCGGAACGTAAGACGGTAAGTATTTATGCAAACAGTAAATGTTTAAATTACAACAAGAACAGTTTTAAACCAGCTTCTTTTCTGTATCTTATGGGACTACAGGAATTTTGGTAAAAAAATATAACTGGTAACACCAGAAGCGATAAATTAGAAGCTATGTATGCGGGAAGGGAGCAGAGAGGGGGCAGCGGCAGCCGGCAACCCATTAACCGACACTATACAAGGCCACTGGCGAGTTCGATGACCGACCAATGTCACCTCTAGCAGTGTGCAGCGTCAAGATGAACCCCACCGCGTCGACTTACTTCACACCCGCGTTCGCCTCTTATCTTTCCAGCTATATAAGGCAATGGCATAGGCTGACTGCAACTTGTTTATCTAGAACGCATACATGACATATTAATGATAATGAATCGGGACTACACTCAACACAAAGTTTGATAATTAGGTACTTACCTACTTATTTAAATAATTAGTTATTATTTATACTATACTCTCCTTAATAGTATGTTACTATTGACTAGAAGATTAAATAAATAGCTACCCATATTTATAAAAACTTTGAAAAGTGATGAAAATTTATTTTGTCGAGTAAATAAGTACCTGCGTTGTTGACCTATAGTTGGTGTATTTCGTATAGTTCATCCATTTCAGATAACGGGACATTCCATCTTCCACTAGTCCTCAGGAGTGACAACGCATTTACAAAATTCTTTCTTTGCTTTTTAATTAATTTATGATTCCTCCTATCTTATAAAAAATTATTAACCTTCGCTAGCTTTGCCTTGTAGCTGGGGCTGTAATAAATAAAAGTAAATAAATAAAGAGTCAAACTGATCAATATTACCGACTGATTATATATATTTAACAGATTGCATGAAATACAAATATAACATATAGTAGTATAGTAGTAGTACTTATATTAAATGATTAACAATTTTCCTGTCCGAAACAGACACAATAGTTAAACAATAAAAAAAAAACGAAATATTCATAATATGTATATGTATGATGTTGTATGATGATGTTTATTATGAGGACAGCAAAAGGGTTTAAAATGGAAGCCTTATTAATAATACTCACAATTCTCATAATATGAGAATTATGAGTATTATTCTTACATATGTATGTATTAATACAAATTATAGTTTTTTTTTTGACACTGTTCATATTTTGTATATAATAAAAATATAGGTATTATCTTTGATCTTTAAGAAACAAAAAGTAAAAACTAAATTAGCCAATCAAATGAAGAATAACTAATAAAATAATTGGCCACAATTATACCAAAATTTATTTTCAATACGTTTTGTATCTTCATTTAATATTACCTATAGTTACTTTCTAATAAAATATAATAAAACATTCGATTTTGACAATACTTAAATCACAGACATAAACTTAAATTTACAACCATTCTTATTAGATATTATGACTCACTTATTTTAGAATAATACTATAGCTTGTCAGTTTTTCTTTTTATATATAATTCATTAAAAAAAAAATAAACATAAAAGACTATAAAAAGGAAATATAATTTCAAGTCTCTTTGCCTTAACAAAATTGCCTATATTATGACAAGCAGCCCCATCCCATGTTTTAGAAAATAACAAACCATTTCATAAAAAATAGACCTCAGAATGTTGTTGTGTCCGCCTTGACCTGTGCTCTAAATTTATACATATTTTCGTTCAACTGCATTATTGAAGAAATATGCAATTTGTAAATGCTTTTCTCTTTGATTGCAATGGCATAAGAGAACCGTAAAATAAAAATTAAAGTTTTTAAAATTAATTGGAAGTTGGCGTTGTGTTCGAAATAGGCCTGAGGACATCATCATCTTACCTCCCAAAACGATATTATACAGTGACGATATTAACATTTTTATATTATAATTTAAGACTTTCTAAAATCGGACTCAAAATAAAAGCTTTTAAATGGGAAGTTAGGTACCTAACAAATGTTGTTTGGTAAGTTATTACAAGATTTTTTTAAGTTGTTAATTTTTCCTATTTATAAAATTAACCAGTTTCATTTGGAATTCATTGACTGCGTTAATGAAAAACATAGCACAGGTTATCATGATTTTTCTTTAGACTTCTAATTAAACCGAGTCTAATAATAAATTGCGTTCTGGACCTTTATTAAAAAATTAAAAAGTATATCGGTAAACTCTCTCAGGTACCTATTGTAAGTTTGTAAGTATTGGCTTCATTTATTTATATAAATTGTAGCAAACATTAACTATGAACACAATTTTTGCATTATAATATAGCAATAACAAATTATTTGTTATTGTTATATTATGTTATCCTATGTTCTTGTCACATTTAAAAAAAAACTTTAACTAAAATGGAGTTCGATGCTCTACATTGGCAACACACGAATGCCACAGAAAGATTCGGTTCGGTTGCCTTCAAGTGCTGTCATTGACCGTGGTCAGGGCAGGGCATTGTGTCCCTGACCCACGCTTCGTCGATTATACCATTCCCGCGATGCTGATGTAACACTTTGTGCTCTCAACTACAACACTAACAGCAATACAAAAAACTATTAACATAACTTTGTATATACTGTAACGAAATAATAGAGTTTACAAATAACATTAAATGCATGGACACAACATAATAAATTTATACCAATACCTAATAACGATGATAAGAACGTGATGTATTATTTATTTATTATATTCTCTATATAAAACCTAAACGCATTACATGTCCATAATAAAAGGCTTAGGCATTCACTACCGGTCAACGCCGATGGAGTAATAAACATTTTTATTAATTTCAATTTTAGTATAATAATTGTACTTTATATTAGTTCTATGCAGTGTAGTGACGGCGTAAGCAAATAAATCCAATATCGTCTCATAGGTATCGTAAAAAGCGACACATGAAATAATAAAAAAAACTGTAGTTGCCAACCCTCCTGCCAAGCGTGGGCACTACGGCAATCCATGATGGAAGTTTATGTTCAGCAGTGGGCTTTTGATAATGCTTCTGAAATCCATTACTTCTACATTGTCTCACTGCACCTGTCTTTTTACGTCCACGGCTGGACAAAGTCTGTAGCTGGATAAGCCACTCCAAGATGCTCCAGCTAACATGCATTCCTTGAAAAGTTTCCTTATATTCACTATACGCTGCGCAGACGAATTGATAAGTATCTAAATATATATATTTTTTAAATTTTAAATTTTTTGTTATTCATGCTTATTTAAAACCTAAACTTTAAATCCTAAACTTTTAAGATAGTGGAACACACCAAATATCTTTTATTTTTTGGAACCCCACTTTAAATGATCACAAATCAAAGGCAGTGAAATTTAAAAAATAACAAAACCTTTTACTACAAATATTCTAAAAGTGCAAACTGTATCTCCAAATCTATGTATTAAGTGAAATATTTAAAAAAAAATACTAATAATTGTGCTTGGTATAATAGTTCCGAATGCTCACTAACTATCTATGTAATGGGTACTTATCATATATTTTGTACTCTTTCAAAATAATGTTTGTATTTATACACGTGGAATTATTTAAAAAGCAAAAATAAATAATATCGCGAAAATCTGGTAACTTTTCTGTGGAACCATTATATACCGCGGAACCTACTTTAGGAATCTCTGCTTTAAAAGAGTCAGGTATATTATTGTAAATTTTCACGGCATTATAGTTAACGCTTTATTGTATTTCACTGAAGTAAACTTGTTACTCGTATTATAAATTGCTTTCTAAGAACTGATTGGCTCATTAGCTCTCTATACCGCAGGGCATTCGGCCTTCTTAGAATCGTCGAAGGCGGGATCAATGATATCGGCTCTACTTAAAGGTGACGTGGAGGAAGTCTGCTCCGTTTTCAGGGGACAGGCTAACCATTAGTAGATGCTCTAAAGTTAAAACCTACTATATACGCTCCATTGCTTGGCACAGGCCTCCTCTCATTTCTGAGAGGGTTTTAGGGCAAGGATTTGTACGCCGCGCTGCCATAATGCGAGTTGAAGAACTTCACATGTCTTCGAAGTATTTTGTTTATTCTCACGACGAGCACCTGGTAAATCAGCACCTAAAATTGCAATCAACAATTTCATTGGTGTCGGCGGGGAACAAACCCGGGTTACTCGCGTACTGTGAAATTTACAGCAAGCGCTAATCATCTGAGCTATCACGGCTCCTAATAGACGCTAAGTGTTGGCCTAATAATATATTTAAATTTTAAAAATAATATCTTTGAACTGGGCATGTCAATGTCATTTACCATATCTCTCTCAAGTAAGCTATGCGCTTTTGGATGTTGCACAAATCTATTTTTTTTATCAACCATACAGTTCGCGACGTTCTTCACTCTGTTCCAGAATAGCTTTCGGTAATTTCATGCATTAAACTTTCGATATCGAAATTGTTCGCGAGCATTCTTCGACGACTGAATTGAAGGAAACTGATAAGTAGTCGATCATCTTAGCAATCTTACTGCTTCAAGCGATTCGTCATGTGTATGGGTACGGACACCCGAGTGAGTTTGACCTTGTTTTACGCCAGACCCCACGAAGAACCACATTTGCGGGCTGTCCCAGAAACAGAAACAGACACTGAAACTTTTATATTCAATGTAGATTATAACAATACTTATTGAAAGTCACTTTTTTCATTTAGGTACCACTGGTTCGCAAAAAAAACCTCTGTCCTGAGAAGAACCAGCAAGAAACCAATAATAGCTTACAATCATGTTTACAATTTTTTTCCAATAATAGCTTACAATCATGTTTACAATAAACAACACAAGACATATTAGAAATAGCTTGGTAGCGATCACCCTTCCAAGGGGTTATTATCATCCATAAATTCCTTAATATTATAATAACCCTTTTTATACAAACTAAGTTTAATAACATTTTTGAACTTCGTGTATGACAAATTTTGTATATTTTCTGGGATTTTGTTGTAAAAGCGTATAATACATCGCCCCAAGAATGAATTACTGACTCGGTGGAGTCGAGTAACTGGTACTACTAGCTTGTGTCTGTTCCTAGTATTTACAAAATGAATATACTTATTTTCGCAGAACTACATACTTTTATTTTTGTGTACGTACATTGCATTATCATAAATATGTATTGAGAAGCCAGAGTTAATATATTAATTTCCTTAAATTTTTGTCTCAGTGACTCTTTTGGTTCTAAATTAAGTACATATTGCTCTAATGGCCCTCTTCTGTAAAATAAATATAATTTCAGTGTCAACAACATAATCTAATACGTGTCTGTGGTCCGAGTTTAGTTCCTTAATTACTATATATTATTAATTACTATTCGTCTATACTGCTGATAACGTTGCGTGGCAAAGCATGTTATACCTAAGTTTCAAAAGTAAAAGCTGAAAAAGTACAAGAAAAATTGTAGATTTGGTTGAAGTTTATCGGCTAAAGAAGAGTCTTGGTAGCTCAGATAGTTAACGTTCGCTGTAAATTTCACAGTACGCGAGCAAACCCGGTTCGACCCCCGCCGGCAACAATGAAATTGTTAATTGCAATTTTAAGTGCTGATTTACCACGTGCTCGGCGGTGAAGGAAAACATCGTGAGGAAACCTGCATGTCTGAAGAATAAGAAAAAAAAATATTTCGAAGATATGTGAAGTTCGCCAACACGCATTGGGGCAGCGCGGCGGACACTTCCTTGCCCTAAAACCCTCTCAGAAATGAGGGGAGGTCTGTACCTAGGAGTTAAGACGTACATAGGCTGTAACTTTAACTTTCTTAACTTTTAACATTAATTGTGAACTGCCACGAACGGAGAGAGATCAGGCGTAGGACCAACGGCTTTACGTGCTTTCCGAGGCACGGGGGTGAGAAACCGCCAATTTCTTGACTCCGGGCAGCTACTGACAATTTATTGACGGAAAAACTCAAAAATTTATTTTCTGGTCCGACCCGGAATTCGAACACAGGACCTCATGATCAGTAGTCACACTACTACAACCACTAGACCTATGAGGCATTTCACTTTCATAGGTACCATGACAACTCTAGAGTTGTCATGGTACCTTGAATGTGAACGGAGAAGAAACAGTAATGATGCATGGTGAGAACATACATTCTTGGATATGGTGGATTTAAAAAAGTTTACATCAAAAATATTCTGAAAGATACGTATTATCAATCACAACTAGAAAAGTAAAATAAAAACATTGCATAAGTATTAATAAGAAAGTCACAGAAATTCTAAGAATATTGTAAGAAAACGTGCAAGGGCGGGCAAATGCTTGAAGGCATTTATAATCTACTTAGATACTCGTGTACATGAAATAGAATACAACTAGCTCTCTCATTAGTAAATATGTCTGTTTTAAAAATTGAAATTCTTGTAATTATACTACAAGTGAAGAGGAAATCCTTCACCTTTGATATCGCAACATTACCTGATATTTGCCAAAATATTCTTTTAAACGAAATCCCTAACATACTTTTACGAGGGCGGCACTGAAAATTTCGGGAATCAAGGAAGTGACCCAACATTCACAACAACAACAACAACCAATCATTGAAGCAACCATTCCATTCGGAAGTTGGGGTCTCCAAAATGGCCGTTTTGTAGGGGTCCACAGCTTCATCAGGTGATGAAAATCTCTGTCCACGCAATTTATTCTTTATTTTAAGGAAAGTATAGAAATCATTAGGGCTTAGGTTGGGGCTGTACGGCGGATAGTCTAATAACTCTATGTTTTCTTGCTCTAAAAACTCTTTTGTTCTGTGTGCGGTGTGAGAACTCGCATTGTCCTGATGGAGGATGATGCGGCGGTTGCAGTTGTCTTTACGGAGTTCAGAAACGACCTGTGGCAAACAAATGCTAGCACACCATTCTGTATTAACCTTTCATTGTCCCTCAAGAGGAATAGTCGTAACTTGGCCCGTTTCGGAGACAAACGTGGCCACCATTTTTTTTACAACACTCCGTGAACGAACAATTTTTGTTGGCTTTAACTCATTTTCGAACACCCAAACTCGTGACTCGTTTTTTGTTTCGGGTTCGTACGCGAATATCCAGGATTTGTCACCCGATACCATGTTGTATACAGCATTTGAGATCCTGCGTGGAAACTTTCGAGAGTTCTGAAGCACCAAGTAACGCGAGCCGCTTTTTGCTCACACAGAGCGAATGCGGTATCCATCGGGAAAACAACTTTTTTATACCTAATTGTTCATGCAAGATTATTTGTATTTGACTCATGCCAATGTCTAAAGTTGCCTGAATTTCGCGTTATATCACATGTCGATCTTCCTCAATCAGCTCACGCACAGCATCAACGTTTTCTTGGGTGACTGCAGTTTTTGGACGACCTTGACGGGGATCATCACTGAGCTTGACACGTCCACGTTGAAATTCAGCAAACCAGCGATAAATTGTGGTTTTGGATGGGGCTTCATCACCAAATGCAGAAATCATCCGGTCAACACACTGCGTTTGTGTTAAACCACTTCGAAAGTCATAATAAATCGTCGCTCTTGAATTTTCTTGAGTCAATTCCATTTTCTCAACGACTAAACAAGTTTGACAAAACCTTGTGATAAGACCCAGAATCTTTTATTAAATAAATAAATGGTATTCGATTTTTAAAACCAAGGAGTTTTCAATTAAAAAGATTTTAATAAGACGGGAACAGTGGAAATATTCCATTCCCGATACTTTTAGTGCAGCCTCTGTATATAATATACTTATATGTATATCTATATTTGAAAATTAGCAGAATCGACTCTCTACGCAATAATACATATAAGGGTCGATTCTGCTTGGAGGCAGTTCAGCAGTGAACTTGTGAAGGGCTGTAATGATGATGATGATATTATAATAAACGCAGGTGACAATGCAGCTTATACTGTACATAAATTATAGTAAAAATTGGTCGAAAAGTTCTCCGAAGCAGCTGTGTAGTGTACCAGCGAGCGCAGTGGGGTGGGGGCACTAGATGGGTGGCCGTCTAATACATAACCTTGTGGCAATCTTGAGGAGGCATTTGCTCATTATGTTTAGCATCGTACTTGTGATCAATGAATTGTAATGGAGATGATAATAATTAAAAGTCACTTTATTCCCTTTATTTTTAAAGAGAACAAATTGACACGAGAAAATCAGGCCGAGATGTGATAGCAGAAGGCTAAACATACTCGTAAGTATACAAAGCTCATAAGAAATTTTTTGTTTTCAAGCTTATTTCGAGGTCTGCTCACTCTGATTCTCAAAGATGCGTTATTCTGGTTTGCTTTCATATCTCTTTCATATAAAAGTATCTATACATACGTTGGTATATGGGATGAAGTACACGGTTTGGACGAACATGCTTGTGTCATTCTATGGAGAAGTCATATTCATGTGGTCTGTATTAAATATATGATCAATTTTAGGATTTCATTCTTACACGTTTTAGCCGCAAAATACATATAAATATAGGGACGTCCTAGTCCTAACCGACGACCATGTATGCGTAGGTGTATGGATGTGAAGGAGGCGAGAAAGGTGTCAGGATCGTGCCAAATGGAAGTCTGTAGTCTCTGCCTACCCATCTGGGTGACAGGCGTGAGTGTTTATGTGTGTACTTTCTTCTTTCTTATTATATTATTATTATATTCTTATTATATATATATATATATATATATATATATATATATATATATATATATATATATATATATATATATATATATATATATATATATATATATGGCCAACGACTTTCATAAAATTTAGTGTCCAGGAAGTTTCGGGGGCAATAAATCGATCTAGCTAGAATTTATTTTTAGAAAATGTCCCTTTGTCCGTGTATTCAGGCAATAAAAAAACTGCTACAATATCGTTAGAATAAGAAGGTAAATTTTGACAGTTTATTAGTAATTACAAATAGATAATTGGTGTATAGGGCGGTCACAAAATTGTAAAACCAAATTAATTTGTTTTTCAAGTTCCTTTCTTTTTTGAGAAAATCTTTTTTTTAAACCCTTTTTTTAGTATTTTTTAAAAACACGAAAATTTAAAATAAACTAATTGCACTCATGATTTTTTATTCAAATAACCAGTTCAGTTTTTTCTATTATGTCGCTAAGATCAAAAAATATTATTCGTATTTCATCAGTATGTAATTTGTATTAAATATAATTTCCAAAACACACGAATTAAAAAAAAAACCGAGTGAAAAATACCGAGCAAAGCTCGGTCAACCGGGTACTATTTTTTTAAAAAAGCAATAAAGTTACACTTATAAGTAATATTTAACGCATTATTTTTAACTTCTTTTAAAATATTTATTTTGTCTCTCTCTCTAAGCTTAATTAATTCAAAATATAAGCAGGGGTTTTATTTCCTCATTAGTACTGGAATAAAGTTTTAATGAAAATAACGATCGCTAGTGAAGAGAGAGGAAAAAAAAATGGCTCAAATAAGTAGCGTTCCATCTTATCATATAATATATTTTCAAGAGCGCCTTTCTTACGTAATTAGTAAAGCAAAAATAAGAATAATTAGGTGATATTATTCTATTTATCTAGAAGTAACACAAGAAATGTGTCTACATACGCAAAATGTTATTTTATATCAGCATACGTTCCCGCAGTTTGAAATTTGAATCGTTTTATATGAAGTAAACTTATAAGTTGTAACTAATCATAGCAACGTTCATTACCTTTACCTACCTATATCAATCCTGTGAATATGAGCCAATGTATTTTAGAATGGTTCCTCAATATCTACTTACACTGTTGATCGCAGTTCTGATTTTTACTCTGCTGCTGTTATTGGTATTTAGACCCGATTTTGTTTGAATGGTTATTTCACCATCATCACTCAAGGTATCGGAAGTAGCCACAGGGACTAGATGAAAGTATAGAGTCATGTAAAATCTAAGTAAAAGTTATCCATCACTGTTCCCAACGCAAGGTTCTTCATCTTTTATATCTATCGCTGAAGATGATTATATGCTATGTTGAAAAAACTGCTGTACAGCGTACTCGTAAGTAATAAAAATGTCCTCTTATAAAATCGATAGCTGTATGAAATAATCTATAACATACATAGTACAGCTACTAAGATTATAAGACCCTCAAAATATCGTTTAAACTGTTTATCAAATAGTCACCATTTTAGGATCTATATAAACCAAATTTAAAGTATAATTTTGAGAATATTAGACATTATTTTAACCTATACCATTATTTTCACTTTGACTTAAGATGACTGTCTTCATATCCAATAATTTAATACTTATATTTTTTATTCTAACCGATACAAGCGATATTTAGTTACCGTATTTAGTATTTTGTCCATAGAATACTATAATACACAATAGAATGGCTGTCAACCTTATTTTGAACGAGATTCGGCGTCGCCGGGAGCACACATACAAGCAATTACGTCGTATCATCAGTTAATCACTACTACAAACCCGATTCGCTGTGTTGACAGACGGATTTTAATACATATTTATTTGTAAATAGCGTGCAATTTGGCATTTTCTAAATAATTTGCATGCGAAATTTTAAAACGATTGTAACGTCAAAACACATCTCGTGTTGTAATTTATAGGTGTGAATTTTTTTTTATAGTATGGGGTGACAAACGAGCACACAGTCCACCTGATGGTAAGTGGTTGCTGTGGCCCATAGACATCTACATCTATCCTTGATCAAGAATCAAAATTCAGATGCGTTGTCACCCGTGAGGACTAAGATGGAATGCCTCGTTTCCCGTAAAAAGGGTCTCCGGTTCTCTACACTCACCATACGAAATACAGCAGCATTAAGGTACTATTTTACGCCGGTATTCTGTGGGAGCGCGGTCCTTCCCCGGTCGAGCCGACCCATTCGTGCTACAACTATACTACTAATATAACTGCAGCATGACTCTACCACATCAAAAATTGACGTATTAACGTATTAGTGGACTTTTAGTGGCTACACGGGCTCCACCCACTCCCCCGTTCTATTATGTATGTATTATAGTATTCTATGATTTTGTCCTTATATTATTTGGTTATTTTGCTGGCTCGTCAATTTTTTGATAAAAAACATATACAAGTTGACCGTAAATCTAATTTTGCACTTTCGATTCATCAATCATCACCACTAAAATTCAACTCCAATTCGAGTATAATTATAATATATTACTTAAATATATATTTTTAGTCTTAAATTAAATGACAAAATCTTTCAATAAAGTGTATAAATAATGTAGAACGCTTCTCTTTATAAGTAACTTATAAGAAAATATCTGTAGTGTAATAGATTCTTTGCACACCAAATAGCAGCAATAATACAGCTGTTAAACTCGTACAGGCTCTTTTATGCTTGTGCAGCTACTGTACAGCGCTACTAATGCATAAAGCTGTATAATTTGTGCCAATTTTTTACTTCTAAGAACTGTATTTAAGCGCTTATACAGCCTTTATACAGCGTAAAAGTATAGCCTCTAGAATAAAAATTTACTACAAAACAGCTTGCGTTCTGCTTGGGAACTTTTTTGCATCCTGTTAATTATAGAAGATTTCAGCAAATTATGGAATAAGTAGAACCTTTATGCGAACTAACTATAAGACTGTTTCTGTATCTTCTTGTATGTACATAAATAAACAATAAAAATTTATTTATTTATTTATGTACACGTTAATAGATCAACTAATATAATACGATCACATTTCTGTTAGGAATCGTATTTCAGTTTTTTTTATTGTTTACACTATCTACCAATTTCTTCCGAGCCAAGCATCGCGATTCCCGACGAATGGCCTTGCAAGTTGCATGCGTTGGGCATCACAGAAAACCACACGACAACGATTTATCGTTGCAATACTGACTGCGCAGACCATTTGTGCAGTTTTATCGAACGTGTGTACAAAAATCGGCGCAGATTTTTTGGTTGGTGCAAGCCATCGGAGCAAGGTTTAAAATCTATTCGATAAATCGTTGTCAATCGCGTTTGCACAGTTTTATCGCAGTGTGTGTACGGAAATCGGACCAATCATTCAGGTCGTACGCAAGCTAGTTCGTTTCAGGAATGATTTGACTGAGAGCCTGTTTTGATATCGCTCAAGGTCGCTCAGCGAGCTATGAAGAGGGCTATGCTCGGAGTTTCTCTGCGTGATAGACTCAGAAATGAGGATATCCGCAGTAAAACCAGAGTGAACGACATAGCCCAACTGATTAGATAGCTGAAGTGGCAATGGGCTGGCCGTATAGCTCGAAGAACCGATAACCGATGGGGAAGAAAGGTTCTCGAGTGGCAGCCTCGTACCGGTAGGCGTAGTGTAGGGCAACTCCCCACTAGATGGAGTGATGACCTGGTAAGACATGCAGGTGGCCTAGGACCGTGCCTTGTGGCGTTACTTGGGGGAGGCCTACGTTCAGCAGTGGACTTGTGTAGGGCTGTAATGATGATGATGATGATGATGATGACTGTTTTGGTATCAACGTGGAAAACTTCATACATTCGTACGAGCGACCTGTAGCTAAAAACATCGGAGTTGTAGACAATCTTTCATGAGAACTTATTGCTTGTCTCATCACGGTCTTGCTTTATAATATTAGCGGTGTAACTAAAAACAGGAGGTGTAAGTAAGTCTCTTCATTCATCGTCAAATGCTAGTCTTTTGGGGAAAATTTCAACTCTTTTAATAAATTTATGTGAGAATATGACTTTCTTTTCTTTTTGCACAAAACAAGCCAGGCTAGCACAAGCGCTTTATCGTCTTGCATCACGGATGACGTGTTTTTCTTCTGAGTTTCGTTTATACAAAGGTACTCTGTGGTTTCTGCCGAGAACTGAGGATCGACGCAGATATAGTAGATCGGTAGACGCACTACCGACGTTCGATAAACTGTGCAAATGAACTCTGCAGTTCGTTTGCGCAGCTTTATCGTTACCGTGTACACCGAGCTTTAAATGGATATAGCCTGTTTGCTTAGATACGGTCGCCATTGTGTCGCGCCGCCTTGGCACGTGCCGTATCTTGTCAAAGGCGCCGCCGCGACATCAAAGGTCGCCACATGCGACGTACACCCAGGGCAGGATTACAGGCAGTGTTGCCAACTTGACGGGTTTCCCGTTATAGTTGGCAACGGGAAAAAATTGTGTTTAACGGCTAACGGATTTTTTAACGGGACAACAAAAATGTATGTTTTTTTTAGATTTGTTTTCGAAATAAAAATAATTCGGAAATGGCAAAAATTAAATTATAGTTTTATCCTTTTTTAGTTTAAAAATACGAAAAAATGTGGAGTCAATAAGTTTTAGTTCGATAAAATGACGTTATTACCTATAGCATTTAGTAGATGGCGCTATTACAAAATGTCAAATAGAAAATGTTCGGTGCCCAATGGATCTCACTGACTCAACAGAGTACTGGAGCCCAAAGTGATCCATTTGAATGATCGATCCGAATGTACCAGTTCGTGTGACGAAATGTAGTAGAATGATTCGGTCGCTAGAAATGAATGATTGACACTTGTCTACCGTACTTAACGGGATTTGACGGGATTATAGTGTTCTCTACAACGGGAGCTTGATTTTAATGTTGGCAACACTGATTACAGGAGAATTGGACATTTTAAAACGAAGCATCGTAGTGAAAGGTGCGTTGCTACCCAATTTGTGTTTATTATTTATGGTCGTATTTTATGATAATAACAATAGGAATAAAATAGTCTATTCAATTGTAATCTATTTTATTCTTAAAATAGTAAAACAATTATTTAACAAAAAAATAAATATCAAATAAATTAAAAGTACAATAATAAGTGCACCTCCGGGTGTACCGACACTATCTTAGTGAACAGAGTACATAAAGATTAACCTTATCTCCTATTATTTTAATTTTTTTTTCAAAAAGTACATACTTTTAATCGTTCATTTATTCATTGCAGCCTTGAACGACTTAGTGGTTAATACGTTCAAGATTGCAGCCTATCAAAAGCCCAAGGCTGGTCATGGGCCTCTCCCAACGGGAGGGGCCCATGACCAGCCTTCGTTGGCCGTTCTTCACCTGTTTTTCCATAGCAATAATTTCTGTGTTGAACGTATTGAAGTATTATTGACTTACGTGGAAAATTATCAACATCTTTCCGACACAGACGACTTACACTCTATCTAAATTATACATGCCCGATGAACAACTCTGATGCGATAAGATCGAAAATAGGCTCCGAACTAATAAGGCATGAGGTCGTCATGTGATATACAGATACGGATTCAATTCTTCGTCATAACGTAAATAATCCACTGCGCGGTTCTCTTCCGTAATGGTGAGGATATTCCGTAAGCGCTTCTCTTGGCAGGTGAAAATGGAATAAATCAATCGCAATAGTTTGTTTATTCCACCTTTGCTCTGCTCTGTTGCCGGTATAGGTATTTTATATCTAGTATAAATATATCATAGTATGTATTGCAATCTATTACAGGCTACAAAAACTTCTGAGAAGTCCCTGTGTTATATGTATATATAGTAATCCTATGTTATATGTATGTATAGGGTTATGAATGTATAGAATATTATTAATTCAATATAGATTACAATTACAACTATATTTATAATTATAAACTATATTTATAATTATAATTTACCAGGTAGTCCCTTTAACCTACAGATGACTCTATGCACTTTTGTAAATGAAAAGACAAGACACTCAACTGACTAAACTGAAGTTGGCTGTGAACCGACTTACCCCTACCACCGCCAACTCGGGGACGGGGTGAGTCGCCATTTTGAGTTCATTATTTTTAGAGTGTAGAGAAAAACTCCGTAGTACGTGGTAGAGCTCCCTGGCATATAGAGTATTATCTATGGGTAGAGCCACGTTGTAGCTATATTATGGTTGACGAATGGGTCGGCTTGACCAGGATAGGAACACGCTCTCACAGAATATCAGCGTAAAACAGCAGCTTAATGATGCTGTGTTTCTTATGGTGAGTATAGAGAACCGGAGACCATTTTTACTGGAAGCGAGGCATTCCACCTCAGTCCTCAGGGGTAACAACGCATCTCCATTTTAGATGCTTAATTGAGGATAAATGTAGATGTCTATGGGCCACAGCATCCACTTACCATCAGGTGGACTCTGTGCTCATTTATCACACATAGTCAAAAAAAATACTATAGGTAACTGCCTCGTTAATCTAGTGGCTGTAAACGCGACAGCTGATCACGAGGTCCTGGATTCGAAGCCCAGGTCGGGCCAAAAAAATTCAGTTATTGAGTTTTTTTGTCAAGAAATTCTCAGTAACAGCCTGGCCACGGGACATTCGCCGTAGTGAATATTCGCGCGACGCGAACGGCGAGGCGTCTAGCGACTAAAACAAATGTAATAGAAATGTACGGAGCAAGCCACGCGTAGCGGCGAGTGGCGACGCGACCGGCGAAATTTACCGGGCAAATCGCGCGGGCGACTAGCGGCGCGGAGGGCGATTGAAACAAATGTATGAATCAGTACATTACAGTATAGGGAACAAAATATTTTAGTTGTTTTCGCCGCGAAAAATGCCGGGCCGACAAAAACAACTTAAAATTCTATCCGCATTGACTTTTATCTCCAATTCTGGTTGAATATTAACAAGAATATAATTCAGGTTTCAACACTCATTCTGGTATTTACTCGAATTTTTTTTCTGGATGCATTCTATTTGTTGTGGAATTCTCCATCTATAACCCGATTCCTATTCAAATCAAGTACTCCGCAATCTCATCCAAATATTACGTCTTGAATCAAAAAACAATTACTTTCTAAGCAATATCGAGATAACTTTGATAAAGACATTTCACTCCCGGCCTATCTGGTCGCGGCGGCAAACGTGACTTCCCGTGGCCCTCAAATCGCGCCGCGCGAATTTTCGCCCCGCCTGTCGCTTCGCCGTTCGCGCCGCCGATCCCCGTGCCCAGGCCGTAACTGCCCGAAGTAAGGATGTTGGCGGTGTCTCACCTCCGTGCCTCGGAAAGCTCGAATAAAAAGTTTGTACCAAAAGGGTTATTATAATATTAAGGAATTTATGGATGATAATAACCCCTGGGAAGGGTGATCGCTACCAAGCTATATCTAGTTTTTCTTGTGTTATTAATTGTAAATATGATTGTAAGCTATTATTGGAAAAAATTGGTTTCTTGCTGGTACTTCCCAGGACAGAGGTTTTTTTGCGAACCAGTGGTAAATGAAAAAGTATTTTTAATAAGTATTGTTTATAATCTACATTGAATAAAAAAGTTTATGTTTCTGTTAAAGCACGTGAAGCCAACGGCGCCTGATGTCCTCCAGTCGTGTCGGTTTTTTTCAAGGTCAAAAAAACAATTGAAATACTGGTTGTACAAACTACTTACAAAACTTATTTATGAAATAGCTTGAAAGCCATGATATATTATTATTTTTTATATTTTTTATATTTATTATACATATATATTGAACCATGTATTTACTTATTTCGTAATAATCCTTTGCATACAGGTTTTGTTTAATAAAGTATTAAAGTTGGTAATAGAAAGTATAATTTCGGGAACTTTGTTGTACTATCGTATATATGTATACAAAACCCCATAAACAAATTACTGATTATGCCGAGTCGACATAAATGCACGCCGTATTCGTTTTCTTAAGCTGCAACCATCTAGCGAATTTAGGTCACATAGTACGGATTCAATCACAGTTTAAAGACTATCTTTATACTGTGGATTCAATACTCATAATGTTAGTGTAGTAACAATATCAATTTTCATATAGCGGTGGTAAATCACACGGTATTAGATGTTTATATTTAGTTAATGCACTTGAAACATTTGCACGCTACTGCGTCGCAATTCTGTAACGTTAGTATGTGTTGTATATCTTGTTACGAGTACATTGTAATTGCTTCTTACTACTACCTACTCTCTAGTATTTGATTTTAAATTCCTTCACGTATGAACAATGAATTTTGTGTCTATTTACGCTATATTTACCAAAATATTTTGTACTTAAATATAATCAAATTGCTAAGCAGAAATATTTTTGGTAGTAAGTGCTGTGATGCAACAAAGTGTTTACCTCATGCTGGTGTCTTGTTTTTGTTATAGGATAGGGTGACAAACGAGCACACAGTCCACCTGATGGTAAGTAGTTGCTGCGGTCCATAGACATCTACATCTATCCTCGATTACGAATCAAAATGCAGGTGCGTTGTCACCCGTGAGGACTAGATGGAATGCCTCGTTTCCAGTAAAAAGGGTCACCGGTCTCTACACTCACCATACGAAACACAGCAGCGTTATTTAGTCCGTGACAGTGTTGCCAGCACGGTGCGTATGTGTGATAATGCGGGAAAAACGCTCTAATTTTTTTATAAGATAGGGTTACAAACGAACACACAGCCCACCTGATGGTAAGTGATTGCTGTGGCCCATAGACATCCACATCTATCCTCCTTTGTGAATCAAAATGCAGATTCGTTGTTACCCGTGAGTACTGAGATGGAATGCCTCGTTTTCAGTAAAAAGGGTATCCGGTCTCTACACTCACCATACGAAACACAGCAGCGTTAAGCTACTATTTCGCGCTGGTATTCTGTGAGAGCGTGGTCCTTCCCCGGTCGAGCCGACCCATTCGTGCTACAACTATACTACTATAACTGGCTCTACCACATATAAAATGTTTGTCAACCACGTTTATGACATTTTCAATACCACGAATTGAAATTGTAATCCTATGGCCGTAGAGAACCTATGGCGCACTACAGCGCTGTTGTTACCCTGAAACTGCAAAGGGATCATAGACGATACAACTTGACAGATATAACTGTGCTGTCAACAAACAAGTGTGCATTGGGTGTTTACAACTGACGGTCGGTCCGATCTTCATTGGTTTAATGTCCACAGAGATACACGGAGTACGGAAATTACAGGCTTTATTTCGGTCGGCTTTACCGGGAAGGGACGCTTTTTAACGCTCTCACACAATACCAGCAAAAAATAGCAACATATTACTGCTCCGGTTCGTATCGTGAGTGTATATAACCTGAAATTCTTTTTACTTGAAACGAGGCACTTCATTTTAGTCCTCAGGGTAGATAAAGCATCTGAATTTTGATACTTAATCGAGAAAGAATAATTCTGAATCGAACTAACCCTGACTTTGTCTATGAGTCTACTATGTAAATTCATTTACCATCAGTAAGCTGTATTCTCGTTTATCAAGCTTAATTCTATTAAAAATTAATGAACTAAGTACTTAAGTTAACCACTCATAACAAAAACAATTATGAAGGAAGCTGTTAATCCATACAAAAATAAAATTTAAGTATCTCTTTGTAATATCAAAATAACACCCTTTTACTAAATGCATATGAAATTATAACAAAAAGAAGCATTTTTAAAATATTTGTGTCAGTCTGTCTGGTTATTCCGGCTAATCTCCGAAATGACTGATCTGACACTCATGATTTTTTATTCAAATAACCAGTTCAGTTTTTTCTATTATGTCGCTAAGATCAAAAAATATTATTCGTATTTCATCAGTATGTCATTTGTATCGAAATATAATTTCCAAAACACACGAATTAAAAAAAACCGAGCGAAGCTCGGTCAACCGGGTACTATTATATATATATATATATATATATATATATATATATATATATATATATATATATATATATATATATATATATATATACAGAGATACACACAGAGAGTCCGACGTGTTCACCCTTGCCCTAACAATGCGAGACCTGTGACTATATAGGGGTTACCCCATGAAAAAAAGAGCAGTTCATGACAGTAGTTGATGGCGGACTTGAACTCATGATTAATAAATAGTACGATGCATTGTCTATGTATTAATTTAAAACAGAATTGTATATACTTTGATACCATGTTTGCTTTGTTAGGACGTGGCTTATCTCTAATAATAATACTTTGTAAGGTTTATTTTGTTTATTACAAATAGGACGGCGTTATGACGAAAACTTAATTTCTCACCTGTACATTGAAAATTGCGTGAGCAAAACTAAGGTTACCACCCGTACTGTATATGTAGTACTATATTGTATAATAGTATATATCGTACTATATTTCAGTCACTTGTACTATATATTACAGAAAAATAATATAGTACGAACAATACAATATTTTATCCGTAATTCATTGTCGCGCTGTCTTATATTAACTGTGATTGGAATTCTGGAACGAGTAAGTTTTACGGAAAGAATTCTTACCATCATGAATGTAAAATTGAAATAAGAAGGAAAAAGAACGTGTAAGTATTAATATAGTTAAAAATTAGTTCTTAATTTATTTTAACATGAATCCAAATTGCTCAAACTCCTATAATAATTTTAAAGATAAAATAGATGGTAAGATGATTAGTTCATTGATGACCAAAGCGAAGAGCAATAACAAATATACATGAAACAATACATGAAGATTAAAAATAAATGTGTACTTTTTTGCTCTCGAATTTTACAAAAGTACTAATATATATTAGCATCTTTTTTGGGGAAAATATTGCTATATTTAAAAAAAAAAAGTAAAACCGGCCAAGAGCGTGTCGGGCCACGCTCAGTGTAGGGTTCCGTAGTTTCCCGTCCCTCACAATAAGAGTTCCCACTTATGAGTTTAAAGTTGGGTATCCATTGTTCACCCATGTTCGCGCTCCAGCAGCACTCCGCGCTCCTGCAATTGTAGTGGGTACTGTTGTTTCCATCCAAGTTCAAAATTATTTTCTTAGAAAGTCCTTATAAAGTTCTACTTTACAGATTTTTTTCATATTTTCTAAACTTATGGTTCAAAAGTTAGAGGGGGGGGGGGGGACATATTGTTTTTTACTTTTGGAGCGATTATTTCCGAAATTATTGACACTATCAAAAACTGATTTTAGTAAACCCCTATTCATTTTTAAATACCTGTCCAACAATATATCACACGTTAGGGTGGAAATTAAAAAAAAATCACTTCCCACTTTACATATAAGGGGGCTACCCTAATAAAACATTTTTTTCCAATTTTTATTTTACCAATTTGTCGGCGTGATTGATACACATATTGGTACCAAATTTCATCTTTCTAGTGCTAACGGTCACAGAGATTAAGCGAGGACGGACAGACGGACAGACAGACATGGCGAAACTATAAGGGTTCCTAGTTGACTACGGAACCCTAAAAAAAGGTGACAGGAAGCCACTGTGCCAGGGAGCCGTTTTTATTTAATTATATATCTACACATCTATACCCATATAAAGTTTAAGTTTAAATGTCGTGTGAGTGTGGAAACGAAACAACTGACTTTTATTGAGCATCACCATCACGTATGCATACCATTAAGACATGACTATGTTTTTTGACCAATTTTTAATTGTTTTGTCTGTATGTTTCTGTGTCTACTCATCAATCTGCCAAAGCTAATCTTCGGGGTGTCTAAACCAATTGTAATTAAACTTCATCAACAAATAGAGAGCAATCCCAGGAGTGATCTAGGTACATATATTTTTTCATTTACTATATATACATTTCAAAATGGTAAGTAGTTAATGATTATCTTAACCTAAATTACGCCACATTAACAGATCCAAGGCAGGCGAAACGCGTTGCTAGTTATTAAAATAAATAGAAGAAAAGGTTTTATTCTCCCCTTTATTACACAGATACATCAAATAATATCAATACAAACATACAACTAATCGCATTTCCACAAACCGATACATGATGACACTCAGTCATTATTACAGTTAAAACTAATGTTTTAATTACTAAACGATAACATGAACTTGACACTGACCTATTCACTACTTTAATAATAAATACATGAAGGTTTCTGAAACTAAACTGCAGCATTAACTTTACGCCATAATACCTGTCATATCTCCTGTGCTTAGTTTTACAATTTCATTGACATTGAGAAATATACTCGTCACAACCTTACATTACATTCACATTAAATCGGAATTGCACTGACGGTATCCTTAGTGGACAAAAATTTAAAACACTAGGTAACACTCACTCATAACGGGCCACAAGATTCGAGTACCTAGTCACTTTAACACTTAAAAATAACTAGGTTTGCACCTGATAACATAGAGATAGGTACTACTATAGAAATAAACATATTTATATGCAAGTTTTAAGCTGCAAATTATACACATATAGATGCAAAAACTTTCTCAAAATGCTTAAGATTTAAAGAGCCAATAATTGTCACATTAACATATTATCAATTATATTCATTTATTATAAATGCTAGCTAAAAATATCATATTCATCAGGTCATTAGTAAATCCCACGTAGTGTCGTTGCAATTTTGTATAACAGCTTGCAGACTGAAGATTAACCTAACTATAGTGAGAATCGTGTGGTTGGGTTCGTTTTGACGTTCGACGTTAGGCTTCGCTGGCGACCGAGCTTTGTTCGGCATTAGAAAAAACCCAAATCGTTAGAACAGTTTCGAAGAAACCAATCTAAGTATACCTCTAAAAATTGCTGCCTCAAAGTATAAGGTGTATCAATATCGATTATAAAACATTGTCTGTTTAAATTATTTCATTTTAGGTTACAAATTATTAAGCTATTGCATAGCTTCTATTGCGGGCCTTGATAGGGGCGCGGGGACCGAATCCAGAAATTCCGTAACGAAAAAACTTCACGCTCCCCACTCCGACGGGCACGGAGGTGTGGCTTGAAGGCCGTGCATTGTCTAACGTCGTTTCTTTTCGGCAGCCGTCGACACGGTGTTTGTGTGCGTGCAACTAGACGTATTGTACGACTCTACGAAGCTCGCACGAATCGAGACGAGCTGCTCCGAAATCGGACGAATACATAAGCAGCTGTTTATGAGAAAGTATATAGGTGTATAGATATTTATGTACAACAGTGAATAGCTGTACTTGTAAAATTTGTGTATAAAGTGTTTTGAATATGAATGAACAAAGTGGATTTATTATTTATTTATTTAATAAAAGAAAAAAAATTGTTTTCTTATCGGTCACCACGCTCAAAAAGTGTAACTTGATTGAATATCAAATAAAAAGAAATACTGCATAAATAAATAATTATAATTGCATAAGTTGATACAAAATGCTATGCAATAGCTTTACCGCGGCAGTCCCCGAGTGCCACACGTCTTTTTTTAATTATAAAAAAAGTGGAGTAGCAGCACAATAGGATCCACTACTCCATATCATCTCGTGATGACTTTAAGGGCGCCAGGGTAATGAAAAACGAGATGAACAGCAGCATCTTTTTCAACAACTCACAATAGTAAAAACTATTTTTTTTATAGTATAGGGTGACAAACGAGCACACAGTCCACCTGATTGTAAGTGGTTGCTGTGGCCCATAGACATCTACATTTATCCTCGATTACGAATCAAAATGCAGATGCATTGTCACCCGTGAGGACTAAGATGAAATGCCTCGTTTCCAGTAAAAAGCGTCTCCGGTTCTCTACACTCACCATACGAAATACAGCAGAATTAAGCTACTATTTCACGCTGGTATTCTGTGAGAGCGTGGTCCTTCCCCGGTCGAGCCGACCCATTCGTGCTACAACTATAAATCTAATATAACTGCAGCATGGCTCCACCACGTATTAATGTATCGGATCAAACAATTGACAAGGCTTACGACCAGGGTACGAGTATAAAGTAATGTCCGACGACCGACATAATCGAGCGGGTCTCACAGGATCACAGAGTACTGAAACTCGAAATGATCCATTGAATGATTGACCCGAATTACTCGGTTCGTAAAACGAATTAATATTTGAATGGATCACTAGAAATGAATGAATAACACATATCCACTGCACGACTTTGAACAAGTGGGCACTTTGTTCCATAAAATTATTTCTCATCGATCGATCCCATGCTAGTAAAAGGAATAGGCACAATGACGTTAGACAATCGAAGGTTTACAGTGGTTATAAATGGACAGGCCACGACAAATCAACATAGAGTGCGTTCCTTTGTGACTGAAAAAGTCGATCCAGCTGTAATCTAATGGCCGCTACACACGGTCAGTTCAACTGATAAGTTCAAACTAAAACTGTTTAAATTTTTTAAAATATTTTATTTTCTATATATAAAACTCCAATATTGATATATTTTTAATTATCAATATATCGAAAATTCAATATTTAAAAAAATATCAACAGTTTTAGTTTGAACTGATCAGTAGGAATGATCAGTTGAACTGACCGTGTGTGGCGTCCATAACACTTCCCAAGTGAGGATAGTCTAATAAGAAAGACACAGTCGATTCAATTTGGAACGATACAATATCATTACTATATTTTAAGCAACAATTTAAAAACGCTTATTTACACTAATTGTAACAAGTCAGAGTAACATGATGTAAGTAACATTACATTTCCAAAATTAATTTTACAGCAATTAATTTAATTTGTTTTAATTTTTGATATCATACAACATAGGTAATCTTTTAAGACAAAGTATGCCTCAATGTAAGCAATTATCTTTATAAGATATGCTGTAATCTAATAAAGATTTTCAACCGTCACCAAGGCGCCAAACTATTTATATCGAACTATATAAATACATTCTACGTTTATAATAAAATATTAAATTTAGCTCGGACACCTGGATGTAAAAATTTGGATGTAGTTTTATTGTTGGGGTTTTTATCGGGGCTCCCACAGTGAACTTGTACGACCTTTGCCCAGTTGATACGCAAGAGGGTCATCCTGAACATAGTTCTGCCATATTTAAACTGACTCATTTACGTTTATTGTAGCAGTTGAGAGTTCTACTATAAACAACCGCTTAAATACTGGAGGTGAAAAATGATTTTTCTTTCGAGTCAATTAAAATATGGTTACAAAAAAGGATTAAAGGGTTGATTTAGCAGCTCCTTTTAGATTTTAGTCTATATATTCGTTGATTTAAATTAACCTTTAGCTTTAACATATCATATAAAGACACATAACTATCCGAATCTTATTCTTATTATCACTGAATGCCATAAAAGTTATATGTTACGTAATTAAACATTTACGTTCCATTTATCCAGTAAATAAACGGATAATAACTGTTTATTTGTTAGAGTGGCCTTCCATGGTACAGCCACCTTTATACCGATGAAAGATAATGGCTCGTTTCCAGTAAGTTTTCTGCACTCACCACACCAAACACAGCAGTAATAAGTAGCTATTTTACACTGGTATTCTGTGAGAGCGTGGTCCTTCCCCGGTCGAGCCGAACCATTCGTACTACAATCATTACAGTCCAATTTAGGTAGTTAAAATAGAAGTTAGTAGGAAATAGGGAGTAAAGAGGATGTAAGTTAGGTTTGTTTATATTAAAGAAGGTGAATTGTGAATATTACTTCTCATTATTAAAACCCTCGGCTAGTATATTAAAATAAACCCGAACAATTGCGGGTAGCACTCGCGCCGTGTGGGTTCCGTATAAACTTAAATAAGTTTTATAGTTTTTATAGCTGCTAAGGTTTGCGGCGTTCTAGCAATTTTTTCTCCACATGACTTTAGACATTTTGTAAAGATGAGACCCTAAGATTTTCTTAGTAACCAAACAACATGCATTATAAAACGGCCCTACGATATATAGGTTTTTAGTGAAATTCACTTTCCCTAACAAATAAAATAATATGTTTAGAATATTCCTAATTAACTAAAATACACTTTCAAACACAAGAAGTAATTAATATATTTACCGTAATCTTTATATGTCTCACAAACGTAAGTATTTTAGGCTGAAACTTAACATTTTCTTTTACCGTACTTCTTTACCAGCATTAAAAGTTTTAATGACTGACTTTCATATTATAATTAAAAAGTTGGGAAGTAAATGTAATAAATATAAATGTTAAAATATTAAAAATACGACTAAAAAAATAGATTGAAATTTTAATATAATATCATTGGTATAAAGCCTGAGAGATAAATTTAAGAAGTATAAATTTTATAAATTAATTGTAGTATAAATTTTTGAAGATAAATTTAACTTGTGTTAGTTCTACTTATAGAATAATTTTTATCTCTTAAAGTGATCCCAAACATCTTTTATTGTGAATTTAAGGCGACACCGTGAAAAAATGCACCTCCTTTCATCGAATACTATAGGACTATGATACCACTAACGAAAGTGGGATTTTGATATAGGTAAATTCATGTCTTTATCTTTGATTGCTCAAAAACACGATTGTATAATTTTGACTCGATCATAATTATTTGCAAAACACCTCTAAAAAATCACTATACTTAGTTGAAATTACAACGGAATTACTTAATCTATATGCTTGGGAATCACTCAAATATATTCATAACATTAATATACATAATTTACTTGTTCATTATTTTGATTACTTAAATTAAATCAATAATTTAAAAAAAATTGGTTGCCTGTAAAGTCGGTATACGGGCGAAAGTTTTACGTGACAACGACTTTGAGTGGTAAAATAATTTTAATGTGAATATTCATTCGTATAGTAGGAAGAAGGATGAAATAACACTTTTTATGTCTGTCTCTCTCGCTCTTAGGCGGGCTAACCATGCCCGAGTGGAAGGGACGCGTGCCTCTCACTCGCTCTCATTGTGAGCGCATAACGTGAGCGGAGCGTAACGCAGTTTCTTGAAGTGTCACCCGGCAAACCAATTTATAAGACGTTGTCACGTCAAAAAGTATTTTAAGATTCTGTCAATTTCTAAGCGCTTTTAATTGTAGCGGGCGCTACGCAATTTTAGACCTTATGACGGCGTTTTTTCAAGTTTTTATAGAAATCATGTATTCACTCGGATCAGTACGGCGATAGCCTTTTCGATGTGTCGTCTTAAGGATTTTTAAGACAAAATAAATCGTCGAAGGTCAGTCTGTCTGGCTAGTATTACTACTATAACTACGAGTATAAACTTAATATATATAAATTACGTGTCACGTTGTTTGTCCGCGATAGACTCCTAAACTACTTAACCGATTTGAATCAAATTTGCACACCGTGTGCAGTTTGGTTCAACTTGAGAGATAGGATAGTCTTTTTGCCTATGAGTGATCCACAATGTTTTTTTCGTATTTAAGGATTTTTAATAGGCCATACAAAGAGTCGTCAAAAAGGGCAGAACAACGTCTATCTGGCAAACTAGTAGTTTATATTACAGAATCGCAAAAAGAACGAAAGTAAACACTAAAATTAACAACATATGTACGTAGCTAATACTAAATAGCTAAATGCGGCGGAACGCCTAAAACACTCCGTAATAATTCACGTTCAATAACCGACCTACCTCAATCAATACGGTATGGCAGTGAGGCAGTGAATACAGAGGTAGTTGGTGTAACAGGTACTTACTATTGAGCGCAGTGACTAAAGAGTTTACTCAGTGACGAAATACACAATCAAATGTCAGATGTTGATGGATAGATTCAATGGCGCATTAATTCAATAAAATTCTTCTTTAACGTATAAAAAACTAATAGGAAAAGGAATTTTTAAAATGTCTAACGGATATCATATAAAAGCGAATAATATATCATCATTACTAAACTATTTTTATCTTTGATCATTCCAACCTTAAAATAATAATTACAGGCGATCACCGATCAAACGTCCACTGCTGAACAAAAGGGTCCCCCAATGATAGTGTATATTATGAAGGAGTATATTAATATACACTACACTATCACTGCGCCCCCCATAGTTTACCACATAGGACAGATATTTACAACAGTTACCTAGCCCAGTTGGCGACCGCAGTTGTTTAATATTTTGCGTTATCAGGAATATATATTATATATATATATATCTATAGATTCGATGATATAAACAACGGCTATATAAATAAACGTACTCTGTGACTGCAATGGTGCTTGGCATCTGTTCAGATCCCAACTATTTTATTACTCTAATATTTTTAACTAGCTATTACCAGCGACTTCGGCCGGGTGTAACAATTTATTACGATTGTATTTCGTGGGTTTTAATTATTTTTCGCGGAACCCTAATTATTTATTTAAATAAAAATAGTCTAATAATCCTTATAACATCAGCTATCTGCCAGTGAAGTTCCGGTCAAAATTGGTCCAACCTTTTCGGAGATTAGTCAGAACAAACAGACCGATAAAAATTTAAAAAAAATGTGTTTTTTTATAAGTACTGTATATAATTTCATATGCATTTAGTAAAAAAAGCTGTTATTTTGCCATTACAGACACATCCATTTTATTTCGTCGTTTGTACTGAACTTGGCCCCTATTCACATTATTTATGTTTTGGTTTATTACTCTTCAGATACATGAGCTTCAACGCTTTGTCTTACATTTGCGTACGCTTATTTTCTTTTCATATAAGAATTAAATATCGACAAAGTTACTGGTGCGGTTAGTTATAGCCACTGTACTTGAAACCAACCGCACCAGTAACTTTGTTGACACCGAATATCGATAATTTGTAGTTTTTAAGTTTTTCTTTCGTATACGCCTAATAATGTAAATAGTTTCTGTGTTAATAAACACGAAGTGACCTACTTTTATGATGAGCGAGCGATAAAATGGCACTTCTCACTCGAGCTTAGGAACTTGCCTGACCATACTTCAGTGTGTTTAGGCAACAAGAGTTAGGGACTCCTGTTGCAATACAATCATGTTCTTAACATTGCTTTCTTAATAGTTATACATATCATAAAAATAATATTTAGTGGTACTATTATAAATTCAGTAGTTATTGAAAATTTGACAAAATCTTTTGGCACAATAAGACATTATGTTTACATATTATGTTCCATTAACAAATTCCGTTGATGAACTTGTGTAGTAGTAATTGGTAAAAATTAAAAGTAGGTAGTACTCGTATATCCGTTACTACGTAGTACTATTATTTGTTCTGTACCGTTACCCGTTACAGTCAAAACTCATATCCTGTCAATCTTTTCACTGCAAAAATTATGCAAAAGTAGTTTAAGCTGACTTCAAAAAAGGAAGTTCTTTATTCTACTCTATTTTTGTGTTACCTCAGAACTTTTTTCTAGGCGAACCGATTTTGACGTTTTTATTTTATTTTAAAGCTGGTGTTTCTTATGTTGTCCCATAAAAATTTGATTAAGATCTGACCAGTAGCTTTTGAGTTATCCTTAATAATGCGTATTTAATTAACTTCAACCACATTGATGATGTTCTCATTTTATTTATATTGAAGTCGGTTGTACAATTTTTGTAATTTTACCACTTGTATTCATTCCTTTTTTTTAACGTTACCCCAACTTATATCAATTAAAAGCGTTGTTTTGAGCAAGAATGTTAGTCAAAATTAATTTGAACTTATACTTTTTGAATAAAAGAAAAGTTTAATTATTTCTTTATGATATTTAATATCATTATAATGTACCTGCATGGCTTTAGGGTGGACGATTAATCTGCTATCACTCATATTGTGAGTTTTGACCAATAGCCTGAACTTTAAATCAGTCAAAACCAGTTTTCACTACAAAAATCCGTCAAAACTATTTTTGACAAAGGGCATCGGTCAAAAGTAGTTTTGACCAGTTACGAATTTTGACTGTAACATATTCATATAATATTACATAAATACTGGCCCCAAGGAGTATCGCTGTACAAAGAGTTACCATCTGATTGGATAAATCTGGTCTTGACCGGCCTTTAACAGCCAAACTCCGCCTGGATTATTGACACAAAATAACCTTCAATTTAACTTTTTTAATTTTATTTTTAAATTTAGAAAAATATTATACGTGGAAATACTTTTTAAAATCTAAGTTGCCGAAAACCTATGTTGAAATAAAATCTATTGCGTTTTATTGCCAGGACCAACTATTCCCAAAAACCAAGATTTTTATTCACTTGTAACAGCATCTTCAATTCCAAGCCCTGGTAGCCCTAGTACCAATGAATATGCATTTAAAAAATTCTTTAAATCATAGGTTTTTAGAAAATTTATAAAAGAGTTTTATTATATATACCTCTTTAACTACATTTTATACATTTATTATTCGTATTTATATCATTATTTTTCAATTTCATTTTTTTCCACTGAATGTACTGAATGTACTGTAATCACATAAACGAAGAAAATTTTTTCTTCCTCTTTTTATTTCTTAGTTACTTTAAAAAGAATTCTGCCATTGTCATGTTAGTATCTTTGTATGCAGTAGTATAATAAGTCTATGGTCACATCATTACTATTTTAGGACAGTAACAAATTTTGTATTTCGATATTGAATATACAAATTTTGAAATAATTTAATTATGCTAACAAGCATAAAATACTAAAGAACAATCATGCAATTACAATACATTTTGAACATGTATTTGGAACTTTCATAAGTCTTCACACTTCACTTTTAAATGTAGCTACATGTTTATACCTCCTTTAATTTTATATTCAAAACTTTCATAAGATGTGTAAATGGTCAATCGGCAACAATTATTGTTTGTGATCAATATTTAAGTTCTTACTAAGTTTTTATCATCAACATTATCATTGTGAAAGCAAAATCAATACCTAACAGGTAATGCTGCTCCGGATCTACTATTTGCCAGAGCACTATGGTTCATAAAAGATACCTTGATCTCTGCGATAGCTGTCAGTAAAAATTTCGCCTATGAAGTCCTGAATTTCTTAGTAGTACAGACAGTACCTCTCAATGTCATACTTTACGGGCATGCCGACCTAATTAGTGCATGCCCATAAAGTATGACATTGAGAGGTACTGTCTGTACTACTAAGAAATTCAGGACTTCATAGGCGTGATTTTACTGACAGCTGTCGCAGAGATCAAGCTATCTTTTATGAACTATAACAAAGTATCTACATATTATAATGCTTGAGCAGGATCATAAACAAGCCAACTTCATTAGATGTGTGGTTTGTTGTTTTGCTATCTGAACCTTTTTTTACTCAAACAATAAGTGGCCCAATTATTTCAACTGTAACTACATATTTTGTTTAGGCCCTAGTACGAATAGTTCTGTACTAAACTATAGTTTGATTACAAGATATGTTTAAATCAGACTATATAACTTGAAATTTATATGTTTACATAGACTGTTACCACTTTAAATTGCTTTTATATTCTGTAACCTTAGGGCTACAAAGTAGAAATGAACACTCAGAAAATTCAAATAGTTGTAATTAATCTTGACATTGTTTTTATTTGTTAGCTAAAAGCTAACCACAGACTCTGTTTAGTCAAAATAATTAAGTTATTAAGTGAAAAAAGAAAGTACTTATACAGAATGGGTCCCACATATATGCAATAAATGAAACCATATACTTGTTATCGTCTTTGCTGACGATATACAAAAAATTAACGTAATCGGTCCAGTAATTAGGTCAAAAAGTAGAGTTTTAATTTTAAGCAAATTTGAACACTCTATAGAATTGGGTCACTAAGTCAATGATTCAATGAACTTGAATCCTTGAACATTAAAAAGCGACGTTGCCACGCAGTGCAAACTATTGGTATTGCGACATATCGACAGCGGTGTCTTTTGTCGGCGTGCCACCCGCGTGCAACGTTGTCACTCTTCCAAGGGGTCAAGGTACGTTGTCTAAACAAAGTGTTCACTTTAACTGATTTTAATATTTATTTTGTTTGAAAATTTCACTTTTTTTTTACGGGTTTTAATTTAATATTTAATTTTTCTACACTTCTACGGACTAGTATTACTTGTGGTTCCATTTATTGCATATATGTGGGACCCATTCTGTATATTTATTGTTTGTTACATTAATTAACCTAAATTAGTTAAGCTAAATTGGGTGCTGTTTTTATGTCAAAATATCTTCAAAACCTCATGGACTTTTTGCTCTCTAAAGGGCATAATTCAAAAATAAATAAATTTCAAAATGAAAAAATTTATTTAACAAACAAAAAACAAAAGTACACATATCAACATTTTTAATTCTGTAGTCATCAAGTTAAAAACTGTGCCAGACCTAACCCAAATAACCATCCAATAACAGGCATACAGTGGCTAGTAATAATGTGAGTCATCTGTACACAATCTAAGGTAGAAAAATACTTTTATGACCATTTTATGTAACTTACTATTTTTAAAAAATTACCACAGTATTCAGACTTACATTGCATTCCCTGGCATAAACATTTGCATGCTCATTAAGCATGTATCAATCAGCAAGACACATATTTGTTAAAGAATAATTACCTGGCAAGTGTTGTTGAAATTTGAACAATGCAAACTGCACTTAAAAAGGACCCACATTTGTGCTAGAGATTAACACTATGCCAAATAAGAGCCCAGAATTGCACATAAATTTCATTACAACATAACATTATAGGTAAGTTAGGATTATCCCGTTGACCTATCAACACTATTTTAATTTATGATTAACAATTAATATCAATATAATATTAGGGTCCACAAGGGCCAACACAGTGGCACCACAAGCTACTATTACTGACATTGCAAGATTGGTGTAATGTTTTATTTTTATTCGGTTTGTGAGCGTTGAGAGATCGACGGAATAAATTAAAAGTACAAGATTATATTATAAAATGTCTGTTTCATTAAATCACATATGTTAAGAACAAAGTTTTAGATACCCTCATTAGCATTTATATAAAACGGAATATATCAGAACATGTACTCAATTACCAATTAACCTATCTTTAGTTTCTTCAATACACATCTTTGTCAGTTTACTATGTGGTAAAGTCAACTGTGTCTTTTTAATTGTTCTATGTTATCATCACAATCAGTTTTTTTTCTTTTCCGAGTATCAAACCTAACTCCTGTTTCTTGAACAACCTTTTCACTATTTTTAATAGCTGATATTATATTTTCTTTTGACGGTGCAACTAATTTGAACTCATCTATACTCTCACTTACTGGAGGCTCCACAAGATGCATCACAATTCTTTCTAAATGCTTTGGATGTTCTACTGGAGCTTCATCAATGCATGCTGCTTGTTCACTATTATTCTCCATATCAATTATAACAGAATATTTTCTTTTCATTTCATCCATCATTCGTTTACCATAGTCCTCTCCAATGACACTATTTACGCAGACAAAACTTTGTACTTTTTTAGTGTTTTTGTCTATTTCAAGAAAACCACGCGTCCTCATATAAATAAAGTGACCAGAACGTGACATCAATCTGTAATATGACTCACCAAATTCTCTACTTTGATCATACATTTGTCGCAACACACATATAACCCAACGAACATCTTCTTTATGCATAAACACAAAAGCTGAGGTACCAGTGACTTCTTCAGTCATATAACCGACTGCCAATGATATACTTTGATCACATTGCACTATGCGACCATCAATTAAATGTCTCGTCCAGTATTCAGAATATGCTGTAGGTGATAACAAACGAGCCGGCATACAACTGGACAGGACATGGACCATTCCAATGAACACAAAATCATTACCGCTGGATGAAAATGTGCGGTTATGCCTAACTCTTTGCCTTCTAATTATTTGCTCATCCTGTACCCCATTGGCAGTTGCTCGATCAGATCTCCTCAACATCCCATTTATGCGACATCTTTCATATTTAGGTGGATCTAATTTAGCACCTGCTCTCATTAATCGTACATGAAAATTATGGTGCTGTTTAAACAGACTTTCATCACACCCAGTTTGTAATTCTGGTGGATAAATATGAAACCGCAGTATTTCTTTGTCTTCATTGTGTACATATTTATAAATGTCTTGTCCCAATAAATCTATGTGACAGTAGCCCAACTTCTCTTGAACATTAGGCGAAACAATAAAAATACGTCCTCGACATGTTACAGCAAACATGAAACCTCCAAACAGATCAAAATATTTCATAACACCCGAAGACCACGTTTCTAAATGACGGCATTTTATGGAATCACCAAATACATGTTCATTTCGTAACTTATCAGCTGCAAGTCGCAAGACACTCGTTTTGTCTATTTTGCGCTGAGTGGGTATTATATCAGACAGGAGGGACATTATCAGATCTATTTCCGCCTTATACTGACTTCTACGATGTTTTTCTGCTATAATTCGGGATTCTCGATCACTCGCCTTAGCTGAAGGCATTTCCGGAGAATATGGGTCCGATGAGGAGTCACCAACACTCGCAGTGCCATGGGACGCATGCATGATGAATTTATGAGATGGCACAGCTGCAGACATTCCAAGCTCAGGACTGGCAAGACCTTCCTGACCACTAATTGCCGAATGCATGGCAAGACGTGCATTTGTTGAATCAGAGGATGTCATCTTAAATGACAGAAATATTTAATACACCGATGTCCTTGTTTGTCTTGTTCATTACATTGTACTTATCAAAATCACCGAGTAATACTTTTACATTGTTAGAAAACTTGAAATGCTCACTTGATTGTGATAAACTACTTTTTAATTTGCATAAATAATAAAAATAATATAGGATTTTATATTAAATTTCTTATGAATAATAATAACAATAATAATATTTTATCACTAATTTCCACCAAGAACTTATCTCACACGCGCTGTTGTAGAACTACCAGTACCACCACAGACTACTATTATATACACAGTAATCTATGGACCTCTAGTATATAGTCAGTAATCTATGCTATGGACTAAGAGGATACTAAGAACTACTAAGCTACTAACCATAGAGTAGCGATGTTAGACTTCGATGAGCATCGATGTTAAAAATTAAACATCGATGTTGCCACATGTGAAACATCGAAACATAGAAGTTAATGTACCCATAATCGATAAATAAGAACAGCTTATGAACAATGAGAACCCGCGAAATCAATATTAACTATGATACTACTATTTATATTGTCCGTTCATCTTAAATTGACGCGTGAGTGATTGGTAGCACTGTTTCCTTAGCCGTCATCTTTCTTTGAATTTGATCGCTCGCAATCTGTGTGCTCGTTTACTTCTTAATTATGTAATCTTAGTTTTAAAAATGCTAAAAGTGGTTAAAATTGCTGAAACTGAACTAAAAGGCTGAAAACAAGCTGATTTAGCCATTACAAGTTCGTGCCCGAATTGCCTACATGACCGGTATGTTTTTAGGGTGACCAGTTACAAAGATTTAGACCAACAACAGATTTAGACTAACATCAAATTACTTGTCGAATTGCGATATGAAATAAATTTAAAGGTGTGTGTACTACACTATGGAAAATGTTAAAACGACTAGGATATAAATACAAAAAAGGTAAATCAAAACGAAATTTTTTAGTGAAACGAACTGATATATCTGTATGGCGATATAGTAACTTGAATGAAATTAAAAGATACCGAGAAGAGAGGCGGGCTATGGTCTACTTAGATGAAATATTTATTCATTATTCATATGGGGTCCAAAAATTTAGCAGTCAGTTTCTGAAGAAGGTGTATTGGTCAGAGAATTCTGGTACGTGTAGGCGATGGATAATTGCATACGCTGGAACTACAGTCGGCTTCATTAATTATGAGTTACTGCTATTCAAGTTACAAACTAAATCATCAGACTACCATAACGACTGAGTTTTACCAAACCTGGCACATTATTGTGTGATTGTGATGGACAATGCAACATATCACACTGTTCAAAAAAGAAAAGCCCTATTATGGCAAGCCTCAAAGTAGATATGGTAGAGTGTTTTCACCAAATTTGCCAAAAAATGTTTTATATAAATTAATTTAAAAAAACCAAAGCCCATTTATAAAGCTGACAAATTAATAAAATCACATGGTCATAATGTTTTGCAACTGACCCCATATCATGCGCATTTAAATCCAATTAAGGTAATATGAAGAGACGGTTCGCAAAGAAAAATGTGGCCAGAGAGATGATCAAGTGTAATCACTTATAAAAGAATTGTTTGGCTCAATAAGCAATCAGCTTTGGAATAAAGAGTGCTCACAGGTTATAAAAATTTAAGATGAGTCCATAGTGAAAGATAAAAAATAGATAAAAGAAGTGAACGCTTTTTATTGTGAGTTGGCAGTGACACTGGCGAAAGTGATAGTGACAGTGAGCATCCAAGTAACATTGAAGAAGATATGATCCCTTTATACCTTATTGATCATAATTATATAAAGTGATTCTTTTAATCCTGTCTTAATTGATTTAACCTGAATGTTCCCATTGATATATGAATTGTTTCAGAGAGTACACTATGACACTTAAAAAGTCACATAAGTATAGTCATCAGCACCTCCGTAGTAACAGTTGAATTACGAAATTAATGCCCTTACTCATACGAAATAAAGACGTTTTTAAGGCTTAACTGTTAGCGCTAAGTGCGTCCAACTGTACATGCCAAGTTTGAACCCGCAAGCTCGTGCTTGAGATGCATGCATACATTCTCTTATATCCCGTTCCATAATGCCTGTCCCTATATTTCGGGAACGCCATTCGCATTGAAACGTGCAACACTGTAAATTACAGGGCTACCAATCGAATCAAAATATAAATAAAATCAAAATACTCTATTCCAATTACGAAGTCCCATTTGATAGATGTCTATAATCAAGTACTAGTAAAGTACCGCTTTAGTCGATACTTGACGATATTGATCTTCGATTACTATAAAGAACAAATTAAAATCGTATTGACAGAAAAAGGATAAGCATCAAATTAAAATTTATAAAACTGTTTTTTAATTTTAATTAGATAATATTACATGATATTTTTATCAAGAGGTAAAAGGAACATATTCATCATCACTAGCCGAAATCGATATTTCATGGTCGGCATCGTCGTCATCACCCTCATCGTCGTCTGTAGAGTCTCCTGTATTTATTATAATTCGGTTATCTATGACGGCATCAATATATATGTCTCTGTCCCAATCATTGAAAATCAAATTTTTTATTCGTAAAACCACACTTTCCCAATTCGCGGCAGTAACACTATCACAAGCTTATGCAACAATGACAGCATTTTGTTTGCAGTAATCGGTGAGCTGGTATATTTACGAGCCGCATAACCTAAAATAAAGGTTTGCGTAGCAACAGATAAAATGTTAAAATAGGTAAAAATAAATTATAAAAAAGATTTGTTTAAATTCTTGCCTTTAATTTGTTCATTCAAGTTGGTCAATAAGGAACAAAACCAATCCTTAAATTTAACAAAATTCATCTCTTCGTGGTATTCCACAGTTTTCTTATGTTTAAACGCCAAGAGGCAGTTCGGAAAAAATCCCTTCATGGAACCCGCATGACAAATAATTAAGCGTTCGCCTTTGCCACTAGGTACTTTTGTGGAGGAGTGAGGAGTGTCGTCTGTCCAAATCCTCCAACTGTATGATTAGCGGTTAGCCACGTCTCATCTAAAAATATAACATTATTCCAAACGGAAATAGACTTTGCTGATCTTAGAAAATTATCTCTATATCTCTACGTTCCATCAAAATCCGCCTTTTACCACATTTTTTATAAGAAAAGCCAACGTTTTTTAAAACCCTCCAGAAAGAAGTTCTACTACTGTGAAACAGTCCAGATTCTCGTAAAGTATTTGACAATTTTTCAAGAGTCGGCAATTCCTTCCTACTATAGTAGCCATAGACATGGTTTCTAATGGCGTCGTTATCAAAATTGTCGATATGTGTAACTATCGATCTTCTAACTTTTTTCTTAAGTGGCGACTTTAATTTGTTATCTTCCATTAAATCTTTACCATGTGTTTCCTTACTTATTCGGGAAACAGTTTTTCTACTAATACCAAGAGTAGCACTTACTCGGTTAGTCACTTGTGAAAGTGGCAACAATGGACCACCATTCTGATACTCTCTTTCAAAGTAATCTTGTAGACGTACTACAAACTCTCGCGCTTGACTGCGCATCACTGTTCTTTTAGTGGTCTCAGTTTCAGCCATAGTTTTTATAAATACAAAAAAAAAACAAATCAAATAACTACAATAACAAGAACAAAATAAAAACACAACACAAAATCAACTAAACTGAACACGCGTATCCTATACAAGGTTTCTGCACTCGTACTGAAGAGACAAACAAAATGGCAGTCGTGATCACGAGGTGGACACTGTATTGACAGATTTTCACTCGCGAAAAGAATCTGTCTATAATCGTTTTTATACGATTCTTTTAGTCACGTCACTATGTAAAAAAGTAAAAATAAAACTATAGAACGTAAACGAAAAACGGCAGTAAAATATTATTATCTTTTAAAGTCTTAATTATTTTGGGCACGATGTCTAAAAACAATATGTTGATTGTGTGTGTGAATTAATTGTACAATGATTTAGATTGATTGAGTATTTTTTAAATAAATGATGATTTACGACCATGAACAAAAAATTATTATTATTTCAAATTATGCGAAACGTGAAGAGTTACGTTCTAAGAAGTGTCAAAAGAGACTTCGTAATTGGAATAGAGTATAAATCTTGCATCTCCTATTAAAGGTTTAAAATTTTGAATAATTCAGAATTCCTAAACACGTCGGTTACCTAAAAAATTTTCATTACGGTGTGTCAAATTTAAAACACAGTCACGGTTGTCACTGCTTTCGCTTTATTATTCTGTGGTGTCGTTGTCGGTTGTCGCCTTTTTTTTGCGCCTGAAGCAAGTATGGGCAACCCCCCGGAAAGCGGGGGAGGGAGGCGGTGAATGCTCTTAGCATACCACGCAGCCGGCTGCGTGGTTATGTGGAGACTTTTACTCACTAAACACCGCCTTGATGGATTGGCTTACCGATCTGACGAGAGATCTCTAAGCCATATACGAACGCGACCCTCCTTGGCAGAACGGAGGGCGCAGGCAGAAAGGAGGGCGCAGGTTGTCGCCTGTGGTCACTGACCTCTATATATACAAGTACGCTGGACTGGCTATACCATACAAAATGACTGTGCCAATTTGAAGCGCCGCTAAAGGATGTCTTGAAAAATAAAATTGACATAATATGCCAAAGTCTGTTGTCTTATTTAAATTGTATTTTAATTGTCTTATTTTAATTGTATCTTATTTATTTATTTTATACGTGGTAGAGCCATGCTGCAGTTATATTAGTAGTATAGTTGTAGCACGAATGGGTCGGCTCGACCGGGGAAGGACCACGCTCTCACAGAATACCAGCGTGAAATAGTAGCTTAATGCTGCTGTATTTCGTATGGTGAGTGTAGAGAACCGGAGACCCTTTTTACTGGAAACGAGGCATTCCATCTTAGTCCTCACGGGTGACAACGCATCTGCATTTTGATTCGTAATCGAGGATAGATGTAGATGTCTATGGGCCACAGCAACCACTTACCATCAGGTGGACTGTGTGCTCGTTTGTCACCCTATCCTATAAAAATAATTGTCTTATTTAATAAGTCTGTATTTTGAACTTTTAAACTAAAAAAACGAAAGTATTTTGTTGTTTGATTGTGTATAATATTAGTTACATAATAAGAATTATTTTTATTAATAGTGAGAGTGTGCGTAATCTGCAAAACTCGTGACCAAAAGGAAAGTGGTATAACATTTCACAAGTAAGTGAATTTGCAGCAAATATTAAACAAATTAAAACTATTTGATAATATAAGTACTCAAAAATTTGTTACTAATCTTATTATCATATATACCAACATGTTTGGGTGTATATTACTGAGTTTTGATAAACAATAAAATTCAATAGGGTTGTCGAGTTCCTTGTCTATAATACTTATCGATGTTCTTTCCTACCCATATGTGTTAACAAAAAGAGGCGCCAACAACGGTTGATTATCAAATGTTTATTAATTAACAGGTTTCCAACTGAACGTAGACTAAAATTACGGCTTAAAAGCATAAATATTGTAAATTGGCGTCCGAAACAAAATGATCATGTTTGGAACAAATAGATTATTATTTCGAATGTTTTTTTATTTCTTCTTTCCTCATTTTCCACCAAACTCAAGGGCCATAGCCAAGTGTCGAAAAATCGCCAGATGATGTCGAGCCACGTCGGATGTGTGTTGGTGGGCTGCGGCTGGAGGAGATTCCTCTCCCTGGACCGCTGTAGTCAAGGTGGAGTCGTAAGGGAAGAGGAGTGTTGGTATGGCAATTGGCGATGCGCCACTTGACTATCTTTCGCGACTTTGGTGAGGCTGCACCACTTGATGCTTTCAAGTGCTCGTTTTTCCCTGGCTCCATTCACATATCGAGCTCGGGGAGTCCGTAGTGCAGCTCGTATCTCTATAAATGTTTCCTCGGTTTAAGATCTCTTAGAATATTTAGAGACGATACGACGGTATGGGTTTGGTTGCTAGAGAGAGACAGAGAGAGAGAGAGAGAGATAAAACATTAGTGTGGGATACTACTTGCGAACACTTTGACAGCATCCCATCTCAGGTGTACCTCGTCTAAAGCAGGGGTGGCAATAGAGGCAACTGAACCAAGTAAATAGCCCAGAGTATCTGGAAGATAAGTACATATTTGTGCAATTTGCTGTAGAGACTATTGGTCCGTAGGGTGCACGTGCGGTGTAGTTCCTAAAAAACTGTATCTGTGACTGATCATCGCTGCTGGTAATAAGAAGTTGTTTAGTTTGTTGTTTCCTCGCTTGAAGACTAAATATAGCCATTCAGTGAGGACACGTAGCCAGCATTCTTGGGACGATACCACAGAAAGTAGGACTTTACGATAATTTCAGTTATTTTTTATATTGTAATTTCAATTTCGAAAATGACGTTGTCAATAACTGATGACTATGTAATTCAAAGTTTACATTTTTTATATTATCTTGCTAGCTCGTACCTGGCTGCCATAGCTGCCACAGAAGAAACAATTGTGGAAATATCATTAAAAATGTGGAACAGTTATATTGTATAATTAGGAATGATAATACAATCATTGAATTAGAATGATATATAACTTTCTATAACTTTCAAATAAATAGTCGGTATAATACACACGCCACCTCGTGTCAGTTAATTGTACCATGCGTATAACCTTCGCACAAGTGCAACCAAAAAGTTGACTAGGTTTGACCGCAATCTGATGAACGGTATGGCATCGTAGAAAGTACGAACAAACATACATTTTTATATAGTAGAAAATATTTTACTGTCTATAGACAGACCTGTAGTTGATTAGAATAGGCGTTATTATAGCAGCTGATTTGTTTATTTATAATACTAGAACTAAATGAACGGTTGACAATAAATTATTTTAGAAATTATGTTTTTATTTTTATTTTGTGTAGTTAGTTTATTCTTAATAATTTTTAGTTGAATGGTCTAAGGGCTACAATGGCTATCCGAGTACAGAACCAGAGTACGAAACTAGTCCAACTGTAGAGATGTGTAAGACAAGGTGTCGTAATATCCCCGAAATACTTTACCGCCGCATTGGAAGACGTTTTCAAGCTACTGGACTGAAAAGGACAAGGATATTAACGTCAATGGCGTCACTTACCTTCGTTTTGCCGACAATATAGTCCTTCATGCAGAATCGCTGAAGGACCTACGCACTATGTTCAATCGTGTCTCCCAACGGATAGGACTTAAGTTAAATGTGGACAAAACAAAAGTCACGTGTAATGTCCATGTCACACCTATGGCGGTGGTTTTTGGGAGCACTTAGCTGATGTTGCTGGACAAATAGTCTGACTAGGTAAGTTCAACTTCGACCAACAGATCAATCGACGGATTCAACTAGGCTGGGCAGCGGTCGGGAGATTACAACACATCTCCTCGGCAGGAATACCTCAAAACTAGATTATACAACCAGTGGGTGTTGCCAGTGATGAACTATGGATCTGAGACGAGGTCTTTCACTGCTGGCTGTATGAGGTAGCTCGAAGTTGCTCAGCGAGCTATGAAGGGGGCTATACTCAGGGGTTCAAACTTAGAAATGAGGATATCTGCAGCAGAACCAGAGTGACCGACATCGCCCAATGGATTAGAAAGCTGAAGTGGCAATTTACCAGCCATATAGCTCGAAGAACCGAATACCGATGGGGAAAAAAGTTTCTCGAGTGGCAGCCTCGTACCGGCAGGTGAAGTGTAGGACGTTCCCCCACTAGATGGAGTCAAAAACTCGTAAGAACCGTGCTTTGTTTCACGATGATGAACGATAACGACATTATATTAATCCATCATATTAATCCATCTATCCATAGAGTCCATTATATTTATTTAGGTATAGGTAGGGTATAGAATCCCTATTATTAGTTCCGTGACGTGCACTTCTGCTGTCAGCGACAAAATGGCGGAAATCAAATCGCTTCAGATGTCACGGTGAATAGCCAGTCCAGCGTACTTGTATATATAGAGGTCAGTGCCTATGGTTCATAAAAGATAGCTTGATTTCTGCGACAGCTGTCGGTAAAATCACGCACATGAAGTCCTGAATTTCTTAGTAATACAAGCAGTACCTGTCAATGTCATACTTTATGTGCATGCCGACCTAATTATATAGTGCAGGTTTTTTCATAATAATTATTCTAAGTAAATTGATATTCAAATTTATGATTTTTCCCCTTGATACCCATATAATTTTGAAACAATATGAAAGTATCTACACAATTCAATAATATTTATCTGCCTTTTTGAGCTTGTCATAACGAGTTTATTACTTGCTTGAAGGTTATGAAAATAAATCACTGAGCGATCGTGAGCATAGATAATTTTCCTGCAGAGTACATTCGACTGTGCATTTTATAAACGGCTGTGGAAACTTACTCTTGGGCTGCCCGACGAAAAACTGTGAACAAAAGTGACGGAAAATTCTATTATTTCGTTTTTGTGTAGTTTGTAAAGTTTTCTCTATAATCAGAAAGTAGTTTATATAAAACCGAGATCTAAATTGTAATTTAGGTCCAATAGTTAAGTTTTCATACCGGATTTATGAGTGTATAGGAACATTTTTCTATTAATATAGTTGTAGCACGAATGGGTCGGCTCGACTGGGGAAACACTCTCATAGAATACTTGCGTAAAATAGTAGCCTAATGCTGCTGTGTTTCGAATGGTGAGTGTTGAGAACTGGAGACCCTTTTTATTGGAAACGAGGTATTCCATGAGTGTTGAGAACTGGAGACCCTATTTATTGGAAACGAGGTATTCCATCTTAGTCCTTAGGGTGACAAACGCATCTGTCGCAAACGCGATTTAAATATAGGTAGAATTAATGTTGCTAAGAGGGCAACACTAGTGTCTCGAAGGCAACACTGGTTGAGACAGGGAGAAGTGACTTAAATGTTAGTGTCGAATTAAGTGTCAGTTGGAAGTTGTGGTTCGAAGGAGACACTACTATCCAACAAGAGTTGCTGTTGCGTCTTGGCAAGGAGATATTGGTAAGTGTTATATTATATTATAATATCTCACTGCATTTCATATTGTTGAAACGTTACCTAGATGTGGAGGCTAAGGGAGAGCTATAAGGGGTGGTTGGAGGATCTTCAGGGACAAGAGGTCGCGACAAAGAAATATTTCGTAACAGATATTCACTAATACAGAATATAAGGATATATACGTGTCCTTCATGTGGGTTCAATCGCATAAAGAACCCCCGATTCGAACTTGGGCAATAACCGATTCGCGATGGAACGATAGGTCTTCGCGACAGCATCTGCATTTTAATTCATAATCGAGGATAGATGTAGATATCTACGGGCCACAGGACCACTTACCATCAAGTGGACTGTGTGCTCGTTAGTGTCCTATAAGAAAAAAATTAAGATTGAAAATGAACAATGAAAGATTAGAAAAGAGAAGAAAAATAATAACATTCATCATCATCGGCAAAAATATAACAAATGAACTATATATTTGTTAACTTCTTCAAAATTTTTAATTGCTGTTTGACACTATTTTTTTATTAATTTCTTTTATTTCATTAATAATAAACCATAAACAACATTACGAATTTTTTCATGTGCAAAAACATCGATAATGGCCAACATCGAAGTTTTGAGTAGAATCCTAGCGATATAGTACCTATGGAGGCGGCATATTCTACTATAGAAATAATAGTTATACAAATATGTATAATATCGACACACTTGTCAAAAACAGTTTTGTTTCTTTTTAACAAAGCAGTAGCTTCATTAGAAAAAGGAGACAACTACAGTTTGCCAATTGCTTATTTTGACAACACTTTCGTGTGACGTCATTAGCTCATCAGTGCGTGACTGCATCGCCATTCGCCATTTTAAGCGCCGAGTTTTGTGGTAAATCTGCTGTCAAACTGTTGCGTGCTAAAAGCTTTTTTGTTGTGTAGTGCAGTGCCCTCATCTTCTCTTATAGTAGGTCTTTTTCTTCCATGTATATTTTATTATGTTACTAGATGACCCTAACCACCACATAAATTGATTTGATTGTAACTCTTAATTGAGAGGCATTTCTGAGTTTTTGCAAAACTAACGTACGGCAATTGATTTTTAAATTGAAATAATTTTGTGAAGCATAATTTCATCACTTAGCGTGTTATAAATACTTTTATATTTTGACAGTAATTCAATGAATGAAGTAGTTAAATTGTGTCACTATTCACTTATAATATTGTAACTTTTCAGCATATATCAAAGCAAATAAGTGTCCTACAACTTATTTCAAGAATAATGGTAGGGGTGCATTTTTTAATCCACGATTTCATGATCATGCCAGATTTTCGAATTTTGTGAAAAAAAATAATTTTAATTTAAAATCTGAATAATTAAATAAAATATGATATATAACTTGCTTGTAAAACTTACTATTTGTGATGAATTATGTACAGAACAATTAATATTAAAAATTAATAATAATGATTTCTTATATTTACGCGAACACTACACATGATTAAAACTACTTTTACGGATTTTATCGCGTTTATTTTTACTTCTTATTTTTAATTCCCGACGTTTCGGGCGCTTTCCAGCACCCATGGTCACGGGGGACTGAGATGACTGACGTCCCGATGACATTGTTAAACCCGGAGTACCTTCAGCTTTTTTAATTATTGTTTATGACCATAAACAATAATTAAAAAAAAAAGCTGTACCAGCGCTCATTGAAGGGAACCTAGTGCAGACATTCATCGACGGCATCCGCGACCTGGAGGTCAGAGCTGCTGTGAGGCTCGGGCACCACGAGACGCTTAAGGACGCCTTGGCCCATGCACTGGAGGTGGAAGCCGTGCGGCAGGATCATCGTTCCCATCGCGTCGGGGAGGTTGCAGCAGTTACGGTTCGCGACGAAAGGATACAGCCCTAGGTGCTATGGCTGTGGGGAAAGGGGCCATCTTCGGTCCAGCTGCCCTTAGCACACCCTAGAAAGGGAAGGTGAATGGTCTCAGAAAGGAAGTGCGGCTAACAGCACCACCCAGCAGCAGCAGGAATACGACTTTACTATCAGACACTGCAGCGGGAAATCTCACGGCAACGCATTATCAAGAAGACCTTGTCCTGAAGATTGCAACCATTGTAGTAGGCAAGAGAGTAAGGAAGTGGTATCCGTGAGGATGCTCAGGACAGACCACCTCAGCAACGGGTGGAAGGACAGCCTACGACATGCACAGCAGGAAGATCCGGACATCAAGCCGATTCTGGGATGGATGGAGGCCCGTGCTACCAAGCCTAAGTGGAGGGACGTCTCAGCGATGAGTTCAACCACGAAAAGCTATTGGGCCCAATGGGACAGCTTGCTGCTTCAGGATGGAGTCCTGTGCCGTAAATGGGACAATGGTCGAGGAGACAGCAGTCGTTTGCAAATGGTTGTCCCTAAAGCTAAAGTGCCGAATGTTCTACAGCTGTGCCATAATGGTCGTTCAAGAGTCCATCTGGGAGTTAAACGAACTCTACTGAAGGTCCGAGAACAGTTTTACTGGGTCCATTATCGTGACGATGTCGAGGATTGGTGTCGTACATGTACAAGTTGTGCGGCTGTGAGGGGACCTCAGACACGGAGTAGAGGAGCATCGAAATTGTACAATGTTGATGCACCACGGGATAGGACATCCCTTGACATTGCGGAGCCGTTACAGAAAGGTGCAAAGGGGGCTCCTAAGATCGTCCATGTGAATCACTTGGCGCGTTATTATGGGTCCGATAATGCTCGGGACGAGCATGTCTTAGGAGGGGGCAGCGTGGAGCATCAGGCGATATCCCGGTGATCAGGTCTGCAGGCAGCCGTAATTCTCTTCCAAAGTTTGCGAAAGCTGGTGTCACTGATGTACTTTCGTGAACAGCGCTTCGATATGACAACAAAAACGGTTGTATGTGCTTGTCCCAATCTCGTTGCCGATTGTCTACAACTTTTGCTAGGTACTTCTCCAATGTATGATTAAATCGTTCTACCATTCCATCAGATTGCGGGTGATAAGAAGTCGTTCTTGTTTTATGAGTACCCATAACTCGGCAAGTTTCCTGGAATATTTGAGACTCAAAATTCCTTCCTTGATCGCTGTGAATCTCTAAAGGTACTCCAAAACGACAGAAGACTTCATGAACTAGTTTATCTGCAACTGTTGAAGCTTCTTGATTTGGAATCGCGAAGACTTCTGGTCACTTAGTGAAGTAATCTATCACGACCATGAAATACTTGTTACCGCTTTCACTCTCCGGAAACGGCCCCGCCACGTCAGTGGCTATTCTCGGTTGTATGCGGAGTCCCCAAGGAACTGACTTATATGTTGGGAACTAACAACCGTGCCACCTAGTGTCAGTTAATTGTACCATGCGTATAATCTTCGCACAAGTGCAACCAATAAGTTGACAAAGTTTTACCGCAATCTGATGAACGGCATGGCATCGTAGAAAGTACGAGCAAACATGAATTTTTATATAGTAGAAAATATTTTACTGTCTATAGACAGACCTGTAGTTGATTAGAATAGACGTTATTATAGCAGCTGATTTGTTTTTTATAATACTAAACTAATGATGAAACTAATAAACGGTTGACAAAATTATTTTAGAAATTATGTTTTTATTTTTATTTTGTGTAGTTAGGTTAATCTTAATAATTTTTTAGCTGAATGGTCTAAGTGCTACATGGTTATCCGAGTACAGAACCAGAGTACAAACTAATCAAACTGTAGAGATGTGCAAGACATGGTGACGTAATATCACCGAAATACTTTACCGATGCATTGGAAGACGTTTTCAAGCTCCTGGACTGGAAAGGATATGGTATTAAAGTCAATGGCGTGTACGTCACTCACCTTCGATTTGCCGACAATATAGTCCTTATGGCAGAATCGCGGGAGGACCCACGCACTTTGTTCAATGACCTCAATAGTGTCACTCAACGAATAGGTCTTAAGATGAACATGGACAAAACAAAAGTCATGTGTAATGTCCATGTCACACCTATGCTGGTGGTTTTTGGGAGCACTTAGCTGAAGTTGTTGACGTTTTTTTTTTTACTTGGAAGTCCGACTAGGTAAGTTCAACTTCGACCGACAGGTCAATCGACGGATTCAACTCAGCTAGGCAGCGTTCGGGAGATTACAACACATCTTCTCGTCAGGAATACCTCAAAACTAGATTGTACAACCAGTGCGTGTTGCCAGTTTTGACCTATGGATCTGAGACGAGGTCCTTCACTGCTGGCCGTATGAGGAAGCTCGAAGTCGCTCAGTGAGCTATGAAGAGGGCTATGCTCAGGGGTTCAAACTTAGGAATGAGTATATCTGCAGCAGAACCAGAGTGACCGATATCACCCAATGGATTAGTAAGCTGAAGTGGTAATTGACCGGCCATATAGCTCGAAGAAACGAATTCCGATGGGGAAAAAAGGTTATCGTTATCGAGTGGCAGCCTCGTACCAGCAGGTGAAGTGTAGTACGTTTCCCCACTAGATGGAATCAAAACCTGGTGAGACATGCAGGATGTTGATGGATGCAGGTGGCTCAGGACCGTGCTTTGTGGCATTGCTTGGGGGAGGCCTATGTTCAGCAGTGGACTTGTGAAGGGTTTTAATGATGATTAATGATTATTGCATTATATTAATATGATACATAAATAGAATGGACGCACGTTACGTTACGTTAGTACTCTTATTAGTCTGTGAGTGGACGTTACGGGTAGAGTCCATCTATCCATAGAGTCCATTCTATTTATTTAGGTATGGTAGGGTATAGAATTTTTATCGATATAATTTGGTACACTGTCTTATCCCTATTATTAGTTCCGTGGACGTGCACTTTTGCTGTCAGCGCCGAAATGGCGGAAATCAAATCGCTTTATCATGTCACGTCTATAGCGAGTCCGGCGTACTTGTATATATAGAGGTCAGTGTGTTTGTACTACTAGGAAATTCAGGACTTCATAGGCGTGATTTTTACTGACAGCTGTCGCAGAGATCAAGCTATCTTTTATGAACCATAAGTCAGTGAGTAGAATAAACATCGAACATCGATGTTAAGCTATCGATATCAACATCGATGTCATCATCAATAATTCTGCCATAGATGTTTATACTAAACCTATGGTTTCTGCAACATCGAGCATCCCTACCTATAGTACCGTTTTCCAAAGTTAGAGCCCGCGTTGCGTATTTAACAGGTAATTTTTAGGGATGCCATTACAATAAAATTCCCCAATTTTCTCTATTTGTTCCTTCCTCGTGTCATTAATATCATGTATTTATAATGCATTGTTTTTATTTTGTTTTAGGTGTTTCTGAACGCACCGTCACCCAGATAAGTCAAGAGGGTAATATAGCAGAAGCTTCATCTTCTATATAAATTTATATATTGAATAAATAATGATTATGTACAGAAATGAAACAAAGAAGTATAATAATCAAACATTTTATTTATGTTAACCACATTTTCGCCACGTGGTAAAGCCATGCTGCAGCTATTATGGTTCTAGCATGAATGGGTCGGCTCAACCGGGGTACGACCACGCTCTCACAGGATATCAACGTAAAATTGCAGCTTAATGCTGCTGTGTTTCGTATGGTGAGTGTAGAGAACCGGAGACCTGTTTTACTGGAATCGAGGCATTCCATCTCAGTCCTCAAGGGTGACAACCTCTTATTAGTTTGTGGTGACTACGCGCCATTTTGATTCTTAATTGAGGTTAAATGCAGATGTCTATGTGCCACAGCATCAACTTACCATCAGGTCGACTATGTGCTCGTTTGTCACCGTCTTTCTATAACAAAATATGTTAGTTTAGGAAGTTTTACACTATTTATTATTACATATTTATTTTAATCGAATAATTATTAATTTTTAACAAAAAACCAGAATTAATTAAACAAGTTTTTAACTTTTACGTTTATTTCTTTAAAACAATTTAGCGCCTATAAAGCGGGTTCTCCTCTGGGTGATTGTAAGCCCAGCCTCTGAGAATAACCGCTCACGGGGTACCGAAGTTGACACGATAGGTAAATAGATCTTAGCTTGGCTATGAAGCCCGGGAAATAACTTTTCATGTCATTCCACATCTCCAACGCATCTTCCTTTTTAGAAGTGATAGGTAATATATAATGTATGAAACTCTCTTTCTGCTTTAGTTAAATCTTTAGTTTTATTAAGTTAAGTAAATTAACTGCAAAAACATTGGGTAGAAGTGATTTCGATCAATTATATCGGTTAAAATTGGTTTTAACAAAGAATGTCATTCAAAACTACCTTTTCCTTATACTTTTTGAATTAATGTACGCGGCTTTAGGGCCACCCTAGACGCACCTTAATCGGCTGTCACTGATGTTGTGAGTTTTGACCGATAGTCCGAAGTTTTAATCAGGCAAAACCATTTTTTAATACAACATTAGTCAAAATTGTTTTTGGCTAAGGACCTCAAACCATTTTTGCCTGTTTTCTCAGTCAAACGTGGTTTACGAGTTTGACTTCCAGGTATATATAATGTACTCTGTGAGTTTGACTGTGATATATTATATACAATGTACTCTGTGGTTGATATGACATACTTAATTTTTATTTTTATTATAATTATTAATTATCAGTTATCACCTTTGATGTAAGAAAAATAGGGATATGAAATATGGTCACGTGATCTGAAGTCGAGTTTTTCTCAAATATGTTGACTCCGCCTGTGCGATGTTTTCAGTATCGTTGTTATAGCATAAATTATGATGTATTGTCCATCGTATTACCTATACGATGGACAATACATCATAATTTATGCTATTAAATAAACAAATATTAGATTACTACACTATTGCATAATGTTAATCCTATAATAATAGTTGTATTGAGACAGTAAATAAATAAATGTTACCTTCAACTCAGAATAGGAAAGTTATAAAAATGTAATTGCTTTAAGATATGTTGAAACAACAGTCAAAAGTGAGCGAACAGATCAAGAAAAGAGCACCATGTATTGGAGTTTTAACTCCTATTTTGTTATAGAACATTTATTATAGAACACGTATACGACGCGCACCGGAATACTGAGTTCGAGCCTCGAGTTAACGTTTTTCCGAACCAACACCAGTCTGAATATAGGCATGCAACGCCGCGCTATAAAGTCAGTAAATAGATTGACAACGCAGAATTAATAACTCCACCCGTGCGTCCCTGGATCGACACACGCATTTTTACGCACCACTAATATGGGCAATGTATTAGGTTTCGTATGATTTTTTTTGTCTAGCCTATGCTGTCCCACTACTGAGTAAAGGCCTGCCCTATGTTTTTTCAAGCGATCTTGTCCTGCTCCAACTCGAACTATCCCTAAGGGTTTGCGTACAGGTCATAAATTATAAAAATAAATATTTAATAACTTTCAAAGTAAGAGCCCAGCTAGTGTATATTTCGAGGCAGACTTTATAGCGGCTCGGAAGTTTGTTGCGAGTGCTAGTCCCGTAATTCCGCGCCCCGCTTTACGGACGGTAATCTGACCCACACACTGAACACACTTAACTTCCGAGCCACCATAAAGTTTTGACATTGACAACACTTTTCTTTCGCCGTAATGGCCGGTTACCAGTTCAAGTTACCATAAACGTGCGGTAGACTTTTTTATTCGTTTAAACATAGGAAACCTCATCATACCTTTATTTTAATTTATTTAGGGTTTGCGGAGCATGTTGTGTTCTTTCATACATAGTTATTAGCCGTCATCTCTTTTTTTTTTGATAATAAAGATTATTTATTTATTTATCTCAGTAATCGAATCGAGTTGAGCATCACCTTTCTAACCAAATCACCTTTCACACAATTTATGAATCATTTCAATCTTTCGCATCACATGTTTATACCATATGACAACCAATATCCAAGCAACTTCTCGATCAATGGCGGCGGCTGCGCCGCTTTCATACTTCCTTTTACATATTCATTTAAGGATTAAAAGTAAATAAAATAACAATAATGTACACCCATTGAAATAATTTATTCATGACGAATAATATTAATTTAGCCAAAAAATTTATTTTTGACACAAATGTTCAGCAGAGAAGTATAAATGTAGACTGAGAGAAAATATTAGATGTTTGAATGAGTTGTGTATGAATGATTTAGACTTGAATACTGTGTAGGATAATATTAAGAAAGGTTTGGTGGATGCAGCCACCGAAGTATGTGGTGTAAGTAAGAGAACAAATGAAAGGAAAAGTAATACGTTGTGGTGAGGTGATGAGGTATGGGTGGAAGTTGAATCAAAGAAGAAAGCATGGCTAGATTTACTAGCAGCCAAAGCTGGTAATTCTTCTGGTATGAATGATGAGATTGAAAGAAAAAAGGCAGAATTTAGACGTCTAAATAAGAGAGTAAAAGAAGTAGTTGAAAGGAAAAGGAAAGAAAGAACGGATAAGAATGATAGAAGGATATCTGATAATTTCCAGGTTAATATAAAAATGTTCTGGAAAATCGTAAGAACTACCAGGGGAAATACAAAACAGCCTATAATTAATGCTATAAGAGACGAGAATGGATGTATTCAGAATGATAAAGTTTCGAATTTAAACAGATGGAAGGAATACTTTGAAAGCGTGTTTATGAGTGAAGAGTCGTCCGAATTAAATGAACTAGAAATTCCGAAAGTAGTGGAAAGGGGTATGGAGATAAGTGTAGATGAAATAATGAAAGCAATGAAAAGCGTGAAAGCAGGTAAGGCAGCTGGATATGATAGAGTATCACTCGAGATGCTAAGTGCTGGAGAGGGAGTGGTGGCAGGCCTGCTGTACACCTTGTTTAATTTATGTTGGGAATTAAAACGGGTACTGGATGACAGGTGTAAAGCAGTTATAGTACCAATATATAAAGGAAAAGGGTCACAGCAGGACTGCAAAAACTACCGTGGTATCAGCTTGCTTAGTATTGTGGGTAAACTGTATGCTAAAGTGTTAATTGAAAGAGTTATGAAAGAAACTGATGGAAAATTTGGGATGTGCAAGCGAGTTTTAGAAAGGGAATGGGGTGTACAAAAAAGTCTTCATCAAGTCTTTTCCATGCGTATGATTGCGGAGAAGTTTTTGGCCAAAAACCAGAAAGTTTTTTGTGCGTTCATGGACTTGGAAAGGGCTTATGACAGAGTGGACAGGAATGTGTTATGGCAAACACTGAACTCATTTGGGTTGAGCGCTGGTTTGATACGGGCATTAAGGTCTCTTTATAGGGACTCTAGTGCTTGTGTCAGGATCAATGGGGTCTACTCGGACTGGTTTGGCATCCAAAAAGGTGTCAGACAGGGCTGTGTAGCTTCCCCTTGGCTGTTCAACCTATTTATGGACCGGTGTTTGCAAACTTCGAAATTTGAAGAATGTGGGTTAAGAATGGGCGAGTTAACCGTCAAATGCTTTTTGTATGCCGATGATCAAGTCATATTTGCGTCATCGGCGGCTGAGTTGCAAATGATGGTTACATTAATGAACTGGGAATTAAAAGAAAGGGGAATGAAAGTGAACGCAAGTAAGACGAAAGTGATGGTTTTTGAAAGAGAAGAAAGCAAAACGGTATGTGAAATAAGAATAGAAGGAGAGTGAATTGAGCAAGTGGATGAGTTTGTGTATTTGGGATGTGTATTTAGTAGGGATGGTAGATATGATAAGGATATAGAACGACGAGGAAATGCAGGGAATAGAGTGAATGGGGCACTACACTCTATTATGAAGAACCAGAATGTGTCAAAAAAGGCACGTATGGTAATTCATAATGCTGTGTTAGTCCCTACTTTAATGTATGGTAGTGAAAGCTGGGTGTGATAGAAGAAGCACGAAAGTAATATAAATGCTGTAGAAATGCGGTCTTTAAGGAGTATGCTAGGGTTGAATCTGAATGACAGGGTGAGAAATTTCGTGATAAGAGATAAATGTGTTATGCAAGATGATGTTGTGATCAGGATTAAGAAAGGAATGCTTCGGTGGTTTGGTCGTGCTCGTCATAAGAGTCGGGAAGGAACGTCCTAGGCGGAAGTTTGTCGACCAAATTGGCGATATACTAAAAATGGTCCAAATTAAGAATAACCTTTACCGACGAGCATGTATGCGTAGATATATGGATGTAAAGGAGGCGAAAGAGGTATGTCAGGATCGTGCCAAATGGAAGTCCGTAGTCTCTGCCTACCCCTCTGGGTGACAGGCGTGAGTGTTTATGTTTATGTTCAGCATGTTTTTTACATATATATTTAATTTATATCTTATATCTATATAAGAAATAATTACTGATTTTATCAGTATTAATTTATGGGAACTCTCATGTTCACACACTTTATGTTCAAAAAGAGCGGGAACTACATTATTATTAAGTTGAACCAACTCCAACGCTCTGTTTACAGAACTTGTTTGTTTTACTCTTGATTGCTTTGAATATGAAGTAGGAATCTAAAAGAAACATAAAAGAAATATATGTTAATCTCTTAAAGGTGTATTGATCAGTGGTGGTACACTACTCGGGACACAATTATTTGTGCATTTAATAACAATTGCTCAATTGATTATTCAAATTTCAAATTGTAAAACAAACAACACATTCCTTATTCAATAATTACAAGGCATGTTTCATCAATTAACAGGCACTGACTCCCTGCTTTAAGTTCAATATATATTAGACAGTAAATTATTAACAGAAAATATAATTAACCTCTTGGGAAAATAGTGGGGACTACATCATCCTTAAGCCGAACTACATACAGCGTTCTGTTTAGTAATACTTTTTTTTTGGGCATATTCTTCATACTGCTGCTGGTTTTATGTTTTCCTGGCCTATATTATCAATCCACAATTTCTGAAAGCCGTCATTTTTTGAGAACCTAAAATAATTATTATGTATCCTTAAGTAGCAATAAAATAATCTTAACTTCATCAAATCTTTTGATGAATAAAACTATTATAGAAAATTCTTCATTTACACTATATTCAAGTTCGTTCGTTAAATGAAAGGCTCTCAATCGATCGCTTTTTTTTGTTTCATTAAATATACAACTTACGTAATAAAACCGTTATTTGATCATATCATATCAATATTATTGACAACTTTATATCGATAATTTCAAAACACGATGCCACGTAAGGGCAACACTATGTATAAATCATAGATAGATGTAAACCTTATACGGGCTCCAGACTCTTGTGTGATTCACGGCGTGAATTCACGCCGTAATTATGCCGCGAAAAACACATCCCTCCACACTCGCAACCGTTCACAGTTTAGTTCGCGCGCTCGTCGAGAATGGACGTTGAATAATGCACTGCTATCGCCGTGACGCTATGCGCTTTGGCTCACGACAATGACGTGTATATAAAAGACAAAAAAAACCGTATTTGTAGTTTTTTTTTACAATTATCGCTTTCTTCTAGAAAAGCATCGATCACGTGGTAGAGCCATCCTGCAGTTATATTAGTAGTATAGTTGTAGCGCGAATGGGTCGGCTCGACCGGGGAAGGACCACGCTCTCACAGAATACCACACGTAAAATAGTAGCATATTGCTGCTGTGTTTCTTATGGTGAGTGTAGAGAACCGGAGACCCTTTTTACTGGAAACGAGGCATTCCATTCTAGTCCTCACGGGTGACAACGCATCTGCATTTTGATTCGTAATCGAGGATAGATGTAGATGTCTATAGAATACAGCATCCACATACCATCAGGTGGACTTTGTGCTCGTTTGTCACCCTTACCTATAAAATAAAATAAAATAATATTCATTATTTCCTTTATTTGTATCCAAGCGTCATGTACTTTCATTTTATTTTTATGATCTTTGTGTTTAGCATACCATAAAATGGGTTCGGCATGATAATACTCGATCAACAAGCGTTCCTGCTCTTTCGTCCAACTGACGCTCATGTTGACGCACCGTCTTCCGTAAAAAAATACAAATAAGCACAACCTCACAGCAACGAGTCTCTATACTGTTTTCACGCGCGAGTGTGGATGCGCTTGCGTTCACGGGAGGTTCACGCGTCGTAAACCCTTTGAAGCGGTCACGAAATACCGACACTGAACGGGGAACATGGCGTGAAAAGGCGCGAAGCCCGTGAACGGGCGCGAAAGCCATCCACATTCGCGGTTCACGCCTTTCACGGGTGTTCACGGCGTGAATGTGGAGGGCGCTTTAGAGTAATTACATATACGTATGCATAGAGAGAGACAATTCAACATAAGTTGAGTCAATATACTCCTCTCGCTTTTTCTCATTTAATTTTCGAATAAGGCAAAAGTAGGCAAATCTATTGAAAGATGTTATGTATAATTCAAGCGTGGAAATAAAAATGTCAACTGGTCATCTTTGGTCTCTTTATACTATGCTATATGAGAGTAAGTAAACTCGTATGTTCTGATTTACTAAAAAAATTACATCCTTATTGTAGTAGTAATCCTTCCTGTAGTATTATGCGTGACGTTACTTTATAAGACATTACGTCTTTAATATATAGTGATTTTGTTCGCAATGTTAGCTACGATCGACATCGATATACTCGTTTTTGTTTAAAAATTTAAAGTTAAAAGTTTTGGTTAAAAGTATTTCAAAAATGGGACTAGACTTATTATTATTCGAACAACCAAGTAAACTGTTTTCTAAATCAGTTTCGCAAACTTTAAGAACTAATAATTAGGGAGGTATCAATACTGTCTTGACAGACACACGGTACATGAGCTAGTTGAATGCCATTTGTAATCCCAATTTTATATGCTGATTAACGATTCGCCTCGGCTTTGCATGACTATTTCCTAGATCTAGACAACAATGCCAGTTACCGGGTCCAATTGTATGTTTTCATACGTGGTAGAGCGACGCTGCAGCTATATTACGGTGGTAGCACCAATGGGTCGGCTCGAATGGGGGAGGACTACGCTCTCACAGAATGCCAGCGTAAAATAGCAGCTAAATTCTGCTGTTTCATACGGTAAGTGTAGAGATCCGATGATGTCTATGGGCCACAGCATCCACTACTTACCATCAGGTGGCCTGTGTGCTCGTTTGTCACCCTTATTCTATAAAAAACATGTGAGCGTTCATCGAATTCTGTTCAGCCTTTCTTGGGTAAGGCTCAAATATTTTGCTCAGTTTTTGTACATTAACTGTTTGTTTTATTTTTATTTATAAATCAATATTAATAATTAAGAATACTTACGTCACTACTAACGGGTCACGGCTACCTAGAATATACCCCCCGAAATAGTGAGGGAGATCAAATACACAGTCTTAGCCCAATACGATAGATAGATCTCGCATAGTGCGAGATGGCAGACCTGATCCTGTGATCCGGGCATACCCTGGACGTAAGTATTTAATTACCTACATGATTATTGGGGTATACTATTAAATAAAACTAATATAATATGCAAAAATTAAAAATATTTATTAAAAAACATAAGTTTTCACACTTAAGGGGAAATATAACCTGAAATGGCTTAGCAAGATCCTCCGTTATGCCGAATGTATTGTAGCATTAATTTATAAATAAATATATGGTAAAGTTGAGGATTAATGTTAAAGATTATGTTAGACGTAAAATTTTCTCGATAGAAAAAAAATCCAAAGTTACCTCCCAACTGAACAATAAACCGCTGTTATTCATAAAATACTTTTAATAAGATCATGAAACTTTGCATACTAACTGAACTAAACATAAAGCAGTGCTTATGTTATTTACTTTTTTTAAAATACCATTATTTTCACTGTAAAAAGAAATTACCTAAACTATCGGCACCCTGAAGCTTGATTCCTGTCGCCCCGTTAGTATCGCTTAGGCTTTTGAAGGGGAAGTTGTGTCGCTTACGATCAGAATACATATTACGCAACAAGACGACGTAAAATTAAAATGGGAAATAACCGTGATAAAAATAAGAAGCGACTGGGTTAGCGTTAAGAAACAGGCATAAATATGATAAACCTAATGAAATAAGTATCTAACGACCTATCTACTTACAGTATTAGTGATTACAAACATGTCGGTACATAGCATACGACGCGCGGGGAAGTGGGGACGAAATTGGAATTTGAGCTGACTTACTATTTCCTCTTAAGTTTTCATTTTTTCCTTCAAAACCATGTTTTCATGTAGTAATTAACTACGATATTTGCGACGTTGCCTATTATTATTATTTGATACGACTAGCTTTTCTACCTTTTCCTCTTTTTTATTGCGTTTAGCATCTCGCCATTGCTTTCTAATCGCCAATTTTTCATCTTCACTCATATTCACTATTTTTCTTTTTTTAGCCTTTGTTCTCTCAGCATTCTTTTTCTTTTCATTAAATCATATTTTTCTGGATTAGATTGTTTAAGGTTTTCCCGGTACCTTCGGCACCTTTCAGCCGCGGACAAAAGCTTCTGAAAAATATTGAATATCAAACAATTGAAAAAACAAATACGCAAACACTTTAGTATGATTTCATAAATTGAGTAGAATGTTGATAGGTACCTTTACGATTTCCATTGTGACACGTCACACAATTTCATGTCATACGTCGCACAACGGATCAAAAATTCTACACAACTTAGCCTGAAAAATATCATAATTCATGATATTTACTATATTGCTAATTCTAATTGCTATATTTTGACAATTAAATACGTGATAGATATGATTTACTATCTGAAATCAGGAAACCATTTAAATTTCGAAAATATAACAAAGTTAACTTACAATTTCTTAATGACACGTAGCGAGTTCCGACACGATCGTCCATCTGACGCAAAAACAAAATGGCGGAAGCATCCAGAAGTTAGTCGAATTTCATGGGCCTATGTTGCCACTTTGAATATATTGATATTCCGTGGTAGAATGTAAATAAATCCCAAATTATCGCGTTGCACAACTGAAGTGTCACACTGGATTGAAATTTAGGACATTTTGAAATTAATAAATATATAATCAAAACGTGTTGATAACATAATTAGCTTATTTTGATAAAATTAAACCTTTCATATTCTGCAAGCCATAAAATATGCAGACTAAAAAACAGCGGTTTCTCAAAAATTTCGAATGGTTTTTGAAAACTGTACGTACACGGACATCCACAAATTGTATGGAAGAAAAATATGAACCTTTTTATTTTTAATCATAAAATAAGGATATTATAGAATAATATTTAAATAACAAAACAAACATGATGAGAAAATAGCAAATTTCCTTGAGTTAGTAATAAAAATAAAGTATTTATTAGTTTTGATATGTTATTTATTCTCTTCAATTTCTCGGACAGCGCATTTTTACATAGTGCGCGAAAAATTTGAGCCTTACCCTCTTAAGTGATGGTCTTTCACACATGCGGTAATTAATTTTTGTTTATGTAGACTTACCACTTACTTAGCGGAAAATATAAACCATCGATTATATTCAACCAATCTTTATCTGCTTGGATGAAAATATTTCTAAATCATTAAGGTAAGGCAGGGTCTTGATAATGCTGTGTAGCGGCAATGAAAAAGAATTCATTACCTCTTACCAAATGATACATATTACGACTCAGAAGATCTAAGACCCCATACAGAAAAGTGAGATAGGCAACAGTATCCTCGTGATAAAATTACGGTTGCCAAACCACTTGCTAAGAAAGGGAACTATGGCAAATATTTCCCCTACGTTCAACAGTAGACTTTTGATTGGCTATATTTAATTAATGAATGATGGATAATATCTTGAGGGAGCAAAGAGAAGGGGTAATACTTTCATAATCAATCTATTGGTAGTTGCTATCTAGCGATCTGCCGCTGTTATATCATTATACTACTTTACTTGGTAAACCTACGCTGCTGCGAAAGCAGTTGTAGCACGAATGGATTGGCTCGACCGGGGTAGGACCATGCTCTCACAGAATACCAGCGCATAATAGCAGCTTAAGGCTGTTGTGTTGAAGGTAGAGTACCAGTGAAACGAGGCTCTCCATCTTAGTCCCTGGCAACGCATCTGTATTTTATTTTTAATCTAGGATAAATGTAGATGTCTATGGGCATCCACTTACCATCAGGTGGACTGTGTGCTAGTTTGGCACCCTTATTCTATAAATAAAACTGTCGTAGCAGTGCCCTCAGTTTATGTCCCGTGACAGAAACTAAGTGTCGATTAAACAAACACAGTTATTAATCCTTGTGAAACCCATCCCGTGTCACTTTGACCAGATCAAAGGCCTAGCTTAGTGTTCATAAAATATAACAAAATTTTATTTTATTTCCATGTTTAATTAACTTTTAAATCCCTAAACTATAGTAAATATTGTTATATTTAATAAGTATTCACACATTTAAACATAATAATTTATGTGTTATAACTTATAACAAAATTAACGTAAAAAAACCAATTAAAAATCCTATTAAAACCATTTTCTTTTACTTAAATAAAATTATTGTTGACTTTTAATTAAAACCCACAATCATCTGTATGTTTGAAAAAATGAGGTGTAGGAAATTTTACATCAAAAATAGTAATTACTAGCTTCTGCCTGCGACTTAGTCAGCGAGAAGTTTGGTTGTTCCCCCGACTCATATAGTACCTGCCCGCGCTATCACTTCGTATTCGCTTAACATTATTTCTGACGTTTTTTCTTTTTGCTTAGCTTCTATGGGTCATAGCGTGTTGCTGCATAACCTAGGCTGTAGCATTTCTCAAGAATTGGGCTATCTAATCAAAAATATTTTTATCAAATCCGACTGGTAGTTCCATAGATTACCCAAGATGTTTTTTTATACATCTTTGTAGATTACTCATTGCATACCAACAAATTTCATTGCTTTATAATATTAGATGGTAGTTCTCATAATGTAGACCGTGAAATTCAAATTTTCATACGCCTTTTTTTGCAAATTGCAGCTCTTAATTAGTTCGTAGTTGATCATAATGTGATACACGACAAAAGTAAACTATTATTAAAAGAATTATATTTCCTTAAAAAAATACCATCTACCATGCCATTGACGGAACCACCATATAAATAAGTTCTATGGTATAGATATGAAAAATGACGAACCTAGAAACAACTTAGATGAAAGGCATAAATAAGTTAGAAAACTTGGGGTATTTTTACCCACAGGTAGTGTGCTGTGTTCTCACAACCTTTTATCGATGTTATTATTACAGAAATATCGATATGGGCTATAGCCTATGATTATAAACAGACTATACTAGCTTTCTACATACTTATTTATCTATGTCATGTCATAGATAAATAAATATTAGGCATGTCGATTCACTCTTAAAAAATCGATCTCTGAATCGATTTGAATCGAAAACACTAGAATCGATTATCGATTAAATCGAGGATTAAAAGATCGATTTTCGGTTAAACGCGACATTTTCAAACATGAAATTTCAAGAATTTGCGATTTTTTCTTTAATTGATCTTTAATATTTTTTTAAATAAATTTTTAGTAATCTTAATAATTAACATTATTAATATTCCTTTTAACCACTACCGGTAAGCTTGAAATGCTTGTGTTTGTGTTTGTGTTAGTGGTTTGCACATAAGCCCTTTTTTACGAAGTGATTCCAGGTATCACTTTTATATGACATTTTAAGCTAGAAACAACAACAATACTTTAACAAAAGTGCGAACTGCAACGTACATTTCTCGATAAATCTGTTTCAATCTAATAACTCACTATTTATCAAATTGAAGTGAATGCTACACGAACACAATGCTGGTTATTTCCTTACTATAAACCTCTATAAAATTCAACATATAATATTTATTTACAGTATCTAGGTATTTAAAAAGTACTCTGTCTGTACTTACGGCTCACAGTATGTATGTTTTAGATAATAAATAAATTAAATTCACAAGTTCACATTACAAACAGGTTCACAGCTATAAAAATATATTATAGTATGTATATGTAGTCTTCGTTCACTGCACAGATTAAGTTAAACCTTTCCACAGGTAAGATTAGAATTAGAATATTAGAAATGAAAATGAAATGACAACTTTTCGATATTGTTGGATGCGTTCATAAATATTTATTTTATTTAAATATATATTGAGTTCAAATTATCAACCAAGTACGACCGGTTGTTTTTGCGTCCCCCAACAGCAAAAAATTAAAAGAACTGCGGTATCTGACCCAGCCAGTTTGGGAATTTCATCGCTAGTTCTTGAATCAGATGAATCAGCCCGATTCAAGAGGTTTTTGGATCGATTCAGTGAATCGATGCGGTGCTTGGAATCGATCTAAAAGATCGATTATTTTACGCCAAAGAATCGATTTTTCGATTAATCGATTTAAGATCGACATGCCTAATAAATATGTACCATAGATTACTGACTATATACTAGAGATATGTACTATACAGCTATACACATATCACCACTAGGCATGTCGATTCACTCTTAAAAAAATCGATCTCTGAATCGATTTGAATCGAAAACACTAGAATCGATTATCGATTAAATCGAGGATTAAAAGATCGATTTTCGATTAATCGCGACATTTTCAAACACGAAATTTCAAGAATTTGAGATTTTTTTCTTAATTGAACCTTAATATTTTTTTAAATTAAATATTAGTAATCCTAATAATTAACATTATTAATATTCCTTTTAACCACTCCTGGTAAGCTTGAAACCACGGAGCAAATATAAATTTGCTCCGTGCTTGAAACGCTTGTGTTAGTAGTGGTTTGCACATAAGCCACTCGATCCTTTTTTTGCAAATTGATTCCATGTATCACTTTTATTTGACATTTTAGGCTAGAAACAACAACAATACTTTAACAAAAGTTCAAACTGCAACGTACATTTCTCGATAAATCTGTTTCGATCTAATAACTTACTATTTATCAAATTGAAGTGAATGCTACACGAACACAATACTGGTTATTCCCTTACTATAAACCTCTATAAACTTCAACATATAATATTTATTTACAGTATCTAGGTATTTAAAAAGTACTCTGTCTGTACTTACAGCTCACAGTATGTGTGTTTTTGATAATAAATAAAGTAAATTCACAAGTTCACAGTACAAACAGGTTCACAGTTACAATATTATATTTTAGTATGTATATGTAGTAATGTATTAAGTTAAACCAACATTCCACAGGTAAGATTAGAATTAGAATTTTAGAAATTAAAATGAAATGACAACTTTTCGATATTGTTGGATGCGGTCATAAATATTTATTTTATTCAAATATATATTGAGTTCAAATTATCAACCAAGTACGACCGGTTGTTTTTGCGTCCGTCAGCAGCAAAAAATTAAAAAACTGCGGTATCTGACCCAGCGAGTTTGGGAATTTTATCGCTAGTTCTTGAATCAGATGAATCATTCCGATTCGAGAGGTTTTTGGATCGATTCAGTGAATCGATGCGGTGCTCGGAATCGATCTAAAAGATCGATTATTTTACGCCAAAGAATTGATTTTTCGATTAATCGATTTAAGATCGCATGCCTAATCACCACATATCACATAATAAAGGCCATCGTGACGTCTTTAAAGCTATCTTTTAATTATTATTTTGTAATAAGTACTATAAAATTGTTAATTAATCACCATATTGAACAACTCACAAACTGGTTCTCACCATATAAATTAAGTAGCCTGATGAGTCTCAGCTTAAAACAAATTTGACTGTAGGAAACCGTTCTAGACAGAGTTTAACTTTAATAATCTCAGATGAAGTAAAAAATCATCTGAGTTCAAGCTGGTTATTAGTGTTCTGTGAATAAGCTAAATTGCAAAAAGAACACCAATCCATAATGCGTGGTTGCGAGTGTCGAATAGTTCTGCTTAAATTATTTTTCTTACTTTACATGTTATCTTATTATATTATTTCTGCAGGGGATGGTAAGTGATTCATTAAATATACCATATAGGTATAGCAAAGGGTTAAAAGCTAAATATACTATTTCATGTAGCACTACAAATATATAAATTGTTACAGTTGGCGACAAGTGTAAGTCAAATGATAATGAACCTAATGGGATGTGTGTGTTAATATCAGACTGCAACATTGCCATAATGTAAGTAAGAAAGCACATTTGAATTTAATATATTATTTTCATTGTGTAATCTACTTTTAAAAAATGACAGCCTAAGCTTTACACTGAATAAGATTACTCAGCTTTTTAAAGGTTTATTAACTAGTATGAATCTGGGTAGCTCTTTAGAATGTGAGGATTGTGGGGGTATTTTGTGCAATTATGTCTGCAAAAATTCTTAAATCCAAGCTGAATTTGCAAAGTGGCTTAGGTGATAATATGAGGACAGTGAAAGATCTCTCCGAGGGTGAATAAAAGTGTAGACAAGTGGTAAAATTAAAAATTTTGTACAACGGACTTCAATATAAATAAAATGAGAACATCATCAATGTAGTTGAAGTTAATTAAATACACATTAAGTATACCTTAAAAACTACTGGTCAGATCTTGACCAAAAAGTTCTGAGATAACTCATTAAAAAAAAATTGTCAGATTGACCTCCTTTTTGAAGTCGGTTAAAAAAGCATAATTTTTGAAATTTCTTGAACGGAGTGCTTTAAAGTACTTTTGGTCTGTAAGAAAATATTAAAAACTATTCATAAACAAGTTAGGCAGCAGAAACTAAGCAATAAAAAATTAAATGATTGAGTTATTTTATAAATATATATTATAAGGCTCTTATATGTAGGACAGTTGTCAAATCAGAATCAGTTTGTATGAAATCTGAATATATTTGGTTCTGAATAATTTATAACATTCTCCTTTTATTTCTCTTTTTTTTATTTTAAAAAATGTTACCTCCACACTAGGATTACTTCTGTGTCATGGGGGCTGTTTACAAATATAAATTTCACTAGGACAAATATCCAGACCCGGAACACTTAATTGTAGGCCATACGAATACTTGTTCTGTGCGGGATTCGAACCCATGTCCCTTAGTGCTGTAACTCATTGCTAAGTCACTGCTCCACGGAGCCGTCTTATAATAAAGAATTATATTATCTCGTTTTATGAAATTTGTCAGAACTGTTATAAAAAAATATATCTTAAAAGCTATGGATTTCTGCACTTTGATATTTTTGTATTTGATATGTACTACTTACCCCTTCTACCATAAAAATATGAACTCAATATTTGGGTTGTAGTTTCTGAAGCTTAGCTTGGTTTGGCAAAGCATTGTTGGTAGTTCTTGGATTAATCTTTCTGGCGTGTAGGTTCCTTTTCAACTTTTACCTTTACAACTGTATATAAATACAAATTTTAGTGGTGCTGTTGTTGGTTGCTCACTTAAAATCTGCATAAATATTTACAGTTAAATAAATTAACTGGGAAAAGGCATAACATGTTTTAAGTATTTGAATTGTTATATGTTATTGTGAAATTTAGTACAACTATTATAAAGGTAAATAACATTATGAACAGTTGTATTTTTTTTAATTTTCAGGGCGATTCAACGCAAAAACTTTCATAAGTTTAAAAGATGTGGATTTAAAGGCCTAATGGAAATTGTTTGTTGTCCGCAGATATCCACAGATAAATTTGGTATGTAGTTGGTTTAGTTGGATTTTAATATAAACAGATTTTCTGGCAGTTATTTTGATATTACAGACAGATACTTCAACTTTAATTATATGTATGTTAGAAATTATAATAAAAAATGTGTAAACAGCTGCTAAATCTTTAAAATAACTATAGATTTTTTTTTAAATAGTTAAACATATATGACAGAATAGAATAGAATCATTTTTATTGGAAGTATCTTTTTATTTTTACCATGGATTCGGAAAAAAACCTCTGTACTGGGAAGAACCAGTAACCAGATACAAACCTAGCAGGACTTTTTGTACAATATAATATTTTATACAATTACTGAAACTGACAATAAATGAATCATAGAAAATGACAAATAAAATGTAGTTTACCAAAACTTTCCTGTTGTGGGTATTTCCCACTGATAATTTTGTTGTAATAAGAACAAAGATAAATTAAATACATAAATTATATTTATATATTTAATTCATCTTTGCGATATGCAGTTAAAGTATGTTTGTCTGAAAATCACACTCATAGTCCTAAGCCACCTGCATCCCTTGATACATCTATCATGCATCCACTACTGGTATCCATGAATAAAATAACAAAAGCTTATAACCAATGTGTTATTTTACAGGGGACATAGAAAAAAAATCTGAAAGACTGGCTGATCGAGGTAAATATTAAATAATGTGTTATTAAGTACTAGGTACTTTTAAAATAGTGCATGATCAAAAATAAAGATGAGTAGTGGATTTATAGTTCCAATATTATCATCATTACAACTCTTCACAAGTCCGCTGCTGAACATAAGTCTCCTCCAATCATTGCCATGAGCCACCTGCACCTGGCTCTAGCTTATTAGATAATCCAATTACAGTAGAATCCCGATTATCCGGATCAATTAAAACCAGGGGTATTCCGTATAATCGAAAATCCGGATAACCGATTTCAAAGCAAATCAAATAATATTTAAGTTTTAATAATTTTTTATTATGTAATGGGTTTTACTTAGATAATACGATATATAAAAACGAGCTATAACGATAGATAATGAATTACATAATGAAATACATATTTTAAAATTTTGGTTGGAAATAATTTGTTATAGATTTTTGATGTAATGAATCACATCTTTTTCTCGCAGCCAAGTCCCTGATGCGCTTCAGTTGTAATAACTGTATGGGATCCGATTCGTTCTGTCTTTCAAACCACTTAAAAGCAACATCTAGAGCTTCAAAAGCTTCTGCGTGAGATGGTACTTGACATACATCACCAGTTTCACTCTCTTCTTCATCTTCTCTCTCGTTACTGTTTAAATCCTCAATGATTTCTTCATCAGTTAATATTTGGAATCCAGGGTCTTCACTATCGCAGTTTAGCCACTCAATAATATTCTCTTCATCGCACCCTTCACCAATGCTAAGAATTTTCACTCCTTCGGTTATTTCTTTAAAATCATCGTAAGGTTTAATAGAAGAATCAGATAGAGTTAATTTTAATAATTTATTCCATGCCCTTTTCAATGTTTGCATTTCCACAGAATTCCACGCTTCTACCAGCATATAACAACGGTCTTTTAGATTAATTTCTTTAAAAAACTTTAACAACGTTTCTATTTCACTGTCGTCTACTGATAAAAGACGACGCAGTAGCTGCTTTCTGTATAAACGTTTTGAAGTTTCAATGACACTTTGGTCCATAGGTTGCAATATCGATGTTACGTTAGGGGGCAAAAACTTAACCGTGAACTTCCCATTTTCTCGATTTAGTGTTTCAGCGGAAGGGTGCGTTGGCGCATTATCTAATAACAACAATACATCGCCCTCTTTTCCCACGTCCTTTTGAAATTTTTTCACCTCAGGAATAAACGTATTTTCATACCAAGTAAGAAAAATATCTGTATTCATCCACGCTTTTTGTTGGTTAGCGTAAGTTAAGGGTATTTTAACATTTTTGAAACAGCGCGGATTTTTTGATTTACCAATAAGTAGCAGTGGCAATCGATGTGTTCCTTTAGCGTTTGCGCAAACCATAACTGTAACTCTGTCCTTACTCACTTTGTGCCCCGGTGCTGCATTTTCACGTTGCGATGCTAATGATCTGCTTGGTAGAGCTTTCCAATTAAGACCTGTTTCGTCCGCATTGTATACAAAATCCAAATCGTATTTTTTTTCATCTAGAAATTCTTTTAACTCGTCTATAAAAGAGTCGGCTGATGCAACGTTAGCAGACAGTTTTTCTCCTTGAATCTCCAGTTCTCGAATTCCATGTCTGGATTTGAATCTTGCTAACCATCCACAGCTCGCCTTGAAAGAAGTATCACCACCAAGTTTTTGATTAAAATCCAATGCTTTTTCACATAACAGAGGTCCAGATATGGGCTGACCGCATGCTCTCTTTTGTAAGAACCAAGTAAAAACTGCATTCTCCAGAATTTCATTTTGAGATTTTTTCATGACTACGTTGCGAGCTTCCATCTTCTTGCTCAAGCGCGCAGGTGAATTTCATTATGGAATCGGAATTCTTTTTAATGTCTGATATCGTAGAAGTTCCAACACCATATATTTGTGCCAACTTACTGCCAGATTCACCATTTTTTATACTCTCAATTATCTTCATTTTGTCATTAAGAGACAACACTACTCTTTTTCGCTTGGACATTTTAAATTTCCAACACAAAACGTTAACAAAAATAAAAGACAACCTTTCAGTTGAACGCTATCAAAGAAAATGAAACAATAACAAACACTATCCCGCAAACAAATGAGAGCCGGAGTACACCGTCGCAGGCGGGAATAAACTTCCGCCCTCCCTCAATTGCGTACACTAACTCCGTCACCACTAGACCAAGCACCACTACTCTCAACACCTCGGGGAATAAACTTGTCATAACATGTCTCGTTGCGCCGTCAAAACATTTTTAAATTAATAATTAGAGCCGAGACGAATGAGTCCGGATAATCGGATGTTCGGATAATCGATGTTCGGATAATCGGGATTCTACTTTACCATTATGATATACTGTAAAAACAAATTGTATAATTTAACAAATGTGGTTTTTAGTTTTTTAATTGTCCTTACTAATATAAATCTCCTTACTATAGTAACGTCAAGCAAGTCAAGTTTAATATATAATTAAATTGAAATTGATAATTTCGATATTTTTAGTTTCGATTGAACCCTTATATTTTAGTCAACAGAAGAACATTCCCAATTCAACTGTGTTCTTTTTCTTTATGTATTTTACTTCCTGATATTTGGCGGCAGAAATAGATGAGAGGGTTAGTACTAGGGATGCATCCGATACCGATACCGATGCCGATATATCGGCGATACTCGAACTTTACCGATATATCGGCATCGGCGATATTTTTATGGCCGATTCATCGATACTTTTAATATAAATTTTTACTTTACTTATAATATAAATAATAAATTTGGCGCTTTAAAAATGTAATGTAAAAGCGCGTGTTGTCTCGTCTATTTCCTTGCAAACTTGAAAAAAATGGCGCAGAAGTACTTTAGTTTCCAAATGATTTCTGTCGCATATGAAAGACTTCCACCGCAGGGTTTTATTCAAACATTTACAAAATCGCCTTTCTCCACAAAACTTAAGAATTCTTTGATTGTAAACAAAAATCTCATTAATTACATACTAAAATTTAACTAATCTCAACCTTTCTATAGTTTTAAACAATTTTATTAAGTTTGTAATGTTATTTCATATTTGTTCTTTTTATATTAATAAATAAAATAACCTGACTTGTGTTTTATTTATTTTACCGTCATTTTTAAATTTAATAGGCATCGGTATCGTTGATATTTTTATAAGAGCATCGGTATCGGTATCGTATCGGCTAAAGGCGTATCAAGGCATTCATAGTCACGTGGTAGGTCCATGACGAGTTTCTGGACGGAAAAGGAATCCTATCATTTCGAATAGTCTTTAAAATAATTCGAAGGCGCCATAAGTCCTCTCCTACGTAAGCACAGTTTTAGAAATATTTATAGAAACATAAACAAACACTTTTTTTATTCAATATAGATTATAATTATAAATAATACTTATTGAAAGACACTTTTAATTTACCTCTGGTTCGAAAAAAAGATCTCTTTCTTGGAAGAACCATCTAGAAACCCTCCTTTTAAAAAAATGGCAGCTTACAATTATGTATGCTACATACAATTAACAACACAAAACAAATTAGAAATAGCTTGGTAGCACCTTTCCCAGGGGTTATTATCATACATAAATTCCTTAACTTAATATTATAATAACCATAGAATACTATAACAATAGAATGGCTGACAACCTTATTTTGTACGAGGATCGGCGTCGCGGGAGCACACATACAAGCAATTACGTCGTATTATCAGTTATCACTACTATAAACCCAATTCGCTGTGTTGACAGACTGAGCGAATTTACACATTTTAGACTTGTGATTAATGTTTTGACTCAAATATTTAATAGTAGTTACGTTGTACCAGTTCTGGCGCACTTGCAGAAAGGTTGTACCAGTTCTGGCGCACTGAGTCACGAGTGGTACAAGTACGACGTTCGTCGACTTACGATCCTAAAAAAAAAAAAAAAAAAAAAAAAAAAGTTTTGGCATGCTCTGATCACGACTCTGCGGTCCATTTTTGCGTAGGATGCACGGTTCCGGAGATGTGCAGATCAATTAACTCTTATCTGATTGATATCCGCTGCGAGCCTCCACCGTCATTAGCGCTCCATTGTCCTTATCTACTTATCTATTGTCGATTGACTACCGTCATTATCTATTATTCGCAGCGTGTGGGTCGGCTTATGCTATTGTATTATACTCCTTTGTTCCTATCTACAACACTAATCTGAATCTACAATAAAACACATTACCTAATTTTGTTAAAATTTTTATTTATAAAATACAAAATCTTATTACTTATTATCTATAAAATAGGAGCGAAACATCTCATCCACTAACATATCGTCGTACAATGTGTTCTCTGTAAATATACTCGTAAAACTATGCATTGAACATCCCTGAAACTTATATAGCAAATACATTAAGCAATATTCGCCACAAACTGAAGTCCTATCAACATTCCAGTTCCATCTTTTACAATTTCGTACAGGTGCCCGTCCATATGAATCAAAATATTCACCGACGTCATTCGTATCGATATATAAAGCTACCCAATGTGACCCTGGTTTATCATCTGTACCCAAATTGCATATTACCTAGTCAGGTCATAAATTTTATCACATGTTTAATATAAAATAATTGAAACAAGTTTATTCATTATGTAACCATTTATATACCAAAATGAACTTAACAAAACATAGATTCTTATGACACTATAGTTTATTCAAAATGACCTCCGTAATTTTGAATACAGGCCTTCAATCTGCGCGGCCAGTCGTCTATCTCACCACGAACGAGGTCCATGTCATATCGGCGGCTGCCTTAATTAAAGATTTTTTTTTTTTAATTTATTAAGGTTTACCAATGTTTGATTACACTGTATTTAACAAAATGGCTTAAAAACTAATTTACGTAGCTAAGTGTAACAATCGTTTAAGGTAAACACCACATGCATCGAGAAAGATTATAAATACGAATAAAAAAAAGTATAAATTACCTAATAATGAAAAAAGTACGTGGTAAGAACTATTATTATTTATTTGTTGGTTTCAGACCAGGCTAAAGCTAGAACTTCCTTAATTTTGGCAAGTGAGTCGGCATGAATGTCAACTTTGTCACTATGTCCATTGACCAATTTGCACAACCTTGGAATTGGGGAGTTTGCACCTAAGACAGATTTTCTAAAAGGAGGGCAAAGTGGAGTAAGATGTCTTGAGTGACTCGAAATTGGGATGAGGCTTTGAGCACGCCTTTTCCTCCAAGTGTTGCCATATCTTGTAATCTAACGGATTCAAATCTGGATTGGTCTTTGTGTCGGATGAAGTCGATTTCACGCGCCGCCAGCCAGTCTTTTTTTTTTGTTTTTAAAGAACGTTACCTCCACACTAGGTTTTTCTCCTGTATCGTGGGGGCAGTTTACAAACACAAATTTCACAAGGACAAACATCCAAACTCGGAACAATTACTTGTAGGTCGTACAAGTACTTGTTCCGTGCGGGATTCGAACCCGCGACCCCCAAGCACAGCCACTCATTGCTAAGCCACTACGCCACGGAGCTGGCAAAAGTCCTGTGTGCTCTTCGCTCTATGAGCTGACGCCGAATCTTGTTGGAATACCCAGTGCCTGTTATTGAACATGGTATGAGAAACAGGTTACACAAGGTTCGTCAGGACTGTATTTTGATAAACAACTGCATTCGTTTTTAACCTTTCTCACAAAAATGTACCTCTGTTAAGCCCCAATAAGAAACTCCCAACCACACCATGAGCGAGGATGGAAAATGACCCCGTTGGACACGCGGAATACGGTTGCTCGCTTCTTCACTACTGCGTGCGTACACCTTATCATTTTGTTTGTTGTAGCTCTCTTCTACGGTAAAAATTTTTTCATCCGAAAAAAGAATTTCCCGATATTTTTCCCGCGTACCGCTTCAACAAAGCGCGGCATCTCTTCAGTTTCAGATCCATTAGACGAGCATTCAAACGATGTCCTGTTTTTCTTCGATATGCCCGAAGCTCTGAGTCTTCATTTAACGCCGTGGTTCTGCTTAACCCCATCTGAAGGGCCAACAGTTTCTGCTTACGTTTGGGATTTCTTTGAATTCGCACCTTTACAGCTTTTATCACTGCTGGAGTCCTAACAAATCGAGGGCGACCACTTCTTGAACTGTCATCTACACTAGAGTCTTCATTGTATCGTTTGATGGTACGATAAACGAATCTTTTGGTTATATTCAAATTTATCAGTATATCAAAAAATTTAATTGGCGTGTAATCGCAACTGCAACACGGTCTTTTTTAAGCGTCCACTCCATATGTAAAAATGAGTAAAATTCTAAAAAGTATACAGTTTTATTTTCATGAATAATTCGAATTCAATAAACTTTTTTGTGGCCAGCATTCTAAAAGGGTGCGTTTGGCAGAAAAAAGCGCTAGCAAGCGCTTATAAGCGCTGAAATAGTTTTCGGCCAGGCCACGATTGCTACTTCAGTAGCGCTGACACAATCCGCCATTTTGCTTATTTAATTTGTTTGTTTTGAAGTAGAGTTGATAAGTTGTTTTGTGCAATATTCGTTTTAAGTAATATAATGACATGAATAAACATATACATGTTATTAAAAATTCATGATTGGTAAGTTTTTAATATGAATACTTTACAAACATATATTTAAATTAGGTTAGGTTCCCCCGTTAAAACGAACATCGTGTCCTGGAGGAAAATAGCTACTTACGATTTGACAGCGCTTACCGCTTACGATTGCCATTTTGCTTACAAGTGCTTGCTAGCGCTTTTTTCTGCCAAACGCACCCAAAGAAAAGTTTTTACTGTGTGACAATACTTATGACCTGACTAGGTATGTACGTTGGTACGTGGGTGTACATGGACAGTCTGTTAGCAGCATAAACATTATTTTCTAGACTGGGGTGAATCTTTTTCAGATGTTGTTGTACATCTAGTGTATCCATGATATTACTGCTATTAGTAGATTACTACAGTACAATCTACTCAATGACTAACATAGGAATGATTAATTATGTGATTTCTAAATATTAAATTGCATTTTTTCCGTTATACAAAACCTATTTGAGTCATCAATACACTGAATAAGACGCAACACGAAGAATGTGAGATAAGGTTGTTGACGCATAAAGTTATTATCAATTCTACTGTAGAAATTCTTTAGATTAGAATTATTACTTACTGGTACTATATAAGACCAAGCAACTGCAGTCATGGAGTTAGTGTATGGTCGTTTGACCGCAGTGTATCTATCAATAATACATTTGTGTTACTTCAACGCATCAAAGGCCATAGATGTAAGTGTTTAATCTATTGACAAACTTACCTTTCTTTCTGTTATTTTTTTACGTGTGTATGATTTTGAACGACAGGCCTGTTGGTCTAGTGGTTAGTGACCCTGACTGTTATGCCGGAGGTCGTGGGTTCGATTCCCACCCAGGACAAATGCTTGTGTGATGAGCACGATCATTTGTTCTGTGTCTGGGTGTAATTTATCTATAATATTTATGTATTTAGAAATATATAAGTATGTTTATCAGTTGTCTAGTACCCATAACACAAGCTCTGCTTAGCTTGGGACTAGATGGCGTTGTGTGATAGTTGTGGAATATTATTATTATTATTATTATTTAGTGTTAACAAATAATATTTAAATATTTTGTGTGTGTATATGATTAAGCCGTGGTAGCTCAGATGATTAGCGCAAGCTGTAAATTTTACAGTACGTAACGCGGGTTCGATCCCCGCCGACACCAATTAAATTGTTAATTGCAATTTTAAGTGTTTATTCTATTGACACACTTATTTTTCTTTCTGTTATTTTCTTACGTGTGTATGATTTAGTGTTAACAAATTATATTTAAATATTGTGTGTGTATATGATTAAGCCGTGGTAGCTCAGATGGTTAGCGCAAGCTGTAAATTTTACAGTACGTAACGCGGGTTCGATCCCCGCCGACACCAATTAAATTGTTAATTGCAATTTTAAGTGTTTATTCTATTGACACACTTATTTTTCTTTCTGTTATTTTCTTACGTGTGTATGATTTAGTGTTAACAAATTATATTTAAATATTGTGTGTGTATATGATTAAGCCGTGGTAGCTCAGATGGTTAGCGCAAGCTGTAAATTTTACAGTACGTAACGCGGGTTCGATCCCCACCGACACCACTTAAATTGTTAATTGTAATTTTAAGTGCTGATTTACCACGTGCTCGGCGGTGAAGGAAAACATTGTGAGGAAACCTGCATGTCTGAGAAAATTTCGAAGGCATGTGAAGTTCGCCAACACGCATTGAGACCGCGCCGCGGACATTTCCTAGCCATAAATACAAAGACAATAGCAGAAAGTAAAAAGTTAAAAAATACTTTTTTGACAATGACAGTCATTAGTTGATCATTAGTGAATGTGATTCTGTTTTCTTAAATTACAGGAAGAAAAGAGCAGAAGGAAGAAATGGGATGATGGGAAGTAATGAAGAATGAATTGTTATGTGAAGTTTGTTGGAACAAACATATTTTAGTCACGTGTAAATACTTTTAACATTTTGGTTCAAAATGACACAAAATCTGTCCAAAATACAATGATTTGGTAAATGTCATAAATTTAAACAAACGTTATGTGTGTAATAATCATATATTTGCAAAAAATAATCACAAAATTTTACATTGTTCTTGTGACGAAGTGTGGGTTTCTTTACAAGTGTTTATTGCTTGAAAATAAAATTTTAAATTAATCAAATTTTAAATGTAAATTCAAAAAATTTTTAATTTCAAAAAATTTCAAAAAAATTTGTAATGTAAAATCCGTCAATGTCGATGATGTATCTAATATTTTTTAGATTTTGTGTCATTTTGAACCAAAATGTTAAAAGTATTTACACGTGACTAAAATATGTTTGTTCCAACAAACTTCACATAACAATTCATTCTTCATTACTTCCCATCATCCCATTTCTTCCTTCTGCTCTTTTCTTCCTGTAATTTAAGAAAACAGAATCACATTCACTAATGATCAACTAATGACTGTCATTGTCAAAAAAGTATTTTTTAACTTTTTACTTTCTGCTATTGTCTTTGTATTTATGGCTAGGAAATGTCCGCGGCGCGGTCTCAATGCGTGTTGGCGAACTTCACATGCCTTCGAAATTTTCTCAGACATGCAGGTTTCCTCACAATGTTTTCCTTCACCGCCGAGCACGTGGTAAATCAGCACTTAAAATTACAATTAACAATTTAAGTGGTGTCGGCGGGGATCGAACCCGCGTTACGTACTGTAAAATTTACAGCTTGCGCTAACCATCTGAGCTACCACGGCTTAATCATATACACACACAATATTTAAATATAATTTGTTAACACTAAATCATACACACGTAAGAAAATAACAGAAAGAAAAATAAGTGTGTCAATAGAATAAACACTTAAAATTGCAATTAACAATTTAATTGGTGTCGGCGGGGATCGAACCCGCGTTACGTACTGTAAAATTTACAGCTTGCGCTAACCATCTGAGCTACCACGGCTTAATCATATACACACACAATATTTAAATATAATTTGTTAACACTAAATCATACACACGTAAGAAAATAACAGAAAGAAAAGTAAGTGTGTCAATAGAATAAACACTTAAAATTGCAATTAACAATTTAATTGGTATCGGCGGGGATCGAACCCGTGTTACGTACCTACTGTAAAATTTACAGCTTGCGCTAATCATCTGAGCTACCACGGCTTAATCATATACACACACAAAATATTTAAATATAATTTGTTAACACTAAATAATAATAATAATAATAATATTCCACAACTATCACACAACGCCATCTAGTCCCAAGCTAAGCAGAGCTTGTGTTATGGGTACTAGACAACTGATAAACATACTTATATATTTCTAAATACATAAATATTATAGATAAATTACACCCAGACACAGAACAAATGATCGTGCTCATCACACAAGCATTTGTCCTGGGTGGGAATCGAACCCACGACCTCCGGCATAACAGTCAGGGTCACTAACCACTAGACCAACAGGCCTGTCGTTCAAAATCATACACTTACTTACTTACTTACTTACTTATCGTCACGCACAATCCCTAACGGGGTAGCCAGAGAGAACAGATCGCCAAGTGTCACGATCCTTACATACCTCTTTCGCTTCTTTCAGGTTCATTAACTTCTTCATATATGCACGTCTAGGTATCCGAGTACTCTTGACCCTCCCCTCTTCGAGCAATTTGCTCACATGGTCTTCGAAAGTTAGTCTCGGTCTACCTCGACACCTTTTAATATTTACTTTCGCTCTATATATTTTCTTCACCATTCGGTCTTCACTCATTCGTTCAACGTGTCCAAACCATTGGAGTACGCCCCTATCAATTTTTGTGATAAGGTCATCTTTCAATCCTGCCATATTGCGAATCTCTTCGTTTCGCTTTCGGTCGGCTATGGTAACGCCACACATTTTACGAAGAGATCGCATCTCCACTGCATTCAACTTGCTTTTATGCTTCTTCTGGCATACCCAGGTTTCGCTGCCATATAACAAAGTCGGTACCAACACTGCGTTATGTATTGCAAGGCGTGCACTCTTCACCACGCCTTGCCTTTTTATTAATGCATTCAGGGCACCATTGACTTTGTTTCCGGCAGCGACACGCCTATCCACATCTAAATCACATCTTCCATCCCGGCTGAAAGCACTCCCCAAGTATACAATTTCATTTACCTGTTCTAGACATTCCTGATTTACCCATATTTCACATTTCGTTCTCTCTTCGTCCTTTTCAAATACCAGAACCTTAGTTTTATTAGCATTCAAACGGAGACCTTTAATTTCACATTCCTCTTTCATACACGTGACTAATGCCTGCAGTTCTGCTTCTGATGGTGCAATAAGCACTGCATCATCAGCATACAGCAGACAATTAACACATTTAAATAAACACACGTAAAAAAATAACAGAAAGAAAGGTAAGTTTGTCAATAGATTAAACACTTACATCTATGGCCTTTGATGCGTTGAAGTAACACAAATGTATTATTGATAGATACACTGCGGTCAAACGACCATACACTAACTCCATGACTGCAGTTGCTTGGTCTTATATAGTACCAGTAAGTAATAATTCTAATCTAAAGAATTTCTACAGTAGAATTGATAATAACTTTATGCGTCAACAACCTTATCTCACATTCTTCGTGTTGCGTCTTATTCAGTGTATTGATGACTCAAATAGGTTTTGTATAACGGAAAAAATGCAATTTAATATTTAGAAATCACATAATTAATCATTCCTATGTTAGTCATTGAGTAGATTGTACTGTAGTAATCTACTAATAGCAGTAATATCATGGATACACTAGATGTACAACAACATCTGAAAAAGATTCACCCCAGTCTAGAAAATAATGTTTATGCTGCTAACAGACTGTCCATGTACACCCACGTACCAACGTACATACCTAGTCAGGTCATAAGTATTGTCACACAGTAAAAACTTTTCTTTGGGTGCGTTTGGCAGAAAAAAGCGCTAGCAAGCGCTTGTAAGCAAAATGGCGATCGTAAGCGGTAAGCGCTGTCAAATCGTAAGTAGCTATTTTCCTCCAGGACACGATGTTAGTTTTAACGGGGGAACCTAACCTAATTTAAATATATGTTTGTAAAGTATTCATATTAAAAACTTACCAATCATGAATTTTTAATAACATGTATATGTTTATTCATGTCATTATATTACTTAAAACGAATATTGCACAAAACAACTTATCAACTCTACTTCAAAACAAACAAATTAAATAAGCAAAATGGCGGATTGTGTCAGCGCTACTGAAGTAGCAATCGTGGCCTGGCCGAAAACTATTTCAGCGCTTATAAGCGCTTGCTAGCGCTTTTTTCTGCCAAACGCACCCTTTTAGAATGCTGGCCACAAAAAAGTTTATTGAATTCGAATTATTCATGAAAATAAAACTGTATACTTTTTAGAATTTTACTCATTTTTACATATGGAGTGGACGCTTAAAAAAGACCGTGTTGCAGTTGCGATTACACGCCAATTAAATTTTTTGATATACTGATAAATTTGAATATAACCAAAAGATTCGTTTATCGTACCATCAAACGATACAATGAAGACTCTAGTGTAGATGACAGTTCAAGAAGTGGTCGCCCTCGATTTGTTAGGACTCCAGCAGTGATAAAAGCTGTAAAGGTGCGAATTCAAAGAAATCCCAAACGTAAGCAGAAACTGTTGGCCCTTCAGATGGGGTTAAGCAGAACCACGGCGTTAAATGAAGACTTAGGGCTTCGGGCATATCGAAGAAAAACAGGACATCGTTTGAATGCTCGTCTAATGGATCTGAAACTGAAGAGATGCCGCGCTTTGTTGAAGCGGTACGCGGGAAAAATATCGGGAAATTCTTTTTTCGGATGAAAAAATTTTTACCGTAGAAGAGAGCTACAACAAACAAAATGATAAGGTGTACGCACGCAGTAGTGAAGAAGCGAGCAACCGTATTCCGCGTGTCCAACGGGGTCATTTTCCATCCTCGCTCATGGTGTGGTTGGGAGTTTCTTATTGGGGCTTAACAGAGGTACATTTTTGTGAGAAAGGTTAAAAACGAATGCAGTTGTGTATCAAAATACAGTCCTGACGAACCTTGTGTAACCTGTTTCTCATACCATGTTCAATAACAGGCACTGGGTATTCCAACAAGATTCGGCGTCAGCTCATAGAGCGAAGAGCACACAGGACTTTTGCCAGCTCCGTGGCGTAGTGGCTTAGCAATGAGTGGCTGTGCTTGGGGGTCGCGGGTTCGAATCCCGCACGGAACAAGTACTTGTACGACCTACAAGTAATTGTTCCGAGTTTGGATGTTTGTCCTTGTGAAATTTGTGTATGTAAACTGCCCCCACGATACAGGAGAAAAACCTAGTGTGGAGGTAACGTTCTTTAAAAACAAAAAAAAAAAGACTGGCTGGCGGCGCGTGAAATCGACTTCATCCGACACAAAGACCAATCCAGATTTGAATCCGTTAGATTACAAGATATGGCAACACTTGGAGGAAAAGGCGTGCTCAAAGCCTCATCCCAATTTCGAGTCACTCAAGACATCTTTAATTAAGGCAGCCGCCGATATGACATGGACCTCGTTCGTGGTGAGATAGACGACTGGCCGCGCAGATTGAAGGCCTGTATTCAAAATTACGGAGGTCATTTTGAATAAACTATAGTGTCATAAGAATCTATGTTTTGTTAAGTTCATTTTGGTATATAAATGGTTACATAATGAATAAACTTGTTTCAATTATTTTATATTAAACATGTGATAGAATTTATGACCTGACTAGGTAATATGCAATTTGGGTACAGATGATAAACCAGGGTCACATTGGGTAGCTTTATATATCGATACGAATGACGTCGGTGAATATTTTGATTCATATGGACGGGCACCTGTACGAAATTGTAAAAGATGGAACTGGAATGTTGATAGGACTTCAGTTTGTGGCGAATATTGCTTAATGTATTTGCTATATAAGTTTCAGGGATGTTCAATGCATAGTTTTACGAGTATATTTACAGAGAACACATTGTACGACGATATGTTAGTGGATGAGATGTTTCGCTCCTATTTTATAGATAATAAGTAATAAGATTTTGTATTTTATAAATAAAAATTTTAACAAAATTAGGTAATGTGTTTTATTGTAGATTCAGATTAGTGTTGTAGATAGGAACAAAGGAGTATAATACAATAGCATAAGCCGACCCACACGCTGCGAATAATAGATAATGACGGTAGTCAATTGACAATGGATAAGTAGATAAGGACAATGGAGCGCTAATGACGGTGGAGGCTCCGCAGATTCGTGATCAGAGCATGCCAAAACCTTTTTTTTTTTTTTTTTTTTTTTTTTTAGGATCGGAAGTCGACGAACATCGTACTTGTACCACTCGTGACTCAATGCGCCAGAACTGGTACAACCTTTCTACAAGTGCGCCAGAACTGGTACAACGTAACTACTTTTAATTTTTGTTTCTAATATTCACAATATATAAAATGGTGGGGCCACGGTCGAACCTTAAACCTATTACGCGAGATATTAACTAAAGTGGACTGTATATGCGGTTGCTTCTACGCTTACGTAAAAGCGACTACTATAGCATGCGGTATAATGCACTCGCTCTTCCCTAAAACTAAACTATTATTGTGCCAAATCGCTGAAAAGGAATCCTGCCTGATTAGGAGAACAACAAAATTGGAGCGGGTTAAACTATATCTCAGGCAGTAAATAAAGGAGTATTGACTCACCGGGGTTTCTTCTATTCTGTTGAGCACTATAGCTGCAATTTCTGGAACTTCTTCTGGAACACTCCGGAGAGAGGCGGTGCGCGACTATATCTCACACGAGGTGAGGCGGTTCTCCTGGAGCTCGACTGCTTCCAGGCTAAAGCGGTTTCTACTAGCGGTGTGGTTTCAACGACGACTGCAGCGGAAAGAGGACGCGCAACGGTCGCGCGTGCCTTATATGTCCCCGGCTCCGATGATTACGTGACATTCTAGAATCATCTTCTTGCCCCTCCCACCCCACCACCCCGATGTGTCGATAGGAGGGTACGAATGATATCGTTTTTCGGAAAGGAACAAGCGACTTGACACTCCTACCGTCAAATATAATAATCCAATGGTTTTTTCCGCGCAACCATAAATAGTTTCGACTTACTGGTTGTAGGTATGTCTCCTTTATTTAAATTCCATTTCCCGCTGTTCTTTCGACATGTAATTATTGCACAATTTGCCATTTATTAAAAAAAGCGTGCAGCGACGCTTGACAGGAAAATTTGAAACGATTGATTGTGTTGACATTTATAAGTGTGAATTGACATGTTAGTGGCTACACGGGCTCCGCCCACTCAGCCGTTCTATTATGTATGTATTATAATATTCTATGACAATAACCCTTTTTATACAAACTTAATTTAATAAGGATTTTGAACTTTGTTCAGGTCAAATTTTAACAGTATTTAATGCTTTGAAACTATTAAAGATAATATTCACAGCGGAACCCTACCTTGTTAGGTTAGGTTTCGTAGGTAAATAACAAGAAACCAATATAATTTCGCGATGTCCGTCCGTCAGTCCGCGGGTTTAATCAAGAGACCTTAGGTGCTACAAATTTGTAATTTGGTATGAGGGCGGCACCGAAAATTTCGGGAATCAAGGAAGTGACACAACATTACTATTTAAAAATGTATTTATTGCTTTTCAAAGTATTCTCCGTGAAATTTGACACATTTTTCCATACGATGGAACCAATAATTGAAGCAACCATTGCATTCGCAAGTTGGGGTCTCCAAAATGGCCGTTTTGTAGGTGTCCACAGCTTCTTCAGGTGATGAAAATCTCTGTCCACGCAATTTATTCTTTATTTTAGGGAAAGTATAGAAATTATTAGGGCTTAGATCGGGGCTGTACGGCGGATGGCCTAATAATTCTATGTTTTCTTGCTCTAAAAACTTTGTTCTGTGGGCGGTGTGAGAATTCGCATTGTCGTGATGGAGGATGATGCGACGGTTGCAGTTCTCTTTACGGAGTTCAGAAACGACCTGTGGCAAACAAATGCTAGCATACCATTCTGCATAAACCGTTCTTTGTCCCTCAAGAGGAATAGTCGTAACATGGCCGGTTTTGGAGACAAACGTGGCCACCATTTTTTTGCAGCACTTCGTGAACAAACAATTTTTGTTGACTTTAACTCATTTTCGAACACCCAAATTCGTGACTGGTTTTTTGTTTCGGGTTCGTACGCGTATATCCAGGATTCGTCACCTGATCCGATGTTGTATACAGCATTTGAGGTGGAGGATCCCGCGTAGAATCTTTCGAGAGTTCTGAGGCACCAAGTAACTCGAGCCGCTTTTTGCTCTTCACAGAGCGAATGCGGTATACATCGGGAAAACAACTTTTTTACACCTAATTGTTCATGCAAGATTATTTGTATTTGACTCATGCCAATGTCTAAAGTTGCCTGAATTTCTCGGTATGTCACATGTCGATCTTCCTCAATCAGCTTACGCACAGAATCAACGTTTTCTTGGGTGACTGCAGTTTTTGGACGACCTTGACGGGGATCATCACTGAGCTTGACACGTCCACGTTGAAATTCAGCAAACCAGCGATAAATTGTGGTTTTGGATGGAGCTTCATCACCAAATGCAAAAATCATCCGGTCAACACACTGTTTTTGTGTTAAACCACTTCGAAAGTCATAATAAATCATCGCTCTTGAATTAATAAATTTTCTCGAGTCAAATCCGTTTTCTCAACGACTAAACAAGTTTGACAAAACCTTGTGACAAGACCGAGAATCTTTTTTTAAATAAATAAATGGTATTCGATTTTTAAAACCAAGGAGTTTTCAATTAAAAAGATTTTAATATGACAGGAACAGTGGAAATATTCCGTTCCCGATACTTTTAGTGCAGCCTAGGTATAGTTATAGATATTAATCACGCGTACAAAGTTATTAAATAATAAAACCTTGAAAAATATTTTCATTTTCGGTACCTTCTAAAGGAGGATGATTTTTTTTACCCGTCTATTTCATCGTGTAGGGTGTCATTGAATAGATCTTTCAATAATATTGGGGAATATGGAACAACGCTTTTTTCGATTTAGGGGTCCGTTTGCGAAATATTTATTTTTAAGTTGGTATTCTTATTAGAGATTATACGTGGTAGAGCCATGCTACAGTTATATTAGTAGTATAGTTGTAGTACGAATGGGTCGGCTCGACCGGGGAAAGACCACGCTCTCACAGAATACCAGCGTGAAATAGTAGCTTAATGCTGCTGTATTTCGTATGGTGAGTGTAGAGAACCGGAGACCCTTTTTACTGGAAACGAGGCATTCCATCTTAGTCCTCACGGGTGACAACGCATCTGCATTTTGATTCGTAATCGAGGATAGATGTAGATGTCTATGGGCCACAGTAACCACTTACCATCAGGTGGACTGTGTGCTCGTTTGTCACCCTATCCTATAAAAAAAAAATAGAGTCATGGGTCCTACCCGCCCCTAACCACTGTTTTTGGAAGTGTGAAAGTATGCACGATAGTGGAAGTGGTATATACTGGGTAACTATTTTTACCGTTTGGAAAATTATATGGTATTTTGTGTACATGAGATGGAAGCTGTCCTCAAAAGTATTTTTAAAATATAACTAGATAGGAAAATTTTCCGAATATCCAAAAAAAATACATAAAATAATTCACTATTACCTACGGCGTTCGCGTATAATGTCAATGACCTTAAAAGTTCAGTTTAAGTAAGTCTCCAAGTACTAGTTACTGCCTACTGATGTAAGATGAGCATATACTGCTCTATCTACTGAAAGCTAGTGACTTGATATTAGCAGCACTTCTCATTTCCACTCTTTCATTAATCATGCCGTCATCTGTCCCATGTTTGTAAATAGCAAAAAAAAAATGTGAAACAGAAAATGGTGAGTAGGTTAAGTAACTTTCGTTTCAGATCATTTTATTGTGATTTCGATCTTTCCTTCATACTTTTACGGCATAATTAAATGTTAAATTCTATCTTGCATTATAGTGAATTCATAAATAGTTTCTAATAATAATTTTTATGCTTAGCTAGACACACGGTAGCGTGTCAAGGCAAGTTCGAGCAGAACGGCGAGCCGCTCCGTGTGTAATATTACACGAACCATTTGGAGCCACTTTTGACCCCCTCATAACTCAAAAACTATTTCGCATAAACGTGTCAAATTTGGCTCATATATTGAGACTTGCGAGATACGTGCTTCAAATTTCATAAACACATCTCAAACGGTTATTTAGATATTAACGTCCAAAAATCGTCATTTTTATCACTGACTGACCTATAGATCAAAACTCTAACCCAGTTCCAGATGACCTAGAAAGTTCAAATTTGGCATGCAGTTAGGTAATTAGGTGAATACGAGGGAATAAACCAGAAACTGGTAAATTTTTATCATTTTATTATAATTTTTCACTTATTTGATTCTATTAGGAACACTAAACTTTATTAACAATTATATTATACTTATAACTGTAATAATGTATGTTTGTAAGGATCAGCAATCAGCAATCAAAACTTATGACAGCCGGTCTTAAATATATTGAACACCACCCTTAATTTTTTTTAATCCAAATATTTCCGTTTTAGTACTTATTACTAAACTAAGAGTATAGTTCATTTTCGTATTTACTACGTTATTAACTGGGATTTAGTATTAATTATTGTTTCAATATTTAGCGCATATCAATAGTGTAAGATCGTTACTTATAAATAATTAAATAATAGGCATTGAGATATAGTGATGATAATAGATAGATATGTACACGGCGCGCAGTGCGACCGTGCGACGCCGAAGGAGCGGGGAGGGGGAGCTCATAAGCGCGAGCGCCGTCTTCCTGTCCGGTTTTCTCTCGATATCTGACCTATGAGGTTGCGATGCTACGAAATTCATAGGTTTTCTTAAAAAATACTTATATATTTGTGGTTATATTATTATTACAATTCTTTTAGTAAGTACGTATCGCGTGTCTAGATGGTATATAGGCAATAGTTTAAATCAAAAATTAATAATAATTTTAGTATAGTTATAATAGTTATAAGTAGGTATGTATACTTAACTCTGAATGAATTTGAGAATGTGAACTTGTTGGTATGGTAACAAATTGTTTTTCTTGAGAACTCAACAGATAACAGGTAGTTTATTACATAATCGTCTTAAATAATTATCTTTTTATTATATATATACGAGTATATATGGAAGTTGAACGGGATAAAATCCACAAAAGTACTTTTATTCAATTTATAATGAAGTTAAAGGAAAACTGTCATAGCTAATTACTCGTAGTCTTAACAAATTAACAAGTAATAGTCAACTAACTTATAAAATGCAATTATCGTTATTTTTTTTTACAAAATTACATTGCAATTACGTAAAAAATAACTTTAAACTACCTGCATTATAATAACTTTGTAATGTTTTTGTAAACTGTAAATTTTATTATGAAGACTTATGCATTACTAATATAGCTTTACGTTTTATATGCTTATCGATAGGCAGACCGATAAGCAGACCGTAGCAGAGGAGACCGATCTTGACATACCACTTTCTTAGTTAGCTTCTTTCTTCTTTCTAAAAAAGAAGCGAAAACAGTCGCTTCTGTTTTAGTTAGTTATTGTAAGCCTACAATTTCATTCGTGGTACTTTTGTTTACGCGGGCGACCGTCAGTATGGTTTAGGACAGTGGTGGCTTAGAGGAAGATTTGTTTTGGTCATGTATATCTTAAGGTTGCACTGCCTGGGAGTAATAGATGGATGTGGAGCTATGACCTGTCTATGATTTGTATTTTGTACGGTCTTGCCATGTGAAAAGTTGAAGATTGTGTCATTTTAAAAATAGATTTTTTTAAACTCTTTTGAATACCACTCCCTAAAAGTGTGCTTGAAAAATAAGTCCTTCAGTTTTCATAGTCCTTTTTGGGCCCATTTTGAGTCGTTAAAGCTGTCAGACGAACTCACAATATGCTTTTAGTATCAAGAAGGCCCCTTCAAAGTTCACATATTGTAACGGGCAACTACGGAACCCTACATTGTGCGTGTCCTGACACGCACTTGGTAGGTTTTATTATCCTTTTATAACGATTACGTTCTACGGTGATGATAAATACATTATTATAAACACATAATATGTAAATACGCGCAAACATGCACTTACGCAAGCATGTAAGTTGCTGTTTTATGTTTTACAGAATGCAAAAAAATAGTTGAAAATAGTATACCGCCTCTAGATTTACACATAATTGGTGGTGAAGCAGCATCGCTTGGAGAGTTTCCTCACATGGTAAGCATATTTTTATATAGTAAGTTTTGTTTACACTTTATAGAAAAAACTGTTAAATGAAAATAATTACAAATGCGATTTTAATATAATGATTTTGTTTCAAGTAACTAAAGACTTTTATACATGCTACTGGAAAGGCAATTCAGAACAAAAACTGTGTTACTGTGCTTTGGCACCCTCGCGGTCGCTATCTGGGCGACTAGCTGGCACGGTGAATATGCCACTCAGTTGGATTTACGATACTTTACTCGATATATTACTGTTTTTAGGAAAATACGAAAGTTACATACTTATCTGAAATAAACCTCATGTGCGCATCTCTGACAACATGCAGGGCGTCGATGAAAGATTGGCAAGGGACTTGTCGCACCAGCGCGACGTAACGTCTGAGCTTTTAAACATTTCCGGTAACCATCGGTCGATCTAGGATGTCAACGACTTTAATTTATATATAGAAAACACTGTTAAAATATCTAAAAGTGCATACGGTTCATACATTCAATACAGCCCCTCGCAAGTTCAGCAGTGACACATAGGCCTTTCCCAAGGTCCTAAGCCACCTACATTCATCGTCTTCCTGGATGTCATACCGGGTCGTCACTCGTAAGACATGCAGGAAGCCGATAATGACTTCGTCTACTGATAGGAGGCTGTCACTCGAGAACCTTTCCCATCCGTTGTCGGTTCTTCGAGCTATATGTTTAGCTCATTGCCACAGCTACTATTCGTTGGGCTATGTCGGTTACACTGGTTCTACTGTGGATATCCTCATTTTAGGTCTATCACGCAGAGAAACCCCGAACATTGCCCGCTGCATAGTTCGCTGAGCGACCTAGAACTTCCTCATACGGCCTGCAGTGAAGGACCATGTCTCAGACCCACAAGTCAACTGGCAACAAGCGCTTGTTGTTTAATTTTGATTTCAGGTTTACCTAACGAGATGATGTGTCGTAATCTCACAAACGCTGCCTAACTGAATTAAATCAGTGGATTGATCTCTCGATCGAAGTTGGACTTATTTAGTCGAATTATTTGTCCTAGGTAAACATACTCGTCGACAACTTTGAGCGTAGTGCTCCGAACAACTACCGGCCCAGGTGTGACCATGGACTTTACACATGACATGTGTTTTGTTTATGTTCATTTTAAGACCTAACCATTTGGAGACACTATTGAGGTCATTGAGCATAGTACTTAAGTCCTCCAGCGATTCTGCCATAAGGGCTATACCGTCGGCAAATGGAAGGTGATGTACTCGCCATTGATGTTAACACCGTAATTTTTCCAGTCCAATAGCTTGAAAACGTCTTCCGGTGTACCGGCGAAGAGATTCGGGGACATATCGACGTCCTGTCTTACACCTCTCTGCAGTTGGATGAGTTTCTTACTCTGGTTCTGTAGTTCTACTGTAAAAACACTTCAGCTACCGACAGTCAACTTGGCACCGCTGTGGGGACTAAAGCACCGTCCAAATTTCGACAAAACCAGACTTTCCCTTTAGACTAAAATTATTAAGAATGTCTGTCATTCTAATACTCAGAGAATAAAGTTGGAATAATTATATCATCTTGGCGTCTCCCAATTTGTAGATCATTGTGATTAGTAACAAAGGAAAATCCAAGCTGCACGTATATGGTTTTAGCATGAATGAGTCTGCTCGAATGGGGAAGGACCATGCTCTCACTGAATACTAGCATAAAATAGCAGATTTAAAATGTGTCAGAAAGATAAGTAAAGTAATTTCAATACTTTAATATACTATTTCATTTATAGGTGGCACTTGGATATGAAAGCCCCGAAGGTTATGACTTTCTGTGCGGTGGAACTATACTGTCTGATAGTTATGTCATAACAGCTGCTCATTGTGTGGACACCTTAAGCCAGTGAGTTCTTAATATAAATTATTTATTGCTGTAGTGTTTTAAAATAATACGTGCATTATCATCAATTTTTTTTAAATAAAATAAAGGATGACAAATCAGCACACAGTCTACCTGATAGTATCTGAATGTCGTGGCCGATAGATACATACATTGTCATTCTCGATTAAGAACCAGGATGCAGGAGCAGCATTAAGGTGATATTTTACGCTGTTATTCTTTGAGAGCGTGGTCCTTTCCCGGTCGAGCCGACCCATTCGTGCTACAACCCATAATATATCTGCAGCGTAGCTCTACCACGTTGAACGAGAAACGTCTACAAGAAATTAATTTGTAATTACATTTTCAGTTTAATTAAAATTGAGTTGAGATATACGAACTTTACAAACAAAAAACATGCGTGCAGCTCACAGGCGACAGAAGTGAAACCTTCAAATGAAATTAAATATTAAATACAAATATTTTACGGCAAATCATCGTAATAACACTAAGCGCAAATACCATTATTTTACCTAAAGGTCGACTTTTATTATTATTGGGTCCTTTTACTTTTTAATATTAACCTTACGATATCGAGAATTTCTGTATTGTACGTGAGTACCGCGTCTTTTAAATAAAAGTAGAATTAGCTCCCTTTCTGGTCCATCGGCGCTTGATCGATGCATTTATGTTGCATCCTTGATACAACTATAATGAGTGGCTACCATGATAGAAACTCTATGCTCCAAAAGCAATCGGTTTGAAAACAGAATTTCAAAAGATTTTATGAATCAGATTTTTCAGATTCAATTAGGCAGATATGGTGGTTTCTTTTATACTCTTTTCGTGTTACCCTTATTGAATATAAAATATATTAGGTACCAATATTCAAAATTAAACTTATTTAAGTTTTTAAGACAAAAATAAAACAGAAATAAAAATAAAACCATCAAAAACGAAACGTATTGATAAACTAGACGTGTGACGCCAAAATCCCGCCACATGGGAAAAAAGAAACGTGAAACGTCAAACGTGATATAATTTTTTTAAAATAGTATAATTTTATTTTTCATGTACAATATTTTTGAGGGTCTGAATTCAACCCTGGTCTAATATTGGTAACGTACCTAAACTAACTGTAAAATAAAACTTTAAAAATGCGTTCATATAATAATTTAATTGTAACAAAATTAATACAGGGTTATTAACCGATGATGCGATATCTATCCCATGTTCCTTTTTCATCTTCTTATCGTAATTTTTGCATTCTTTTACCACGCAGCTTGACATATTTATGACAGACAAATCGATCGATTCGCGTTGGCCCTAAACTGTAATTTTAGGGCCAGCGCACTCGCCCGTTTTAGTTGTTCGGTCGACCCGGTCCTTACGCTGGTAATATATAAGTCAATGCCATGAGACTATTGTCGTCCCGGTTAAACCTTTCAGATTGTAGTCACCCCTTAACCATTGAGCTATTGAGTCTCAATATAGCTATACTGAATCTAATATGTAAAATTAACAACGTGCAGAGATGTTATAACAAATATAGAATAAAAACAGGTTGAGCATGAAGTAAAGTTAAGAAAAGAAAAAAATGTAAAATAGATATAAATCAATGAATTCCTATCTATTAAAAACTAACTATAAAAAACGCTTGCGGTTTAGCTAGCCACTACGCCACTTACACGCAAAACAAATTTATCACGGAATGGCGAAAAGGGTTTTTTCCAAAAAAAAAATCACTATTAAAAACTGCTTATATAAAAAAAATTGAAATTTCACCCATAGTAAGGGCATGAGTTTGTCCTCTATATATATCCTACCCTATAAAACCTCTATAAAAATAAAAGTTATTAGAGTCCAAATATACAAGATGTGGGACACCGACTGCAAAAGTGTGGTTATTCCGAGGATATACAACTGATGATGTATATATTTTCGGAAAGAGCTTTCCGAGACGCCGCGACCTTCAAATCACCTACCCCGTGGTTTTCGGTTTTACTCTAATAACTCAGGTGTCGTTTATGATCAGGATGATGTGTCCCCAGGTGGCGCACAAAAATCACTAAAAAAAATAGTAGGTTGTGGTGACTAATCGAGCGCCGCACGTGATTTACTGTTTTGCTAATATGATAAAAAACGGTTTTTCACTTAAAAATCACTAATTACTGTTTTGCGGCTAAAACAAAATTACACCACTAGATGCGTCTCGTTAATGCGCAAATTTTGACACTAAGAACACCGTTAACTTTTTACCACTTTTCGATTTTTTAACTGCGGGAGCGACACAGTTTCGTGGCGTACCGCTTTGCTTCCTTGTAAGCGCGGGGATACGGGATAAGTTTATTTCCTATTTTATGTACTGTGGGTATTATATCCACCATAGGCCCATGCTCGCAGGTTGGATAAAACTCTGGCATAGGGATAAGATAATTTTATCTCTTGTCAGTGGATAGAATCGGGGGATAAAATTTTTGTCTCCTGCCCATGCTAGCCCGGCTGTTTGTTTATTCCATTGGCACACGACACCTTCGTACCTTGTTGAACAAAACGCGTAAGCGGCGCCGTTTCGTCGGCGTTTACGACTTTATCGGGAGCATTGACCTATAATCAAATCAAATCAAATCTTTTTATTTTCAGACAATATAGGTCCATAGGGGTTAGTAATTAATTCTAATAGTAAGGGGGTTAGTAGTACTATATTATAATAATAATTTAATTTAAAAAATTAACAAATCCGGACATTGTCCGCACATAGCTCCTTAATATAGGTGCATGTGGATCATCTGCTACCATCCTCAGGATGCTGTTGTCACTTCCCCGTACGCGGCTTATTAATGACGCCACTTTCTTGCGCATGAGTGCCTGAAAACCCTCCGTTCTCGCCTGCGCAAACATTTCAGATGCACTACAAAAACGAGGAAGCTTCAACATCATCCTGAAGATATTATTATACTGGACGCGAAGGGTGTTTAACGATCCTTTGGTGTAGCTGATCCACAGACTGCTCGTGTACATGTTTTGACAAAATGCTTTAAAAAGCGTAATCTTGACTTCATCCGTACAACGAGCGAATCTACGTACCAACATGTTACCACGGACCGCCAAAGCCCTACGCTCCCGTTCTATGTCTAAATCGTCTCTAAGGTCGTCGGTAAGTACGTGGCCCAGGTACTTAAATTGGAAAACTCTGTTCAGCTCCACTCCACCGAGGCAAATTGGAGGTATAAATTCGGGACACTTACCGGCGGCCTTAAAGACCATAAATTCGGTTTTTCTGGCATTGTAGGCCAGACCGTGCGACTTAGCGTAGCTCTCACATACGCTCAACATTTCTCTGATAGCACTCGTAGTGGGGCCCAGCAGCACCATGTCATCCGCTAACTAATATTGTTTACATTAACACCACTCACTTTGCATCCGACTCGCATGCTGCTGAGCTCCACTATGAGGTCATTTACGTACAGGTTGAACAGCTTTGGAGATGACAGCCCACCTTGCCTCACTCCGCACTCCAACCTGTACGACTTGGACAATTGGTCAGCCCATTTAACGCAATTTACTTGCTTTGTGTACCAATACCGAAAGAGATTTAGCACCTCCACCGGAACACCCCTGTCCTCCATCTTCCTCCAAAGCACATCATACGAAACCAGATCAAATGCTTTGGAGAGATCTAGAAAGCAGGCGTACACCGGCCTCCTCCGGCTTGTATAATATTGGACAGTGTGCTTTAGGCTTAGTATTGCGCTTTCAGTGGATAGTCCGGGCCTAAACCCGAACTGCGCGTCATTCAACTTCACATACTTTTGCAAGCATGAATCAAGCAGACTGTCCAATACTTTGGCCACTGTGGTAGCAAGAGATATAGGGCGGTAGTTGCCCTTGTCCGAGATATCACCTACCCTGTTTTTGACAATGGGCACCACAATGGTTTTCATTAGATCCGGTGGTAGATATGAATGTCCAATGCACATATTGAACAATAGAGACAGGACCCTTGGCAGGTGTACACCCGCATGATTTAGGTGCTCGATACTGAGCCCGTTATGTCCGGGAGATTTGCCCCTGCTCATCCGCTTGATTACATCTCTGACTTGACTAGCCGTAAACAATAGCATAGGCTCATCCACCCGCACGCCTACTATAATGCTTCCTATCTCAATTTATCCCTCGTGAAATCTTATGAATTTATGTGTCTGTCTTTTTTTACTGTTGCTTTTTCGTTTCATTGAATTTCAAATCACAGCGATGCTAAAAAAGTTTTCATTTCAAAAACATGTGTGAAGTTCACACGCGGTAGAAGCGAAACCTTCAAATTAAAGGAAATATAAAATGAAAATATTTCACGGCAAACGATTGATTTTATATGACCATTTTCAATCATAAGTGCAGCATAAAATATAAAAGTTTACTTTTATAGCAAATAAACGTTACAATCCTTATTCGTAGACTTAATTTTAGTGTAATAAATCAAAAGAATATTTTCTTTTGAGGTGAATTATTTTTTAATAGGGCCATTTATGTCATTCTATTGGTAAAGTCATTTTATCGTACATAAATTGACTCTTAAGGTGGGTACGTAACAACGTACAATAGACCCTAGATGGCCTAAAATCGTGGATTGTTATAAATGGATTGGTATATTAAGATAATTTTATTTAGTTAATAAATTTGTAAATTTTTTATATTGTTTATTTTAAGTTTAAATTTGTATAAACCATGTTTAAAGCACCACACAAAGAAAAGATCGACATAATAGGAAACACTGTATTTAGAAAAAAGACTAGCTATAGTATTATTATAAAGACAAAAAATACGGTAGTCCAATGGCGAATTCGAACCTACAAACTTTTGTGTCATTATGGCACACACAAATCTAAATCTCCGACACTATAATATTTTACGCACACATGTAGGTTAAATACATCAACATAGAAAAATTTATGAATTAATGAGATTAAACACTAACCCTACAGTTGTCGCGTGGATTACAATAGTAAACCACTGTAAAATAATCCCAAATTTGGATATTTCTGGAACCAAATGTTTAGAAAAAATATGTAAACTGATTTGTGATCTAAATTTGAAATTAATGTGATATTTTCATATATTAATATTTATTTATTTTATTCTTTATTGCATCCTTAAACAAAAGAATAAAAACATTAATATATAAAAGATTTTTTATATCATATTGAATAAAAGAGGACATGTAAATGATTTTTGTTTATTAAATATGATTAACCGTTGACGAAATGTTACGCTGTTTCATATTTATAATAAAATAAAAATACATTCTAATTGATATTTTAAAGCTTTTTCCTTATTTTAAATTGGACATACGTAATCCATGCGACTTTTACGTTATTTTATAAGGCGCATCCGCTGTAGGGTTAAGTAGTAAACGTTTAAAAAAACCAGATCTTGGTTTTGTGAAAGCTCCCCCATAGTAAAACACGATCACCATCTGCATGCGCGATTCATATTAGCAGATAATTTATTAAATTTGCCTTTTATACTATCCAATTCACATCTCTTCCGTTTATTAATTACTTGTTACAGAATTCGACCAGCGATAGTGCGTATGGGTGTCGTGGAGTTAGAAGATAGCAAACGCAACGACGAGTCGGACGTCGACATTTCAGAAATAATAATACATCCAAACTACACCAAGCGTCAAAAATATCATGACTTAGCTTTACTGAGGTACTTGGGACTAGCTTTTAATCTTAGTTTTAGTTTTTCATCTTTACATCATATATACATATACGAAATGAATGTTTGTTTGTACCGTATGCGTTCCTATACTATTTGTCCGGTTACGATGAAATTTTGGTTGGTTGTTGTGTCTGTCAATGTCTGCGGGCAAGTGCCCGCAAAGGCTTGTAACATTTGTTTGTTTATTTTCTATGTGTTCCTATACCATTCATCCGATCACGATAAAACTCGGCAAGAGTTGCTGTGCGGCGCACTTGTAACTGTTTTTGCTATCATCATTTCATCATTACAGCCCTTCACAAGTTCACAGCTGAACATAGGCCTCCCCCAAGTAATGCCACAAAGCACGGTCCTGAGCCACCTGCATCCATCGACTTCCTGCATATCTTACCAGGTCGTCACTCCATCTAGTGGGGGGTCGCCCTACACTACGCCTACCGGTACGAGGCTGCCACTCGAGAACCTTTCTTCCCCATCGGTTATCGGTTCTTCGAGCTATATGGCCGGCCCATTGCCACTTCAGCTTACTAATCCGTTGGGCTATGTCGGTCACTCTGGTTTTACTGCGGATATCCTCATTTCTGAGTCTATCACGCAGAGAAACTCCGAGCATAGCCCTCTTATGGAGGCTCGCTGAGCGACCTTGAGCGTCCTCATACGGCCAGCAGTGAAGGACCACGTCTCAGATCCATAAGTCATAGCTGGCAACACGCACTGGTTGTACAATCTAGTTTTTAGAGATTGAGGTATACGTGACGAGAAGATATGTCGTAATTTCCCGAACGCTGCCCAGCCGAGTTGAATCCGTCGATTGACCTCTCGGTCGAAGTTGGACTTACCTAGTCGGACTATTTGTCCCAGGTAAACGTACTCGTCAACAACTTCGAGCATAGTGCTCCCAACAACTACCGGCATAGGTGTGACATGGACATTAAACATGATCTTTGTTTTGTCCATGTTCATCTTAAGACCTATCCGTTGGGAGGCACTATTGAGGTCATTGAGCATAGTGCTTAAGTCCTCTAGCGATTCTGCCATAAGGACTATATCGTCGGCAAATCGAAGGTGAGTGATGTACTCGCCATTGATGTTAATACCGTATCCTTTCCAGTCCAGTAGCTTGAAAATGTCTTCCAAAGCAGCGGTGAAGAGTTTCGGGGATATAACGTCACCCTGTCTTACACCTCTCTGCAGTTGGATAGGTTTCGAGCTCTGGTTCTGTACTCGTAGCCCTACTGTACAAACACTTCAGCACTTCGATATACCGACAGTCAACTTGGCACCACTGAAGGGACTGCAGCACCGCCAAAATTTCGACGGAATCAAAGGCTTTCTCATAGTCCACATACGCCAGGCAAAGTGGCAAATTGTACTCTTCAGTCTTCTGTACAATCTGCCGCAGGGTATGTATGTGGTCTATGGTACTGAATCCTTTTCGGAAACCGGCTTGTTCGGGAGGCTGGAAGTCGTCGAGTCTGCGTGCGAGACGATTCGTAATGACTCTCGAAAACAGCACGTAGACGCGGCTCAGAAGGGAAATCGGTCTGTAGTTCTTCAAGAGAGCGTTGTCGCCTTTCTTAAAGAACAAGACCACCGCACTTCTGCTCCACGCCTCTGGAGTAGTGCCACCATGGAGGACGGAATTGAAGAGCTTCTGAAGGACTTCAAGTACCGGTGTTCCACCGGCTTTCAGAAGCTCCGCTGTAATTCCATCCTCGCCTGGGGCCCTGCCGTTTTTAAGGTGCTGGAGAGCCATTCTAATCTCGCTTAGACTGACGTCCGGGATATCATCGGAATAGTGTCGGATAAGACTTGGTCTTGGATCGTTACTCACACTTGCGTGTGGCTCCAACGATGATGTGTACAGCTGCTCATAGAACCTCTTAATCTCACTCAAAATCTCAGGTGTCCCGGAAACGATGCTGCCACACTCAGTCTTCAGCTTTGACAGTTGGCTCTTACGGGCAGACAGATCTCTGGCAAAGACTTTGGAGCCCTGGTTCCGCTCGATCGCTTCTTTAATACGAGCAGTATTAAAGTTGCGTAAGTCTCGCCGCATGCATTTGGAGATCTGTCTGTTCAGTTGCCTGTATGCTGTCAAATCTGTTGACGATTGCAGCCTCATCTCCCGTCTAACAGCTATGAGATTAAGAGTGTGATCGGAGAGTTTTTGTGTTCTTCTGCGGCGGGTCTTGCAGAACTTAGCTCCGACCGCATGGACAGTTTCCACGAGCTTGTCATTCATATCGTCCACTGCATTGCAATCTTGTAGGCACTGAAAGCGGTTGTGTAACTCGAGCTGAAAGTTTTCGGGATTCTGGATTAGAGCACGAGGGGGACGGAGCGTTGACTTCATTAAACGAGACCTCTCCAACTTAACGTTTAGGTTCAGTGTGCCTCTAACCATTCGGTGATCGCTGCCAGTTTTCAACCTTGCGATCACTGAGACATCACTGAACAGTTGGCGTCTGGTCGTCATAATGAAGTTAATCTCATTTTTTGTCGAACCGTCGGGGCTCGACCAGGTCCACTTCCTGTGGGGCCGCTTCTGGAAGAAAGAGTTCATCAAAAAGAGTCCCTCTTTCTCCATAAAGTCGGCCAGCTGCTGGCCCCTTCGGTTCCGTTGCCCTACTCCAAATTTCCCTAACTTCAGCTCACCGCTTTCTCTTGTGCCTAGTTTTGCGTTGAAGTCTCCCATCAACACCGTGTAGTGGGTTTTGGAGGAATGCATGGCTTTGGAAATATCCTCATACATTTCCTCCACCTCCTCATCGGGATGTGCCGAGGTTGGTGCGTAAACCTGTATGACCTTCAGCGAATACCGTTTGGTGATTCTGAGTATCAGGTACGCGACCCTCGTCGACACACTCCCAATCTTTACAACGTTGTTGACGAGAGACTTGTGGACGATAAATCCGACACCTCCTTGGGACAGATGGTCGCCCTCCCGGTGATAGAACAAGTTGCCGGATTCGAGAATCACCGTGTCCTCCCCCTCTCTTCGGACCTCGGATAATCCTATAATACTCCAGCGCAACTTGTCTATCTCTTCTTCCAGCTCCAGGATCTTCTCATCAGTCCTCAGTGTGCGTGCGTTAAATGTTGCCAGGTCGAGTCGTCGTAGGTAGCAACCGAACCTCCACCGGAGATTCTTAGCACCCCCTGCCCCGCCGTTACCATGGTCGCCACCGTAGCCAGGAATAGCGGGGCCGCCGGGGACTGGGGGCCGTCTGTTTGTGTAATTATTCATGGGGGGTATATTGCCATAGTTGCCACGCTTGGCGAGCGGGTTGGCAACCGCAGTTTTTTTTTGTCGTACAATTGCTGTTATCAGGAAGATGCTGCTGCCCATCTCCTGCCTGTCTCCCTCTGTCGCCTCTTACGATACCCACGGGAAGATATGGGGTAGTGGATATTCTTAACCGCCACTACACGGCATGCTATGCTATTTTTGCTATAACAGAGGATAAACTCATGCCGGGTGCTACTTATATATCGAAGAACTGTGCTCAAGTATGCGGTACTGTCTATGTATAACTACACTTTGAAAAAAAATTACAATAGTTCAAATAGGAACTTGTAATTTATTTATAATACAGGGTTATACTTTTTATTACCTGTATAATAATACTGGGTTATTTTGAATATACGTTCAAATTTGCAGAGAGGGTTCAGGACATGTAAATACAGACGAATGATGAAGAAAAGATAATTTTTAAAAAACCCAATCATACTGTCCTTTTTCATCTCTTAAATTGTAGAATGCGTGGTAATGCATTATTTATATCAACTACTGATTATTCATACTAACTGATTGTTATTCATAAATATCTATGCCTGCTATTTTACTACGCACGCACACATTCGTAAGGGTCGATCAGTAGGCAAAAACGTTGTGAATTGAAGCGCACACAGAGGAGCGCGCTACGTGGTATTGTTGTCCATAAATCATATTCAATTTGGAATAATTTGAAATAAAAGTAGAAGCGTTATTTATATATTTGAACTTAAATATAAAATTTGGATACTCTTAAAAAATAACCCTGTATACATATATTTAACTGTATAGATTTAAACTACTTTACTTACTAGCTGAAGCAAGGGATATTTTATTGAAAATATATTTTTATAATAGATGTATTCCCGTATAGGTCCCGTACCTATACGGGAATACCACGTCGCGCGCTCCTCTGTGTGCGATTCAATTCACAACATTTTTACCTACTGATCGACCCTTACGAATGTGTGCGTGCGTAGTAAAATAGCAGGCATAGATATTTATGAATAACAATCAGTTAGTATGAATAATCAGTAGTTGATATAAATAATGCATTACCTATTAATAATATACTACACTACACGAAATATCTATTATTAATAATAATAATAGATATTTCGTGTATCTCAAATTATCCTTAAATAGGCGACGAATTACAACAATGTACTTAGAAATCAAGCTAAATTTTATTACGTAAGAGGTTTTGCTTACGGGCTCTAAGAAATGAAATATGAAATGAATATGCAATGATACATAGAAAATAATTGGAACTAAAAATACAAAGTAGTGCATTATCATCATCATCATCATTACAGCCCTTCACAAGTCCACTGCTGAACATAGGCCTCCCCCAAAGTATGCCACAAAGCACGGTCCTGCCACCTGCATCCATCGACTTCCTGCATGTCTTACCAGGTCGTCACTCCATCTAGTGGGGTGTCGCCCTACACTTCGCCTACCGGTACGAGGCTGCCACTCGAGAACCTTTTTGCCCCAACGGTTGTCGGTTCTTCGAGCTATATGGCCGGCCCATTGCCACTTCAGCTTACTAATCCGTTGTAATATGTCGGTCACTGGTTCTACTGCAGATATCCACATTTCTAAGTTTATCACGCAGAGAAACCCGAGCATAGCCCTCTCCATAGCTCGCTGAGCGACTTTGAGCGTCACATTTAGGACACATCTTCTCGTCAGGTATACCTCAAAACCTGAAAACAAAAAATACTGAAAACAAAACCGAGACGTGGTCCTTCACTGCTGGTCGTATGAGGACGCTCAAAGTAGTGTATAGGATAAATTAATTATTTATTTGCTTTTAACTACGGTACTAGATGCCAAATACTAGATAAATATGCAAGATGCTAACCCCCGCTAAATGGAGTGACGACTATAAAACCACGGAACAGATACAAAATGTCGATGGATACAGGTGGCTCTGGACCTTGCTGTCTGACGTGGGAAAGGCTGTAGTGATGATGATGATGACGTATGGTTCATAAATTCTTATTAAAAGTGTATCACGTATTGAATCGTCAATTGATATCAACTTATATATTATATTTGGTCACGCCGATACGGTGGTTTCTTCGTCAAAAGTTGAGTGGACTGTATTGGTATATAAAGTAAGCGAGGCAAGGAATGTGATTTGATGCCTTGCCTTGCTACATGAATACAGGATATCACACACTCTTCAACTCTTGATTTATATACACATTCGCGAAGTTACTAGGACTCGATGTCCAGTGATAATTAAAATATAAAAAGGAAATTGAAGAGCACAGTGAACAAAATCACTGTTTTTGATAGATAATATGCAACTATTGCCGCTGCACGGCGTTAGCGTCGCCTTCGATGGCAGGACGTTTATGTAAGAAGGATTAGGGAAAAACAGTGGTAACAGTGGTAGAGCCACGCGGCAGCTTTTGCAGTTGCACGCATGTGCGGGCTCGAGCCGGGTTGTACAACGACCTTGCAGAATATCGGCGTTACGGTTTAAAAGCTCTGCTTCCGCGTTTCGTCTGGTGAATGCAGGTGACCTTAGGCTCAATTTCCCGTACCCCATCAACATTGTAGCGGAGTTAAAAGTACGCAAGGAGGGTACCGGCACCCCTAGACAATCCCTCGCTGAGCATCCACGACCAAGCTACTCCACTCCTGAGCAAAATTCTGCTCATGACAATAACTCCTCGGGCAAGCTGAGGAACAAGACCAAGGCAACCCCTGCCACCGTATCCGTGAATTTCTGCAATATCACGGGACTTCACTCGAACCTAAACGCCGACCACTACCACCTCGAGGCGGCGAAGATGGCTCTGCTCTTTCTGACCGAGACACAGGTGTCCTCTACGGCTGTTACTTCGTATCTCTACTACCCGGGGTACAAACTGGAACACTCCATTGTGCCTCGGGCTGGAGTTTGCGTATGCGTCGGAGAGACGACCATCCGCGCGTCTACGGGTGTCTCTTTAGGTCCCATAGCCGTAATACAGAAACAGACCGACTCATATACCAAATGGCTACCGATTTCTTGCTACAGCAGATCCCCTCCGCAGAGATTGTAATCCTCGGCGATTTTAGCGCCCACCACGCCGAATTGCTTGGTTCACGTTTAACCGATCATGCTGGGAGATCTGTTTATGATTTTGCCTTGGCATATGGTCTGACACAACTGGTTACTTCGCCTAGGCGGATTCCAGATGTGGAGGATCATGCACCTTCCCTGTTGGACTTTCGGCTGACCTCTAATCCGGACAGATATCAGGTTTCCGTCGACGTCTCTCTTGGGTCCTCGGATAATTGTCTAGTCCGGAATGTGGTGCCAATGACGCTGAAATTGCGGTTGCATTCTGCGGGCTGTCACCGTGTTTAACACACTGTAGGTCGGCCGATTGGGATAGAATGCGGTCTTTCTTTGCATCCTATATCATTGGGGGCGGGTTTGCTTCTCGCGGGACGATCCCAACGTTGTTGCTAACCCAGTCGCTGATGTGGTACTTTAGGGTATGGAACTTATTATTCCTTCCTCTGTGGTGCCCATCGGAGGCAGATCTCAGCCATGGTTTAGTCGCTCCTGTAAAATAGCATCATGCTATAAACAGGAGTGATACCGGGCCTGGGCTGACGCATGTAAACACCAGCACCCTAAAAAAGAAGTATAATTCCGACTTCAGGTCCTTCAAAAGAGTCATTGCCAAAGCAAAGTAAAAGCACATAGGCTGAATTGGTGAGAAACTAGTTCGCCTTCCTTCGGGACCCGTGCATTCTGGTCTCTCGCCAAGGCTGTCCGAGGGAATTTCTGTGAGCCATCTCTTCCATCTCTGCACAGGGAGAACGATTCACTGGCCCATGCCGCAAAAGAGAAAGCCGATCTGTTAGGCCCTTTCTTTGCGTCCAACTTGACTCTCGATGACGGAGAAGCACACCGCCAACCATCCCGCGGTGGGGGTGCTCCATGCCGGATGTGCGGTTCACACAGCGCTCGGTTCCCAAAGCACTCCTCTCTCTGGACATCCGCAAGTCGAGCGGGTCTGACGGAATCCCCCCAATGGTGGTTTTCCATTATAATAAATCAGACCGCGATCGGACAGAGAACGAACTGTAAACGTCAAATGAGGATCGACCCTAAAAAGAATGGAGTGCTCAGTAGAGCGGGACAGTATTTCATGCCAACACACCGCTTGCAACTTTACAAGGCGCAGGTTCGGCCGCACATGGAATACTGTTTCCAACTCTAGGCTGGGGCTCCTCATTGCCAGTTCCTTCCACTTGACCGCATCCAGCGCAGAGCGGATCGAATCGTCGACGACCGAGTGCTTTCCAATAGGCTCGATTCACAGACGCTGCAAAGAGATGTTACATCCCTTTGCATTTTCTTTCGCATCTACCACGGGGAGTGCTCTGACTAATTGTTCGGATTTAATCCCAGCCGCCAAATTTCATGAACGCACATCGCAGTAAAACTCCCGATACCATCCATACCATCTGGATGTGACGTTTCACTGGGAGTTTTCGGAGTTTCCATAAAAGAACTTGCTCCTTTCTAAAAGGCAGGCAACGCACCTGCAATTCCCCTGATGTTGCAGTTGTTTATGAGCGGAGGTGGTCACTTAACATCAAGTGAGCCATATAGAGCTCGTTTGTCCCCTCTACTCTAAAAAAAAGAAGGGGTTAAATATATGTACTAAGTATTTTATTACTTATTAATTTGTATTTGTGTCTCCTATTAAATTGTAACAGGGGCGGTTGCGCCTTACAAACCAAAAAGCCCGTCATGCCCTATTAAATTCACTAAACTAAACGTGATCTGATTAAAATTTTATATTTAAATTTTCGCGCGCTTACTGCTTAAATGTCATAAAGTATTAAGGGTATGTTCCGAAATGTTTTCAATATACTGCCGAATACAAATGACGTCATCACTTGACACTATATGGTACTGGTGTGCTGCCGCCATATTGCTAGTATATCCGGCCATATTAAAACAATTTTTAATTGTGTGTGCGCTGAATGAAGCATGCCAGAATTTGTTTTTATTTATTCAAATACAAAAAATTATAGAATAATTGTTGGTATCTCCATTAGGAGGATATAATGATTTTTGGAGCACAAAATGACAAAATAATCGCAAACACTTTTTCAATATGGCGCAAATGTATGACGTCATATACTGTCCTATGTTTTGGAACGAATCACCAGTATAGCGTCGATTCATGACGATGATATTTTGGAACATACCCTAAATAACGTGCCCTAAGAAAATATTACTTGTAACAAGCAAAATATTTCAAAGTTATATCAAGATAATTAATGTTAAAGTTATGTGTAATATGTTTTGATTCAATGTTTTGTTCTCAGGTTAGCTAAACCGATCGAATTCACCAGCAACCTTAATCCAGTATGTCTGTACACAAGTCCTAACGATCCGAAGATACCACTTACTGTCACAGGTTGGGGAAAGACCAGTAATACAAGTAAGTTTAAAATAATTTAAAGTTTTGTATGTGGTTGAGCTATGCTGCAGCTACATTAGTGGTATAGATGTAGCACGAATGGGTTGGCTCGACCGGGGAAGGACCACGCTCTCACAGAATGCCAACGTAAAATAGCAGCTTAACGCTGTTGTGTTTCGGATTGTGAGTAGTAGAGAACCGGAGACCCTTTTCACTGAAAACGAGGCATTCCATCTTAGTCCTCACGGGTGATAACGCAACCACTTACCATCAGGTGGACTGTATGCTCGTTTGTCACCCCGATCCTATAAAAAAAAACACTGTAAAAAAGTCCACTGCTAAACATATGCCTCCTCCATGGCTTGCCTTGTAAGTTTGTTATCTGCGATAGCGATTTTTGGCATGCAGGTTTACAAACGTAGTTGCTTATTTTGCAAAGATAACTAGGTTTCTTAAAACAATGTAATATGACAGTATACCATGCTATTTGAGTGATAACTAAAAGATAAATTATTAATTATGCCAGCTATCTTTGTTACGCCTAATTTAAAAAAAAATAGCCCTAAGATTATTCATATGCAGTGGCCTGTTTAAATAATTTACTTATAAAAAACCGGCCAAGAGCGTGTCGGGCCACGCTCAGTGTAGGGTTCCGTAGTTTCCCGTCCGTCACAATATGTGTTCCCACTTATGAGTTTAAAGGTGGGTATCCATTATGTTCGCGCTCCAGCAGCGCTCCGCGCTCCTGCAACTGCTCCCGGTAGTGGGTACTGTTGTTTCCATCCAAGTTCAAAATAATTTTCCAAGAAAGTCCTTATAAAATTCTACTTTTCAGATTTTTTTCATATTTTCTAAACTTATGGTCCAAAAGTTAGAGGGGGGGGGGACACATTGTTTTTTACTTTTGGAGCGATTATTTCCGAAATTATTGACATTATCAAAAAATGATTTTTGTAAACCCCTATTAATTTTTAAATACCTTTCCAACAATATATCACACGTTAGGGTTGAAATTAAAAAAAAAATCACTTCCCACTTTACATATAGGGGGGCTACCCTAATAAAACATTTTTTTCCAATTTATTTTACCACTTTGTCGGCGTGATTGATACACACATTGGTACCATTTCAGCTTTCTAGTGCTAACGGTCACAGAGATTGAGCGAGGACGGACAGACGGACAGACAGACATGGCGAAACTATAAGGGTTCCTAGTTGACTACGGAACCCTAAAAATGTGGGGTAACCTGAAAATAACTATGTCAGTAATAATAAACAATTATAACATCTGGATGCTTGGTGGTCCACCACTGTACGATTTATTAGGAGTTTTGTTCCTGGCGCGACTTGTTCGTGGAATCGTTAACCATTGTTTTTCCGGACCAATACTACTTTAATGAGAGAGACCCGTTTCTAGCAGTGGTTTTTTGATAATTCTTTATTTTAAGTGGGTTGCACATGTCTACACTGTAGCCTCTTACCCTCAGTAGGCAACTTTATAAATTATTGTTACAGGAAGCATTCGCAGCAATGTACTGTTGAAGGCGAACGTTTCGGTTGTGGCGCGAGAGAAATGCACCAAATCGTATACCTCATGGCGCAAGCTGCCGGACGGCATATCTGACGACCAGATATGTGCTGGTGACCCGCAAGGCCTGAAAGATACTTGCCAGGTAAACTGAGTATTGCAATGATGATCATATCTGCATAAAGACTGCTTGTGACGCTGTCATGGTTGGACCATTAAATGCCTCATAGTTTGATGGCATAGCTCATTATTATTGATGCTTCAAAGTCTAAGAAGGCAAAATATTTAAAAAAAAAACTGAAACTGGAACTGTGGAATATTATAATATATTATAAAAAAGGAAATATTATAATATTTCCACAGAATATTACGAAAACAATAAAGTTTTTACAACTATATTATATTTCATCCAACTCCTCCCTGGGCTTCAAGAAACGGGTTGAGCTTACATTTGCACCTCAGTTGATATTTAAATCAAAAGCTCTAAGCGATATACAACACGTAACATAACTAACGCACTTTGAGAAAGTAGTTTGTTCAGAATCGTTTACTGAATCGATTCCTATAATTTTTATAATAGGTAATTTTTTATCCCAAAAATAATTAAAACTACGTAAATTACAGTCACACTAAATCTGTACAGTCAAAACAAACTGAAATGGACCGTAACTTAAGGCAATAAGACTTTTAAGAGTGCAGTTTTATTTGTATAATGATTTCTTATATTTACGCGAACACTACAGTATAGTTTTATTTGTGTTATTACTAATTCTGTCATTCAATAAAAATAAAGAAAAATGAACTTTATTTCAAGTACGTTAAAGTCTTTGCGTTCGTGGATTTGTACTGTGACCACAACGTTCTTCCGGAATTAGTATAACTAATTTGATAAATATTCAGTGCATAAAAATGTTTAACTAAAAATTCAGTGCATGTATTATGATTATAACATAATATTTAGTATATTGGGGTGTCTGAGGGTGTGCGTTAATTACGTTACATATTGTATATTATATAAAGTCTGACTAAGGGCTTAGACTCAAAGGGCTCTCCATAAAATTCAACAATAAGCGAGCAACTCAATTTCCATTACTACTAACGTATGTACTTGCATGTCTAAGAAATGATAAAAACTTTCAAGGGCTTGTCAGCATAGTTAACACACGTTCGGGCGATGCAACGAACTCTTTCCTGCCTTGAAACTAACCCATAGTAATGAGGGGCATGTGCCAAACAATACGATGTCAATGTCTGTTACTTTACTTTTTATTGTTGTAACTGTTAGCTTTTGCACTAACGAAACAGTCATAGAAAACATGGTAAAATTGTTTTTACAAATTTCTGTGTTGAATAGATCATATTCGTATTAGACTATTTAATAATACAAAATAATCTCACTCAATAACTCAAAATAATAAAAGAAAATGGCAATCGCATTATTTTGCTTGTATGCCAGCCCGCATACCAAGCTTGGCAACTTGGTCAAAATCCCACCTGTGCGTCAATCTTTGGAGAAGTCTATGTTCATCAGTGGACTTATAGGCTGTAATGGATGGATGGAATTATCATCACAATATTAGGTGCTGACCTATCCAGGCTCTTCCTTTTTTTACCTGACTGCTTTGGAAAAGATTAAAAAATATATGTTGTTGTTTATTTATCGTCAGTTTTTGACATCCTGTAGCCTATATTTTGGGTTTGGTAAATTTATTGGAATTAAAATTTATGGTAATTTTACCAGTGCATAGCTAGTAACACATCACTGTTGTCAGGTTATTTATTTTTATAATCATTTACTTATTGTTTTAATCGAACCTCAGCTCTGGAGATAACCACTCGTAACACGTGATACGTAGGCAAACCTAATTCGTTCCCCGCCAGTAACAACGAAATTGTTAATTACAATTTAATATAATTAAATTTATACCGAACGGGCCGACCTGGGGAACTTCAGGGAACCTCGGCCTTGAGGCCCGGGACAGGTTCGATGTCGCAGGAACCCGTAATACCGGTACTGACCAAAGGGGGAGGGTGGTACTCCAGTCGCGGCCTCTCAGCCAACGGGGAGAGAAGTGTCTCGCTGAGTGGCTGTGAAGTTCCTCTCCACACGCTGAATGGGGTGACGACCCCCCGCCCCTAGTCGTTCCCCTCAAATATAATAAATTTTTTAAGTGCTGATTTACGAGGAAACCTACATGCAACACAAAATAAAATATTTTTAGGACTTTTGGAGTCGTGCTATTTGTCTATTACAGCGCATAATGGTCCACTGCTGAACGTAGGCCCCCTGCGCAGAGTAGCAGCAGCCTCGCGGGGGGGTTTTTTCATAGTTGCCACGCTTGACAAGTGGGTTGCCAGCCTTAGTTTTTTATAATTTTGAGTTGTTATTGGGAATATTCTGTTGCCTATCTCTTGTTTTAGTGTAACTCTGTGGCTCTTGCGACACGTTAGTGAATATTATAACACGACCACACGGTTAACTGAAGTAGTGCGGCAAACTGTTTGATCTATAATGCTTTCAGATAGAGAAGAAATCTGTAAAAAGCAGTGAAACATACATAATCTGTAACTTGTTTAATCAATACTTGGAGAATTTAGTCTTGTGTGAAAAATTAGCATTGTTTCTGGCCAGGGCGACTCGGGCGGTCCACTGCAGGGATTAACGGATAGTGACGGGCACTACCGGCTGGTGGGCGTGACGTCATTCGGGCGCGGTTGTGGCTCCACTGTGCCCGGCGTCTACACTCGCATCGCCAAGTACCTCGACTGGATTGAAAGTGTCGTTTGGCCCAACTGATCTAACAAGGAATGGCGTTAAACCTGCATATCACTGTAATTTTGTCTGTATTTTGTTTCGAATTTACAAAGGGTTTTCATGTATACGTATTTAATTTTAATACTAATGTAACATTTTAAATAAACAATTGTCTGTCCGCCTCAGTGACGTGCCTAGGGTATTGATATTGAGCAAGCCCAACTTTTTATGTTTTCCGATGCTTAACTCGGTATTTTAAGCTTAATATAAATTAGTAAACCGCTAGTTATCAGCTTTTATTTTTTAAAAGAATTTTCGAACTCATCGTGAGGTCTAAAAATAAGTTCTTGTTGCGCAAAATCAACCATACTATTGTGAAACACTCGCTGCTCGCGCTGGAATAATATGCGGGAACAGGACGTCGCCTGTTGCGTTCTCTGTCGCACTAAAGAGCATTACGACGGGCCTGTTGTGAATAATCGTTAAATTTACACACATTACAACTGTTGAAAAATTTTACGCGCGAAATGTGTTTTGAAATTCTTTCCATACTGACGAGATATAGATATTTTTATTTGTAACCAACCAACCAACAAATTTGTAAAAGAATAAAAATAAAGGTATTCCTTTTTTTATGTTTACCTTATATGACATTTGCTAAATTATTTCGCTATAAACACTAACCACAGACTTGTCTTCTGATTAAAAAAAAACGAACAGGTAAAACGAACAATATCATCAACTGATTAAAATCAATCAACAATCCAACGAAATTATGACTACATGGATTTGTTAAATAACCTTTTTTTAATACATTTTATCAACAAAAAATAAACAAGTACAACTTAATAAAACTTCTTTTAAATGAAATACTAGTTTTTAATAAAAAAAATTTAAGACAAAACAAATTAATTACTAAGCTACAATACCGTTTTGCATGACCGAAAATAGTATTTACGAAATTTTCAATACGAGCCAAGTTTGGATTGTTTTGAAATGGAGCTAATGATTGATTGAATTTTATGAATTCAATGAGCTAATGGAGATAATGATTTCTATACAAATCGAGCGCATTTATACAAAAAATGTTGAACTGCAGACATAAGGCATAGATATAATTTACACAGGTTGCGCATAACGAATTTTGAAGATTTCGTCGACACAGCTAGTATAGTTAAACATTTTAGTGCCATCCAAGTCGTGTGTTCGGCTGTTTTGAACATAACATAGCATAATTAAATTTTAATTTAGATTTATCAATAAATAAGAAAATATAAGAGTAGGTAGATTTTAATTTTTAATTCAGTTTTCAATGTGTTTTTTTTTTCAGTTTTTATTTTAAGACTATTTTGATTGAATCTCGGTCATTATACGCAATCTCTATCAGCTTTATTTGGTGATATTATGAAAAAGGAGACCAGAAAAGAAATAGAAATATAAAATATCCCAAAGATTGTATTAATAAAACATAATGTTGCTTATTCTTAAGTAATGTTATTTATTTTGTGGCCAATGTGTTTAAATAAAATCATGTTTGTATACCTAATTTGTTCTGTTAGTATTTTGATTTCATTTCCACCTTAAAACATGAATATTTGGTAACTCAAGGTTCCTATTTTTTTTTCTTGTGGCGAGTCGTATAGCATTTTGAGCATATCCTTGCAATATTTAAGATTCCTTATTGTCTCACATTCAGTCAGTAGATACTTAGCATTGATAGATGAACAATTTCAGTGTTGCTTGCGGGAAGTAAAATTGGGTTGCTTGCGAGCTATAAATTTAAAGAAGAGAGCCAGCCCCTGCGCTTTCACGGCTCTAAGGATTTTGGAGTAATGACGAGATAAATATACATCGCGTCGCGTAAGCATGTCCCATTCCCATGCTGGATAAAGACAACTCAAGGTTGAAGCTTACCGTTATAATAGCAACCTTTAGCTGGTGGAATAGCAATAACATCATCAGATGGTATTGGCCTTTAGCCCATGTCGATAGTGTTAAATCCAAGATAAAAAATCCACGTAACATTTACCAATTACCTTATTTTAATAATATAATATTAATAATTAGCAAACTATTTATGTTTTTATTTAGTTGTTATATTTTATTTAGTATATGTTAATTTTAATGGCTAGTGAAAAGGCATTTATTTCTTGATGCATTACTTGTATACAACAATTTTTAAATGTTTAACATATTTGATGTTCATGATACATACCTTAATTTTTTAGTATTTAGTGCTCTCTATCAGTGATAATTCATATATTAAGCCGTTACTTTAAAATTTTATTGATGCAAAATGCCAATGTATCCTTCATAAATGTGATGTGTTTTACGTAGATGAAAATAATTTTTTTCTAAAATTATTATGTAATTAGTGTTTTATATCTAAATATATTTACGGCTAAAATTTTGTTATACTTTATATTAGTCTTACAGGAAAGTTAGTGGAAACGTATTTTCAAGACTATGCGCATCATGAGGGTATGAACGTATTTACTGAAAACATCACTATAATTCACTATCAAATTGTCATTTTCCAAAGAATATTTTTAATCAGGGATCGAAAAAATACCGATGAAGAACCGGTAGATAGCGGTTTTGATACTTGTACCGGAAATCAAATAGAAACCAAAAAAACAACCGTGTGGCACCAATATTACAAGCGAAAAGTTTTAGGATTATCCTTATAGATATTTTAATAAAAAAGACATATAGTTATGACTTTTTGTCGTTTGTTATGGTAAAAGAAGTTATTAAAAGTAAACCTTAACTTCGACGCCACGTAGACATTTCCCTTCGACTTGTCTGAAAAGTTATAGTAATTTGGAACCAGTATTCTAAAACAGTTAAACAGTTTCCCTGTTTTTAAGTAGTGTATAAATATACCCAGTATTTATTTGTTGATATTTTCTCAATATATAAATATCATTTGTTGTGAACTAAAGTTTGAAACTAAATGTATTGTTAAGTGTAAAGGTTAATCCCGACTCGGAGTTAGTGAAAGCCTAAGCTAATTGGCATTTTGATAGTCCTATTCATAAAGAGTGCGCATTGTGTATTGTAATATTTAATATGAAAATGCTATTTTAAATCATATAATAATTACATTTCATCCGAATTATTCTTATATAAAGATATATAAATAGTAGTGTATACATAAGTATAAGGCTGCCTTGTTTTCTTTAGGTATAGTTATGATTTATATTATTATACATGTAAAACTAAGGAATATAGATATTCTCAATATTTTTTGAATTTGTCTTTTATACACCTTTTATATACTACTAGCTGTTCCCCGCGACTTCGTCCAAAATTTATTATGTGACATAACTGTAATAGTTAGACATATGGTGTCGCAGACTTTTTTTGTAGATATTGATATCTTCTATAAAACGGTAGCACATCACTTTGCTCTATTGTCAATAGTTTCCGCAGCGCATGCGGTATAAGGATTTTTTTAAGTATTTTCCACACCGTGGGTTAAGTATAACAAAGTTTTTATACGGATCCCTAATTTTTTTGAAAATATACTATAGCCTATGTTCATCAGGAATAATGTAGGATTCCATTGGTGAAAGAATTTTTCAAATAGGTCCAGTAGTTTCGGAGCCTATTCAATTCAAACAAACAAATCTTTCCTCTTTATATATTGGAGTAGATATGTACATAAGTATATGGCTGCCTTGTTTTCTTTAGGTATAGTTATGATTTATATTATTATACATGTAAAACTAAAGGATATACATATTCTCAATATTTTTTGAATTTGTCTTTTATATACCGTGTATTGACTGAGTGAGAATATCCGCTATCCCATATCATCCCGTGGGTGTCGTAAGAGGCGACGGAAAGATATAAACCAGGGGATGGGCACCAGCGTCTTACTAATAACAACTAAAAATAAGATATAAAACTACGATTGCGATACGACAATCTATTGTACAACTACTAAACATAGGTACTACTACTAAATAACGTAATAAATAATATAAATAGTAAATAATATACGTACAAAATTTTATGCGTGGTAGAGCCATGCTGCAGTTATATTAGTAGTATAGTTGTAGCACGAATGGGTCGGCTTGACCGGGGAAGTACCACGCTCTCACAGAATACTAGCGTGAAATAGTAGCTTAATGCTGCTGTATTTCGTATGGTGAGTGTAGAGAACCGGAGACCCTTTTTACTGGAAACGAGGCATTCCATCTCAGTCGTCACGGGTGACAACGCATCTGCATTTTGATTCGTAATCGAGGATAGATGTAGATGTCTATGGGCCACAGTAACCACTTACCATCAGGTGGACTGTGTGCTCGTTTGTAAAAAAAAAACAACCAGTGCGTGTTGAAAGTGATGACTTACGGATCTGAGATGTGGTCCTTCACTGCTAGACGTATGAGGAAGCTCAAAGACGCTCAGCGAGCTATGGAGAGAGATATGCTCGGGCTTTCTCTGCGTGATAAACTTTGAGGATATCCGCAGTAGAACCAGAATGACCGACATAGCCCAACGGATATAGTTCGAAGGCCATATAGCTCGAAGAACCGACAACCGATTGGGAAAAACCACTACTCGAAAACCTTTTTTTAGTGACTGTAGGCGAAGTGTAGGGCGACCTGCCATCAGATGGAGTGACAGCCGTGCTTTGCGGCATTCTTTGGGGGAGGCCTATGTTCAGCAGTGAACTTTTATAGGCTGTATAAGTAACGCCTTTTACATTTTAGAATATTTATACGATTGAAGCTACTTATGTTTTATAATTATATTCACTTAAAAAAGTGACATTCAATACGCGTACAGGTGGGGCGAGACACTCGCGCGGCTTGGACGCTTGAGACCACAACCAAAAACAAAAAAAAATATTTAAAAAAAACAATAAAAACGCGTATCCGGGTATACCGACACTATCTTAGCGAACAGACTATACCTATCTACTATATCTATAGAACTATAGTAAGGTAAAAAGTAAAGTTACAGTCAGTATATACGTCCCACTGCTGGGCACAGGCCTCCCCTCATTTCTGAGAGGGTTTTAGGGCAAGGAAGTGTCCGCCGCGCAGCCCCAATGCGTGTTGGCGAACTTCACATGTCTTCGAAATATTTTTTCATATTCCTCAGACATGCAGGTTTCCTCACGATGTTTTCCTTCACCGCCGAGCACGTGGTAAATCAGCACTTAAAATTGTAATTAACAATTTCATTGGTGCCGGCGGGGATCGAACCCGGGTTACTCGCGTTCTGTTATATTTACAGCGAGCGTTAACCATCTGAGCTATATCTATAGACTATATCTGATGCATGTATTATGTTTGCTTAGATAACATCGGTAAACATGGCATAAGCACTTATTATTTTGCATTTATTTTAAGATTTTGAACGCACGCGGAGAGCTATGATTTTTTAATAAGGGGGGGGGGGGGGCAAACGATCATTCGGCTCACCTGCCGGGCTAGCATGAGCAGGGGATAAAAATTTTATCCACCGATTATATCCACTGACAAGGGATAAAATTGTTTTATCCCTATATCAAAGCTTTATCCACCGTGCGAGCATGAGCCTATGGTGGATATAATATCGACAGTAGATAAACTTATCCCCGCGCATAGATAATATACCATAGTATAAAGCTATAAACTATACTAGCTATAAACTAGTTTTAAGATTAAGTAGATTTACATTAACTTATATTTTCTTTTACCTTTTATTATATTTCTAAACTGTTAATAATTGTTGTTAAACAATATGTCATTTATAATATTTGTTATATTTATTTTAAGCGTATTTCTGCCTTGTTTTTATTTTTTCTATTATTCTAATTCTTTCTTTATTTTCTTTTGTATAATATTTAAGTTAAATATACATTGCTTATATCAAATCGCGGGTATTACTTCGCTTGTGATAGCATTTATTAAAAAATATGTGTTCAGAATTAAGCTAATTGTGAAACTGGACAATACAGACCCTTTGGAGGTGGTGTAACCTCTTGAAGAAATTAAAAAAAATATATCCCCGCAATTACTGCCATTATAAGTAAATTACAAAATACATCAAAATTGATGTCTACTCTAAGTCACAAAGATTTAATTTTAATTGAAAATGATGAAGCATGAAGAATAAAAATGTAATGATTTCAAACAAAACAAGGAATAAATAATTTTATAATCATGAGTATAGCATATAATTAGCAAGCTTTGCTAAAGAATTAACATATTTCTTAATTTAAACCTTTGAATTGTAACTTTACTAAGTTTGATAACTTTATTTTAAAACGTTATAATACTTACCTAAAATATAGTATAGACCGATTCTATTATTATTAAATTTGACTTGACCATGAACTCGCCTTTGGTATTGTTGACACAACCTATGTAATTAAATCATGGCATTGAGCTATTGAGACTTATTTGGACAAGGTGGTTGTAATAGATGCTTACTTCAATATGCACTGGTAGTCCATCCACAGAATTAATAGGCTTTAAAGCCTCATAGAGTTCTTTACATAAATACAAAACAATCTTTGAGCATCCGAAACCGGCGTAGAAATTCGTTGTCGGAGAATTCCAATAGATTAAGTATTCCGATCACGTATCGATCGCTGATGTAATTCTCTTTCTTGTTTTTCAATTTCTGACACGAAAATGTAGTTGCAATAGGCTCGAGACATCTTTTTTGTATTAAAATGGTTTGAAGATAAACTTAAACCCACGTCCGCGAAAGAGGATAAAATTGTCCCTTTCAAATGTCAAAAAGGGATAATTTTTTCTCTATACCTTGGCCCCATGCTACGGACGGGGAGATATATGTCCACTCGTTATGTCAAACGGGGATATACTATAGAGATAAGATAATTTTATCTCTTGTCAGTGGATATAATCGGGGGATATAATTTTTGTCTCTTGCCCGTGCTCGCAGGGTGGATAAAACTAAGCAAGGGATAAAAATTATATCCTCTCTCCGGGGATATATTCTCTCCGGCTCATGCTAGCCCGGCTGATGGTGATTACCGCTGCCCATGAACAACTGCAACACCAGGGGAATTGCAGATGCGTTGCCGGCCTTATAAAAAGTCGTAGGTTCTTTTTTTAGGCGGCGCCTTTGAAAGATGCAGCACATGCCAAGGCGGCGTGACACAAAGGTGACCATATCTAAGCGAACAGACTATACAATTTCGTGGTATCTTGCGTATTCTATTGCAAAACAATGAAAATTCATCCTTTGCAAATGCAGACACCAATATTTCAATATGCAATTTTTCTATCACTTCAACATTACGGTGTCAAAAATATTGCGCATAAAGTTTTTATTTCATATTTCAATAGCATTAGGGAGACCTAGGTGGGTTGGCACAAAAATTATATTAGAATGCATAACTCAGCACTATGTAGTTCTATATTAGTGAAACTTGTATAATTAGATATCTAGATCTGTACACTATTTAATTCATGCGCATAACACATATTAAATATGCCTTTTTAAACTTCGATCAACAATACCAACTAGATGTCGGGTCGGCACAAGAAATCCATCTCAGTAAATAAGAGCGCACATGAGACGTGACCTCTTGCACGTGAGAGTGTAGCTCGCAGGGCAATAACGGGAAAAAAGAACTTTATTTGTTACAACTTAAGGTTGATTTCACACTAAATGTTATTTAATTTATGTCTTTTCATAGTTTATATTCATGCGGACAGTATTTAGCTATGATTTTGTACGTGACCCATTATCTAGTTGGTATTGTTGATCGAAGTTTTTAAAAGATATTTCTTAAATACCACACCAACTGCACGTGTTTTCAACTCTCCTAGTACCGAGGTAAGTTGAATCAGTTTCAGAGGTGAGTTGAAACATAAATTTGAATGATTAGTTTATACATAGTTAAATAAAAAGTTTTTTTAAGAAAAAATGTCTTATTTAAGAAAATAAGGTAATTGAGGTATTTATGAGAGATCAATCGATAAAAAACACTAATAGCTAAGTAACAAGTAAGCCTAATTAAGGCACATCTTATAACGGTCTTTGTAATAATAATCAAAAATGTGTAAAGTTTATCATCTAATTATCACAAAAAGTGTTGATTGCTTTTTTGAAGGGACTAAACACAGCTCGATCTAAGGGTTATAATTTATAGATGCAAAAGTAGTATTATCACGTTTTCTTTGCATAATTGTATGTTTTTCACAGCTATATATGAGAACTATGGGTGTGGAGCATCAAGAGGGTGTTATGATCAGTCGATGAAGGTCTGACATGGTTCTTGAAGTGATTAAGGAATGTATTAAAATCATCTTCCTACATCCAACTCGAAGTGTTACCTGTCCCCTTTGGTCCATCACGGATGAAGTGATCTTGAAAACGTTTCTAACATTAGGGGAAGGTGATTTCCAACTGCGTTTACAGCTATAACTACTGTGACCAAAGTTCCCCTTTCCGCAGAAGTCATCGCACTAGCTTGTTTTTAACTTTTTCGAGCAATAGCTCTATTTGTCTTCTCGACTGTTTCGTCAACATTTAATTTAAGACAGGGTTCGAAGCCGTTCAATAAATAGTTTTAACCACTTCTCCAGCCATTTCATCTCTGTTCCAGGAAGGGGGTTTTTTATCATATTATTTGGCAAGCTGATATGCAAGTCGCCTTGCTTCCTTAGTGCTGAGACTATAGTTATCTGCTGAACACTGGAGGAGATACTCGCACAGAATATTTTCTTCTACAGTAAATAAAAAATCTCGCGCATATCTCATGACTTTGGCTCATCTTTGCTATGCTTGTTTTATTTTTTTATTTAAAGATATAAAGACGAGTAGTTTTAGTCGTAGGATCGTTTAGTTTAGATTAGTCGAAGGAGGCTGCATCTCTAAGGCTTTTTCCTCTCAGATTAATTTCATTTCCGGCTAGTTTATAAATTTCAATATTCGCTTCTCCTCTGTTACTTTTCCTAGTATATTTATTAGGCATTGTAAAACAAAAAGAAAACTAGATTAAAAAAATTATTTTGGAAACGTCTGACCTTTTTTCAATTAATTAACCATCAGAACCATCTCACAAACACGCATGCTTTAAGCCTTATGACACCCTCTTTATTTCTTCGGAGGTTAAAAAGCTAACCACTTCAAATAGTATTTTATAAATTTACTGTCGAGGATAGTTGAAATAAACAAGGTGAGTGACACAAGCTGTTTCAACTTACCTCCGTATAATAATTTACGAATTTTTGAACATGATGACAAAAGTAATCTTGAAAATCATAATCGAAGTACAAAATGAAGTTACAATTTAAAAGCGCTATAGGTAACCTAAATAAAGATCTAAATTTTATCACAAAATAGCTAACACTACTAAGTACTACACCATCAAAATTACAAACGAAAACTTACTTTTGTTCGATTTTTGAGCACAATCTTCGTGGGTACACAACCGCTCGTCGGACTCCGTCGACGTGTATCAAGGTGCTGGTTGGTGTATCTTGGGAGCTCCAAATGCGTCATACCCGAACTTCTAATGCGTATAGTTACCGAGATATCGACATTGTTTCAACTCACCTTTGTGTCAACCCACCTAGGTCTCCCCAACTCAAAAAGTCTTTATCAATGGTAAAATTTCTTCTGGTCGGTAGTATCAATGGGCGTTTCTCAGGGCTCGATCCTTGGCTCATTCCTGTTCTTAATCTATATTAATGCCTTACCTTACCTAATAGGGAACAATCACGATGTAGTACTTATTATTTGCTAATTGCTAATGATAGCTCTTTAATTTCGGCATTCAGTAAATTATGACAATGTAAATAATGCTCTATCGAAATTAGTAGATACATTAGTTTATCGCCAACAATTTGCTCTTAAACGGCGATAAGACAAAATGTTATTAATTTACAATACCTAATGTCAATCATTCGAATACCAATGTGCTCTTAAATGGGAAGGATTTGAGTCTTGTGGATACCACTGATTTTCTTGGTATTACTATTGTCGCGAAGCTTCAATGGACCCCATATTTTTAGCAGACAGACTTAGTTCTGCAGCATATGCTGTAAGAAAAATTTGAAGTCTCACCAATGTTGAGACAGGTAGATTAGTATATTTTAGTTACTATCATAGCGTTATTATTTAGTGTAATGTTGAATCTTGACTATCGGGTAATGCGTCTGACATTGAAGTCATATTTGTTTTGCAAAAGAGAGCCGTACGGGCGATTTATAACTTAATATGTAAAGACATATTAAGAAATAAAAAATAAACATATTAACTTTGGCATCGCAATATATTTATGAAAATGTTATGAGTGTACATAAACACTGTACTAGGAACAAATATAAGCTTGGTAATACCAGTTACTAGACTCCACGAAAGTAGTACCTACCTAATTCATTTATGGGGGCAACGTACGCTTTTACAATAAATCACAGAACTGCCCTGACTGCCTCGTTGGTCTAGTGGTTGTAGTAGTGCGACTGCTGATGATGAGGTCCTGGGGTCTAGAGGACATTATTATTATTATTTATGGTAAGTGTTTTCACTTCTCAGCTCTAGGCTGGATTTCAACTACATTTACGGGCCGAAGCCAAAGCAAATGCAGCGTGTGGTGTGTAGTGTAGTTCATGTGATTTGATGAGGTCCTATTTCGTTTTCTTCTATCTGCATGAATTTCCTAACTATTCTGCATGTATTTAATATAGCTGCTTTTTGAAGTGCAATATATAGAGTTTCTTTTAGTTGTAATAATTTTAAGCTACGGAGGAGATGATTTGGGATGACACCTGTTGTGGAGAGGACTATATATACTTTTTCTTGTTGCCAGATTCTAGTCACTTCATCTTTGCTTTTTGCACTGCGTACTTACAAATTTTTTCAGTTATCGTCTTCTGCAAGTTGTGTGTGTTGGGGACTGCAATGTCTATCAGGTAAGTAATATTATTTATTTTATCTTGTAGAATTATATCTGGTCGGTTATAGTGGATTGTCCTATCGGTGAGAATGCCGCGGTCGTAAAAAAGTTTATGTGTGGTGTTTTCTAGAGTAGGTTTTCGTGTATAATTGTAGTACGGAGTGTGGGCATCTGGAATGAGTGCGTGTTTGAGTGCTAGTTTTTGATGAATGACATTGGCCACCTGGTTGTGTCTGTGAGTGTAGTCAGTCTGTGTGAGAGTTGTGCATGCGCCTGTGATGTGTAGAATAGTTTCTGGATGTGTGTGGCATTTGCGACATTTGTCATTATTTACTGTAGGATCTTTGATTATATATTTTCTGTAATTTTTTGTGTTTATGATCTGGTCTTGAATAGCTATTATAAATCCTTCTGTTTCTGGGAATAAGTTGCCTATTTTCAGCCACTTATTTGAAGCTAACTTATTTATGTGGGATTGCTCTAAGTCATTTATTTATTTATTTATTTACACTTTATTGCACCATAAAAAGGTTAATATCACTCGTTACGATGGCTTTATGAATATTGCTAGTATGGGATTATGTACAGAAGAATGATTTTAATCGACTAACTTGTTTCCGCCATAGGTGTTGGATATCCATTAGGCCTCTCCCTCCATGTTCTCGTTTCATTGTTAGTCTCTCTATGGCGGATTTAGGGTGTAGGTTGTTGTGTTTCGTGAGTGTTGTACGTGTAGTTCGCTCTAATTGTTCTGCGTCAGTTTTGGACCATTTTATAACTCTGAATGAGTACGTTAATATGGGGATGGCATAGGTGATAATGGCTTTGATGAGATGTTTACTTGAAAGTTGAGTTTTACAAACGGCGTTAAGTCTTCTCTTGTATTCCGTAGTGAGAGAATTTTTAATTCGTACGTGGTCAAGACTTTTAAGTTGGACATACCCTAAATATTTGTATAAGTCAGTCGATTCCATTGCTGTAATAAGCCTCCGTTTCATTTACAGTAGCATATAAGTAATTCCTGTTGCAATAAATTCGGGAGTGTTCTGTTGTCCTGTTATTATATCTGTTAAACTTCTTGCTAAAGGTTTGTGTAGAGATGTTAATTTTTTGTACCAAAAATTATGAATTTTGTCTATACCAGGTGATTTCCAATTATGTAACCTAGCTGTAATGAGTGTTATGTCTAACTCTGTTACCTCTTCGAATTCCATTTCGTCAATATCTCTCCATTTTGCTTCCTCTTCAATTATCCAAGATGCTTTGTCGTTATGTTGTTTTTGCTCTTCCCAAATTCTCGCCCAATATGCTTCTAGTTGTTCTTTTGTAGGTAGGTTAGGTGTATGTGTGTTACGTTCATCGATTGTGTCTGTTTGTGGTTTGTGTAAGTTTCTATAAAACAATTTTTCGTTTGTGGCAAATGTGACGTTATTTTTTTTTGCGCTGTTTTGCTTTTTATACCTTTTGAGCCTATGAACTTTAAGTGCTAATTTTTGTTTTAAGGTGTCTAAAAATTCTTCAGGTCTTGTGTTACTCTTTTCGTGTCTGGTATGCGTAGCATTATTCCTCTAAATATAACCTCTACTTTTTTGACTAGTTTATTAGATCTGCAACCGTTAATATATTGAGTGAGTCTACCTACGGTTGCTCTTAATTTTTCAATGTCTTTTTCTAGTCTCTGTTGCCATGCTGGTTCTGTATTTTGTCTTGTTCTTGTAGTTCTTGCATTGTCTGTGATTTTAAAGTTCAATTCTTCGGATATTACTATCGCTGTGTAGTATATAAGTAAATGTATGTCTATAAGTTGTGTGTCATCAGATATATATTGTGTGAGTATAGTTTCATTAAATAAATTAACCAGTCGAAACAGGTTAGGTGTGTACTTAGGTTTAGGTAATCTTGGTCGCGCTGCGGGATCCATCCCAGAGTATAACGTTATTGTTGTTCTAAATTTCTCGTTGATTTTTGGATATATGTATCTGTTGTTAAGTGTTGATCTGGGACAATTATGGTCTCAATGTCGTTTTCTAGCGTTAGGATTACGGTTTCAGTTTGTGTGGATGTGTGTGATATTTGTGAATGGTCGCATGGCTGAGGTTGTGTATAAATGAGTTGTGATTGACTGAGCAATTGTGGTTGTACTTGGCGATCATTTTCACTTGTGTTTTGTGTGATATTAGTTTCTACATAGCTGTTAGTCGTTTCTTCTTGTATTAATTGTGTTCGTACTTCTTCTTTTAATTGATCTATAACTTCTTGGGATAGAAGTTTATTCCTAACTATGGTTCTTCTTTGGTCTGAGATTCTTTGTTCTGAAACAGTAATTTCTGGATATTGTCGAGTGAAATGTGCGTGTAATTGTTGTCTGTACGTGGTCATATCGCTCTCTAATTTAGTAATGTATAGATAAGTTCTCATGATAAATAGATTTACTTCTTTACTCCATTTCATTCGAACTCTTGCTTGTCCAGCCTTGGTGGACGCGGGTAAGAAGGTAGATACCTCCCGCGCAGCACTCAAAGTCGGAGTAGGTGGAACTGTATTTAAACTAGTAATAGGGGGTGATGGAGGTGTTGGTGACGATGGTATGGATGGTGATGTTGGCCTCGAGGGTGTGTACGATACTGTGCTTGGACTATATGGTACTACGGGGGTGTCTGTCCTGTCCGTCAGTCTGTCACCATCGTCAATGAGTTCGGCTATAGTATCTTTGTGGGTGGGATGGGCCCGCCTGTTCAACTCCTCACCGCTGACGGATCGCATGCTGTGACACCCAGCGTCAGCTCCAGGTGCACCCCGGCGATCGCCCCCGGGTAGCGGCCCTATACGTTTGCTTTTAGAACGAATCTCCATTATATATATGAGTTTCCAGAGCCACGTTAGCCACGCCAGTAATTTCTCATTCGTGTGTCCGCCCCCCACGTGATTAGATGGTCAATCAGGACGTGTGGTTGTTTAGGGGGCTTATTATTATTATTATTATTATTATTATTAAGTCCCAGATTATGTACATAATTTGTCATTAAACAAGGTTAAATACTTTATTTAAGAAAGATTGCACAAAAAGGGTTTTTATAATATTATCAAAGAACTTAATGAAAATAACCACTGGAAATGAGTTGATTAATCGCCACCATGCTGGTTCTATATAAATTCATTTAAAAATTGTACAAATAAAATTATTGTAAAGTGAAATATGTTTAAAATAAACTCCCGCTGGGTTTCTTGCTGGTTCTTCCCAGGACTGAGGTTTTTTCCGAACCAGTGGTACCTAAATAAAAAAATAACTTTCAATAAATATTATGCAATAACCTATATTAAATAAAAATCATTAATTTCATTTCAAATCTTTATCTATACGAAAACTTTATCTATACGAAAAGCTTTTCATCCATTTTACACACATACACTTTAAGCAGAGCTTACATTCAACCAGACTAATATTTGGGTACACAGCGGTAGCAAAATCAGCCTAGGTCATTTATTTAACGGTCTGGCTGAGAATCGAGCTGTTAGTTAAACAACACTGTTATGTCAATGGTTTGTAAATTAAATGAGTTGATTAGTACCTGCGTGTGGAGTTTGAGTTTGTACGTACTTCTAATTAACCATAGTCTGTCACAGAGAAGCGTAAAAGATGGCAGAATATGTTTGAATGTGGTCTCTGGATTGATTGTAAGGCTGTGTAGTTAAAATCGTAAACAGAAACCGGTTTTGAAGACCTCTGAAGTATGTTCACGATCAAAACATCTACAACTGCTCTTGGTTTTTTATTTTTTTTAAACAATAAAGCCATGGTTTGGAGCTGGTATTGGTAGAGCAAAATTTTGATTTTAATTAAAACTTATCGCAAGTGAGCTACCTAACTACCTACTACGTACTCATACTATTTAGCGAGAAAAAAAAATTTAAAGTTATTAAACAACTTTCCTGTAAGAAGACAATTTCTTCCAAGTTATAAGTAAAAAATAAATTTGTAAATGTTTTATTTATTTATTACAAAAATGGTTACAGCATCGTAACAGTTTAAGACCAAGACATTACTATACAAAAGTATGTAGTTGAAGTAAAAAAAAGTAAAATTTCCCACAAGGTTAATTTCGTCATTAATGTACATGTACATACCCTTATCAACAAATTACAATGCTAAATATAATTATAAACTAATATAATTAAGAGTCTGTTGAGTACGAGGACAAACCGCTATTTATACTTACGATTATTAACCTAACACTATATAACATAACGCTATTTATAATTATGAATATTAAACTTTAAGTTTTTCCCTGGTTGCATTATCATATAAGATAAGTGGGCTACGTAACTGTGCTGTGTCCGCCTTGCTTCGAAGAATTTATTAATGTTCAGTGACACTGGTCGTCCGATGTTTTTAATTCTATTTGAATTAATATTAAAAATGATTATATAAGTGTAATAGTGAAGTGAATAGTTTAATTATCGTATTTTGTTATTCCTTTATGAAATTTATCGAAGGAAGATGAGTCTTAAAACAAGTTTATTGTATTGCTGTTTAATATATTATGTTAAAATTATTAGTGCCAACGAGGGTGAGTTTCCATTATATAATATTTTAATTTTATTTCTGAAGATAGGTGATTAGTGATGATTTTTACTTAGTTTTGCGTGTTGTCACTTTTTTCATCTGCTGGATTAGGATCAAAAATTTAGAACACAGTAGATACTTACTTACAAAATCATAATCTACATTCAGTTTAAATCAGTTTTAACGTTTAAATTTGATACTAATGTAAAATTATAATAGAATAGTGGCTAATATATAAACATACATAAAATAATAATTGATTACTATTACATGTCAGTCCAATGATGTCACAAATTAAATACGCAAAATACCGGTTTTAAGGTTAATGGACCTGGCAAATGACTAGACCTACTACTACTAGACATTTGTTCACATTTGCTGTATTCTTCATAAACTTTTAGAATCTTAGAGTTCACCTCTAAGATTCCAAAAGTTTATTTACACAGGTACAATCTATAATTTCTTTATTTCGCTTTATGAATTCTCTATTTAAACAAATTTGTTGTAGAAAAATGCCGACTGGCTTGTCCAAATCATACAATAAGGAAACAATCGGCTGTTAAAATTTACGAAAAGACCTTTTCTTTAGAAATAATAATATTTTTTAACATTTAAGAATTATTATTTGGTATTTAAATAGTGTTCTCATTTGGTTGGGATTCATAAATACTTATAAAATATGTAAGCTATACCAATACTACTTTAAAATCATAAAATAAGATAGTATAAAATATGTATGTATTTAAAATAATTTATAAAATTCAGTAAATTAAATAAAAGTCAACCAGGCGAAAACCAGGGGAGACCAAACGGCCGAGTGATAAAGGAAAAGGAACCGTTCGCAGAAACGGTTATAGCAATAATTTTGGTCGGGAAGCCACCCTACATATCGGTGACATAGTGAGCTAATAGGTTCAATGATCATGAACATGACGGAATCCTTATATTATACCTACTTGTTTACACCTGACAAGAGACTGTTAAGCACAACACTGTTTGTCAAGTGTGCGAAAAACAAATCGCTAACTGATTGTTCCATGTCCGGCGTATCGATACGTATATTTTGTGACATACCCGGGTATCGGTATGTTTCAGCCTAGGAAAGAGCCCTTATGTTGTTGGCAATAGAAAACCCCTCAGAGCTAGTGACTACCCCTTTCAACATGAAGGACCGCCTACTTATTCATACCATTTTTGTTCGATTTTGATAGAATTTAGTCAATGCCATAAGATGCGACTGGATGCGAACAATTTGAGATCATACTTATTAAAAGATAAGTAACTTTTATCCCTCCTTTCTGAAGCAGAAATTCTTTTCCGGTGCCCTCCAGTAAGGATGATTCAAATAGAGGTAAAAACAGATTGAACGATAGTTAAGTCGGTGACAGTTATTTTTTGTTAAAATCATTGTGAATATATCTTGATTGGGCACTGTGCTGTCTGCACAGTGCCCAATCAGCAAATTTAGATTTTACATAAATTTGCTTAATGACGTCATGATTCCCCGCTTTAGATGGTTTGATGAATCAGATTTATGATTTATCAACTTAGTCGTAACGTAACACAGTTTTTTAAATATCCAAAGAAAGATGTTGGTCAAAAATTAATCCAAGATATTTTGTGTAATATACTCGCTCTAATCTTTTACAATTACAATTCATAAAATCCGCATCATCACATTGATGAATTTTTAGTGAACTTTCAGTAGAGGGCTGTGTTCTTTTATCTATAGTAAAGCAGATATAGTTAGTTTTACTAACATTTAGTGTTAGTAAATTGTGTCTAAGCCATCTAGAGACCTTAGCAAGACCTTTTTCAGCCTTCTCAAATACACTTTTCCAAGTAAGTAGTATATATATATATATATATATATATATATATATATATATATATATATATATATATATATATATATATCAAAAATAGAGTAAGGCCTAAGACACTCCTCTCTGGTACGCCATAAATAATGTCGAAGTCTACTTTTGTAGTCTCCAATTTTTATCCTCTGGGTTCGTCCCTGCAACTGCCACTCAGATGATTTATTTTGTTATCTGTCTATTCCATCGTGTGGATTGTCGTTGGATAGGTCTTTGAAAACTATTGGTGATATGTAACTACATTTTCGACGTTGATTTTCGATTTAGGGGTCTGTTTGCGAAATATTTTGCTTTAAAATGTTATTTTTTATTATTTCCAAAGAAGTAAGGAGTATAGAGTCAGTATAAAAAGTGTACGTAGGAGAGCGTTAAATACCTAGGCTGCACTAAAAGTATCGGGAATGGAATATTTCCACTGTTCCTGTCATATTAAATTCTTTTTAATTGAAAACTCCTTGGTTTTAAAAATAGAATACCATTTATTTATTTAAAAAAAGATTCTCGGTCTTGTCACAAGGTTTTGTCAAACTTGTTTAGTCGTTGAGAAAATGGAATTGACCCGAGAAAATTCAAGAGCAATGATTTATTATGACTTTCGAAGTGGTTTAACACAAAACAGTGTGTTTGTTGACCGGATGATTTCTGAATTTGCTGATGAAGCCCCATCCAAAACCACAATTTATCGCTGGTTTGCTAAATTTCAACGTGGACGTGTCAAGCTCAGTGATGATCCCCGTCAAGGTCGTCCAAAAACTGCAGTCACCCAAGAAAACGTTGATGCTGTGCGTAAGCTGATTGAGGAAGATCGCCATGTGACATACCGCGAAATTCAGGCAACTTTAGATATTGGCATGAGTCAAATACAAATTAATAATCTTGCATGAACAATTAGGTGTAAAAAAGTTGTTTTCCCGATGGATACCGCATTCGCTCTGTGAAGAGCAAAAAGCGGCTCGCGTTACTTGGTGCGTCAGAACTCTCGAAAGATACCACGCGGGATCCTCAAATGCTGTATACAACATCGTATCGGGTGACGAATCCTGGATATACGCGTACGAACCCGAAACAAAGAACCAGTCACGAGTTTGGGTGTTCGAAAATGAGTTAAAGCCAACAAAAATTATTCGTTCACGGAGTGTTGCAAAAAAAATGGTGGCCACGTTTGTCTCCAAAACCGGCCATATTACGACTATTCCTCTTGAGGAACAAAGAACGATTAATGCAGAATGGTATGCTAGCATTTTTTTGCCACAGGTCGTTTCTGAACTCCGTAAAGAGAACTGCAACCGCCGCATCATCCTCCATCACGACAATGCGAGTTCTCACACCGCATACAGAACAAGAGTTTTTAGGGCAAGAAAACATAGAATTATTATCCGCCGTATAGCCCCGACCTAAGCCCTAATGATTTCTATACTTTCCCTAAAATAAGGAAAAATTGCGTGGACAGAGATTTTCATCACCTGAAGAAGCTGTGGACGCCTACAAAACGACCATTTTGGAGACCCCAACTTCCGAATGGAATGGTTGTTTCAATGATTGGTTCCATCGTATGGAAAAATGTGTCAAATTTCGCGGAGAATACTTCGAAAAGCAATAAATACATTTTTAAAAAGTTATGTTGTGTCACTTCCTTGATTCCCGAAATTTTCAGTGCCGCCTTCGTAAGGGTGACCACTGTAGCTACAGTCTAAATTTTAAAGAACTTTTTATAAGTTTTTTATTGTACAGACTTTCACCATAATTCTTTTTACAATAATTATTTTATTGCTTTCAAAGTTTTTATTTTCAAAATCACGCTGAACGTATTTTACGGCTATGTAACATACCCCACCCCGTAGCAGCTACTGGAGCGCTGTAGTGGAGAGTTTTTGAACTGTTATTTACTGCTTACAGATGGACACTTTTTCAACTATTCTCCTATGGGAGTAGGTACTCCTTACTTCTACACTCCAGAGCTTTTATCCTACAAGGATATGTCAGCCTAATCGTAACACATACTTTGTTCCTGTTACACAGATCCAAGTAGGTAGGTTTATATAATGAAGTTAAAAGAAAAACTATCACTGCTAAGCAGTTTTAACAAGTTAACGGGTACCTAATAGCCGACCAACTTATAATATATACTTGGATTAGTAACAATGTTGTTATAATTATAATTCCCTCAGTTACCATCCTCCTATTTGGGTCCATTTTTAGTTGTTATAGCGGTGAAACCGCAATCTCACTAAATATGCCCTTCTAAGTTCACGTATTATGCCAGGCAACTACGGAACTTTACATAGTGCATGGCACAACCTGCACTTGGCCAGTTTTGAATTGAGGGCATTAGTTTATCTGCATCGAAAACAGGCAAAAATCGTTTGTAGAGAGACTCCATTCCCATAATGGATTAACTATATTGTCTAATATGCATAATTAAGTTTATTAAGAACCCTCATGGCGCGCTTTCTAAAAGCCCCTACTCGTTTTTTCGTTTTAACCGACTTCAAAAAGAAGGAGGTACTCAATTCGACTGTATATTTTTTACGTGTTTATTTTTTTCATATTTTGATCAAGATATGACCAGTAGTTTTTGGGTTATACTTAATAATGCGCATTTAATTGTTTTCTAATACATTGATGATGTTCTCGTTTTATTTATATAAAATCGGTTGTACAAAATTTTTAATTTTACCACTTATTATTTTAAATTTAGGTTTCATACATAACATTACTTTGTAGTTGGTGATGGCTGTTTATCCAATGGTGAAAACGGAGTCTGTGTTATAATCAGCGATTGCGAGGTTGCAGTAAGGTCAGTAGTAAATTATTTTAAATAATTATTTTATTTTAAAATTTACAACACATAAAACATATTGTTTTAGTCGTCCTCAGTAAATTAATTTTGATTATTTTAGTGAGTGTGTGGCGTAACACAAATTACATTGGCAGAAAACCATTACCTTCCGTTTTGGCACCTTGATTATAAGGAAAACCATCGATCCGCCACGGCTTCGCACCTAACCTAACCTTTTTTTTACGGGGGGAAATCCTCATGGACTGCCTCTGCTTGGGGAAAGGCGGAGGGGTGTGCCGGACTCTTACCGGCTAAAACCACTCCGGTGTCTCCTCGCACGTGCGCGCGAGTGGCCGCAGGAATCCAAATTCTTCCGCAGCCCCACACTAGTGCTGGCCCGGTCTTTAGGGGCCTCGTCTCCTGCACGGGGTAGAGAGGTGTTCAACTACCCCGTGTATCACCTCAGAGGTGCGTGCGGGTGTAGGCTCCGCATCGGGTCCATCGAGTAGGGGGGCGGGGGCTTCTCCAAGTCCCTCGCCCCATGACTCATTCATGGGGGCTGGAAAAGGGCGTTGTCCGCCCTTCTCCTGCGCCCGGTGCGTCTTCTGCGGCCATGGAAGGGAGTCGAGATCTCCCTCTCCCGTTTCACAGTATCCTTCTGCGACATCACGTCTTCACGGAAGGACACCACTGCGTCCCAAAATTCTGCGCTACCGACCATCCTCCGCACCAAGGCCGACAGCGACAGATCGCCTCCTACTTCATTTGTGAGGACACGGCGCTGCTCCTCCCAAGCTACACACTCGGCGAGCGTGTGTTGCGCCGTGTCCTCCCCGCAATGGACGCAGTGGTGGCACCGACCGTCAGGCTCCCTGTCTATGTGGCACAGGTACTTGCCGAAGCAGCCGTGCCCCGACAGCACCTGCGTCACCCTAAACGGCAGGGAGCCGTGCCTTCTCCCGAGCCAGTCGTCGAGTACTGGCCGGATTGCCTCGACGATATCGAGGCCGGCGGTAGGGCGCAGAAGCCGGCCATTACCGCATTCCGCCACCAAGACCTAACGGAGCTCCTCTCGGCGCAGCGCGATCTGTCGCTGCACCGGCCCCGAGCCCCGTCCCCGCTCTTTCTCGCGCCATCGGTATAATGACGCGAGTACTTTCGCCTCTAGGTTCCAGGGCGGGGATCCGGCCAGGACGCAAGCCGCCTCGTAGGAAATCGTGCGATACCCGCGAATGACTCTGACGGCCATCGCCCTCTGCGGTTTGCGCAGAATGGCGAGAGTGCTGGCCGTCATATCCATCGCCCATACAGGGGCCCCATACAGGGCCATGGACTGCAAGATTCCCATTATCCGTCGCAGATCTGCCTCATCGCCCCGCGAACCCATAGCGCCATTGCTTCGACGTCGACGGGGCCGTCCGTCGCCGACTGCCAGATCCAGGACTGGACTAAGGCAGCTTCCTCGAGTAGTTCCCTGTCGATGCGCTTAAGTGCCCAACGTGGGCCGTCGTTAATCGGGGTTGTTGGATGCCGGCCGCTCGCAGTCTGGGCAGAGACGTCGAACTGGATATACCGATGGTCCGACAACGTCTCCACCTCTACGGCGACACGCCAGTCGCGGACTCGGCTGGCGACAGAGGGGCTAGAGAGACGTCCACTATCGACCCGCCTCGCTGCCGCACGCACGTGTATTCCGAGCCCCGATTCAGGACAACCAGACCAGTCGTCACCGTCCACTCTTCTAGCACCTGGCCCCGAGGGTCAGTGACTGGAGATCCCCACGCTGATGACTTGGCGTTGAGATCCCGAGCACCAGAACGGGACGAGGGTAATAGCGGCCTACGACGACGCCCAACTCGACAAGGAAACCCTCAAAGTCGGCGAGACTCTTGTTGGGGGAGAAATACGCCCCCACAATAACGATGCCGCCCGAGACCGCAGCAACCCAGCCGTGGCCCGAGACGGGGAGACCAAACCGTCAGCGCATCCCAGCCAGTTGTCACGGGCGGGAATGAAGTACGGTTCCTCGACCACAGCCACGTGAATCGACCACTGCTATGCTCAGGAGTAGGAGATCCTGAGCTCTGGTACAGTGGTTGATGTTGCCCTGGAGAAAATGGAACTTTGCCGTTATTGACATTCCATTCCCTCGGCAACAGTACTGGGCCGGGAGATGGCCGCGGAGCTGCTGGCTTGTGTGGGCAGCGAGGTTAAGGCAGGCTTGGTGCTCCTTTTTTTTTCCTTTTTGTTTTTGGCCTTGGCCTTGCTGGCAGGCGCCCTACAGGCCCCTCCGCCTACTCTGTGCTCCTCTGGCCTTCCCGCAGCAGAGCAAAGGCTGCAGTTGAACGCCGCGGTGCACAGGGCCGCCTTGTGGCCAGGCTGGCCGCAGCGATAACAGAGGTCACTACGGTCAACCTCGGTGGTGCACTTCGCCCGGACGTGCCCTTTTTCCAGGCACCGGAAGCACTGCAAAGCCCGGGGCTGTAGTAGCTTGGTCCTTGCCGCCACCCAGCCTACCAGCAATCTGCCGCTATCGGCGATCTTCTTTGCCGTCGCTACAGGGTACCGTACCCAGACCGCGCCGAGTCCGATGGCATCGGTGCGTATATCGCTGGCCCGCACCTTGTCCGGAAGACACTCTCCGCTTCTGACAACGGCCGCCACCACCTCCTCAGAGGTCACGGAGTCGTCCAGGCCAGCAATCCGCACTTCTGCGGTTTTCATTGGTCTGGAGACCCGGACGTCCTCAGGGTTGAGGACCTCCCTCATCTTGGCGGCCAATGCGTCCGCCTTTTCGGCACTGTCGCTCACAGTGCCAGCCACCTCGAAAAGCCGCGCACCCGTGGCAGCCTGCCTGAGAGTGATGGACTGAAGGCCAAGATCTGATAATTTGATCTTGGCCTTGGCCTCAGCGATGACCGACTCGTCGTGTCGCTCCACAGCTCCGGGCTGCAATGTTAGCGTTACCGCATTGTACTGCGGAACACGCACATCCGGTTTCCTGCCACCGCCTTTGGCAGTCCGCCGCGCAAGTTCGGAGCCGTCTTTGCGGTTCCACCTGGGGCGCGTACAGCTGCTGCGGCTTTCTTGGCGGCTTTGCGGGCCTTCTTGCGGCCCACGACTTTCGCCAATGTCTCACCCTTAGACCCGACTGTCGTAGGCTGGTCGCTTGAGGGAGCTCCCTCTGCGGGCTTTTTGTTACCCTCCCAGCCGCGCGTTAACCATGCTCCCGCACTGGAGCATGCAGAGCCGGACAATGCGCTCGACCTCTTCGTCGGTACGAAGGCTTGCCGGTCGCGGTGCGGGAGTCGGGGCCACTAAAGGTACGGCATCGTTGGACGTGCATCTCTGCTGCTGCTCGCTCAGCGCAGCGACTTGCTTCCGGAGGTCCTCTAGATCATTTTTGAGGCGGATGTTATCCTCCTGTAGCTTTGCGACCTCGTCAGAGGCCGTCCTGTTGAGGACGTTTTATACGTCCGTTTTATACGTGGTAGAGCCATGCTGTTGTGCCATGTTATATTAGATGTTTAGTTGTAGCACGAATGGGTCGGCTCGACCGGGGAAAAACCACGCTCTCACAGAATACCAGCGTGAAATGGTAGCTTAATGCTGTTCTATTTCGTATGGTGAGTGTAGAGAACCGGAGACCCTTTTTACTGGAAATGAGGCATTCCATCTTAGTTCTCACGGGTGACAACGCATCTTCATTTTGATTCGTAATCGAGGATAGATGTAGATGTCTATGGGCCACAGCAACCACTTACCATCAGGTGGACTGTGTGCTCGATTATCTCCCTATACTAATAAAAAAACCGCATCCCTGATATCCGCGGCAGCCTCCTTTAAGCCACGGGTGAACGTGCCCTTCAGGCTGCCGGACTTGGTGGCAACTTTCAGGACTAAGTCCACCCCATCCAGAGCCAGCTGGCTCAAGGCCACCGCAGATGGCTCTCCTTCTTCCGCCGGCAGAGCAGCTCGTCTTTCGCGAGCGCGTCGGGCCATTTCAGACACTTCGTCGGCTGCGACGGCTTTGCGCTGTTCCCTCTTGGCGCCGTTGAGCTCCGCCTTTGAACTCCCCAGCGAGGCACAGCTTTCACCGCCATCGCCAGGGTCCTCCGTAATGACCCTCATGTCACTCTGTGCTTCACTAGCCGCCGAGGTATTGGAGTACACGAACCGTCCGTGCTTATCCCTCCGCGGCTGCAAAACACTCACCCCTCTCGATGCCTGCCGAACCCTCCTCGAAGTCGGAAACGTGGGGCCGGCGGGCCTTCCTCATCCGAAGACCGGCACACTGGACGTTTCCTAGCGGAAGACGTCCCACGCGACCGATTTCCACCGCTTCCAGTATCTGATCCATCCTGTTTGTCTATTTCTACTTTTTTAAAAGATTTTCAATTTTTTTCCCACGAGTTTGGAGGAAGTAACGGTCCATCCGAGCAGCGCCTCCTTTGCCCGGGTAAGCCTATGCGTAACCCGTCAAGGGTGTCGGTCGGTACCCTGACGGGGGGCAACGCTAACGACTGAACATTTACCCATCAACCGTGCAGCTCCTCACGGCGTACCACGCTTGAGTTTCGGGTGACTTTTTATAGAGGTTATCATCCTCGTGACTCCAGGCGGTTAAGCCACGAGCCATTGGCCCCTCAGGCGCCGCGAGACATGATCCACGACACGCCAAAGGGATTCCGAGGTTCGAACGGTGGCAGAGTCGATACGGGTTCTTCCCATGTCTGCCCAGAGACCGGGTGAGGGAACTCTGAGCCCATTCAATTCCCGCGATGACGGGTTACCCGGCGTCGGCAAAAGCCGAGTGCACCTGGCATCTCACCACGCATGTCACATCCTCTGTTCCTCTCAATGGAGAGGATACGGGAAGCAACTAGCAGGTACTTGATTCCATTCGGAACCAAAGGTACGCCCAAACCCAGCCAGTTTAGCTCCGCGATGTTTTCCCGCTACCACTCATATCTGAGTGGCGTTCCCCTATCCGCCACCTGGAGACGCGCCCGATAGGGGGACTGGCAACTCCACACGGGACCTAACCTAACCTATCGGGTTAAATTGTGAACCTAAACCATACTCACAAACAAAATTTTTGATGAAATTTTCGTTTTAATAAATCGGTTAAGCCGTTGAGGAGGAATTCAGTCACACACGGACAGAATAATAACATGTATATATAAAAAAAATAAAATTAATTAAAAATTGTTTATTTCGGACAACTTGAAATCCATAGGAATTGTTAGTAGAGAAAAACTTACATCTATGTTAGTAATATAATTTATACATTTTTATTTTTAATTATTAAGCAGGACATGGTCCTGGAGATCATTTTTTTGATCAGTGGACAGTCCCCACTGTTGGCAATCTCACTCAGTACACTGTGGCCGCTGCCGCGCACTATCCACACCCGCCAGTGCAAACATCGCAGACGCGCTACAGTAGCGCGGTAGCCGCAACAGCGCCCTGAATGCCTTGTTGTATTGAGTACGTAGGGCACTATAAGTCTTTTTGGTGTAGTTGGTCCATAGACTGCAAGAATAAAATGACGCACAATATGCTTTGAAAAGCGTGATCTTGACAGCGTCAGTGCAGCGACCAAATCTATGCACCAACATATTCGCCCTGACCGACAGTGCCCTACGTTCTCTTTCAATGTCTTCATCGTCTTTAAGGCTGTCAGTCACAATATGTCCAAGATATTTAAAACTACAGACCCTTTCTAGCGGTTCATTATAAAGCTTTATAGGTGGTACCACACTAGGACATTTACTGCCAGCCTTAAATACCATGAAATGCGACTTTTCGGTATTGTATAGTAAACCATGTGAGACAGCGAATTTTTCACAAACACCGAGTAGAGCTCTCATCGCACTAACTGAGGGTGCCAGTAGAACCATATCGTCCGCGTAGCTGATATTGTTCACACACACCTTGCCGATATGGCAGCCGACACGCATGCTGCTGAGCTCTCGAATCAGTGCGTCCATATACCAGTTGAAGAGTCTCGGTGATGTCAGCCCCCCTTGCCTAACTCCGCACTCCATCCTGTACGGCTGAGTATACTCATTCGCCCATCTCACATAGTTCACTTGGTTACTATACCAATACTTGAGTAAATTTGTGTAGCCACAAGGTAAACCTACGCCTTCTAACTTACGCCATAAGATGTCGTACGAGACAAGATCGAAAGCTTTACTCAGATCTAGGAAACAGGCATACACTGGGGTGCGCCTGTCCGTGTAGTATTTGACAGTATGCTTTAAACTTATTATTGCTGTTTCTGTTGATAGACCACGCGAGAAGCCGTGCTGGCCATCATGTAGCATACAGTGGTTTTCTAGAATAGAGTTAAGCATACTGTCAAATATCTTGGCTATTGTCGTTGCCAAGGATATTGTCTATTATAGTCTGCCAAGGTCTATAGTTCGATCTCTCTGATACGTCACCAGTACGGTTTTTTACAATGGAGACAACTGAAGTCCTCATTAAGTCGGCAGGCAAGTAGGTATGGGAGACACAAACATTAAATAATAGTGCCAAAACTCTAGGTAAGTGCACACCTGCATATTTAAAGTGCTCAATACTGAGACCATCGTGACCGGGTGACTTACCTGCAACCATAGTTCTAATAACTCGTGCTATCATTTTGTCATTTGCTACCATTGGACACGGGGTGTGACGACAGCCCTAAGGGTGACGTGACCATAAAATGATCCCTGAAGACATCTGCAATTTGCTTCATGTCACTAACCCCATTTACTGCTTCAGGAAGACTAGGTCCAACGTTGAGCTTATTCGTGGATTTCCAAAACTTCTTAAAATCTTGTTTTGAATGATAAGTAGCCAATTTACCATTTTTAGTTGATTTTGGTGGTTTTGGCACCACTTCAATCTACTCTTGAAAACACGGCGGCTGTTAACCATCTCATCATAGACAAAACCCTGCCTCGGTCGACCATACCATACCCGCATCATAAATTTGGACCTAGCCTCCCTGTGTGCCTCACCGACATGCTTATTCCACCCTATTAGCACACGTTTTTTCTTTTTGCACATATTTCCTTGGTGAGTTTTGATTGCTGCACATGATAAAACAGACACTATGTTTTTATATAAATTGTCTATGTCACTCCTATGACCCATATCGTCACAAAAACCATAGCTACATTTTATAAATTCTGATGGAAAATGTATTGACTTAAGGTTGTTGTTACATAATTCCGTATAATGAGTTATTTGTTCATCATTTCTGCATCCCCATTTTATTTTATTGCACGCGATTATTTTCGGAACAACCTTAGGTATTACATAGTTCAACCTACATTCAATCAAGAGTGGCAAGTGGTCAGACCAGTACACGTCATATAAAATCTTCGTGTTATTTATTAACTTATTCGCTGATTCAGTGACTATACAGTGATCTAACCACCTCCCAGTCCCATGCGCGTCACTTACGTATGTAAATGAATTACAGTCTAGGTACTCACGTCGGCACAAAACCAGTCCTGTTCCGCGCAAAAGTTTTTCAGTTCTTCATAAAACGACCGCCCTGGGTGAGCATTATAGTCCCCCAATAGGAACACTGTCTCACATTCACTTTCTTCTACTATAGCATTTAAATAGCTTAAGCATTCTGTAAAATCTGTTAAGTTTTCAGTGCAATCAACGGGCATATACACACTACACACTATTAGCTTTTGATTACCGAGATCAACTTTAATGGCACAAATACGAGCATTTGAACACGGTATTGCGGATACACAGGGGAACACTCTTTTTCTCCACAGCAGCGCGACCCCCCCATAGGGTCGCCCCTCCAATACTCCAGTCGTCTTGTCCACAGCAGACGTCCCGGTGCTTCCAAAATCAGCATCAATATTCTCAAGATACGACAGGTCATGCGGCAGCAGCCACGTCTCTTGAAGAGCTATTATGTCAGCTGTCTTACATAGCTGACGGACCCCCTGGACCGCTCTTTTTACAGATTTACAATTATATGTAACAAAACGGTTACAAGACATAGCTTTATCATTTCTGTCCATTATGATCTTGGTTTATAAGCCTCGGCACGTTGATTTCCGTGAGAATACAAATTAACAAAGCGTCGGAATATTATTCCTTCAGGCCACAGTTGCTCGTGGAGAAACATGTATAGTTTATGCCTTGGGACGAACATTTTAAACGCATTATATCCCCTTTCTTTGCGCTGAGATATTTTAATAAGAGATATTTTCTCATTCGTCTGTTTGTATACATACTCACTTATGGACTCTGCCTTAGTATCTTTGTGCACATTTGTAATGAATATAGGCACTTTTATATCTGCCGATTTGAAATTCGACACTTGACTTGCCAATCCCATTTTATTGCCATATCGTTTGACTTCTTTTTCTTTTTATTTGACACCGTAATCCATTCATTTCCCGTTTTTACATTTTCCTCAGCAATAGACGTTTGTTGCATCGGATTATGTTTCGTAGCAGTCGCACTCAGCTTATCGCCTACATCACCCGAGCGCCCCGATACCGTTAGTACGGGCGTCAACGGCTGCGAGGGTGACTCATTGCATTCACAAGCTACCATGACGGCTTCCGATAATCTATTCTCACTCTTTTGCAGGTCTACCTCCACTTTCGAGCTATTCGAAGATGTTTTCTTCTCCTTATCAGGGGATTCTCCATATTCGGTAAAATGTAGACCCATAGGCCCACTATCGATATCAGAGTCATTCAGCAAACAAGCGCCTATCATAGTCATAAAGACATCGAAAATATTGTTACGAGCTTGGGGCTCGTAATAATAAAAACTACCGATTTAATTAACAAAATTGACACTTTAATTACGAAACACCAATTATAACTTAAAACACGCCAATAATTAATCACAATGGTCACTTTAGTTCGCAGTTATATCGCTACGAAGTATTCGCTTGAATCTCCAATTCAATACTGACTCGGTCGCAGTCCTTACTGGCCCTACATAGGGCCTTTTTCACTAAAACATTTAGAATGTTCGAGCACATACCGGTCCCGACCGACAAGGTGTAGAATGTTCTAGCATGTAACTCTCTAAAAGGCTTTACTAGTTCAGCTACTCGATACTAGATGGCGCTAGTGGCATTAATTATGGCGCGCAACAATATGTTTTCAATAACAGTACTGTAAGAATACCGCACGAGTTTTTAGTCAGGCTCTACATAGTTTTCATTTAATAAATTAAACTTTATTTGCTACTGGTCACTAATTATTAAGTCACAGCGATAAATATTTTTGAAGTAAAAAAAAAAAAGATTGAAATCTGCAACTTGAACAGTATTTGCATTTTATGACAAAGTTATCCACTAAGAAAGGATTTTGAAAAATTCAACCCTTAAGAAGGTGAAATACGGTGTTATAGTTTGTATGGAACTTTTTATTTTACGAGACGATTTCACATTTGTATTATGCAAATTTATTATATAAATATAAATTTGATAATTGGTACATTTAGATTTAGATTAAATAATGAAATACATCATCATTATCATTACAGCCCTTCACAAGTTCACTGCTGAACATAGGCCTCCCAAGGAATGCCACAAAGCACGGTCCTGAGCCACCTGCATCCATCGACTTCCTGCATGTCTTACAAGATCTTCACTCCATCTAGTGCGGGGTCGCCCTATACCACGCCAACCGGTACGAGGCTGCCACTCGAGAACCTTTTTTCCCCATTGGTTGTCGGTTCTTCGAGCTATACGGCCGGCCCATAGCCACTTCAGCTTATTAATCCGTTGGGATATGTCGGTCAATCTGGTTCTACTACGGATATCCTCATTTCTAAGTCTATCACGCAGAGAAACTCCGAGCATAGCCCTCTCCATAGCTTGCTGAGCGACCTTGAGCGTGCTCATACGGCCAGCAGTGAAGGACTACGTCTCAGATCCATAAGTCATCACTGTCAACACGCTCTGGTTATACAATCTAGTTTTCAGATTTTGAGGTATACCTGACGAGAAGATGTGTCGTAATTTCCCGAACACTGCCCAGCCGAGTAGAATCCGCCGATTGACCTCTCGGTCGAAGTGGACTCACCTAGTCTGGCTATTTGTCCCAGATAAACGTACTCGTCAATAACTTCGAGCTTAGTGCTCCCAACAACTACCGGCATAGGTGTAACATGGACATTAAACATGATCTTTGTTTTGTCCATGTTCATCTTAAGACCTATCCGCTAAAAGCCTAGAGTATTGAATATAGTGCTGTCCTCCAGCGATTTTGCCATAAGGACTATATCGTCGGCAAATCGAAGATGAGTGATGTAATCGCCTTTGATGTTAATACCGTATCCTTTCCAGTCCAGTAGCTTGAATTCGTCTTCCAATGCAACGTTGAAGAGTTTCGGGGATAATAACGTCACCCCGTTTTACACCTCTCTGCAGTTAGATAGGTTTCGTACCCTGGTTCTGTGCTCGGAGAACCATCGTAGCTCTACTGTACAAACACTTCAGTACTTCGATATACCGACAATCAACTTGGCACCGCTAAAGGGACTGTAGCACCGCCAAAATTTCCACGGAATCAAAGGCTTTTTCATAGTCCACATACGCAAGGCAAAGTGGCAGATTGTACTCTTCAGTCTTTTGTACAATCGGCCGCAGGGTACGTATGTGGTCTATGGTACTGCGAGCGGGTTGGCAACCGCAGTTTTTTTTTGTTGTACAATTGCTGTTATCATGAAGATGCTGCTGCCCATCTCCTGCCTGTGTCCCTCTGTCGCCTCTTACGACACCCATGGGAAGATATGGGGTAGTGGATATTCTTAACCGCCACTATACGGCGAACGGAAAATACACAGTTTTTAATTTCCCGAAAATCTAACAAAAAAGTGTTAACTTTGAGAGATGATGCAATAGGTACTTTTGGAATGAAATTATGATCGGTATGGATAGTAGATACATATTACAGAAATATTTAAAAAATTAAATAAATCTGTGTAAAAGGATATTTGAATACTCCACCCTTAAGGTACAAAATAGGGGATGAAACCATTACAACCTATAAAAGTCCACTGCCGATCACAGATCTCTTGCACAGTTAGCCTCATATAGGATATATGGGGGGATCTGGCCATAGTTGCTACGCTTGGCAAACTGATTGGCAACGGTAGTTTTTCATAATTTGGTGTTGTTATTGGAAAGATGATGCTGCCCATGTCCTGTTCCAATTTTCCCCTGTCACCTCTTATGACACATGTTACGATTTATGACAGTGTATATTCTTTCACTACCACTTGAATGTGGGATAAAAGCTTTTATAAAATTGTGAACTGTTTGATGCAATTTTCAATCAATCAATCAATATATTCTTTAATGTTTACACAAATACACATTGAATAAAAACAAAACGAAATAAATAAAGAAGTTTTTTTATTCGGTAAAGGGTGACAAACGAGCACACAGTCCACCTGTTGGTAAGTGGATGCTGTGGCCTTTAGACATTTACATCTACCCCCGATGAAGAATCCAAATGCAGATGCGTTGTCTCCGCTGATAATGAAGATGAGATGAAGATGTAATGCCTCGTTTCCAGTAAAAAGAGTATCCGGTTTACATACTCACAGCACTATTAAGCTCTTATTTTACGCTGGTATTCTGTGAGAGCGTGGTCCTGCCCCGTTCGAGCCGACCCATTCGTGCTACAATTAATCCAAATATAGCTGCAGCATGGCTCTACCACGTAAAAAGTACAATAGGTCTTAACGCTCTGGAAGGGATTTTTGTCACACGATCGAAAATAATTGTTCACAACTAGTGTATATAAAGTGCATATAAAAAGTATAATTCGTTTCACTTGTTTTTTCAGGGCCATAACTATGAAACATTCCCATCATCTTCAAAGGTGCGGGTTCCAGGGCATCACAGAGATTGTCTGCTGTCCGCATTCATCGGAAATCACGAGTAATGAAACTTTTAACTTTAACTTTTATATTAAGTTTTTTTTTTCTATCCTAGAAAAGTAAAACCGTTAATGGCATTTAGTGCCGCTTGTTTTTGAGGTATACCCGACGAGAAGACGTATCGTAATTTCCCGAACGCTGCCCAGCCGACTTGAATCCGTCGATTAACCTCTCGATCGAAGTTGGACTATTTGTCCCAGGTAAACAACCATACCAACAACTTTGACCTGAGTGCTCCTAACAACTACTGACATAGGTGTGACATGGACATTAAACATGATATCTGTTTTTTCCATGTTCATCTTAAGTCCTATCCGTTGGGAGACACTATTGAGGAGCAAGTGAGTAGCTGCCTTAAGCGAACAGACACACACGATTGATGTTTTCATATTTAACGGAACAACATATTATATTGTTAATTATTCTTTAAAAAATAGTCGTGCTGGATTTCTTGCTGGCTCTTCCCAGAACAGATGTTTTTTTCCGAACCAGTAGTAAAAGCTATTCGATTCTGTTAAAACTTACAATTACAATTTTATTTTTGGACGGAGTCGTAAAGTAAACACTTGTTTCTACGAGTAATTAATTAAGTACGTGTAATTATTTACAATTGCAATTAATAATTATACATATTTTTCTCTTCTCATCAGTGTGTAACAGACCACTGTTGAATATGGACCTCTTAATATTTTATTTTTAACTTACCGCTAAGAATATTAAAAATTTTCAAAAATCGGGAAGTTATTGTTTTTACCCCGTTTTTCGAAAAATGAGTTTTCATAAAATCTTGGTGTTTTGAGGTCACAGGAAGCCACCCTGAAATTTTTTAAGTGCATGTATGTATGTAATTACATACATACTGTGTGTGTGTGTGTGTGTGTGTGTGTGTGTGTGTGTGTGTGTGTGCGCGTGGGCGTGCGCGTGTGCGTGTGTGTGCGTTTGTGCGTGCGCGTGCGCGCGTGAGTGCGTGAGTGTGTGTGTGTGTGTGCGCGCGTGTGTGTGTGTGTGCGTGTGCGCGCGCGCGTGTGTGTGTGTGCGTGTGTGCGCGCGCGTGTGTGTGTATGTCTGTGTGTTTTTAAGTGCATGTATGTATGTAATTACATACATACTGTGTGTGTGTGTGCGTGTGCGTGCGTGTGTGTGTGTGTGTGTGTGTGTGTGTGTGTGTGTGTGTAGCTTTTGAACGGCTTAGCCCGCAGAAATCTAAATAATAAGATATTATTTAGATTTATGTGGCTTGACCGATTGAAATGAACTTAGCGGATTTCCGAAGTGTTTCATCAAACTTAGATTTCCTATGAATTTTAACTAATTCAGACCGGTAGATTTTGAGAAATCTCAAAAATAAAAATAAAAATATAAAAAAGATTTTTTTGGATAACTTTTAAAGGTTTTTACCGACTGCAAATTGATTTTTTTTACATTACTCTGATATTTCAACGTCATAATTTGGTGAAATTTGGAGCGCTTTGCATTTGAAATTAGCGGGAAGTTCCAGGGATGGCTTGCAAGGTCAACCAATTTTTTTTATACAAGAAGGGGCAAACGAGCATGCGGCTCACCAGATGGGAAGTGACTACCGCCGCCCATGAACAACTGCAACTTTTAAGAAAGAGTAGACACTTTTCTTGAAGGTCCCTAAGTCATATCGCTAAGGGAAATTGCAGGTAGTAATATAGGAATGATTTGCCATAATCGCCATGTGCGGTAGGTGGACTAGCCAAACCGCCTGAGTATGTTCATCTAGTTTATTGTACGAGATGATGTACAATCATTTGTCGGTGACCATCGAGTATGCCTTTTAAGTAGGTTTCTTACAACACAAACGGAACGAAATAGAGCGATAAATTCTTTTACACTGCATTTTGATATGTATTGTGGTTGCGCGGAAAAAACCATTGGATTATTATATTTGACGGTAGAGGTGCCAAGTCGCTTGTTCCTTTCCGAAAAACGATATCATTCGTACCCTCCTATCGACACATCGGGGTGGTGGGGTGGGGGGGGGCAAGAAGATGATTCTAGAATGTCACGTAATCATCGGAGCCGAGGACATATAAGACACGCGCGACCGTTGCGCGTTCTCTTGCCACCGCAGTCGTCGCTGAAACCACAACGCTTCTCTCCCGACGCACCCCTGGGGCCCCAGAGTGTCTGTCTAGAAGAAGTTCCCTCACCTCGTGTGAGATATAGTCGCGCACCGCCTCTCTCCGGAGTGTTCCAGAAGAAGTTCCAGAAATTGCAGCTATAGTGCTCAACAGGATAGAAGAAACCCCGGTGAGTCAATACTCCTTTATTTACTGCCTGATATATAGTTTAACCCGCTCCAATTTTGTTGTTCTCCTAATCAGGCAGGATTCCCTTTCAGCGATTTGGCACAATAATAGTTTAGTTTTAGGGAAGAGCGAGTGCATTATACCGCATGCTATAGTAGTCGCCTTTACGTAAGCGTAGAAGCAACCGCATATACAGTCCACTTTAGTTAATATCTCGCGTAATAGGTTTAAGGTTCGACCGGGGAACTAGACTTCGGCAGCCTTAAACACGTGGCTCCACCATTTTATGGTCCTTCGAGCAGGATTTTGGTCGAATTGTTGAATTAATTAATTAGATAATGCACTCTAATTTATAGAATAGACTTAAATAGTGTTCGTTTAAATTAAAATTTTGATTAGGTACTCGCAAACAGAATTATTCGTTTTATAGCGCTCGTATTTGATTAAATTTAAAGCCTATTAAATAATTGAAACACTGTAATAGGAACCGTTTGATACGCTTACCCACAATCTTGATAAAATTATTGAGTGCAAATGACGCGTCACCTCGACTCGCTGCGCAGGTGTTCGATTTAATTACGTAATACGGCATACCGAGTGTCCATCCTTTATTGTTTGTGCGTTGTGAGATTAATTGTGATTGATATAACTTTATTATAATAGTTTAAAATGGCAGTTAGTGGAAGTGAAATCAAAATTAAAACGCTTTATGCCAAGAGGGACATACTCTTTTCGCGTATGCAGAATATAAGTGATTATATAAAGAACATTCATATAGAAGCAGTGCGGGAAACCTTTTTGACTGAAATCGAAACGATAGATTCTTTACGAATAGATTACGAAAAAATATTAGACCAAATTAATCATTTGGAATTACAAATCGACCCGAAATACATAGTGAACTACCAACCGCTGCTGGCATTCGAAGATATGTTGTGTCGCGTGAAAAGAATTGCGAGATCCCTACTATCTCAAAACGAAGCAAAGCCGGAAAAACAGGTACGTCCAAGCGACTCGATTAGGTTGCCGCCAATAGATATTCCGGTATTCAATGGTGATATTAAGACGTGGCCCTTCTTCTTCAGTAGTTTTCAAAACAATATACACAATAACCCATCGTTATCGGACGCCGAAAAATTATATTACTTAATTAGTAAACTTAGTGGCAGGGCACAGTCGATCTGCTCTGGTTTTACACCTACAGCAAACAATTACTTATTAATATTCGAAACGCTTAAAACTAAATATGAAGATAGGAGAATGTTAGCTTCCGAATATTCGAACCAGATATTCGATCTTAAACCTATATCATCCGCGAACATCAACGGCTTAGAGCAGTTTCTAGATAAATTTGTGGCATCGGTGGCTGCACTTAAGAATTTGAAATTTAATGATCTTATGGACGTGGTGTTTCTCCATATTGCACTGAAGAAGTTGGACCCCGACACCGTGCGTGCGTTTGAAATGGAGCATCGTAGCTCGGAGATGCCTTCCTTTCATTCATTAGCATCGTTCGTGCGAGATCAAATAAAGGTGATGCAGCGCTCTCCGAACGTTAAACAGGAGAATAAAAGGTGCCTCGACCGTAGACAGACTCAACCATCTAAATTGGCAGGGTCGTTAACTTACGTAACCGCTACGCCAACATCACTCCAGCATACTTGTTTAGTATGTAAAGATAGACACGGTAATTTATATAATTGTGCGACTTTTCGTAAATATTCACCAAGCGAGCGTTATAAATTAGTAAAGACAAACAACCTATGTTTGAACTGCTTAAGCGATAAGCATTTAGTTGCAAAATGCAATTCGAGTTCCGTATGTAGCAAGTGCGCCAGGAAACATCACACGCTATTACATTTTGAAAATAGCAACATAGCGGCGTCAAGTAAAGCGGATAAGGAATTCGCCCCTACTAAGGTCAACGATTCTAGCGGTCGACCTGGTGATGTCGCTCTGTGCTCATTGGCAAATATGGGAGCACAACCTCCTTCAACCGTGTTACTGGGTACGGCACGTATTTTGGTTAGGGATTCGCGTGGAAACGAACAAAGCGTCCGTGCACTGCTGGACAGCGGAGCCCAAAATAGCTTTATAACGCGACAATGTTGTCAGCGCTTAGGCTTAGTAATAAATAGGTCACTTTCATGTCCTGTAATTAAAGGCATCGGAGGCACTAGTAAATCAACACAGGGATATATAAATTTAAAAATTTATTCTCGGATAGATCGTAATGTTAACTTTGATATAAATGCACTAGTAGTAGATAGGGTCACTGAACGGTTGCCAACCGTTTCGGTTGACACCTCGGCAATGATTGAATTTAAGAATTTGACTGTGGCGGACGACACTTACGCCGTTCCTGGAAACATAGACATGCTCATTGGAGCATCGCTTTTCCCTCATCTTTTGTTAAACAATAAGGTCAGGGGCAACTCTTCGCATACCGCGCCTTACGCACTGGAAACCGTATTGGGCTATGTGATCCTTGGCTCCGCCCCCATCATAGATAGTATTTCGGCAACCTCTTATTGTGGTATGGCTGTCGAACCGCTCGAGTCGTTAGTCCGCAAATTTTGGGAGATGGAGGAGGTGAACGTCCCACCCATAGCTAGCTCAGATGACAGGTTATGCGAGGAAATTTACGTCCGCACGACCATTCGTGATCGCGACGGTAGATATAGTGTAGCGCTACCCTTTAAAGGAGATGTTTTATCTCTCGGCGATTCGCGTCAAATGGCGGAAAAACGTTTCTACAGCTTGGAGCGTAGGATGCTCGCTTCACCCCAGTTAAAGGAAGCTTACGACGGCGTCATTAACGAATATATAAGAGAAGGTTACATATCACTTGTGGCTTCGAAATTAGATAACTACGAAGACACACCGTCGTATTTCATACCACACCACGGAGTCATTAGAGAGGACAAACTTACATCTAAGTTACGTGTAGTGCTCGACGCTAGTGCTAAAACTAGCACTCACCTGTCGCTTAACGATATCCTCTATAGTGGGCAAAATTTACAGGGCAGTTTATTTAATATAATAGTCAATTTTCGTTTGTTTAGTATAGCACTATCCGCCGATATTCGTCAAATGTTTCTTTGCATAGGGGTCCGTGAATGCGACCGTAGATTCCAACGCATTTTATATCGTTTCAACCCAAAGGAACTTCTAATGGTGTTTGAATTTAACCGCGTTTGTTTTGGTTTAAAGTCGAGCCCATTTCATGCGTTACGCACGGTGAGACAGCTCGCTCACGATGAAGGTCCCTCTTATCCTAAAGCTAGGAGGGCAATTGAGAGCGGATTATATATGGATGATTTTGTGTACTCGGTCGATAGCGTCGGAGGCAACCCTAACCACCGCCGAGGTTATAAGGCTCATGAAATCGGGTCAATTCGATCTTGTGAAGTGGACTAGTAATTCGCGTACCGGTTTTGGATACAATCCCACTATCACACCGTCTTTCGGCGATAAAGGAATTCGACGATTCTGATACACACAAGGTGCTCGGTCTGTGTTGGTCACCAGAGTCCGACGTGTTTAGCCTTAAGGTAAATCCGCCCGTAGAGAAATGCACAAAGCGCACAATACTGTCATGCGTTGCTAGATTATGGGACGTCATGGGTTTCGTAGCTCCGGTGGTATTATACGCTAAGCTTTTAATTAAACAACTTTGGTTATTGGAATGCGACTGGGATGACTCGCCGCCTGACAGCATTGTTCGGTTGTGGCAGCGCTTTAGAGAGGAACTTCCTTTATTAAGAGAAATTAAAATACCGCGTCATATAAATGTAGATAGAAGTAGCGCCATAACAGTCGTTGGGTTTGCAGACGCCAGCGAGAAGGCTTACGGGGGCGTTGTATATTTCCACGTCCAGAATAATGGTAGAAATTCGATTAGCCTCATTAGTTCTAAGTCGAGAGTCTCCCCCCGTAAGGTTGTCTCTCTGGCGCGCTTAGAGCTTTGCGCAATATTAGTACTCACCAAGCTTATTACCGCAGTTATCAGCGCATGTAGGGATAGAGTTCACATAGAAAGGATATTGGCCTTTTCCGACTCCACCGTCGCCTTATGCTGGGTTCATTCTTCACCCCACCGTTGGGATACGTTTGTTGCGAACCGAGTGGCCAAGATACAAGACGAGTTAGAAACGCTGAACTTTTATCACGTGTCCGGTACGGAAAACCCCGCCGATTGTCTATCCCGTGGACTCACCCCGATGCAAATAATGGACCACCCGCTTTGGTTCCACGGACCTGCTTGGGTTCACTTGGATCCCTCGCAATGGCCAATAACCGACTTCGAACCTTCGTCAGTGTCACAACCGCCGGAAGAGAAGAGACACGCTCTAGTGGCGAACGTTTCGACCGAGGTTTCTCCAATCATTGCTTTGGCGAACCGCTTGTCCTCTTGGTCGAAATTATTGCGTAGCGTAATTTACGTTTGTCGATTCGCGAAGCTGTTACCGCGACGTTCGTATGTCTTAGCATCCGATTACAACTATGCCGAGTCGCTAGTATTACGTGAACTTCAACGTGCGCACTTCTCTGAAGAAATTAGAAGATTACAATCGAATAGAGCTTGTAGTCGCGCCTTTCAACGCCTTAAGCCATTTTTACAGGATGGGATTGTAAGGGTAGGTGGACGCTTGTCCAACTCGCAATTGAGTTTCGACCAACGGCACCCTATTGTTTTACCGCGTAAAGACCATATCATGAACTTATTAGTCGACTACCATCATAAATTGAACTCGCACGCTGGCCCCGACTTGTTGATGTCGATTTTGCGTCAGAATTATTGGATTCTTTCTGCACGTAGTTTAATACGCAATCGAGTGCACAGATGTATAGCTTGCTTTCGGGCACGCCCCAAGCCGTCATTTCCGGAAATGGCGGAACTTAGATCTTGTAGAGTAATACAATCAGTAAAGCCCTTCACGCACACCGGGTCTGATTTCGCTGGTCCGTTTAAGGTCACGCTCACTCGCGGGCGTGGTATAAGATCCACAAAGGCTTACGTCTGCATTTTCGTATGTCTAACTACTCGAGCGGTGCATATAGAACTCGTTGGTGATCTAAGCACAGCAGGCTTTATGGGTGCATTTAAAAGATTTCTTTCCCGCCGTGGCCCTGTAAGTAAATTGTATTCGGATAACGGTACGAACTACGTCGGTGCAAAACGTATTCTATCGGAACTACATGAGCTCTTAGCTAGCAAGTATTATAATTCGGAGTTCGCTCACATTCTAGCCGAGAACCGCATTGAGTGGTCTCTGAACGTCCCAGCCGCGAGTCATTTTGGGGGCAATTGGGAGACTAATATCAAGAGTCTAAAGAGTCATTTATACCGAGTAATAGGAGATCAGATTTTGTCCTTCGAAGAGCTAAGTACGGTGCTCGCTCAAATTGAATGCGTAATGAATAGTCGCCCACTTTGTCGTACGTTGTCTAGTGACCCCTCGGAACCGCTGGCTCTAACTCCAGCACATTTTTTGAATTTAACGCCTTTAAAGTATTTGCCAGCCGCAGATATGGATGAGAACAGACTTAGCATTTCCGCACGCCACAAATTATTAGATCGGTTAGTGCAATCGTTTTGGAAACGATGGAGGATGGAATACTTGCATACTTTGCAGTCTCGACAAAAATGGAACACAGCAACTGAGCCTTTAGCTGTAGGAACTGTAGTTGTGCTCACCAAAGAGAATACACCGCCTCTCCACTGGCCGTTAGGAATTGTCGAAGAGGTCTTTCCCGGTTCCGACGGAGTAGTTAGGGTAGCTCGCGTTAAGACCACGGTTGGGTCTTACTTGCGTCCGGTTGTCCGTTTGTGCCCCCTGCCTCTTCCATAATTTAAATTAGCTTTCTAGATTAAATTGTAGTTGAATTTAAGTAATCTTAGCGTTAGTTAGTTATTTTGTTAGTTGATCTTAGCTCTAGTTGTATTAGTTAATTTTGAAGGAAATCCTTCAAGGGCGGGGGAGATGGTTGCGCGGAAAAAACCATTGGATTATTATATTTGACGGTAGAGGTGCCAAGTCGCTTGTTCCTTTCCGAAAAACGATATCATTCATACCCTCCTATCGACACATCGGGGTGGTGGGGTGGGAGGGGCAAGAAGATGATTCTAGAATGTCACGTAATCATCGGAGCCGAGGACATATAAGACACGCGCGACCGTTACGCGTTCTCTTGCCACCGCAGTCGTCACTGAAACCACAACGCTTCTCTCCCGACGCACCCCTGGGGCCCCAGAGTGTCTGTCTAGAAGAAGTTCCCTCACCTCGTGTGAGATATAGTCGCGCACCGCCTCTCTCCGGAGTGTTCCAGAAGAAGTTCCAGAAATTGCAGCTATAGTGCTCAACAGGATAGAAGAAACCCCGGTGAGTCAATACTCCTTTATTTACTGCCTGATATATAGTTTAACCCGCTCCAATTTTGTTGTTCTCCTAATCAGGCAGGATTCCCTTTCAGCGATTTGGCACAATAATAGTTTAGTTTTAGGGAAGAGCGAGTGCATTATACCGCATGCTATAGTAGTCGCCTTTACGTAAGCGTAGAAGCAACCGCATATACAGTCCACTTTAGTTAATATCTCGCGTAATAGGTTTAAGGTTCGACCGGGGAACTAGACTTCGGCAGCCTTAAACACGTGGCTCCACCATTTTATGGTCCTTCGAGCAGGATTTTGGTCGAATTGTTGAATTAATTAATTAGATAATGCACTCTAATTTATAGAATAGACTTAAATAGTGTTCGTTTAAATTAAAATTTTGATTAGGTACTCGCAAACAGAATTATTCGTTTTATAGCGCTCGTATTTGATTAAATTTAAAGCCTATTAAATAATTGAAACACTGTAATAGGAACCGTTTGATACGCTTACCCACAATCTTGATAAAATTATTGAGTGCAAATGACGCGTCACCTCGACTCGCTGCGCAGGTGTTCGATTTAATTACGTAATACGGCATACCGAGTGTCCATCCTTTATTGTTTGTGCGTTGTGAGATTAATTGTGATTGATATAACTTTATTATAATAGTTTAAAATGGCAGTTAGTGGAAGTGAAATCAAAATTAAAACGCTTTATGCCAAGAGGGACATACTCTTTTCGCGTATGCAGAATATAAGTGATTATATAAAGAACATTCATATAGAAGCAGTGCGGGAAACCTTTTTGACTGAAATCGGAACGATAAATTCTTTACGAATAGATTACGAAAGAATATTAGACCAAATTAATCATTTGGAATTACAAATCGACCCGAAATACATAGTGAACTACCAACCGCTGCTGGCATTCGAAGATATGTTGTGTCGCGTGAAAAGAATTGCGAGATCCCTACTATCTCAAAACGAAGCAAAACCGGAAAAACAGGTACGTCCAAGCGACTCGATTAGGTTGCCGCCAATAGATATTCCGGTATTCAATGGTGATATTAAGACGTGGCCCTTCTTCTTCAGTAGTTTTCAAAACAATATACACAATAACCCATCGTTATCGGACGCCGAAAAATTATATTACTTAATTAGTAAACTTAGTGGCAGGGCACAGTCGATCTGCTCTGGTTTTACACCTACAGCAAACAATTACTTATTAATATTCGAAACGCTTAAAACTAAATATGAAGATAGGAGAATGTTAGCTTCCGAATATTTGAACCAGATATTCGATCTTAAACCTATATCATCCGCGAACATCAACGGCTTAGAGCAGTTTCTAGATAAATTTGTGGCATCGGTGGCTGCACTTAAGAATTTGAAATTTAATGATCTTATGGACGTGGTGTTTCTCCATATTGCACTGAAGAAGTTGGACCCCGACACCGTGCGTGCGTTTGAAATGGAGCATCGTAGCTCGGAGATGCCTTCCTTTCATTCATTAGCATCGTTCGTGCGAGATCAAATAAAGGTGATGCAGCGCTCTCCGAACGTTAAACAGGAGAATAAAAGGTGCCTCGACCGTAGACAGACTCAACCATCTAAATTGGCAGGGTCGTTAACTTACGTAACCGCTACGCCAACATCACTCCAGCATACTTGTTTAGTATGTAAAGATAGACACGGTAATTTATATAATTGTGCGACTTTTCGTAAATATTCACCAAGCGAGCGTTATAAATTAGTAAAGACAAACAACCTATGTTTGAACTGCTTAAGCGATAAGCATTTAGTTGCAAAATGCAATTCGAGTTCCGTATGTAGCAAGTGCGCCAGGAAACATCACACGCTATTACATTTTGAAAATAGCAACATAGCGGCGTCAAGTAAAGCGGATAAGGAATTCGCCCCTACTAAGGTCAACGATTCTAGCGGTCGACCTGGTGATGTCGCTCTGTGCTCATTGGCAAATATGGGAGCACAACCTCCTTCAACCGTGTTACTGGGTACGGCACGTATTTTGGTTAGGGATTCGCGTGGAAACGAACAAAGCGTCCGTGCACTGCTGGACAGCGGAGCCCAAAATAGCTTTGTAACGCGACAATGTTGTCAGCGCTTAGGCTTAGTAATAAATAGGTCACTTTCATGTCCTGTAATTAAAGGCATCGGAGGCACTAGTAAATCAACACAGGGATATATAAATTTAAAAATTTATTCTCGGATAGATCGTAATGTTAACTTTGATATAAATGCACTAGTAGTAGATAGGGTCACTGAACGGTTGCCAACCGTTTCGGTTGACACCTCGGCAATGATTGAATTTAAGAATTTGACTGTGGCGGACGACACTTACGCCGTTCCTGGAAACATAGACATGCTCATTGGAGCATCGCTTTTCCCTCATCTTTTGTTAAACAATAAGGTCAGGGGCAACTCTTCGCATACCGCGCCTTACGCACTGGAAACCGTATTGGGCTATGTGATCCTTGGCTCCGCCCCCATCATAGATAGTATTTCGGCAACCTCTTATTGTGGTATGGCTGTCGAACCGCTCGAGTCGTTAGTCCGCAAATTTTGGGAGATAGAGGAGGTGAACGTCCCACCCATAGCTAGCTCAGACGACAGGTTATGCGAGGAAATTTACGTCCGCACGACCATTCGTGATCGCGACGGTAGATATAGTGTAGCGCTACCCTTTAAAGGAGATGTTTTATCTCTCGGCGATTCGCGTCAAATGGCGGAAAAACGTTTCTACAGCTTGGAGCGTAGGATGCTCGCTTCACCCCAGTTAAAGGAAGCTTACGACGGCGTCATTAACGAATATATAAGAGAAGGTTACATATCACTTGTGGCTTCGAAATTAGATAACTACGAAGACACACCGTCGTATTTCATACCACACCACGGAGTCATTAGAGAGGACAAACTTACATCTAAGTTACGTGTAGTGCTCGACGCTAGTGCTAAAACTAGCACTCACCTGTCGCTTAACGATATCCTCTATAGTGGGCAAAATTTACAGGGCAGTTTATTTAATATAATAGTCAATTTTCGTTTGTTTAGTATAGCACTATCCGCCGATATTCGTCAAATGTTTCTTTGCATAGGGGTCCGTGAATGCGACCGTAGATTCCAACGCATTTTATATCGTTTCAACCCAAAGGAACCTCTAATGGTGTTTGAATTTAACCGCGTTTGTTTTGGTTTAAAGTCGAGCCCATTTCATGCGTTACGCACGGTGAGACAGCTCGCTCACGATGAAGGTCCCTCTTATCCTAAAGCTAGGAGGGCAATTGAGAGCGGATTATATATGGATGATTTTGTGTACTCGGTCGATAGCGTCGGAGGCAACCCTAACCACCGCCGAGGTTATAAGGCTCATGAAATCGGGTCAATTCGATCTTGTGAAGTGGACTAGTAATTCGCGTCCGGTTTTGGATACAATCCCACTATCACACCGTCTTTCGGCGATAAAGGAATTCGACGATTCTGATACACACAAGGTGCTCGGTCTGTGTTGGTCACCAGAGTCCGACGTGTTTAGCCTTAAGGTAAATCCGCCCGTAGAGAAATGCACAAAGCGCACAATACTGTCATGCGTTGCTAGATTATGGGACGTCATGGGTTTCGTAGCTCCGGTGGTATTATACGCTAAGCTTTTAATTAAACAACTTTGGTTATTGGAATGCGACTGGGATGACTCGCCGCCTGACAGCATTGTTCGGTTGTGGCAGCGCTTTAGAGAGGAACTTCCTTTATTAAGAGAAATTAAAATACCGCGTCATATAAATGTAGATAGAAGTAGCGCCATAACAGTCGTTGGGTTTGCAGACGCCAGCGAGAAGGCTTACGGGGGCGTTGTATATTTCCACGTCCAGAATAATGGTAGAAATTCGATTAGCCTCATTAGTTCTAAGTCGAGAGTCTCCCCCCGTAAGGTTGTCTCTCTGGCGCGCTTAGAGCTTTGCGCAATATTAGTACTCACCAAGCTTATTACCGCAGTTATCAGCGCATGTAGGGATAGAGTTCACATAGAAAGGATATTGGCCTTTTCCGACTCCACCGTCGCCTTATGCTGGGTTCATTCTTCACCCCACCGTTGGGATACGTTTGTTGCGAACCGAGTGGCCAAGATACAAGACGAGTTAGAAACGCGGAACTTTTATCACGTGTCCGGTACGGAAAACCCCGCCGATTGTCTATCCCGTGGACTCACCCCGATGCAAATAATGGACCACCCGCTTTGGTTCCACGGACCTGCTTGGGTTCACTTGGATCCCTCGCAATGGCCAATAACCGACTTCGAACCTTCGTCAGTGTCACAACCGCCGGAAGAGAAGAGACACGCTCTAGTGGCGAACGTTTCGACCGAGGTTTCTCCAATCATTGCTTTGGCGAACCGCTTGTCCTCTTGGTCGAAATTATTGCGTAGCGTAATTTACGTTTGTCGATTCGCGAAGCTGTTACCGCGACGTTCGTATGTCTTAGCATCCGATTACAACTATGCCGAGTCGCTAGTATTACGTGAACTTCAACGTGCGCACTTCTCTGAAGAAATTAGAAGATTACAATCGAATAGAGCTTGTAGTCGCGCCTTTCAACGCCTTAAGCCATTTTTACAGGATGGGATTATAAGGGTAGGTGGACGCTTGTCCAACTCGCAATTGAGTTTCGACCAACGGCACCCTATTGTTTTACCGCGTAAAGACCATATCATGAACTTATTAGTCGACTACCATCATAAATTGAACTCGCACGCTGGCCCCGACTTGTTGATGTCGATTTTGCGTCAGAATTATTGGATTCTTTCTGCACGTAGTTTAATACGCAATCGGGTGCACAGATGTATAGCTTGCTTTCGGGCACGCCCCAAGCCGTCATTTCCGGAAATGGCGGAACTTAGATCTTGTAGAGTAATACAATCAGTAAAGCCCTTCACGCACACCGGGTCTGATTTCGCTGGTCCGTTTAAGGTCACGCTCACTCGCGGGCGTGGTATAAGATCCACAAAGGCTTACGTCTGCATTTTCGTATGTCTAACTACTCGAGCGGTGCATATAGAACTCGTTGGTGATCTAAGCACAGCAGGCTTTATGGGTGCATTTAAAAGATTTCTTTCCCGCCGGGGCCCTGTAAGTAAATTGTATTCGGATAACGGTACGAACTACGTCGGTGCAAAACGTATTCTATCGGAACTACATGAGCTCTTAGCTAGCAAGTATTATAATTCGGAGTTCGCTCACATTCTAGCCGAGAACCGCATTGAGTGGTCTCTGAACGTCCCAGCCGCGAGTCATTTTGGGGGCAATTGGGAGACTAATATCAAGAGTCTAAAGAGTCATTTATACCGAGTAATAGGAGATCAGATTTTGTCCTTCGAAGAGCTAAGTACGGTGCTCGCTCAAATTGAATGCGTAATGAATAGTCGCCCACTTTGTCGTACGTTGTCTAGTGACCCCTCGGAACCGCTGGCTCTAACTCCAGCACATTTTTTGAATTTAACGCCTTTAAAGTATTTGCCAGCCGCAGATATGGATGAGAACAGACTTAGCATTTCCGCACGCCACAAATTATTAGATCGGTTAGTGCAATCGTTTTGGAAACGATGGAGGATGGAATACTTGCATACTTTGCAGTCTCGACGAAAATGGAACACAGCAACTGAGCCTTTAGCTGTAGGAACTGTAGTTGTGCTCACCAAAGAGAATACACCGCCTCTCCACTGGCCGTTAGGAATTGTCGAAGAGGTCTTTCCCGGTTCCGACGGAGTAGTTAGGATAGCTCGCGTTAAGACCACGGTCAGGTCTTACTTGCGTCCGGTTGTCCGTTTGTGCCCCCTGCCTCTTCCATAATTTAAATTAGCTTTCTAGATTAAATTGTAGTTGAATTTAAGTAATCTTAGCGTTAGTTAGTTATTTTGTTAGTTGATCTTAGCTCTAGTTGTATTAGTTAATTTTGAATGAAATCCTTCAAGGGCGGGGGAGATGGTTGCGCGGAAAAAACCATTGGATTATTATATTTGACGGTAGAGGTGCCAAGTCGCTTGTTCCTTTCCGAAAAACGATATCATTCATACCCTCCTATCGACACATCGGGGTGGTGGGGTGGGAGGGGCAAGAAGATGATTCTAGAATGTCACGTAATCATCGGAGCCGAGGACATATAAGACACGCGCGACCGTTGCGCGTTCTCTTGCCACCGCAGTCGTCGCTGAAACCACAACGCTTCTCTCCCGACGCACCCCTGGGGCCCCAGAGTGTCTGTCTAGAAGAAGTTCCCTCACCTCGTGTGAGATATAGTCGCGCACCGCCTCTCTCCGGAGTGTTCCAGAAGAAGTTCCAGAAATTGCAGCTATAGTGCTCAACAGGATAGAAGAAACCCCGGTGAGTCAATACTCCTTTATTTACTGCCTGATATATAGTTTAACCCGCTCCAATTTTGTTGTTCTCCTAATCAGGCAGGATTCCCTTTCAGCGATTTGGCACAATAATAGTTTAGTTTTAGGGAAGAGCGAGTGCATTATACCGCATGCTATAGTAGTCGCCTTTACGTAAGCGTAGAAGCAACCGCATATACAGTCCACTTTAGTTAATATCTCGCGTAATAGGTTTAAGGTTCGACCGGGGAACTAGACTTCGGCAGCCTTAAACACGTGGCTCCACCATATTGTATAGGTGTCGTTGTCACTGTTATCGAACGTATAAGTATTTTTTTTATCATTATTTATGCCACTTTATAATGTTTTTTTTTATTTGTCAGAGTTCCTCAAAACCTGACACGTTTTTATTTAATTATATTGTCTATTGTTTAGCTGCTCCAGTCTATCGGCCTACACTTGGACCACGAGGTATGTATTATTTCAAATAAAATATCTTCTGTTTAATTCTGTATTTCGTTTTTTTTTTTGCAATATATGGAATAAAATTAATTTTTCTATGGTCTACAAATATTTGTGCCAGATAACCATAAGTTTTTGGTTTTAAAATATCTCCTCGATAAATGAAGAAATTCTTGTGTACCTAATATTTTATTTTTAATTAAAAAAATCAACTAATTAACGTTTATTTCTATAAACATTATTTTACGGACTCTTTAAGCATCTAATAAACATAAAAATGCTTAGGTTTAATTTATAGAATTTCAATAAAATATTTTACGTAGTACGTAAGTAGTGTCGTCAACATAAAAGTATAAAATGAAAAATATATTTAGATACAACATGACAATATTCTGACATAAATTATTATGTGGGTAGTAATTAGTTTTAATATAATAGATAAGAAAAATATTTATATTATTTTTCAGGAGGAGATAAAAGTTTAAGAGTCGCTGACAGAGGTATGTATTGTATTAATTTTTAAAATTAATTCCTTTTTTAAATTAATATACAAAAATAGACGTGCAATAGCCACAATATCCAGCTATATTGGTACTATTTGTTTACGTGTTTCGTGGGACAGATCTGAAAAATATGCAAAACGCATAGGTATATGGAATACGAGTATGCTTTCAATACATTTGTATAGGTTTAACGTTTTATTACAGTTTTTACCATAATAAATAACAAATAACTTAATATGTAATAGTGCAATAATTAATATTTTTGAATAGTTAATTACCGCCATAGTAACTGATTAAATTTAAAAAGTAACATTATGATTAAAATCCAAATAGTATAATATGTACTTTTTGTTTTCAGAGTGTAAAAAAATAGTCGACACGTACAATCCACCTTCTGGAGTATATATTCTCGGTGGCGAACTTGCAGCAGAAGGAGAATTTCCGCACATGGTATTGATTGAAACTTTTTCTAAGTGGAATTAGGTATTCATTACCTTTATATAAATTATGACCGTTGGTTGACGCGTCTGTGTAACTTCTGAACGACTTTACCGATTAATGTCGTATTGATACCAATGGATGGCGTTGTAGTCTGGTTAACGAAAAAATATTAAGTGGTAAAGAAAATTTAATTTAAAAAGTCTCAAAAATTCTGTCGTTTTTATCTTTTTAATTCAAAATGCGTAGTAATGCATAACGCATTTTAACTTTTAATTGATTTTACATCAATCGGTAGGAAAAACCTTATTGTCCACAATCAATTTGAGATAATTTCAAATTGAAGCCTTATTCACTTAAAAAACTGATATAACGGTATATCACTATTTATATATTTAAACTTAAGTTTAAAATCTGGCTACTCGTTAAAAAATAACCCTGTGCATAGGTCTCTCCCATTGCCCTAACCGTCACGTTCAGTTAGGGTTAGGGTCTAATAATCGCAGGGGCCAGAAGCCCAGAACATTTAATACGTAGTACTGTTATCTATTCTGTGCTTTAACGTAGACCTAGCAGTGCTATTGGATTACTCTGGTGGTAATTGTTTATCAGTGGGAATCATCAAACCGCTGGATTATGTTTTTTTCTATGAGATAAGTATTTCTAACCTAAAATAAGGTATTAGGTCTTTACCTGTGAAATTTCCGTTTATATAAAATAAGCTAACGTATTTTTTATTTCTATTAAATAAAGTAATTAGCCACGCAATTGATGCGTCTTTGCCAACGCAGTGGTAGTTTATTGATGCCCTTCTTGAAGAAACCAGCTGGACAGTAGGCAACAAATTCTTCAAAGCCATTTTGTACTGCCTTTCAGGTATTGAATTCTTTTTCCGCCAAAAATTTATCCAAATTCTAGAAAAAGTAAGAGTACATGTATGATGGAGAGCTTCCAACCCCAGCTCTTGTAACTTGGAGACCGTCTGTTGTGCTGTATGAGGTCGCACGTTGTCGTGCAGGAGCAGCGGGGACAAACGATTGACCAAAGCTAGTTGCAGACGTGCGAGCTTCTCCGTCATTGTTTTCAGTTCTTCAGAACACATCTGCAGTAATGCTCTTCCCGTTTGGTAAGAAGCTGTGGTGAATCACACCGGCGCTAGACCACCAAACAGTGACTATCACTTTTCTAGTGGTAAGTTTTCGTTTAGGGCATTTTTTACTGAACCAGGATCAAAGCAAATTGCTAAGCGCTTGCAATTGTCAAACAGAATCCATTTTTTGCTTTCAGCTGACAATACGGTTCAAAATTCCATCAGCTGTGTGCCTGTTGGGCAGTACAAATCACGTCTCGACGCCCACTTCGCGCTGGTGATCATTGAGTTTCTGAGGCACCCATTTGTCAAGCTTTTTACCTTGCCAGTTTCACGTAAATGTACCAATATTGTTTTGATACTTACGTCGAAAGCTGCTGCTAATTCAGCCGTAGTTTGAGTATCATTAGCTTCCATAATCGCCTTTAATTCGTCAATGTCAACCAAAGTTTTCGTACGACCACAGGGTTCATTTTTCAGGTCGAAATTTCCAGAACTGAAGCGGTCAAACCAATAACAGGTGGTACATTCGTTTGTAGGATTCGCTCCATAACGTCGTTAGTGTTGCGTGCCGCTTGTGCCGGGTTGCTGACATGACGCTACTCGTATTCCATAATTATTAATTACTCGAATTTTTTACGTATCCATGATAACGAAAAATATTCAAATGCGATGATAATAAAACGCTAATCAATAAACAAATAACTAATTTTGAACCTAATTTTGAAAAAAGAATTCCATATTATTAAAATAATATCTTAGCCAAAGAAAAATTTTGATTTAAAATGGCCATTACTGCATAACGTCTATTTCGTACGTAAAAACATATTATTAATATAAACACCATACAACGAAACCCTAAAACATACTTCAAATTTGAAGTCAACTACGATTTCAAATAATATGCATGTTATGTGTGAATACTAAGTTGCTCCTACGCCATCTCAAAAGCCCCAAAGATATTTTGAGTATCCTCGGTCTAGACCCATTCGTGCAGCGTGACCTCAACACGTAAACAAGCCTCCCCCTTAATCGTTATACGTATATTGTGTATCGTTACACGCTATACGTGGTAGGGCCATGCTGCAGTTATTTTAGTAGTATAGTTGTAGCACGAATGGGTCGGCTCGACCAGGGAAGAACCACGCTCTCACAGAATACAAGCTCAAAATAGTAGCTTAATGACGCTGTGTTTCGTGTGGTGAGTGTAGAGAACCGGAAACCCATTTTAATGGAAACGAAGCATTCCATCTTAGTCCTCGTCATGCGGGTGACAACGCATCTGCATTTTGATTCGTAATCGAGGATATAATGTCTATGGGCCACAGCATCCACTTACCATCAGGCGGACTGTGTGCTCGTTTGTCAAACTATGACGACGAAATGGTATTATTAATTTTTGTGTTGACTAAATGAACTACTACTCTGCTACTCTTTAAAATATTCAATTCTATCTATTAGGGGTTGTAGGTTAAGAAATCTTAAAAAACCTATCAAGGTTTTTCTTTTTACTTTATAGTGTTAATCAACATCATTATCATTATTAGCCCGTAAAAGCCCACCGCTGGAAATAGGTAGGAAAGATTTGGTTTGAACGTCACGCCCGTGCGGCGGATTGACGATCGCAGTACCGGAGTACTTGCACCTATGACGTTGCAGCCCGTTGAACACGGGTGGCCGGCGCAGTGAAATATGTGGTACTTTTATTTAATTAATTAAAAAGTGATAGTAACAATTTCAAAAGTAAAAACAATAGTATAGTTTAAGCAAATATTGATGATTATTTTGGTATAAATTTTACATCAAAATGATGTAGAATTTCGGAGATATTGAGCCTTGTATCGAAGCTTTTCCGGTCGTTAATTGAATTATGTCGATTTTTTCCCCTACGTGAAAGACATATAAAGAAAATATATTCTATCGTTATTAAAGTAAGTATAGGATATTTGTGAGATATAAATAGTCTTTTTGATGGTCGATATTCAATAGAATCTACAAATTAGAGCTCCCAAATCATGTCTCTGAGAGTTTTGGCATAAACAGGCATTGGGAGAATGATCATTACTAAATAAATAAATAAGTTATCTAAAGTTTGTTCGGAGCTTTTTGTGGTAGAGAAAACGAACTATTTTTACCGAGAATTTATATTATTACAAATTGTTATTTTAAGCAACGAACGAAAAACAAACAATTTCAACGAGGAAACTTTGTGATTTTGCGTTTTTTGTACCTAATACTCCTCTTAACAAGTTTTATCGTGTAGTGGCGGTTAAGAATATCCACTACCGAATATCGTCCCGAGTGTGTCGTGAGACAGAGGGGAAATGTAAACAGGTAATGTGCAGCAGCGTCTTCCTTAAAGCAACTCAAAGTGAATAAACAAATAAACTGCAGTCGACAACCCGCGTACCAAGCGTGGGAATTATATAAATCCCCCATGAGGCGATCTATGAGGGAGGCCTATGTTTAGCAGTGGACTTTTTATTGAATTTAATTTTTTTTATAGAATTAGGGTGACAAACGAGCACACAGTCCACCTGATGGTAAGTGGATACTGTGGCCCGTAGACATCTACATCGATCCTCGATTAAGAATAAAAAAAAACTGGTCTCCGATTTTCTACACTCACCATACGAAACACAGCAGCATCAAGCTGCTATTTTACGCTTGTTTTCAGTGAGAGCGTGGTCCTTCCCCGGTCGAGCCAGCCCTTTCGTGCTACAAACATAATACAACTGCAGCGCGGCTCTACCACGTATAAAATGTAATGGAATGGAATCCATTTATCGTAAAGCATACGATTTTGATAGCGTTTCTCATAGTCACCTCTTACGAACACATGTGACGTAATAGGGAGAGGGATGGCTGTTACGACACCACCTCTCGCTGAAAGTCGACTGCTAGATATTGATAGCTCCCGAGTTTTGAAGATTTTTCGTAATCATCCTCCTTGGCTATCACGATGCCAAAACCTGATTACAATTCTTTCTCACCTTTAATGTAGTATGTGATTTTTATGCGGTGAAAAAAAATGAACTTCACAAGTCCACTGTTGAACATCAGACTTTCCCAAGAAATGTCACAAGCCACGGTCCTGTGCATCCATCGACTTCCTGCATGATTTACGTGGTCTTTACTCCACCTAATGAGCACCACACCCCGCACGCCCCACACTCCGCCTACCGGTACGAGGCTGTCCACTCGAGAACCTTTCTCCCCTATCGGTGGCTGGTTCTTCGAGCTATATTGCCGGCCCATTGCTAACGTTTAGTAAAGATTATTTTTGTTACAGGTAGCACTCGGTTATAGAATTTCAGAAGCCTACGTTTTTCGATGTGGTGGTTCGTTAATATCGGATAGATATGTATTAACTGCCGTCCATTGTGTTAATACTTTAGATCGGTGAGTATCGCTAAATTTATTGGTCTATTTAACTTTGTTTTATTAGGTATTAAAATGGAATCGATATTTTACAATAACTGATACGTGTGTAAAGCTGTATCTTTAGATGCAACCCGTCTGAGAATAAAATCTCAGTCTGCCAACTCACGGCAGATTTGATGCCCTGGATCGGGTGATAACTGTGTATAGTAACAGCGAGAAGTCGTTTAGGTTCAATGTAAATAACCCTTCGATTCCATCCACAGAACTCCTTTTGTGTAAAGCAATTTTATTTGAATAATGTTTCAGTCATTTCTGATTTGCACGACATTTATCAGTGTCCAAGTTCAGTTTTAATAAAGAAATGCGTGAAGATGTTCGAAGAAACGGGATCGACACTAAATGTGAAGCAAACTGGCTGCCCATGTACCTAACGGAGTGAAGAGAACGTGCAAGAGAGCTTCAATTTCAGTTCGACGCGATCCTGATTTACCGGCACGTTAACATTCGGCTGAATTAGAAATATCACGCACGGCTTTATGTTCTATTTTGAAATTACACCCATGCAAGACTCAGTTAATGCAGGAACATTTAAATTTACGCAAATTGTATGCCGAGAAAATGCTGGAACGGTTCTGTAATCTCAACATCTTATTTTCGGATTAGGCACACTCCGACATTCAATGGTCTCATCAATAAACACTGACTGAAGTAGTGTAAATCCTAAAGCAAAACATCAAAGACCCCTTCATTTGCCGAAGGTTACTGTATGGGCTTTGTGCTCGTTTGTCACCCAATGCTATATAAAAAAAAACATGGCTAGGTAGATCATTGCACTAGTGCTGCTTACATCTTTCTCGTTTTTAAATGGAACTTTTTAAATTACAGTATACAACCCAGCATTGTTCGTGTTGGCGTTGTAAATATAACTGGCGACAACTGGAACGATGCCACGGACATTGAAGTAGAGCGCATTTACGTACATCCGGACTACTCGAGACCACGAAAGTATCATGACTTGGCACTGCTCAGGTATTCATCATCTTGCAAACCACACTCTTTCTTTATCACACAGTTTCTCACCCTGTCACTCAAATTCAGCCCTAGCATACTCCTTAGTGACCGCATTTCTACTGCATTTATTCTTCTCCCGTGCTTATTCTGCGTGCCTTTTTTTGTCACATTCTGACTTTTCACAATAGAGTGTAGAGCCCCATTTACTTTATTTCCTGCATTCACTCGTCGTTCAATATACTTATCATATCTCCCATCCCTGCTAATACACATCCCAAATATATAAATTCATCTACTTGCTGGACCATCTATAAATATCAAAATAGAAACGGTTAAAAAATTATATATCAATAAAGTCAGAAATGCACAAGATACATATCCTCATTTGATTTTATTATTGCACGTGGTAGAGCCATGCTGCAGTTTTATCATGGAAGCAGTGGGCTCGATCGGAAAAAGACCACGCTCTCACAGAATACCAGCGTCAAATGGCCGAATAAAGCTTGTATGTTGTGCCTGACGAAACTGGAGACTTTCTTTACTGGTAATTTACTGTGACGTAGGTTTTTGTTACGTAAACGGATGTATTAGTGGCAATGTAGGAAAATCTGATATCCCACGCCCTGAGGATGTTAAAAGAATTGACTAACGTATATATATATATATATATATATATATATATATATATATATATATATATATATATATATATATATATATATATATATTTACAAATTACACATAGTGCCACACTGCAGCTATATCATGGTTGTAGCACGAATGTGTCGGCTGGACCGGGGTAGGACGACGCTCTCACAAAATACCAGCGTGAAATAGCATCCTAATTGTGCCTAATGCTGCTGTGTTTCGTAAGACGGCTTCGCCAGAGTAGAACTTAAGCATAAAAAAATTGGGAGCCAGTATAATTACTGGGTGTGAGACATTCCATCTTAGTCCTCAGAGTTGACAACGCATATTTAGCTTTCTTTATTTAATGTTGGTTGTTGGTGTCCATGGACTACAGTAGCCACACACCATCGGATGTACTTTAAGTTGGTTTGTCACTGGTTATATTTAAAAAAAAAACAAATGAGTATTTTCTATATCATTATTACTCAATAGGCAAAATATTTTTATTTCACAGATTAGCTAAAAGAGTTCCGACCTCTCGGAACGTGTTCCCAACATGTTTGTACACCGGCGATGCCGACCCCACTGTGCCTCTCACAGTCACCGGTTGGGGAGTAACTGATGTAACGCGTAAGTATTATGTCTTTTGCTTCTTATTGTTAATAACGAGCAGCAGTTTTGTCGTGGTAGAGCCATGCTGCAGTTATATTAGTAGTATAGTTGTAGCACGAATGGGTCGGCTCGACCGGGGAAGGACCACGCTCTCACAGAATACCAACGTGAAATAGCAGCTCAACGCTGCTGTGTTTCGTATGGTGAGTGTGGAGAACCGGAGACCCATTTTACTGGAATTGAGGCATTCCATCTTAGTCCTCACGGGTGACAACGCATCAGCATTTTGATTCGTAATCGAGGAAAGATGTACATGTCTATGGGCCACAGCAACCACTTACCATCAGGTGGACTGTGTGCTCGTTTGTCACTCTTGTACAATAACAAAAGTCTGTTAGCAGTTTTGCGGGCACTGACCTTCAGGTACGATGCTGAACATAGGCCTCCCCCATAGTTTGCCTCGTAGCGCGATATATGCCATAGTTGTTCTACGCCTGCTAGGCAGAATGGCAACTGCAGTTGTTTATTTTTTAGATGTTAGTAGGAGGATGCTGCTGTCCATTCCCTGTTTCAGGTTTCCTCAGTCGCCAGTCGCCTTACGACACCCATGGCTCGGTGTGGGATAGTGGATATTCTTACAACGCTAATGCACTGCCTATAAGTACACTGTCGGTCATTCTGCCATCTGCTTATAACGTATATATATATATATATATATATATATATATATATATATATATATATATATATATATATATACATATATATATTCAAGTCTTAGCTACAGTTGTTACGCTAATGGTATCAAATAACAGTTAGTGAGTGAGTAATTTATCGAAATAGCTAAATAGCCGGTTATTCCACCACAAAGGACCGCCTAGCTAGGTTGTAATTACAAACTTCGATCAATCAATACGCCCCCCCCCCCCAAATAAAAAAATATTTATATTTTTTTACTTGGGGGGTCGTTAGTATATATTTCCGTAATCTTACAAAATACCACATTATTTTCTGGGAGAGAAATTTGTCGAACTGTGCCTTCAGGGTGTCGAATTTTCTACTCCAATGCAACAGACCACAAGAGGAACGTATTTTCGTTTCTTTGTCCGCCCGTATTTCCTAAACATGTCAATGAATTTTGACAAGTGGATATCTCAGTCTATTTGTCATAATATCGTGCATATGCACGGTGTTAAATAATAAAAATACCTTTCAATATCGTATTTTTATTATTTAATAACGTAATAATGTAAGCATTATAAAACAATTATTGCTAGCATGAACTTTTCGTGCATGACATCACAAGAATGGTTTTAAACATTTATTTATCTATGGGTTTTAATGAGTACATTTCTTATATTTATAATTTGTGTATGGAATATGATAATAATAATAATAATTTCTAACTCTGAGTACTTGCACAGGCACAACCTAGTAGCCAGAATTCTTCACCAGGAGCTCGCTCTGAAATTCGGTCTCGTGGATCGGAAAGTGCCGTATTACGAGTACTTGCCGGAAGCCGTGCTAGAAAATGACTGTGCCAAGCTCTACTGGGACCGGGCCATCATCACAGACAGGACTATTCTTGCGAATAAGCCCGATATTGTGCTGATGGACCGGGCACAGTCAAGGATATTTTTGGTCGATATTACCATTCCGTATGACGAGAACCTCGTGAAAGCCGAAACAGATAAATATGTGGGCCTGATAATATATGGGCCTGGCTCACGAGGTGACCGACATGTGGGGTGGTCTGCCGACTGAAATTATTCATGTAGTCGTTTCTGCAAACGGGCTAATCCCAGTCAGCCTCTCGGGTCATCTGAGGAGGCTGGGACTTCGTGACGGACCGCTCCAGGCTCAATGCAGAAGGCGGTGCTCCTCGATACCGCCCGCATCGTCCGCCGGTTTCTCTCCCTTTCCCCCTAACCCTCGGCCGTTTGATCTCCCCTGCCGAGGACCTCCATCTGGTTGGGCTTTTATTTATTTATGTATTACTTATTTATTTGTGCTGGTATATGAAATATATATTTATGTATATTTATCATTTCCTTTTATATATTTATTCAGCCCAACCAGATGAGAATAGACTAATAATAAAAATAATGTCCTCCAGACCGAATTTCGGCCACGGCGGCCTGCCTCAACGGAGGCTAGCCATTGGCGCAGGACAGGATTATAGTGCCCAAGTGTATGCGCAAGCACAGGTGCACTCTCTATTCCCTCACTTTCGTAATCCGATGGGACAGTAAACCGACACGACCGGGAGAGAGATCAGGCGCAGGACCAACGGCTTTACGTGCTTTCCGAGGCACGGGGGTGAGACACCGCCAACTTCCAGACTCCGGGCAGCTACTGAGAATTTCTTGACAGAAAAACTCAATAATCGAGTTAATTGACGACCCGGGATTCGAACCCAGGACCTCATGATCAGCAGTCGCACTACTACAATCACTAGACTAACGAGACAGTGGAATATGAATATATCTTATTTATATGTATAGGTTATTTTATCACGATATTTTTTTTAAATATACTACTTTTTTTGTATCTAAAAATAAAAAGTACCGTACAGAATATCCACTACCCCATATTGTCCCGTAGGTGTCGTAAATAGCTACAGTGGGAAACAAATCAGTAGATGGACAGGAGCGCTTTCTGATCACGACTAAAAATGAAAAATAATGTGCTGTTGTCAAGCCACTTGCGCGTTACACTAGCGTGGCTAATATGACAATAGATTGCCTCCCTCTAATGGGCAGGTCTTTGTTCACGGTAAAAAATAGAAATTAAAAATAGCAGAAGAAGACTATTCACTAACATATATTGATGGTGAATGATTTCAGGAGCTGCGACTAGTAATTTGTTGCTAAAGGCAACACTAAATATAGTGCCACAAGAAAGTTGCAACCTCAAGTATTCGAAATCACGCAAGTTGCCCAACGGCATTGTAAATGAGCAATTATGCGCCGGAGACTTGTCAGGCGTTATGGACACTTGTCAGGTAAATACTGGATGGACTATACCTAATATCAATTTCGTTTTTTTCGTACCCAAAGTAGTAAGAATTGAATGCTGAATATGGGGACCTCTCTCGTATTTTTCACGTGGTAGAATCGTGCTGCAGCTATATTATGGATGTAACAATAGGGTCGGCTCGACAGAGTTAGGTCCACGCTTTCACAGAATATCAGAGTAAAACAGCAGCTTGATGCTGCTGTGTTTCATATGGTGAGTGTAGAGAACCGGAGTCCTTTTTTACTAGAAACAAGGCACTGCATCTTAGTCCTCAGGGGTGACAACGCATCTACACTTTGATTCTTGATCGAGGGTAGATGTGGACTATGGGCTACGACTATAGACCACAGCATCCACTTACCATCAAGAGGACTGTGACCTCGTTTGTCACCCTTATTGTATAAAAAAATGTAAGGATTTGTCGTAAACGTCACGCAAATAGGCGAACGCATTGCCAACATTGCCTTTACGCTCACAAGTACATTTTTTACGAAATATAAAAAAAATTATTTCGAAGACATGTGAAGTTCGCAAACACGCATTAGGGCAGCGCAGCGGACACTTCCTTGCCCTAAAACCCTCTCAGAAATGAAAGGAGGCCTGTGCCCAGCAGTGGGACTTATATAGGCTGTAACTTTACTTTTACATAATCGTCATCTTTCTTTTTTCAAAAACAAAGACTACATTTCTCGCTGGTTTACTAACTAAAATAAGATCTATAACATGGAAACGACAGCAGCGTCTTTCAAATAACAACTAAAAAAAATTAAAAAAAAACCCGCCTGCCAAGAATGGTAATAATGGCAAATATCCCCCAATCCCTATAAAAGAGTAAGTGTTCAGCATTGGATCTTCGATAGGTCGTTACGGTATAGGTACCCTATTAAAGATCTCATAGCAGTGCATTGTGCCTTCATCCCCAGTGGAACATAAAATTGCAAAGAATGTTACGATTTTTATAAAATCTATGATGCACGAATACAACACAATAGTTTTCGTCAAAAAGTATAATATCATGGTTTCAGGGTGACTCGGGTGGTCCGTTGCAAGGACTAACGGGGTTAGACGGTCACTACAGGCTGGTGGGCGTGACTTCGTTCGGGAGTGGTTGCGGCTCACCTGTGCCCGGAGTGTACACTCGTGTCTCCAAGTACCTTGACTGGATTGAAAGTACTGTGTGGTCCACAGCATGAGATCACATTCTCTTCTGAGTTATGCACGCATGTTTAATAAAATTATAAATTTTACTAATTTATTGCTTTTTCATTTCTTGTAATTTCATTTCTATTTCTTGTACGCACAAAGTTTAAAATACATAATTAAATTAAATTAATCCAATATATTTTCATCACTTGAGGACGGTATCAAAATAAAGGAAATTAAGAGGAGATTACTGAAATATATATATATATATATATATATATATAAGTTATACCTATGTTTTCACTTCATTACTTTTAAGCAGTCGTTTTTTTATTTTTATAATGTAACCATCTATTATTAATGTTACAATTATTTCCCGGGAATTACTAAATAAGAAATACTTATTAAAGAATTTTTGTTTGCTTTTAGACAGTAAATTAGGCATAGTCACCATACTCACACTAATCAAACTATAATAAATGCAAAAGTTTGAATGTTTGTTTGTTCCTCAATTACGCCAAAAGTATCAGACCAGTTTGAATGTAATAATTTGACACACAAATAATTTATTACCAGAATTAACATATAGGATACTATTAATCCCGATTTAGAGGTCCCGAGAAATAGAATAAGAAATTTCGTTATTATCGCATTCGACGAGAGAAACATATGAAAATAACACACTCACCTCACTAAAGTTAGATGAGAGCCATCTTCCCGGATTTTTTGTCACCCAATATGAATAGTGTCGCCGTCTGGTATCATATCCCTTGAACTAATCTCAATATTTTGTTGACTATAGATAGCTATATCAGGCCTCTATCACTCTTGCTACCTGCATGAAATAATTACCTAAAATCGCGACGCGCCCGGGCGAAATAACGCAGTCAGGGCTAGCGCATTGGAGGCAATTGAATGTTAGAGTTTTTTAACGCTGTTTACGTAAATAGTTTTATGTAAATACTTGTTGTAATAGTTTTTGTTTAGTGTTTAGTATATTTAATTGTAGGTAAAAATAGTTGTAAAAGTTTTAATGTATTTTAAAAATTATATATAATATGTATATTACCTATTTGATAAATTATAATAGCAAAACGTCGTTCCTACTATAACTGTTGCTTAGATGGATACTAAATGAAATGACCAACAAAAGGCTTCATATTGTTACGAGATTGAGGTTCGTGACAATAAAAATTGCCGATAAAATTACCTAAATTAACACTTTAATTTACTTTACACAAATTAAAACTTAAAACACTAATATTTAAACACACTAATTCACTTAATTCCGCTCCGAAGCTTCGCTCGTATCGCCAATTCAATACTACCTCGATCGCATCTTGCAGCGCCTATTTATATAAATTAGCAAAATATCCAGAATGTTCAAGTAAACACGCGCAAGGTACCGAGAGTTCGAGTTTTAAACTTCAAGAAGTTTAGTTCTTCGGTTCGAGACTAGATGGAGCTAGTGCGCCGATTTGAGCGCGTAACACTGCCCCCTCCTAAGACATGCTCGTCCCGAGCATTATCGGCCCAATAATAACGCGCTAGGCGATCCACATGGACGATCTTAGGAGTCCCTCTTGCGCCTTTCTGTATCCGGTAGGTTACATCGTTGATCCTGGTCACAATCCGGTACGGGCCGTCCCATTTAGCTTGAAGCTTAGGAGAATTCCCTTTGCTGCGGACTGGATTGTGCAACCACACAAGTGAACCTTCGTCGAACCCTTTGTTGTTCATTTTGCGATCATACCGGGTTTTCATCTTTTCAGACATTTGCTGGCCCGATTGTCTGACGTGCTCATAAACGTCATTCATATTGTTCCGCAAGTCATTTGCATAACCGGTTATACTGCGTGGAGCATCAGGTGGTATCCCGGTGATCAGGTCTGCAGGCAGCCGTAATTCTCTTCCAAAGTTTGCGAAAGCTGGTGTCACTGCTGTACTTTCGTGAACAGCGCTTCGATATGACAACAAAAACGGTTGTATGTGCTTGTCCCAATATCGTTGCAGATTGTCTACAACTTTTGCTAGGTACCTCTCCAATGTCTGATTAAATCGTTCTACCATTCCATCAGATTGCGGGTGATAAGAAGTCGTTCTTGTTTTATGAGTACCCATAACTCGGCAAGTTTCCTGGAATATTTGAGACTCAAAATTCCTTCCTTGATCGCTGTGAATCTCTAAAGGTACACCAAAACGACAAAAGACTTCATGAACTAGCTTATCAGCAACTGTTGAAGCTTCTTGATTTGGAATGGCGAAGACTTCTGGCCACTTAGTGAAGTAATCCATCACAACCATGAAATACTTGTTACCGCTTTCACTCTCCGGAAACGGCCCCGCCACGTCAATGGCTATTCTCTCCCATGGTGCACCAACATTGTACAACTTCAATGCACCTCTACTACGAGTCTGAGGTCCCTTTACAGCCGCACAACTTGTACATTTGCGACACCAGTCCTCGACATCGTTTCGACAGTGGACCCAGTAAAACCGTTCTCGGATCTTCAGTAGAGTTCGTTTAACTCCTAGATGGCCTCCTGAATAATCATTATGGTACAGCTGTAGAACATCCGGTACTTTAGCTTTAGGGACAACCATTTGTGAATGACAGCTGTCTCCCCGAATATTTTCCCATTTACGGCACAGAACTCCATCATGAAGCAGTAAGCTGTCCCACTGGGCCCAATAGCTTTTAGTGGTCGAACTCAACGCTGAGACGTCGCTCCACTTGGGCTTGGGAGCACTGGCCTTCATCCATTCCAGGATCGGCTTGATGTCCGGATCTTCCTGCTGTGCACGTTGAAAGATGTCCTTCCACTCGTTGCTGAGGTGGTCTGCCTTGAGCATCCTCACGGATACCACTCCCTTACTCTCTTGCCTAGTACAATGTTTGCAATCTTCAGAACAAGGTCTTCGTGATAATGCATCTGCGTTGCCATGAGATTTCCCGCTGCGATTTTCGATCTCAAAGTCGTATTCCTGCAGTAGTTCAATCCACCTCGCAACTTGTCCTTCTGGATTTTTAAACTGCAATAGCCATTTTAGTGCAGCATGGTCAGTTCGTAAGTGAAATTTTCGCCCCAGAAGATATTTGCTAAAATGCTGCAACGACTTTACCACAGCTAGCAATTCGCGTCTTGTGACACAATAGTTCCTTTCCGGTTTTGACAACGACTTGCTGAAGTACGCTATCACGACCTCTTGGTCACCATTCCGTTGAGACAACACACCGCCAAGCCCTATATCACTTGCGTCTGTGTCAACTATAAATTCTTTGCTTGCATCAGGGTATCCCAAAATAGGTGTTTTGCACAGACGGTCCTTGAGCTCCTGGAATGCGATATTACAACTTTCATCCCAGCAGAAATGTCGCTTCTCCTCGGTTAGCTTATGCAGAGGTTTAGCTATCTCTGCAAAGTTCTTCACAAATCGCCGGTAATAGGAGCACAAACCCAAAAATGCTCTAACTTGCGTCTTGTCTTTTGGAACCGGCCAATCCTTTACAGCTGCAATTTTCTCTGGATCCGTGCGGATACCTTCTTCCGACACTACATACCCCAAAAAGTTGACTTGCCGTTTGAACAGTGAACATTTCTTCGGACTCAGCTTGAGATTGGCACTCTGAATCTTCATGAGCACGCGTCCCAGGTTTTCAAGGTGTTCCTCAAACGTACGGCCCACGATGATGATGTCATCCAAGTAGACCAGACAGGCATCGCCAATTAGCCCGGTAAGTACAAGTTCCATCAGCCTTTCAAACGTTGCTGGAGCGTTGCACAACCCAAACGGCATTACTTTGAATTGCCACAGACCCTTTCCCGTCGAGAACGCAGTTTTCTCCTTGTCCTTAGGGTCAATTTCAACTTGCCAGTAGCCACTTTTTAGATCCAGCGTGCTAAACCATTTTACTCCTGTAAGCATGTCCAACGTGTCATCAATTCTTGGCAAGGGGTAGCTGTCCTTCTTTGTAACGTCGTTCAGACGGCGGTAATCAACACAGAACCGCATGCTGCCATCCTTCTTCTTTACCAGCACCACGGGTGAACACCATGGACTAGATGAAGGTTCAATAACACCATCCTTCACCATTCCCTCAGTCATGGTTTCCACTTCCTTTTCACGTGCTACCGGCAATCTTCTTGGCCGCTGACGGATAGGCAATTCCTCTCCTGTGTTTATTTTGTGTTGAACTAAGCCAGTCTTTCCTATGTCAGCATCGTTTGACGAGAACACATCGGCGTACTTGAGTAACAACTTTTTCGCCTTGACCAATTCGTTCGGGGAGAGAACACTGCGACAGTCTTCCAAAAGTGTGGTCACTCTCGTTTCTGAAGCCTTGCTGGGGGTCCCACTCGATATATATTGGCACCGACGTAACCAATCCACTTCCTCACAAGTGCCAACCAGTGTGCCTTTTTCTATAATCTGTTCCCGGTCGCAAAGGTTCAGCACACGTATTCTTGAGATGTCAGTGGTTCTGACCAAGGTTCGAGCTACTTTCCATGGAAGGTCATTGTTTACCCTTTCCACAAGTACACAACGGTGAGCTTGCCCAGCGTTTCGGGGAAGACTAACCGGAACAATCGTTTCCGATCTCGGCGGAAGAACAATCTTCTTAATGCTGTACACGTTCCCTGGTAACGCACCTTCCATAAAAAGTTCCTCCTGTCCACATTTCAAAACACCTTGCTTAACGTCGATCTCACAACAATTATTCCTCATAAAGTCTAGGCCTAGGATGCAGTCGTCCATTATATCAGCCACGATGACATTATGCAGGTAGATCACGTTGCCAAGCTTCAACTCCATCTCCTTCTCTCCACGGACGGGTATACGCTGACCGGTGGCTGTTACCAAATTAATGCGTTCTCGGTTGTATGCGGAGTCCCCAAGGAACTGACTTATAAGTTGGGAACTAACAACCGTACGAGAGGCTCCAGTGTCTATGGTCAGTTTACACGGCATTCCGTTGACCTCGCCCTTGATGATTAGACTGTTCCCATCATGGGTTTGTGAGATCGAGATCCTTGGGGCTCTTTTAACATCAGCCAGCACCCGCCCCGCAGTTCTGGCTTTTACTCGTTTCCCTGCTGCTGCTGGGCGGTGCTGTTGGCCGCACTACCCTCCTGGGATCGTTCACCTTCCCTTTCTAGGGTTCGCTTAGGGCAGCTGGATCGAAGATGGCCCTTTTCCCCACAGCCATAGCACCTAGGGCTGTATCCTTTGTTGCGGTCGCGAACTGTAGCTGCTGCAACCTCCCTGACGCGATGGGAACGATGATCCTGCCGCACGGCTTCTACCTCCAGTGCATGGGCCAAGGCGTCCTTAAGCGTCTCGTGGTGCCCGAGCCCCACAGCGGTTCTGACTTCCAGGTCGCGGATGCCGTCGATGAATGTCTGCACCAGGTTCCCTTCAATGAGCGCAGGTACAGACTGGTATGCTTTTCGAACCATCTTCTTCACCTCAAGGGCCCACTGCTGCAGGTTTTGGTTGCTGCGTTGCACGCGATCTTTAAGCTGCGCGCGAAAGACGTGTTCCAGGTGAGCGTCACCATATCTCGCCTCCAATGCCTCAAGGAGCTCGTAGGTCACTTTCTTACCGAGAGCTTCCAACACAGTTAAGGCTTGGTCGCGCAGGCCTAAGGTGAGTGCAGTCATGGCCTGGCTTTTATTCCAGCCGTTTGCCTCCATGACGGCCTCGAACTGGATTTTGTAGGCCGACCAGGAAGAAGTCCCGTCGAACGGTGGTACCTTGAACCCACGTAGCGAAGGTGTAGTAGCTACTGCGGTGGCTGCAGTTCCATCCCCAAGTTTGAGGTTGTTCAGCGTTTTCTTCACGTCAGCCATCACGTTGTCAACCCGATGGTTCACATGGTTGATTCGGGTTTCATGTTCTTCGATTCGGGTTTCAGCTTCCGACAGACGGTTGTCGTGTTGAGCAACCCTATCCTTCACCTGCCTTATCTCTTTCCCAAAGGTAGCGTGAAGGTCCTTCATGAGGAGCATCTGCTCTTCCGACCGACGAGCCTGTTCCGCCTACTGATCTTTCAACCGACGGGCCTGTTGCTCCTGTCGGCGGGCCTGTTCCTCTTGTCCGCTCTGCATCTGCTCTTTCAACTGACAGACCTGTTCCTCCTGTCGGCGGACCTGTTCATCCTGTCCACCCCGCAGCTGCTCTTCCAACCGACGGACCTGCTCCTCCTGTCGGCGAGCCTGCTCCTGCAGCATCACCATCAGAGCACCTAAGTCAGGTGCTGCAGATGTAGGAGCTACCGACGGGCCTGCAGCTGGTGGCTGGCCCTCCGACGTCTGCGGCGTTGCACCACCAAATCTTCGTTGGTCCGTCTCCTGCTGGCGTTGACTTCGGGTACGGACACCCTCCGTTTCCTCCTTAGGTGAAATCGGCATGATTTTATCCCACTTCTGACACCAATTGTTACGAGCTTGAGGTTCGTGCCATAAAAATTGCCGATAAAATTTCTAAATTAACACTTTAATTTACTTTACACAAATTAAAACTTAAAACACTAATAATTAAACACACTAATTCACTTAATTCCGCTCCGAAGCTTCGCTCGTATCGCCAATTCAATACTACATCGATCGCATCTTGCAGCGCCTATTTATATAAATTAGCAAAATATCCAGAATGTTCAAGTAAACACGCGCAAGGTACCGAGAGTTCGAGTTTTAAACTTCAAGAAGTTTAGTTCTTCGGTTCGAGACTAGATGGCGCTAGTGCGCCGATTTGAGCGCGTAACAATATCATTCTTTAAGTTACCGAAGAATTTTAGAAGGAAGTTATGAAAGGTTAAAAAATTTATTTAATTTTTTCGTTAGATAGGTACTCACAGCAAAAAAGTAATAATTTGGTCTACAGAAGAAATACCTAAGTACCTACTTCATTACAATTAGTTAAAATTTACTTCACTATCCAAGTATTTACTTACATATCTATACTTGTCTTTTGTAATTAAAATATTTTGAGTTATAATAACACAAAATACTGAAATTAAAACTTTGTATACTAACAATATTTTTTACTAAATAGATCACATTTCTGTTAGAAATCGTATTTCAGGTTTATTTGTTGTTTACACTATCTACCTATTTCTCCAAGCGTTACGACGAATGACCTTGCAATTTGCATGCGTTAGGCATCGCAGAACTCACATGTGGGTGAAAGTATGGTTCAATCATAGTCAGAATATTAGTACTTCACCTAAGTAACATAATTAACATTTCGCAATGTATTTTTTACTTTCTTTTGACATCCCATAATAACCACGGAAAGTCCGCCGTGACAAAAAAGATGCAAAGTAATATGGACACTAGCGCGCAGCGATAAAATTTTATTTAGCTTGCGTTTGCGATTTATCTGATTAATAATAATAATGTGGGCTATTAAACGTCGGTAAGCAGTCGACATCAAAGGAGTGCACCTTCTGTACGTAGTACTATTATTTATTCTGTGGCCATATGTAGTTATATATACAGCTATCTATACTATAGGCAGTTATATTTATATTTTAAGGGTTTAGGGTTCTATTAAAGATGCATTATAGATCTCTGTAATATAAACATTTCTTTTTGTTATATTGCAATTAATACCAAAATATTCTTATTTTTATTTAGACAAATAGATGTGTTTGACATTTAAATCTGTAGTCTACAAAAATATCTGCACGCATTTTGACAGCATTTTTTAATCCTTTACACAGAGTACATTATATATACCTGGAATAGAGTTGCTAGTCGATTCCGTGGTACAGAGACATCTATAGTGGAGTTGTCGAACTAAACGGACGATATTCTATATATAGTACAGCCCCATCCCTGGTGTACTGATTATTTTTAATTAATTTTACAAGATCACATAATTCAGCAACTAACTAGTTTTGTGCATATAGGCACAAAACTAGTTAGTTGCAGAATTATGTAATCAAAGGTAAATCATAAAAAAGAAAACTCAATTTAAAAATAATAATCATCTTTATTCAGGTAATTTACACCCATAACCAGTAAAAAAAATTAAGAACTAAGCAATCTACACAATTTCAGAAATAAATAAATAAATGTCGATCAATCAATATATTTCATCAAAGTAACAATTTTAAATTAATAAATCCAACAGTAATTATAAGTAGACAGTAATGACAGTATACAAAGTAAATTAATCGAAATAAAATAACATAAAATTTAGTTTATTTACCTAAGATCTTGGTATTTAAAATAATAAAGCAACTTATCTACTACACAAAAGTTATAAGAAAAATAAAATAAGATGCACAAATTACAAAAAAATAGTACAATAGACAAAAAGTTGACAATTTTTATAAAAAAAAACTTAAGTATCCAATATCTTGAAAACGGTTAGGTTTGATGTATGGTGTTTCATAGTCGTAATAGTCGGTAATGATGCAAATTACAACCCCCTAAAGGATCTAAGTCGACTTAAGACGAGCTCTTAGCACGATTTCAAATTCGTTTTTCACCCGCGCGTCCCGCAGTGGGCGGAGCGCAACCGGCTGTCGGAGAGCGCCGCGTGAACACAGTATGCGCAAAGCAAGCAGACAATACACCTCCAAACAAAAACTTTTCCGTGAGGTTTACTGTTCTCAACACTACTAGGTATTATAGAAATCATATTTTGAGAACCTACCCACTAATATCAAAACTGTTTACAATATCGGTAGTCTGGCCATCATACTACATTTTAATTATCAATATTTTTTTAAAGTCAGTTTTTTGATATGAGCAGGTACTTAGTCAACTATTTACATACATAAACATTTAAAACGCCACCTCACAAATTCTAAAAAAAAACAAGTTTCGTTTGCAAAATAGCTAAAATAAGAACAAAAGAATAGTTTCAAATAAAACCATTAAAAAATTCAAATTTATTTTACTGTTTTCTATTACTTTACCTCCGGACTTGATGCAGTAACCTGAAGGTGTACTTTGGTAATCGGTATTGGAACAGGTCGCCGAGTACTACTAGGTGGGCCGAGTTTGGGCTCGTTTTGTTAAGTATGACGAGCCCTTACCTCCGGACTTGACGGAGTGACCTGAAGGTGTACTTGGGTAATCGGTATTGGAACAGGTCGCCGAGTACTACTAGGTGTGCCGAGTTTGTGCTCGTTTTGTTAGGTATGACGAGCCCTTACCTCCGGACTTGATGGAGTGACCTGAAGGTGTACTTTGGTGATCGGCATTGGAACAGGTCGCCTAGTACTATTAGGTGTGTCGAGGTTGGGCTCGTTTTATTAGGTATGACGAGCCCTTACCTCCGGACTTGATGGAGTGACCTGAAGGTGTACTTTGGTAATCGGCATTGGAACGGGTCGCTAAGTACTACTAGGTGTGCCGAGGTTGGGCTCGTTTTGTTAGGTATGATGAGTCCTTACCTCCGGACTAGATGGAGTGACCTGAAGGTGTACTTTGGTATTCGGCATTGGAACAGGTCGCCGAGTACTATTAGGAACAAAACGAGCCCAACCTCGACACACCTAATAGTACTCGGCGACCTGTTCCAATGCCGATTACCAAAGTACACCTTCAGGTCACTCCATCAAGTCCGGAGGTAAGGGCTCGTCATACCTAACAAAACGAGCCCAAACTCGGCACACCTAGTAGTACTCGGCGACCTGTTCCAATACCGTTTACCAAAGTACACCTTCAGGACACTCCGTCAAGTCCGGAGGTAAGAGCTCGTCATACTTAACAAAACGAGCCCAAACTCGGCCCACCTAGTAGTACTCGGCGACCTGTTCCAATACCGATTACCAAAGTACACCTTCAAGTCACTCCATCAAGTCTGGAGGTAAGGGCTCGTCATACCTAACAAAACGAGCCCAACCTCGACACACCTAATAGTACTCGGCCACCTGTTCCAATGCCGATTACCAAAGTACACCTTCAGGTCACTCCATCAAGTCCGGAGGTAAGGGCTCGTCATACCTAACAAAACGAGCCCAACCTCGACACACCTAATAGTACTCGGCGACCTGTTCCAATGCCGATTACCAAAGTACACCTTCAGGTCACTCCATCAAGTCCGGAGGTAAGGGCTCGTCATACCTAACAAAACGAGCCCAAACTCGGTACACCTAATAGTACTCGGCGACCTGTTCCAATGCCGATTACCAAAGTACACCTTCAGGTCACTCCATCAAGTCCGGAGGTAAGGGCTCGTCATACCTAACAAAACGAGCCCAACCTCGACACACCAAATAGTACTCGGCGACCTGTTCCAATGCCGATTACCAAAGTACACCTTCAGGTCACTCCATCAAGTCCGGAGGTAAGGGCTCGTCATACCTAACAAAACGAGTCCAACCTCGACACACCTAATAGTACTCGGCGACCTGTTCCAATGCCGATTACCAAAGTACACCTTCAGGTCACTCCATCAAGTCCGGAGGTAAGGGCTCGTCATACCTAACAAAACGAGCCCAAACTCGGCACACCTAGTAGTACTCGGCGACCTGTTCCAATACCGATTACCCAAGTACACCTTCAGGTCACTCCGTCAAGTCCGGAGGTAAGGGCTCGTCATACTTAACAAAACGAGCTCAAACTCGGCCCACCTAGTAGTACTCGGCGACCTGTTCCAATACCGATTACCAAAGTACACCTTCAGGTCACTCCATCAAGTCCGGAGGTAAGGGCTCGTCATACCTAACAAAACGAGCCCAAACTCGGCACACCTAGTAGTACTCGGCGACCTGTTCCAATACCGATTACCAAAGTACACCTTCAGGTCACTCCGTCAAGTCCGGAGGTAAGGGCTCGTCATACCTAATAAAACGAGCCCAAAGTCGGCACACCTAGTTCTACTAGTCCAGGTGTTCCAGTATTAGTTACTGAAGTTCACTTTCAGGTCACTCCATCAAGTCCGGAGGTAAGGTCTTATCATAACTGACAAAATCAGCCCAAAGTCCACAGCTAACTTCTCAGTGCCAGCAGAGGGCTCCCAGTGCAAAGCAGTCTCTAGAGTAGGTATTCTTACCTCGTAACTAAGTCTTATTACTCTATGTATCTAAGTATATTTTTGTGGTGTAAGAAATCAAAAACAAATTCGATCTTTCAAATTATTAAAATAATTTTATTTGACTACGATTCCCGCCACCAACCGTGCGTACACTTGTGTGCGTGACTCATGTTAATGTAATAGTTCGATTCTATACCCATATCAATTTTGTAAACGCGTTAACGTAAATACTGCGGCAAAAAGAGCGACACGTCTCTACAGCACCAGGCCTCGGCCGGCAGCAGCCGGCAGTGACTGCACAGGCGTTTACGCAAACATCCGTACGTATTATTTCAGAAATAAGAATATGTGATTTTATAAAAAAACTATTAGTTGGACTAAAAAATTGAAACACTATAACGATAATATGTTGAATGTATAAAAATCTGACAAAAAATCAGAATGATTGAATGTATACTAGTATGGTTTTTACTAGTTAAAAGAAATTTTTAGAGGTATGTTTGTGATTTTTTTTCTATCGTATTAAATTAGTGGTATCATGTTTTCAACACACTATCTAACTAGGATATATCCTGGATAGTATCATACATTTTTCTGGGTTTGTTTACTGCAGTGGATCATTTACTTTGAGTCATTATAAAACTTGCGTTTAGGGTCATGCCTCGTCTTAACCAATATAATTTATATTGAAATATATATACAGGGTTACCCTGTATATTCAATTTTTTTTATAATTGCTCTTAGATGTTGACGCGGGAGAAAATGAACTACTGGATGATGGATAAGTAAGCAGACATAAGTGTAACCTGATAAAATACCTAAAATTAAGAGTAAAGCACGAATTTTAACCAACGTGGATTAGGTTGCAAATAAAATTTTACAACTGAAACATATTAATAATTAATGTTAAATAAATGTTTGTCTTTAACAACTTTGTTTTGATTTGTTTTCAAAACATTATTAATTACCCCAATGAGAGCAAAGATACTGCAGGTATGACTGACTGACTGAATTTCACTGTCACTTTTGCTTAATTCCTTTAATCAAAGATTTTATAAAAAGTGTTTAAAACATAATTCGGAGCATATATGCTATGAAACAAAGTTTTTCCTATTATTTTACCTATTATGTTACCCTGTATATTCAATATTTATCTACCACCATATTTCAATATTTATCTACTATGTTCCACTTGGCACTAACATTTGATGTTCCCTGGTCACATACAGTAGCAAGAATTTTAAAGCCAGACCCCTTCAATTTTCTTATATTTCTTTATTTTTTTTGTACTGCAAGCACAAAATGAATATGATATCGGCTGTTTATAGTTTTTAGAATATCTCTATTCTAAGTTCAGTCCTCACTACATCACCATTGTTAACTAAACCAGTAATTGAAATAATACTAGTTTTTACGGATTTTATCGCGTATATTTAACCATAAATACCCGACGATCCGGTGCTGTAAAGCGTTCGAAACGTCGGATATATATATAATAAATATACGCGATAAAATCCGTAAAAACTAGTAATATTTCAATGTGTAGTGTTCGCGTAAATATAAGAAATCATTGTGTAAACCAGTAATCTTGTCATTTTCCTGTCATAACCAATATGTGGTGTTAAGGCCATTTCATCAAAAACCAGTGTACACAATTTATCATTGGCTTTCATTTAAGATAGATGCTTGCTTCTTAAGCTGGTAAAATATGTTTTCATTTATACCAGGCTTAATATTGGCCTTAGATACCATCCTGCTTAAGGTGAAAGGTGATGGCAGAACAAATATCTTTTGCAGCATTCTGTAGGCTCTTGGCCCATGTTAAAAAAATGTAATGCCATCACTTTTTCATCAGGTGTGAATTGTCAGTCCCATATGTGTTCACCACATTCTCGAAATTGTAGCATCGTAAAAACTGTTGCCATTGAGGTAAAACTTTTAAATGCTTAATGATTTCTTAAATTTACGCGAACACTATACATTGAATAAAACTAAATTTACGGATTCTATCGCGTTTATTTACCTGATTTTACTTATTTTTAATTCCCGACGTTTCAGTTCACGACGTTACAGTCCACCCCGTGACCATGGGTGCTGTAAAGCACCCCAAACGTCGGGAATTAAAAATAAGTAAAATCAGTTAAATAAACGCGATAGAATCCGTAAATTTAGTTTTATTCAACTTTTAAATGCTTTCAAGAAAGTAGTATTTTCTAATAGATTCATTTTCTTCTTCAGTCTTTTTGTTCTTTCTTCATACTTTCTTATTTCTCATTTGCTATATTCAAGCTTTTAAGTTTCTTTTTTAACATGATTAAAACTACTTTTACGGATTTTATCGCGTTTATTTTTACTTTTTATTTTTAATTCCCGACGTTTCGGGTTTTAATTCCCGACGTTTCGGGCGCTTTCCAGCACCCATGGTCACGGGGGACTGAGATGACTGACGTCCCGATGTCATTGTTAAACCCGGAGTACCTTCAGCTTTTTTAATTATTGTTTATGGTCCGATCTATGCAAAATGAACTGACTATGTCCTGAGGTCTTGCAGTGGTATGCTTGGGTTTAGTTTTAATTTTATTGATTATAGGATCCCAAGCAGGTGGTAGTACCCAGCCTCCTTCTCTATTGAAATTAGGATGTTTTTTAATTTCAATAGCCTCACGTATCATCCTTGGTAGGAATCGGTGTTCTTTCGCGAGGATTTGTGTCTATCAAATCTGATGTAATGGTTGGGGCCGTGTAGGATATGAACACAAAGTGATCATATCCTAGATATGAAGTCTGCAGTTTGTGATAATATCCTAGACGGCCCCAACCATTACATCAGATTTGATAGACCACAAATCCTCGCGAAAGAACACCGATTCCTACCAAGGATGATACGTGAGGCTATTGAAATTAAAAAACATCCTAATTTCAATAGAGAAGGAGGCTGGGTACTACCACCTGCTTGGGATCCTATAATCAATAAAATTAAAACTAAACCCAAGCATACCACTGCAAGACCTCAGGACATAGTCAGTTCATTTTGCATAGATCGGACCATAAACAATAATTAAAAAAGCTGAAGGTACTCCGGGTTTAACAATGACATCGGGACGTCAGTCATCTCAGTCCCCCGTGACCATGGGTGCTGGAAAGCGCCCGAAACGTCGGGAATTAAAAATAAAAAGTAAAAATAAACGCGATAAAATCCGTAAAAGTAGTTTTAATCATGTGCAATGTTCGCGTAAATATAAGAAATCATTATTTCTTTTTTAACATTGTAATTCTTGTACTAATTTGAGTCCTTTTGGGCTTAGTCACTGTTGGCGCGACTACTAACGCCGCCTAGCGACGCACCGGAACACCAAACTTTTATCTAAGAATCAGAGCTCGTCATTGTTGGCAACCAATCACAGCACGTCGTGCAATTAGTTATACGATCTGTCTGTTTAAATTTTGATTATTACCTGATACACACTGTTAGCAATAAGACGACTTAAATATAACCAACAAACGTTCAATAAATCAATCATTGAAGAGCACCTGCCTCCCGTTCCTGTACAGTCACCTACAAGCCTGAAATTAAAATGCAAAACATTATATTTATATAGACCAAGAAAATTTGTACTATAGTTTAGTAAAAATAAATTTAATTGTAGCAAGTTGATTGCATTTTGAATCATAACACCATACACGAAACTTAACCGTTTTTAAGATATTGTATATTTTAATAATGCAATAGTGGAGTACTTGTGCAGGCGAAACATGATGAAATATAATGGCAAAAGTGATAAAATATGTTTACTTATTGAAGTAAAAAAAAAACATAAACACTCATGCCTGTCACCCAGAGGGGTAGGCAGAGACTTCGGCCTTCCATTTGGCACGATCGTGACATACCTCTTTCGCCTCCTTTACATCCATATATCTACGCATACATGCTCGTCGGTTAAGGGTACTTCTAACGTGGCCCATTTTCAAAATATCGCCAATTTGATCGATAAACTTTTTTCTAGGGCGTCCCTTCCCGACTCGGCCGTTCACATCTGCCATATAAATTTGCTTTGTCACTCTTTCCTCATTCATTCTTTCTACGTGACCAAACCACCGAAGCATTCCTTTCTTAATCCTGGTCACAACATCATCTTGCATACCACATTTATCTCTTATCACGCAATTTCTCACCCTGTCATTCAGATTCAACCCTAGCATATTCCTTAAAGACCGCATTTCTACAGCATTTATTCTACATTCGTGCTTCTTAAAGTAATTATTAAAGTTAACATTTTGGTGTTTTATTTGGTACAAGAGCGAGCAAAGCAAGCTCGGGACTTGGGGCACACCAACCCAGATAGGTTTGGTTAGAAAGATTTGTGGTTATTTTTTCATAAACCACCCAGAAATAACGGGGGCTCCATCAACTAAACTTTGGTATTGCTTCGGTGAAGAGGGGTCACGCCCCCTCCCCGACTACCTATTAAGGTGATTTTTCTTATAAATTATTTTATAAAGTTTTGATCTTTGACATTTAATATAAAAATACCATGCATCTCATGGTGGGGGGACAGCTGGGGGACGAATCTATCCCTCTCCACCTCCCTTCCCCCCGCCCCACAACCCCCTATTAAAGCAACTTGATATTAAAGCTTTACCAGAACCAGCACAAAACCCAGTGGGACTTTTTTTTAAATAAAATTAATTTACAATATATTATCCTCAATTTAATTTATACAATAATTTTTATTTATAAATAATATATTATCAATTTTAACTTACTGGATGTTTGAGCAGTAGTTGTCCCTTGCACATAACTTGATGTTGAAGCAATTTCTTGTGTATAACGTGTTTTAAAAGTATTATTTTTATTTGTAACTTCAGCTAAGGGTGATATCTTAGCAACAGCACCTGTAAAATCAATATATACAATGAATGATTATATTGTACTTGAAATATATTGACAACTTAAGAATAGTACAAAGAGAAATGTGAACTGATGGCTCAAATAAAAATTCTAACCTGCTTGGGTTTATTAATTGCAAAGATTAATTCCTCTACTACCAATCAGCAAAAAATTACAGCATACACATATTAGTCATGTAGAATTTGAATGACTAAGGCTGAAGGACTACCAACATCTTCCAACAGACAATATCAAACAACAAATACCACAAGTAGCATAACAAAATAAAACAAATAAAAATGAAGCTAAAAGTTACACATTCCATTTTATTAAAATGGAAGTTTATTATTAGTATTAGTTGTACAATAGAACACCTGTGAAAAATATGCATTCTATAATGTAAATTATGGAATTTTACAAAGACGGAGGCAAATCAAGTAACTTCTCTTGTGATTAATTAAGTTTGGTAATAAGACCAAATAAAATACTAACTTTTTTGTTCTGTTTCTTATGAATACTGCACAAATTTGGGCATCTAAACTTTAAATATGATATTCTAAGATTGAATGAAATGAAAGAATGGGATATAAAATTGAAGATCATCATAACTTTAAATAGATACTAAAGGACAATATGATTAAAAAATAATTAAACATTGAACATATTGTACAATATAGTATGTTGGTGCAATATATATTCTCATTAGTACTGGAAAAGATCTTTAGATCACTATATATTTGTTATTATAACATAAACTCATGTTTCTTCCCAGTTGTACTCTGAGCAAGTTTAATATTTATAAACTGGTGTAGATTTTGCTATTCATATGAGCTTTGAAAAAGCCTTAATTTATAAGCTTTTTATTATCATTTGAATCAAACTGTTAATAAGAAATAACAAACTTTCCATAAAATTGCTTTACATGTCATACATAATATTTCATCAACATGGAAGTTGAAAATTAGTATTGCAGAACATAGTTTAACAATGATTCAAAATTTATACATTCATTTATTCATGTTTGATAGTAAAATTAATTATTTGAGGAACGAACTTCCATATTAACTTTAACATTCATAATATTAAGAATAGATCATTACAATGTTAATGCAAATTTTTACTAACCTCTCATATGCAATGCTGGTATTGCAATATTACTTAACATTTTATTTCGGTCCAGTACTTGGATTCAAAAGGTGTATGACAAATTCTTCGGTACTTAAACACATACATATCATCTAAGCACAGAAAGTTTCCACCAACTGCTTGAACCCGTGTACAAAAGCGCGTTGAATCTTTTGTAGAGTTTGGAAATTTGTGAAGTATATAGCCATCTCCACCTACAAAAAAAATTAATATTTTAGAAGCGTTTTTGAAAAGTGTAATGACAGTAGTATAAGTAGTAGTGTTATAAGGGTAATTCTTTAGTAATCTGCTGCACGAATTATTGGTCGCCGAGTGGACGGGTAGATGGGGGGAGGAGTAGGAACCTCCCCTTCCTAAAAGAATTAAGTGCCGGAAACCCCCCCCCCCCCATTTTTTATGTATGTAAGTATACATAGCAAGGTATTGGCTCTAAGGGTGGAAAAGTGATGCAGAACTCTTGGGCTACCTGCGTCTGCGCTAGGTATCACATTGTTGCCCAAGGTGACACTGACTTATATATAAAATAGAAAGAAGAAATAATATATTGACTGGTAAAACCTGTAAATAATTAGATTTACTCACAGCTCTTGGTACATCCTGAAACATAGCAAATTTTATCCGCGGCCATCACTAAACTATACGAACTATGGCCGGAGGAAAGAACAGATAATCGAAGTCCCTTTCACGTGCGTGGGCCACTATATTAAGCAAAGATAATCAAAGTCCAAGAATAGCCAAGTTGTAAGAAAATATAGGAAAAATATAAAAAATTCAAAACATTCAAAGCACAATCGTTACGTCAGAAAAACAAAACGCCAATGTCAAATTCAAAAACAAACAAAATGGTGGTAGAGGGTGCTGGTCACGTTTAGAAATTAAAACACCAATATTCCATCTTCCAATTAAACGAATAAACTAGACTTAAAGCAGCTAAATCTTAATAAAATTAATTGTTTAACTCATTTTCTGGTGAAAATATTAAATTCACATTATTAACACATCGATTTAGTCAATGTGATACGATCATTTAATTTGATTTAATTATTTAAAACAATGCACTTCCGAACGTAAACTTACTCCAGCGCTGTCCTTTGGAGAGTTGTGGAACTAAATATGCAATTCCAGTTTCTATAGAACAGAAAAATGTTCTAACTACAAAGGCCCTGATCCTTTATGAGGTACATCTTTCTTTTAATGAGAAACACATATATTTTGGATGTCAAGAAAGCATTCATTTAACTGATTTGATGGATAACATAGTAACTTTTTATCTGAAAAATATTCTTTTGCCTTAATATATAAATTTTTTCTATGTTATTTTTATTTAACACATGTTCTCTACATGTTTTGCATCCTTTTATTATATTTTTGAGACATTTCCTCAAGACCCAACCACATACATAATCTCTTTGACCTAAATCATTAGCCCTGTTGTAATTTAAAAAATCTATATAAACAGTAAATTCCCTTTCTTGGTTAACATTAGATTTGGAAGTGGTTTGAGTTTCCCTTTCTTCGGAGATATCAGATTCTGGGGTAATTTTTGTTACAAATAAATCCAAAGTTTGTCAAAAACTATTTTTATCTTCTTCACAGTTTGAATTAGGTGAATGTGGTGCACTTAAATTATTTAGTAACAGAGTTTTAAAGGCACCTTCAAATGCTACTGAATTAGGTGCAGTGTTTCTTGCCCCGCAATTTCTGATACTTCCGAAGAAATTCTCAAGTGGGTCCTGATTGAAATTTCTCGTGAACATAGAGTCAAAAGAATATTTTTGTGATAAAATTTTCCACGATTCTTGAATGCCTTCTATAGTTTTAACAAAATTTGTCAAAGATGGTACAACTGTTTCACATATTTGAATTTTATTACCCACTTTCTTGCAAGTATGAAATTTAATACCTTTTAAATATTTTATAGCTTTTTGCCACAGCTGATGGTGTGGTGTAGTCCTTCTTACAAGACCCCTGTAAATTTTCCCATTTGGGATTGTAAATGAATTACAGTTCATGCTATCAAATAAATTGTCTAATATCACCGTAATTGGAATAAGGTCCCGACACTCTGCGGGTAAACATCCCCTGGCGGGTCAAGTGTTCAGTAGTAACTGCAACACTGTGGCTAAATATCTGTGTTGCAGTTTTAATCCTCATTTTTTTAATCTTTTCGGGAACTACATGTTCCTGTGTAAGTTTTTGGAGGAATCTCACCTCACCAAAAGATTTATCTGCTGCATACAATTGCTGAAGATAGTCCCATTTTACTATTTTTGTTTTATTGCCATCTCCATAATCAACATATGACATATTTTTTGTCAGGAGGTTGTTTCTCAATACTTTCATTAAATGAGGGACATCATATAATGGAATAATTTTTTTCCCATTAAGCTTAAAAATATTATGAGCCACATTGTTCCCTTTCCTTAAATAGTTAGCCTTGGTTTCTTTTATTAGCTCTTCAATGGCTCCCACATTTACTGTGCTTTGATCACAAACAGTAGCTGATACAATTAATCCACTTTTCTGAACATTTTTGATGACTTCCTTTATAATTGTTTTTAATTCAAACTTATTTAATGAATTTGTAAAATAATATGCAACAGGTTGTTTATACTGTCGCCTTATGCCTTTAATCATAAATACGAGAGCATGGTTTGCTATTAGGTTTTTGCCATGACTAGCAAATCCTTTTAATTCATCTTTCGATGAGTCTTAATGAATTTGAGGTGTAATTGACATCTCATCAAATATAACTGTACACAGTTAATCCAGAGTGTCAAAATTGTTGATAGTTTTGTGCAGTTTTTTGAAAACTATTTCATTAATGCGAGCACCAAGTTGAACTTTCGCAAGCAACTGCTTTAAAGACTTAGTAGAAGGAAGTATAAAATATTTTGACATTAGGACATAACACTTGGGACTTCTTTTAAATAAAGAAAGAGAAAGAACTTTGTCTTCAATTTTAAAACGCCGACCAGTTGGTTTCTCCTGGGCCTGATAATACTGCATGTTTGCAAAACCTTTTGCTGCTGGTTTCATATCTTTTACAAGTTTTTGAAAATCAGATTTTTTAAATAATTTTTCTGCGTTTTCTAGCCGTGACTTTATGTCTTTTCCCTGTTTTCTAAGACGATAAACCTGTCTTCTTAAACTCTTTATATTTTGTTGGTAGACTATATTTTTCAGATGTTACCACTGATGGTAAGTTACTTTTCCAGCCTGAAAATCAAATAATACAATGAATTAAAGTATGTAATACATTATTACAATTAGAGGTTTATATTTTTATTTTTGTAATGAGTTCAAGTTTGACCGCTACATTACATATTATATTATAGAATTAAAGTGACAAACAAGCTGATAGTCTACCCGACAGTAAGTGGCTAATGTAGCCAATAGGCATCCGCAACCAACTTCGGAGAAAGAAGGCTACAGTTGCGTTATCACCTCCGAGTACTAAGATGTAATGCCTCATAGCCTGTATTATACTGGCTATTAAAGATTTTGGTGAGGGTGTGTTTAACTAAAGCTTTTTTGTTTAGATTTTATTGTTGCATCTATTTTTTGCAAATATAATAAAAATGAATTTGGGGGACAGTGGGTCTCCTTGTCTGACACCTCTATTAATGGGAAATTGGTCTCCTTTCGATTCCAGTTTGATGCGGCTTTTGCTCATGCTATAAATGTTTCTGAGTATCTCAATATAGGTATTATCTACTCCTTGCCATCTCAAAGCTGACCAAATGTATTTATGTTTCAAACTGTCAAATGCTTTTGAGTAGTCTATAAAAGCTATGTAAACGGGTTTTTGGTATTCATTACTTTTTTTCCAATATTTGTTTGATAGTGTGAATGCGGTCAATGGAGAAGATAACCATTTTTTGTGTTACATGCCAAAAAAATCTACAAAAAATTACGAGAATAACCGTGTTTTTAATTTTTTTTCTATCTTCAAAACTGACCAAGATATAAAGGCGCAAAGTTAACATTTTCGGTCTAAGCCGCGGGCCGAGAGCGACATCGTTGATGACGTCACGATTTCCATCTTCGTGCGAGAGACTCGACGCGCACTTAGAAAATCAAAACATTTACTCAAATGTGCCCGTCGCGCGCGGATTTACTTGCTATATATTTTTAACAAGAAACATTATAGAACATGACACCATCTATTAAATATTGTGCTGTGTCTCAATGTAAAAATACGGCCACAAAAACACCTGAAGAGTTGCTTTTTAATGTGCCTAGAAACCCTGCCCTCAGAAATAAATGGACAAATGCTATGAGAAGAGCACATCCTTTAGGACCAAACACGGTAGCGTATTGTTGTGAGGATCATTTTGATGTAAGCATACAAATAATAATAACCTTCACATGATAGCTCTTGGTTATTGCTAGTAAATGCTTTCTATTAGGCATGTTGGTACCTACTCGAGTCGCAGTGTTTAAGTAACTAACGATTCATTGAACCTTTCCACGCTTAATGATCATTATAATTTCAAGAAGAAACAATACCTAATACCTACATATTTAACTAAAACTACTTCAGTGTAAATAAACATCCAAACTTGGGTAAAGTACTTATCTATGTAATGTAGATAAGTCAATGACCTGTCGTGAGTTCGTAAGTTTAGATACCTACCTACAGCAAATTTTAAAATGTTTATAATGCATATAAAGTTTAAAATATGGAATATGTTAACAAACGTTTTTATATTTTTACGATATTTCGAGCAAAAACTAAACACATCGCAGAGCTGTTCAACCTGCATACTTTGCGGGCCGCAAATAATGGAAGAAGTTTGATTATGAAGTGGAGCAAATTTTAAATTTTTTTTCCGTGTTGTCCTATTTTTATGTATTACATAGTTGGTACATATTTTAAATATTGATGGAATACAAATTACGAGGTTCCCTATTTTTATATAAATTTTAAATAAGTTTGTATTTTGTTCTGGGTCGAAAACGATATGGAAAACTACGGGAAGTACAAACTGGTTGGTGGTCCCCTCATACTTAAAAAAGATGTTTTGCCTCACAAGTTTGCTTGTCAAAATTGGTATACAGAAAAACCACAAAGATTTTTACTATCAAAACTAAATGCCAAAAATCTAGGTCAGAAACAGTTGCACATGCGATTGCCACTACTTCACAAGAAATTGAGCATAGATATGTTGTCGATCCTGTTACTACTCTAGATGATAATATTGACATTGATCCCTTGCCTGAAAAATATATAACTACGCTTTTAATCATAATAATAATGCGATCCTTTTTCTATTAATATTGAAAACATCTGAGTTTTAGATAAAATCATACCTATTTTATTCTATCTATATTATAGTATATTTGTAGTAAATTTCTTTATATACAACAGGAATTTTTTTTAACCATAAAAACCACAAAAAGGTCAGGGTACACTTATGAAGAATAAGAAAACAAAACTAGTTGGAGGCAGATAGTAAGTAGGTAGGTAATGAATGTTTACGTATTTTTGTTATACTTATTCTTATCATTAGGAAATGAAACCCAGAAGTATTAATGTAATGTTGTGTGAATAAGTCAACTAGCGCCATCTAGTGTCAGGAACGAGAGCGAGGGGAGCTTTGCAGAGAATGACATCACAGATCTCTCAACCGACAGCGCCATCCGAAGAACTAAGTTTCTGGAAAGTCTATACTCGCACACTCGTCCCTTTGCGCGCATTTACCTGAATATTCGGGATGTTTCTTTGCTAATTTAAATAAATAGGCGCTGCAAGATGCGATCGGAGCAGAGTTGAACTCGGCGACACAAGCGAAGCTTCGGAGCGGAATTAAGTGAATTAGTGTGTTTAATTATTAGTGTTTTTAACTTTAATTTGTGTAAAGTACATTAAAGTGTTAATTTAGGTAATTCTATCGGCAATTTTTATTGTCACAAACCTCAAGCTCGTAACAATTGGTGTCAGAAGTGGGATAAAATAATGCCGATTTTACCTAAGGAGGAAACGGAGGGTGTCCGTACCCGAAGTCAACGCCAGCAGGAGACGGACCAACGAAGATTTGGTGGTGCAACGCCGCAGACGTCGGAGGGCCAGCGGCCGGCAACGGATGCCGGTCCGTCAGTAGCTCCTGCATCTGCAGCATCCGATTTAGGCGCCCTGATGGTGATGCTGCAGGAGCAGGCTCGCCGACAGGAGGAGCAGGCTCACCAACAGGTGGAACAGGTCCGTCAGTTGAAAGAGCAGCTGCAGAGCGGACAGGAGGAACAGGCCCGTCAGCAGGCGGAACAGGCCCGTCAGCAGGCGGAACAGGCTCGTCGGTCGGAAGAACAGATGCTCCTCATGAAGGACCTTCACGCTACCTTTGGGAAAGAGATAAGGCAGGTGAAGGATAGGGTTGCTCAACACGACAACCGTCTGTCGGAAGCTGAAACCCGAATCGAAGAACATGAAACCCGAATCAACCATGTGAACAATCGGGTTGACAACGTGATGGCTGACGTGAAGAAAACGCTGAACGAACTCAAACTTGGGGATGGAACTACAGCTCCCGTAGTAGCTTCAGCACCTTCGCTACGTGGGTTCAAGGTGCCACCGTTCGACGGGACTTCTTCCTGGTCAGCCTACAAAATCCAGTTCGAGGCTGTTACGAAAGCGAACGGCTGGAATAAAAGTCAGGCCATGACTGCTCTCACACTAGGCCTGCGCGATCAGGCCTTAACAGTTCTGGAAGCTCTCGGTGAGGAAGTGACTTATGAGCAACTCCTTGAGGCATTGGAGGCGAGATATGGCGACGCTCACCTGGAACACGTCTTTCGTGCGCAGCTTAAAGATCGTGTGCAGCGCATCAACGAAAACCTGCAGCAGTGGGCTCTAGAAGTGGAGAAGCTGGTGCGAAAAGCATAGCGGTCTATACCTGCGCTCATTGAAGGGAACCTGGTGCAGTCATTCATCGACGGCATCCGCGACCTGGAAGTCAGGGCTGCTGTGAGGCTCGGGCACCACGAGACGCTTAAGGACGCCTTGGCCCATGCACTGGAGATAGAAGCCGTGCGGCAGGATCATCGTTCCCATCGCGTCAGGGAGGTTGCAGCAGCTACAGTTCGCGACCGCAACAAAGGATACAGCCCAAGGTACTATGGCTGTGGGGAAAAGGGCCATCTTCGATCCAGCTGCCCTAAGCGAACCCTAGAAAGGGAAGGTGAACGATCCCAGGAGGGTAGTGCGGCCAACAGCACCGCCCAGCAGCAGCAGGGAAACGAGTAAAAGCCAGAACTGTGGGGCGGGTGCTGGCTGATGTTAAAAGAGCCCCAAGGATCTCGATCTCACAAACCCATGATGGGAACAGTCTAATCATCAAGGGCGAGGTCAACGGAATGCCGTGTAAACTGACCATAGACACTGGAGCCTCTCGTACGGTTGTTAGTTCCCAACTTATAAGTCAGTTCCTTGGGGACTCCGCATACAACCGTGAACGCATTAATTTGGTAACAGCCACCGGTCAGCGTATACCCGTCCGTGGAGAGAAGGAGATGGAGTTGAAGCTTGGCAACGTGATCTACCTGCATAATGTCATCGTGGCTGATATAATGGACGACTGGTCCTAGGCCCAGACTTTATGAGGAATAATTGTTGTGAGATCGACGTTAAGCAAGGTGTTTTGAAATGTGGACAGGAGGAACTTTTTATGGAAGGTGCGTTACCAGGAAACGTGTACAGCATTAAGAAGATTGTTCTTCCGCCGAGATCGGAAACGATTGTTCCGGTTAGTCTTCCCCGAAACGCTGGGCAAGCTCACCGTTGTGTACTTGTAGAAAGGGTAAACAATGACCTTCCATGGAAAGTAGCTCGAACCTTGGTCAGAACCACTGACATCTCAAGAATACGTGTGCTGAACCTTTGCGACCGGGAACAGATTATAGAAAAAGGCACACTGGTTGGCACTTGTGAGGAAGTGGATTGGTTACGTCGGTGCCAATATATATCGAGTGGGACCCCCAGCAAGGATTCAGAAACGAGAGTGACCAAACTTTTGGAAGACTGTCGCAGTGTTCTCTCCCCGAACGAATTGGTCAAGGCGAAGAAGTTGTTACTCAAGTACGCCGATGTGTTCTCGTCAAACGATGCTGACATAGGAAAGACTGGCTTAGTTCAACACAAAATAAACACAGGAGAGGAATTGCCTATCCGTCAGCGGCCAAGAAGATTGCCGGTAGCACGTGAAAAGGAAGTGGAAACCATGATTGATGGAATGGTGAAGGATGGTGTTATTGAACCTTCATCTAGTCCATGGTGTTCACCCGTGGTGCTGGTAAAGAAGAAGGATGGCAGCATGCGGTTCTGTGTTGATTACCGCCGTCTGAACGACGTTACAAAGAAGGTCAGCTACCCCTTGCCAAGAATTGATGACACGTTGGACATGCTTACAGGAGTAAAATGGTTTAGCACGCTGGATCTAAAAAGTGGCTACTGGCAAGTTGAAATTGACCCTAAGGACAAGGAGAAAACTGCGTTCTCGACGGGAAAGGGTCTGTGGCAATTCAAAGTAATGCCGTTTGGGTTGTGCAATGCTCCAGCAACGTTTGAAAGGCTGATGGAACTTGTACTTACCGGGCTAATTGGCGATGCCTGTCTGGTCTACTTGGATGACATCATCATCGTGGGCCGTACGTTTGAGGAACACCTTGAAAACCTGGGACGCGTGCTCATGAAGATTCAGAGTGCCAATCTCAAGCTGAGTCCGAAGAAATGTTCACTGTTCAAACGGCAAGTCAAGTTTTTGGGGTATGTAGTGTCGGAAGAAGGTATCCGCACGGATCCGGAGAAAATCGCAGCTGTCAAGGATTGGCCGGTTCCAAAAGACAAGACGCAGGTTAGAGCATTTTTGGGTTTGTGCTCCTATTACCGGCGATTTGTGAGGAACTTTGCAGATATAGCCAAACCTCTGCACAAGCTAACCGAGGAGAAGCGACATTTCTGCTGGGATGAAAGTTGCAATATCGCATTCCAGGAGCTCAAGGACCGTCTGTGCAAAACACCTATTTTGGGATACCCTGATGCAAGCAAAGAATTTATAGTTGACACAGACGCAAGTGATATAGGACTTGGCGGTGTGTTGTCTCAACGTAATGGTGACCAAGAGGTCGTGATAGCGTACTTCAGCAAGTCGTTGTCAAAACCGGAAAGGAACTACTGTGTCACAAGACGCGAATTGCTAGCTGTGGTAAAGTCGTTGCAGCATTTTAGCAAATATCTTCTGGGGCGAAAATTTCACTTACGAACTGACCATGCTGCACTAAAATGGCTATTGCAGTTTAAAAATCCAGAAGGACAATTGTGGATTGAATTGATTGAAGGACATGGATTGAACTACTGCAGGAATACGACTTTGAGATCGAACATCGCAACGGGAAATCTCATGGCAACGCAGATGCATTGTCAAGAAGACCTTATCCTGAAGATTGCAAACATTGTATTAGGCAAGAGAGTAAGGAAGTGGAATCCGTGAGGATGCTCAGGGCAGACCACCTCAGCAACGAGTGGAAGGACAGCTTACAACGTGCACAGCAGGAAGATCCGGACATCAAGCCGATCCTGGAATAGATGAAGGCCAGTGCTCCCAAGCCCAAGTGGAGCGACGTCTCAGCGATGAGTTCGACCACTAAAAGCTATTGGGCCCAGTGGGACAGCTTGCTGCTTCAGGATGGAGTTCTGTGCCGTAAATGGGAAAATGTTCGGGGAGACAGCTGTCATTTACAAATGGTTGTCCCTAAAGCTAAAGTACCGGATGTTCTACAGCTGTACCATAATGATTATTCAGGAGGCCATCTGGGAGTTAAACGAACTCTACTGAAGATCCGAGAACGGTTTTACTGGGTCCACTGTCGAAACGATGTCGAGGACTGGTGTCGCAAATGTACAAGTTGTGCGGCTGTAAAGGGACCTCAGACTCGTAGTAGAGGTGCATTGAAGTTGTACAATGCTGGTGCACCATGGGAGAGAATAGCCATTGACGTGGCGGGGCCGTTTCCGGAGAGTGAAAGCGGTAACAAGTATTTCATGGTTGTGATGGATTACTTCACTAAGTGGCCAGAAGTCTTCGCCATTCCAAATCAAGAAGCTTCAACAGTTGCAGATAAACTAGTTCATGAAGTCTTCTGTCGTTTTGGAGTACCTTTAGAGATTCACAGCGATCAAGGAAGGAATTTTGAGTCTCAAATATTCCAGGAAACTTGCCGAGTTATGGGTACTCATAAAACAAGAACGACTTCTTATCACCCGCAATCTGATGGAATGGTGGAACGATTTAATCAGACATTGGAGAGGTACCTAGCAAAAGTTGTAGACAATCGGCAACGAGATTGGGACAAGCACATACAACCGTTTTTGTTGTCATATCGAAGTTCTGTTCACGAAAGTACAGCAGTGACACCAGCTTTCGCAAACTTTGGAAGAGAATTACGGCTGCCTGCAGATCTGATCACTGGGATACCACCTGATGCCCCACGCAGTATAACCGATTATGCAAATGACTTGCGGAACAAAATGAATGACATTTATGAGCACGTCAGACAATCGGGCCAGCATGCAGCTGAGAAAATGAAAACCCGGTATGACCGCAAAATGAACAATAAAGGGTTCAACGAAGGTTCATTAGTGAGGTTGCACAATCCAGTCCGCAGCAAAGGGAAATCTCCTAAGCTTCAAGCTAAATGGGACGGCCCGTACCGGATTGTGACCAGGATCAACGATGTAACCTAGCGGATACAGAAAGGCGCAAGAGGGACTCCTAAGATCGTCCATGTGGATCGCTTGGCGCGTTATTATGGGACCGATAATGCTCGGGACGAGCATGTCTTAGGAGGGGCAGTGTTGTGTGAATAAGTCAACTAGCGCCATCTAGTGTCAGGAACGAGAGCGAGGGGAGCTTTGCAGAGAATGACATCACAGATCTCTCAACCGACAGCGCCATCCGAAGAACTAAGTTTCTGGAAAGTCTATACTCGCACTCGTCCCTTTGCGCGCATTTACCTGAATATTCGGGATGTTTCTTTGCTAATTTAAATAAATAGGCGCTGCAAGATGCGATCGGGGCAGATTTGAACTCGGCGACACAAGCGAAGCTTCGGAGCGGAATTAAGTGAATTAGTGTGTTTAATTATCAGTGTTTTTAACTTTAATTTGTGTAAAGTAAATTAAAGTGTTAATTTAGGTAATTCTATCGGCAATTTTATTGTCACGAACCTCAACAGTAATAATGGGTACCTAGGTTATAAAATATTATCTTATTCTTATGCGTATTTCAGCCGCGACAAAATCTTTGTTTCTTAGAAAATATTCCGCAACCATCATGTCATGGACTGTTGAAAGGTTGTCAGATTAACCTTTTGAAACCCTGTCGTAAAGCGACAGTTGAAAACTAAAGAACCTAACCTAACAACAACGAAACAACCAAAAAAATAATTTATTAAAAATTTAAAAAGATATTTACAGTTTTTTTATAAAAAAATATATGAAGATGATGATGGGTGATGTGAATTACAATTTTTTTATAAAAAAAAAATAACAAAGATAAACGAGTACTGAAACGGAGTATGCGCAGGCTATGCCTGTGGTAGGTGCGCAGTGCCTAATCTAGGCACACGCAGCGTCTGGAGTAGGCACACGCAGCGCTTGAAGTAGGCACACACAGCGCCCGGAGTGTGCACACGCAGCGTCTGGAGTAGGCACACGCAGCGTCTGGAGTAGGTACACGCAGCGTCTGGAGCAGGTAGACGCAGCGTCTGGAGCAGGTACACGCAGCGCTTGAAGTAGGCAAACACAGCGCCCGGAGTAGACACACACAGCGCTCGGAGTAAGGCACACGCAGCGCCCGGAGTAGGCACACGCAGCACTTGAGGCAAGCACGCACAGCGACTAAAGATAGCGCGGGCACTAGTAGGTGGAGGCGTAGGCGTGGCTAGGCGACGACTTCAGGTGAAGGCAGAGGCTTGCAGGATCCCGGGGCAGTGCGGATAAGGCCTTTAGGAGGTGCTTCTAGTATGAAAGCTGAAGTGAGACTCTCCTTTATTGGCCGATTGTTCGGCTTTTATACTTTTTGACGGATCTGGGATAAGAACGGGAAATTATTTAAATTAAAAGCAAATTTTTGTAAATGGCCAAGAGGAAAAGAGTATTTTTGTGGAAGTATTGAAGTAAAAACATCAGACCGGTAACGAATTTGAATAAAAATTGCCATGACAACCAGATAAACAACGATGTCAAAACATGTCAAATTTTGCTTTTAGGCTCGTAATAGAGAAACGGCAAGATTTAAGTGAAAATTCTTAAACCTCATTACGAAGTGATAATTTATATTATGTTCTTCATAAATGATTAATTATTTTAAAATTTAAATATAGCGGTTCGCTCGGACGTAGAAGGACAACGCTCTCATAGAACACTACCGTAAAGTGGAAACTTAATTCTGTGCATCGTATGATGAGCGTGACAAAACTGGAGAGCCTTCTTATTGATAGTGAAGAATTCCAACACAGACCTCATGGGTGATAACGCATCTACAATTAGTTTCTCAATCGATAGATGTAGATTGTAGATTTCTATGGGCCACAGTATTCACTCAATATCACTCTTTTATCTCTTACGACACCCACAGGACGAAATGTGGTAATAGGTTTTCTTGCGACACCACCATCCGACTACTTCTATTTCACTTCTTACATTTCAAGACTACTGGAAACAAATTTTGTTTATGTTACGTAAAATAAAACTGTCAAAAATTGTGATAAATTTAGGTACGTATTGTTTTTAACAAATTGAAACCATATATTTAACATTCAACTAAAGTTCCTTCCTTCACCGCCGTGCACGTGGTAAATCAGCACCTAAAATTGCAATTAACAATTTCATTGGTGCCGGCGGGGATCGAACCCGGGTTACTCGCGTTCTGTTATATTTTACAGCGAGCGTTAACCCCTGAGCTACCACGGCTCTTATCGTGATCTTATCGTGATCGTGAGGAAACCTGCATGTCTGAGGAATAAGAAAAAAAATATTTCGAAGACATGTGAAGTTCGTCAACACGCATTTGGGCAGCGCGGCGGACACTTCCTTGCCCTAAACCCTCTCAGAAATGAGGGGAGGCCTGAGCCCAGCAGTGGGACGTATAAAGGCTGTAACTTTACTTTTTACTTTAAAGTTCCTTACGCAAGAGCTGTGTAATTAGAAAGTATAAAACCTCAAATTTGCAATTTAAATTTACCTAACTATGTACGTTACAAGATTTTGGTGACATCTGTTGTTGATCGCGCCCGTGCCGATAAGTAAAATTTCACAAACATGAAATGAATCGTAGTAGCTTTTTTCCCAAATTATGTGTTTTAATTTCCGTTACCGTTACACAGCTGAACATAGGCTTCCCCCATAGATTGCCTCAAAGGGGGTTTTGTTCCATAGTTGCCACGCTTGGCAAACGTAGTTCTTATTTTTAGTCGATGTTAGGAAGATACTTCTGCCTATCTCCTGATTAGTTTCCCTATGTCGTGCTGTGTGTGAGACAGTGAATTTTTTTATAGTAGAGAGGCAAACGAGCACACTGTTCACCTGATGTTAATTAGACTACCGCCGCCCATGAACAACCGCAACACCAGAGGAATTGCAAGTGCTTTACAGGCCCTTCAGAAAGAAGTAAGCTCTTTTCTCGAAGGTTCGTAGGGTCGTTCGTATCGGTCCCGAAAAATCGCCGGTGGTAAACTATTCTACAGATAGGTCGTACACGGAGGAAAACTCCTAGTGAAACCTACAGTGATGGACCGCCAAGCATCCAGATGGTGTGGATGGTATCGGGAGGTTGGCCGCGTAGTGCGTTCATGAAATTTGGCGGCTAGGATTAATCAGAGCAATTCCTCAGAGCACTCCCCGTGATATATGCGAAAGAAAATGCAAAGAGATGCAACATCTCTTCGCAGCGCCACTGAATCGAACCGATCGGAAAGCACTCGGCCGTCGACGATTCGAGCCACTCTGTGCGGTCAAGTGGAAGGAGCTGGCACTGTATTCCATGTTTTCCATTCCATTCCTGCTGAACCTGCGCCTTGTAAAGTTGCAGGTGGTGTACTGTCATGAAATACTGTCCCGCTCTGCTGAGCACGCCAAGCTTTTTAGAGGCCAATTTGGCCTTCTCTTCCAAGTGACCACGAAACTGCGCGTCACTCGATATGTCGACGCCGAGGATTCCGATACTGGCTGAGGCAACAAGTGGGCTGCCTTGAAATTGAGGAGATACGACAAAGGGGTTCTTTTTACCGGTTAACGCGCAAACTTGTGTCTTCTGAGGGTTGAATATGCCAACATCACCACTATACGGTAATTTTAGTTGAGATTCTTGGATTTCTGCTTCTCATTTATTACAATGTGTGCGATTGAGAATTTAAAACCTTATTATATTACAAAGAATTATTTAATGTCTATCTTAATTATAAACCAATCGATCAAATACCAATAAATGTGTTTACCTAACCACTACTGAATATAGGCATCGCTCAAAGAACGAACTATATATGGGGCATAACCATCTCGCTTACACAAAACGTAAAATACTGAAACCGGCGGCGGGCAGCAGCGTCAAAGACAAAAATACTCCCTGCAAGAAGACAAAGAGAGGAATAAAACGATTTCTAATACAATTATTTCTGCGTTAAACATAGATTTTTAAAATAACTGTCGCCTGGGGCCGTAACAGTACAGAATGATTTTATTACGTTTTGAAATACTTCAAGTTTTACTGCAAACACTTTGCTTAATGAAGACTTTCTTGATAAAATGAATATATTTAAGAAATATGATTTATCTGTTGTTCGTGTCAAGTTCAAGTTTCAGATCACAGTTCAGATTCAATTGTATTTTATTTTTATCGAAAGTATTTAATACATGAGAAATTGAAACATTCAAGCCTTCTAGAAATAATTTGCGAACTAATTCTAAGGTATATAAATACTGAATTTCACTCTTTTAGAGAGTAATACCCAGTGTAAGAGTAACAAAGGAGTGCAAAGTGCACCTTGATAAGTGGATGCTGTGAACCCCAGACATCCACATCAACTTTCTATTAAGTATCAAAATGCAGATACCTTATCACCCCTGAGGACTAAGATGGGTTGTTATTAGGGTTTGGGAATTCCCGACAATTTTTAAGTCCCGGGACACGAGACAGCCTACAATCAAATTCCCGGGAATTCCCGGGACTTCGACTTTTAAGAAAAATTTTTTTTAAAGGAAGTGAACCTTTTTTGAAGAATTTTAATTCAGTAAATTTCTGGTGAAACGTATTGAAGAAGGCAATTTTTTGTAAAAATCAACATTTATTAACGTTATTAAGAAAAATATAATTTGTCATAATAACTTTAACGTTATTTCAGTCTTAATAATTGCATTGTTCGTTTCTTTTAATCAGATAGATTCACTTTTAAGCAGTTAAATCGTATAGTTTTAAAGTGAACCTAGTTGAAAATCATACTAATTCTTTGTAACTTTACAATTATCTATTAATTCTAGAATCTTTCATTGGTCATTGTAACAAAATTGTTACAATGACCAATAATCTATAAAAACAATAAAACAGACTTATAAATCAGATTTTCAAATAATCAACTAACACATTGATTACGTTTTCCGGTTGCTTCAATTCAAACAACTGAAACTCCTTTTGTAATTTAATTAACAGATGGCGCTAGGCTCCTTCAATTATTTGAAAATAAAAATGATGATTACATAACATTTTCGACAATCTTGTCTCGTCTCGAGTCTCGACCCGAAAGTCCCGGAACTCGAGACAACTAAAATTACGAAAAGTAATTTAAAAAGACCCAAACCCTAGTTGTTATGTTTCCAATAAAAAGGACCACCGGAACTCTAACTCATCAAACGAAACACATCAGCATTAAACTGCTATATCATACTGGTATTATGTTAGAGCGTGTTCCTTTCTCGGTCGAGCTGACCCATTCGTGTTAAAACCATGTAATACCGGGTCCGGCGATTGAACTGTCCGTATGGGAAAATAAATTATTTTTGTTAATTTTCAATATTTATTTATACGCTTTTTACATGTGATAATAGATGGTTCAAAGTTATGTTATGGCTTAGTCCGATGGAATAAAACCGCCTTTAGCCTTTACTACAAGCTTGAGTCTCTTCCTGAACGAAACGCACGCTGCTCGAAAGACGTCATCACTTAAACAATTCCATTCTCGCGTAAGACTAGCTTTGAGCGCTTCCACCGACGTGTGTTTTGTAGCACAAGCCTTGGCCTGTAAAACTCCCCAAATACAAAAGTCTAGGGGATTCAAGTCGGGTGATGACGACGGCCACATATCTCGGTTGATCAGCACTGGAACGTTTGCTTTCAACCAATTTTGCGTTCCAATTGCTCTGTGCGATGGTGCCGAGTCTTGCTGGAAAGTCCAATGCTCAGAACCGAACGTGTTACGTGTCCACGGTGTCAGCCCAGGTATTAAGACTTGGTCTCGATAAATTTGCTGATTTGTTTTGACTTGGTTGCGACCCATTGGGAGAAAAACGAGCGGTGAACGGCCTTTTTCGGACACCGCCGCCCAGACCATGATTTGATCGGCTCCTTGACGTCGAATGACTTGCAGCTCGTCCTCATGGTCACTGACACGTCCTTTCAACCACACACGGTCATTTTGTTTGTTAAGAAACTGCTCAACGCAGAAAGTTTTCTCATCCGAAAACACCAAATTGGGAAGCTCGCCAGAGTCGAGCAAGCGAATCAGCTCTTTTGATCGCTCTAACCGTTTACAACGTTGCAAAGCTGTGAGTTCCTGAGAAATGTTTTCTTTCAATGTTTTGACCTTAAGCTTTTCTTTCAATATATGACAAACACTACGGTCACTCACGTTTAGATCCTGCGCGAGCTGATTTGCTGAGCGCGCTGGATTTCTGTCTAATCGGTAACGTACCTTTTCGACGACTGCTGGGGCCGTTGCAGTACAACGCCGTCCTCCACCATAGCGTTTTTAATGCTACCAGTCTCATAATATCGTTTGATAGTGCGATGTACAAATTTCTCATTTTTTTTAAGATTTGGCAGCGCTCGATGAATTTCGATGTTCGATTTTCCTTCCAAATACAGAGCAATCACTGAATTACGTTTTAAATCCATCGTTTTAAATTAAGAATGTTTTATCTCACAAGAAAATGACATCAAACCATGAAAGATAATATGTCAAAAAAACAACAATTTAAATTTTGGCGGCGTTCGATTCAATAGTTCGAATTTTAAAACAGTTAGATCGAGACGGACAGTTCAATTGCCGGACCCGATAGTTGCAGTTTGGCTCACTACCAAAATAAAATTCAATACTTGATATTTATTATGTTACATGAATTTTCTTAGTATCTTAGAATAAAACACAAACTTATTCGTCTTTGTAATAAAATTTTTAATTTATTTTTGTTTGCTATATATTTTAGTATAATAAGGAGGCAATATCAAATACAAAAGAAAACGTATAATTTATAATCATCATCAACATTACAGCCCATCACAAACCCATTACTAAACTTGGGCATAATGCCATAAAGCATGATCTTTGGCTTCTCTCATCCATCGACTTCCTGCATCTCGATACTATCTCATTACTAGCTCGTCACTCCAGTGGAGGGCCGCCCTACACTTCACTTACTCGTACGAGGCTGCCACTCAGATTTTTTCCATCCAACAATATGGCCAGTCAATTGCCACTACAGCCTTATTATTCGTTGGGCTATGACAGTTACCTTGTTTGTACTGTGGATATCCTTATTACTAAGTCTCTCACACAGATGAATTCCAAGCATAGCCCTCTCCATATCTCCCTGAGCGACTTCGAGTTTCCTCATACGGACAGTGAAGGACTAAGTCGCAGATCCAATTTTCGTCGCTGACTAAAACGTATAATTTTGAAAATTTTTGAGTATCATCTGTGTAGCGAATATATTGTAAGAATTTGCTTTAATTGCCACCTATGGTATGAATCCTCAAATTATTATAAAATCGCCATAAGGTTCCAGGAAATCTTTGCTTTCAATGTCACCCTAAATGAAGGGTTTTATGTGTAAATTCTCTTGTGTAGACTTTTGAATACCGTTTGTTCATTTTTAAACAAAAAAGGCTGACAAACAGATTACACTAATTAATAAAACTTAAGTATTGGGTCCTTACATATGAAATTAGCGTTTTGTCGTACTGACCACTTTGGTCTGAAATATCTCCTCTTTGGTTACGAAGTCCAAATTCAAATTTAATAATAATTTTTTTCCTCATTTTTTTTCTTTGGCGTCGCTTATTACCGCACAATGGAAAACATGAATTATCGGTATATTTACGAGTATGAGTTCTACCGTGGATTCGCTCGAAGCTCAAAGTATTAGGGTAAAATCGGGTAATGGCGGTCAGATGGTAATACCGGTCAGCACACTTCCAATTATGTTACGATGTTTATAAGCACGCACACATACAAAGTGGGTGGCGTGACTATTCTCCCCGCAGGAGCGCCGAACCCCGTTCAATTCCATGCATGCGTTTGGGAAGAAAGAACGTCGAAAGTTTTCGCGCCACTTTGTTGTAAAATTTTGCGGTCCGAAAATAAGAAGTAAGTTAATTTTACTCGATAGTTTTCAAATGTAAAGTTAATAAAAGTATTGCCTTACTATTTGTGCGCAATCGTCAAATCAATCTTTGTTGATTAGCCTGCAGATTTTTAAATAAATTTTAAATATTTAGAAATGTCAATCATCGGGTAATATAGGTCATGGCTGACCGGCATTACCTACACACTCACATCAATTTATTTGTAAAGTTTTCAATTTAAATAGTCAGTGTCATTAAAACTTTTAGTATTTTATTGTTTCAGGGTAATTGCAAAATGCTGCCAAAACATGTAAAAGCGCGCATAAAGGCGAAATGGAGCAAAAAATCATTGGAAGCTGCTTTTAAACTAGTTGAAGATGGAAAGCCGATAAGAGAAGCCGCCCGATGTACTGGCATTCCATTTTCTACACTACAAGAGAGGCTGAAAAAGAAAAATTTGGATACTCCACAACTGGGAAGAAATACTACCTTTACCAAAGAACAAGAAGAAAGTATGGCCTCTCAAATTAGACTGCTTGCGAATATATTTTACGGGTGTACTGCTATAGAAATAAGGAAGATGGCTTTTAAGTACGCAGAAAGAAATAACATCAAGCACAACTTCAACAAAACTTCAGAATCAGCGGTAGAGATTGGCTTGAGGGGTTTTTAAAACGAAATAACTTATCAGTGCGTAAGGCTGAAGGCACAAGCTTAAATAGAGCTTCTGCTTTTAACAGAGATGAAGTAGGAAGATTTTTTGAGTTGCTGGGAAACTTGATGCAAAAATATAAGTTTCCACCTCGAAACATATATAATGTGGATGAAACTGGCGTAACATCGGTACAGGATCCTGGCAAAGTTGTAGCCGAAAAAGGCCAAAAACGAGTGGGCTCTATTACCAGTGGTGAAAGGGGCCAAAATGTTACGGAAGTATGCGCTATGAGTGCCACACGGCAATACATTCCTCCAATGTTTATTTATCCACGTCAACGGCATTCGACAGCATTGGAAAATGATGGACCACGTGAAGCAGTAGGTATATAGGTGTTCCAAAAACGGGTGGATAAACGAAGAGCTCTTTGTAGAATGGCTTAAGCACTTTACGAAATATGCAAAACCTTCAGAAAGTGATCCGGTTTTGCTCCTCTTAGATAATCATTCTAGCCACATTTCTTGGAATTCGTATAACTTTTGCAAAGAAAACCACATTGTGATGTTGTCTTTGCCACCACACGGATCTCATCGAATACAGCCATTGGATGTTTCCATTTATGGTCCACTTAAAACCGCATATAAGCAGGAATGTAACATATTTATGAAATGCAATTTGGGACGAAAAATTACACAAGGTGACATAGCTTTGCTGTTCAGAAAAGCATTCCAAAGAGTAGCAACAATTCCGAAAACCGAAGCAGGATTTACTGCTTCAGGGATATATCCTTACAACCCAAATATATTTACCGATGAAGATTTTCTACCAGCTGAGATAATGAACAATAGCGAATTTCTTGATGAAGAGAGGTGCGATCATGATAATCAAATACAAGATTCACCATCTCTGCTTGACGATTCAAAAGCAACCTTACAAATCTCTCAACCCAACTTAAATGATCACCACGATGCCATATTATCTTCTGAAATGCCTCCTGTTGCATCACGCAACGCAACACTTTCGCCTGCCATTCCACAGCTCGACCTAGATTTCGAAAACCTAGACTCCACAATTAACGATATCTCTCATATTGGTTTGCATAATGTAACACCACCAGCTGTAAATGAAACCGAGTATAATGTCAATTATTACAATCCTATTCCCTCAACATCTTGAATATCTTCAGTAAAAACCCATATTGAAAATATTGAAAAAGTTACTGTGAAGGATCTTCTTCCTTTGCCAAAAAATCCGAACCGAAAAATATAAAAGCGATGCGGAAACAACATGCTACGGTAATAACAGGGACTCCGAATAAAATAGTTTTATTTGAGAAAGAGCAAAAAAAGTTAGCAAAATTAGCAAAAGCTCAGATAAAAGTTGAAAAAAAGAAAAATAAAACAGTGGAAATAAAAAAAATATTACAATAAAAAGGAGAAAACAATGAAAACTACAAAGGTAAAAAAGTGAAAAAGATGGATTATAGTGAAGATGAAACTGATAATATAAGTGAAGATCTGGATAGCAAAAAAGAAAATACAGAATGAGTCTATGAACGAAGACAGTACTTCAAACTCTGAAATAGAGATGACAGATTTACGCGAAGACGATGACACGGATTTAGACGATGTCGGGAACAGATGTATAATCTGCGATGACTATGGACGAGACAACGAGTTGTGGTACAGATGTATATTGTGTGGACGTTGGGCCCACTCGGAATGTTCAGGACGTGACTCTGCAAAAGATTATAAATGTGATTTATGCTCCCATTAAGCTTGACTGGTATTAACCAACAGCTGACTGGTTTTACCTTACATTGCGTGTAATACCAGTCAAACACGTTTTTTTTAAATGTTTATTTTACCAAAACTATGATTACTAGTGATCTGAATTAAAGTGCCATTAATAGTAGAATTATCATATTCCAGATTGTGATTAGTTCTATAAAGATATGTTGATTTATATTAGCTTTGTGTTAATTTTTCCTTAAGTGACCGGCATTACCCCATTCTACCCTAATGATGTATATGATTCTGGTGTCGCAAAAGAAAGCAAGTTTTTGGTTTCAACGTTTTCGTTCTGGAAATTTTGACCTTCAGAACCAACCACGTGGACGGCTGGATCGTAATGTTGTTATAAAATAAAACAACCGTTATTTTCCAAGTCCTGTTTAACACCGTTCAATTTAAAATAAATATAACATTAATGGACACCATGAGCCCACACTACAGGATACCAAAGTGGAAAATGAAGAATTCAACGCTATTTTGGAAGCGGATCCATCACAAAGTACTTCAGAGATAGCTGCAGGCTTCGGGGTAAGTGATAAAACTGTATTAGTCCGCTTGAAGCAAATCGGAAAAGTAAAGTAACCAGAAAAGAAGCAAGAACCATCTTGTTTCTTAAGATCTAAATCTAATAATAAAACCTCATCATCATCATCGTATAACTGTTTTCAGACCATGGGGCTAGCAAAAATATTCAATGATATATTATGAATAAATAGTTACCGTCATTGAAATTAAAAACATAAATGTATCCATTTTTTACGTGGTAGAGCCATACTTATATCTAAAAAATATACCTATAAGTAATATGAACTAATATATTATACCATTTCGTGAAGTTGTAATGTTGCAGCAAGATATACAAAATAGGTGTGCAGTAAAATCAAGCGTGAACAAATTTACTCGCACATCACATAGCGCGAAATGATCAATGTAATATAAGTCACATATTTTATAATAACAATGTAAATAAATGTACGGGTTTATATACTTACTTTGCCCATTGTATATATTTTAAATAATCGTTTTTTAGGAACGAAATCTATTCACGCGTTGAATCCGACACGCAGAATTTTTTTCATAATCTTTTATCTGGCAATTCTCCAATACAGCTAAATTTTAATTAAATATCAGGACCGGGTCCTAAATGATTCAAATTAAATTTCTAATACTTTTAATTGTTTTTTCACCATTGCTTCCATACTAAGATAAGAGATCAGTAGTAGTTAATTGTGTGAAATCAGTAGTAGTGTTTTAGACAATTAACTTATTAATTTACTATTATATACTTTTCAATAAATTTGAGCCTCTTTCGCAACCTAAATACAAATTGGTTGCGAATCTCAACCGAAACCCAAAGCCGGGTCAAAAGAACGCTGAACTAGACCATTACCTAATTAAAGTAGGAAAGCCATTGAAAACAATATTTACACGAATTAATAGTGACGAATTAAAAGATTTTATAGAAAGGAAAAATATAACGATGTATTAGAATAAAATTCTCAATCTTGCTTGAATAGAGATAAGTGATATGTTATATAATAAGCGCGAAAGACGCTACTGCCTATTTATGGTTTGGGTTCTTCCGTCGCTTCTTACGACACCCACGAGACGATATGAAGTAGTGGGTATTCTTACACCGCTAATACACGATATCTATATATGAAAATAGAATTGAAGCGTCTGTCTGTAATATTGAAACAACTGGCGACTATTAAATTAGGGGAGTTATTTCCGTGCTACTAAGACATAAACAACCATTTTTAATTTTTTTGTCTGCGTGTTTCTCTACCTGTCAGTGTGAGATAATCTTCAGAATGTTTGTACCGATTGTGACAGAACTTAATGAACCGATAGGACGCAAGGGCAAAAAAATAAAATAGCCTAGATCCCTCCTATCTAGGCTATTTAAATCCAAAAAACATAAGAGGGGTCATAAAAACAATTGGGGGTCATTGTAGAAGCGTGCTCGTCGTGACCCCTGCCAGCCCTTTTCTGGGCTGCAATTCTGCTTCACAGCTGAGCACCCATGCAAACGAGGGTTAGGGCGTCCCCCAAGGCGACGCACACCAGCTCGTCCCCGTTGGTGTGGAATGCAGCGCGCAAAGCGGCGATGGGGACCGCCACCCGTCACGCACAGCCCGACACGGCGGAAGGTGGAGGACGGAGTGCAGAGTTGGCACGTGGAATGTTAGAGGGGGCATGAGAGATAAGACGAATTAGTTGATCGAAAAAATGAAAGAAAGAGAATTAGATGTCGTGTGTATGTCGGAAACCAAACGGAAAGGCAGTGGTACTGAAGAGCTCCCTGGCGGGACGTTAGCTATATGGTCCGGAGTCCCGGAAAGCGAGAACGCCTGCCAGGGAATGGGGGTGCTGTTGTCGTCCCGGTTGGTCGATCTTATGACTGAATACAAGGTTGTGAACTCAAGACTTCTCTGGGTTCGCTTTAAACTGGGACTGACGAAGTTATTCTTTTTGGCTGTTTATGTGCCGGTAGCTTCGTCGTCCAGGGCTGAGCTGGAGGAGTTTTGGGAGAATGTAAGATAAGTTCTAGATTTGGTTAAGGGAAACGAAAGAACTGTTGTATGTGGTGATTTGAATGGATGGGTAGGTATCGCTCGACCAGGATACGAGTCGGTGCTTGGAAAGCTTGGCGATAAAAGGGTTAATGATGCTGGCAAGCTTATACTGGCTGCATGCAAGGAAAAGGGTCTTCTTGTGACAAATATTATGTTTAGTCACAGGAAAATCCATATGTACACTAGAGAAAGAAAGAATGAGAGAAGTATGATTGATTTGTTCCTGGTGGATGACCGACTGCGAAAACAGGTGATGGATACACGAGTGTTCAGGGGTGCTGACCTGGGAACGTATCATTATCTAGTAATTACTAGATTTAGAGGTTTGTTCGCGGGTTGGCGCTACCGGACGGCAGTAACAGAACCACAGTCGGTCTGTCGCATCCGAAGCTGGAAGCTTCAGGAAGCGGATACTAGGGACAAATATCACACGTGGGTAGCCGAAAAGCTTGACACCATCGATGGCAGGAAAGAATGTGTGGAGAGAACATGGCAGAACCTTAGAGATGGAATAGTAAGTGCAGCGGAAGAAGTATGTGGAACGACAAAAAGAGGTAGTAGTAAAAGAAGAGATGTATGGTTGAATAATGAAGTGGGAGAAGCTGTAAAAAAGAAGAAAAAAGCATGGTTAGACTACTTGGCCTCTAGTACCGATAAGCATATGAGAGAGAAGATGAAAGAAAGATGTAAGCTGCAGAAAGTTCATGCGAAAACATTGATTGAGGAAGTACGTGAAAGGTGTAGAATAGAAGCGGACGAGAGGTTGTCGCACAATTTTAAGGAAGCTCCAACCTCTTCTGGAAAGAGGTTGGAAGGTCCCGGAGTGGTACGACAGCCTTAAGAATGAACAAAGTGCTTTCGAGAACCAATGATGTCCTCTCAGAAATATCGGATGTCATGCAGCGATGGAGTGAATTTTATAGAGAAATGTATGCGTGTCATGATCTTAGTGAAGGATCCGGGGGTGACGCCGTGACTGGCACGCCAGACACGGACCTCGATGACACTGAGGTCATCAGCATGAAAGAGATTGAACGTGCGATTCGAAGTTGGAAATGTGGTAAGGCTGCGGGACTTGACAGAGTTACTGCTGAAATGGTCAAGTACGGTGGGCCTCGCGTCTGGGACAGCTTTCATCTGCTGTGCAATTTGTGCTGGCGGACGGGAGATGTCCCGGATGATTGACGATCCGCGGTCATTGTGCCTTTATATAAAGGTAAAGGTTCACATTTTGACTGCGGGTGCTATCGGGCGATCAGCTTGACCAGTTTAGCAAGTAAAGTTTATTCGAAGGTTTTGACACGTAGGATGCAAGAGAAATCGGAAAGATTCTTATGGGAGGCACAATGCGGATTTAGACCTGGAAGAGGATGCACGGATCAAATGTTTTCTCTCCGCATGATCACGGAAAAGCTTCTGAGTGTTAACCAGAGGATTTTCTGTGCTTTTGTGGATCTGGAGAAAGCATTTGATAAGATTATAAGGAAGAAAATGTGGGAACTGTTGCCGGGATTTGGTGTGGATGGTCGATTGTTAAGGGCTGTGCAGTCACTTTACTATGACCGTAAACCCTGTCTGCGGGTAGGGCCTGACCTGTCACCCATGTTTAGCATCCAAGCGGGCGTAAAACAGGGTTGTGTCATGTCTTCCTGGCTGTTGATACTCTATCTCGACAGCTGTTTACAGAAGATGAAAAATAGCTGTTTGGGTGTGAAATTGGGTGACATTAAAGTTAATTGTCTGCTGTATGCTGATGATGCAGTGCTTATTGCACCATCAGAAGCAGAACTGCAGGCATTAGTCACGTGTATGAAAGAGGAATGTGTAATTAAAGGTCTCCGTTTGAATGCTAATAAAACTAAGGTTCTGGTATTTGAAAAGGACGAAGAGAGAACGAAATGTGAAATATGGGTAAATCAGGAATGTCTAGAACAGGTAAATGAAATTGTATACTTGGGGAGTGGTTTCAGCCGGGATGGAAGATGGAAGATTTAGGTGTGGATAGGCGCGTCGCTGCCGGAAACAAAGTCAATGGTGCCCTGAATGCATTAGTCAAAAGACAAGGCTTGGTGAAGAGTGCATGCCTTGCAATACATAACGCAGTGTTGGTACCGACTTTGTTATATGGCAGCGAAACCTGGGTATGCCAGAAGAAGCATAAAAGCAAGTTGAATGCAGTGGAGATGCGATCTCTTCGTAAAATGTGTGGCGTTACCATAGCCGACCGAAAGCGAAACGGAGAGATTTGCAATATAGCAGGATAGAAAGATGACCTTAACACAAAAATTGATAGGGGCGTACTCCAATTGTTTGGGCACGTTGAGTGAATGAGTAAAGACCGAATGGTGAATAAAATATATAGAGCGAAAGTAAATATTAAAAGGTGTCGAGGTAGACCGAGATTAACTTTCGAAGACCATGTGAGCAAATTGCTCGAAGAGGGGAGTGTCAAGAGTACTCGGATACCTAGACGTGCATGTATGAAGAAGTTAATGAACCTGAAAGAAGCGAAAGAGTTATGTAAGGATCGTGACACTTGGCGACCTGTTCTCTCTGGCTACCCCGTTAGGGATTGTGCGTGAAGATAAGTAAGTAAGTAAGTAAAAACATAAGGATTAAAAAAACGAAAAATTGATAACACAATATACTGTCTTTTACTATCTTAAATATAACTAACGTTACATTAATAGATCCTTACCAAACGAAGCCGGGGCAAATCACTAGTTAATGATATAACTTAATCGGTTTTATAAACAAAGTAGACGTCTCTCACGACAATGACTTGTTTTGGTGACATAGGCGTGAGAAAGCGTGAGTTAGCTTTTAGATTTTTTTATATAATTTATTAATACATTTGTTTAACAGAAAATTAATTTCATACCAATTTATTTCCTTTGGGAAAGTCACAATCCTAACGTAAAAACCGTAGTAGAAGTTACAATTGAATCGACAAAGTTTCCTCGTGCTCATGCGGATTGCATTTGCTATTCTATTTCTTTTTCTGTTCAAGAACTAACAAATGTTTTGAATTCGATAAGTTTTGAATTTCTCTGTGTATAGAAGATTTTAAATCGATTGAGTACTGTATTGCTTTTCAGGCCAAAACACAACTACAAATACTAAAATAATTCTTTTTTGTAGTTTGAATGATTTGTACTTTATAAAGTACAAATCATTCTTATATAGGATGAGGATAATTATAATAAGGGAATGAACGTAGGTTTAACGTCGCAAGTTTCTGCTTTATGCTGTAAACTGTTTAATGCCTTTATATTGTGAAACCGTACTCCACCGTTTCATACGTGGTAGAGACATGCTGCAGTTATGTTAGTAGTATAGTTGTAGCACGAATTGGTCGGCTCGACCGGGAAGGACCACGCTCTCACAGAATACCAGCGTAAAACAGTTGCTTAATGCTGCTGTATTTCGAATGGTAAGTGTAGAGAACAGGAGACCCTTTTTAATAGAAACGAGGCGTTCCATCTCGGTCCTCACGAGTGACAACACATTTGCATTTTGATTCGTAATCTATGTCTATGGACCACAGCAACTACTTACCATCAGGTGGACTGTGTGCTCGCTTATCATCCTATCCTATAAAAGACCAGATGACTGTTACTTATCGTTACTTACTATATTCGAAGTACTCAAGTCTCTTTTTAGCTTCAAAATATATTGTAACTATTAAAACTTGAAATAATAAGCTTATATCGCTAAACTCTAGTATTTACCGTCATACTTTGCGTTTTTTCTTGCTTGTCTTTTTATACCGTTATCACTTTTTTCATAAACTTTTTCTTTGTCTTCGTGGTGAAATGCATTCAGAGCAATAACGCCACCTATAATTACTATTTTTTTTATAGGATAGGGTGACAAACGAGCACACAGTCCACCTGATGGTAAGTGGTTGCCGTGGCCCATAGACATCTACATCTATCCTCGACTACGAATCAAAATGCAGATGCGCTGTCACCCGTGAGGACCAAGAAGGAATGCCTCGCTTCCAGTAAAAAGGGTATCCGGTTCTCTACACTCACCATACGAAATACAGCAGCATTAAGCTACTATTTCACGCTGGTATTCTGTGAGAGCGTGGTCCTTCCCCGAGCCGACCCATTCGTGCTACAACTAGATACTACTAATATAACTGCAGCATGGCTCTACCACGTATAAAAATTAATTTTTCATTTATTTAATGGTGTACAAAAAAGGATATCATAATGATTTTGCCAGAATAATATGATAATATTTTTTATTTAATAATTAAAAATATAAATAGTAAAACAATTTGGCATAGTCTGAAAAAATGAACAAACGCATACTCATTGCTATTTGAAGCGTAGTCATGTAAAGAATATGGGTAAACCTTTTAAAAACTACGTGAGTTAACGCATCCTTTGAAAGGTGCCTATCGAAAATAGATTTAAGTGTCTTATAAAAGGCCTGTAATATATTTATATTCGATATAATAAATTGAATCAATCTTTACTATTACTAAAGCTTTTGTTATAAAAACCGTGCTTTGTGGCATTACTTGGGGGAGGCCTATGTTCAGCAGTGGACTTGTGAAGGGCTGTAATGATGATGATGATGATGATGTAATTTTAAATTACATTAAAACTTAATAAATTAAAGTATTTACAAAAAATTATTTACCTAAATAACGTTCAAAAACTAACATTCAGTTGCCTACAACTCGCTAGACCCGACTGCGTATTTCACCCTGAGTGCGACTCGATTGTAGGTAATTATTTCACGCAGGTAGCAAGAGTGACAGAGGCTTCTTCTTCTTCTTCCGGCACACTCTTGATTTTAATCCCATATTTTCCCAGCTTAACTTGTCTGAATTTTAATACAAATTGTAGTGACAGGCAAATTGCTCTTAAAAATGTGTCCAACAGTGAGATGTTTAAAGATCTTACTTACTTTACTATATACTGGTGTGAGAGCGAGGTCCTTCCCCGGTCAAGCCGACCCATTCGTGCTACAACCATAATATAGTTGCAGCGTGACTCTACCACGTAAAAGTATATAGAGGAACGTCGAGATCGATAATCGCCAATTTGCCTGCCAAGATTGATGATTTTTTTATAGAATAAGGGTGACAATCGAGCATACAAATTATCTGAAAGTAAGTGAATGCTGTAGCATAAAGACATCTACATTTATTCTCAATTAAGTATGAAGAATGCAGATGCTTCGTCGCCCCTTAGGACCACGATGAAATTCTTCGCTAACTTTCTACACCTAGCCAGTCAGCACCGGGACACTTGTGTAACACTAAAATTTCTTAATTTTCTTTATTATCGCCTAGTCAAAATCCACTGGTAATATTATACTACTTAACGCGGTTTCTCTCGTTGTCTGGCTGCGCCTATTGCCAACGCTTGTTCGGTTAATCGCCGATCGCTGTGCAGGTGCCAGATGTCTCACACGCACACGTAGAATCCTATGGGCTTCCCGAGAAATTGTGCGATTGGATCACCAGCTTTCTTGCAGATCGGAGCATCAAGGTCGTTGTAGACGGTGCAAGATCCGATTGCAAGCCTATTAATGCTGGTGTTGCACAGGGCTGCGTGCTATCGCCAACGCTGTTTCTTCTGCATATCAATGATATGTTGCAAACCCGTAACATTCATTGCTATGCAGATGACAGCACTGGTGATGCCCTTTACACCAGTCGAGCCAATATTTCTCGGGAAAATGTCTCCAAGTGCCGGAACAAACTTGTGTCTGAAGTCGAGTCTTTGCTGAACAGAGTCTCGGATTGGGGGTGACTAAATCTAGTCCAGTTTAACTCCCAGAAAACACAAGTTTGCGCATTAACCGCTAAAAAGAACCCCTTTGTCGTATCCCCTCAGTTTCAAGGCACTCCCCTTGTTGCCTCAGCCAATATCGGAATCCTCGGCGTCGACATATCGAGTGCTGTGCAGTTTCGTGGTCACTTGGAAGGGAAGGCTAAATTGGCCTCTAAAAAGCTTGGCGTCCTCAGCAGAGCGAGACAGTATTTCATGCCGGCACACCGCCTGCAACTTTACAAGGCGCAGGTTCGGCCGCACATGGAATACTGTTCCCATCTCTGGGCTGCGGTTCCCCAGTACCAGCTCCTTCCACTTGACCGCATCCAGCGCAGAGCGGCTCGAATCGTCGATGACCGATTGCTTTCCGATCGGCTCGATTCACTGGCACTGCGAAGAGATGTTGCATCTCTTTGCATTTTCTTTCACATATACCACGGAGAGGGATTAATCCCAGCCGCCAAATTTCGTGAAAGCACTACGCGGCAAACGTCCCGATACCATCCACACCATCTGGATGCTTGGCGGTCGACCACTGTACGTTTCAAAAGGAGTTTTCTTCCGCGTACAACCTCTCTGTGGAATAGTTTACCACCGGCGATTTTTCCGGACCGATACGACCTGGGGACCTTCAAAAAAAGAGCTTACTCCTTTATAAAGGGCCGGCAACGCACCTGCAATTCCCCTGGTGTTGCGGTTGATCATGGGCGGCGGTAGTCACTTAACATCAGGTGAGCCGCATGCTCGTTTGCCCCCTCTTCTACAACAATAACAAAAAAAAGCTGCCCGTCGGCGGCCTTCCTGCCTGTATTTACGTCAGACGTGCACGAAATGGTTATAGGGCTGTCTATCGGAAGCCATATGTATGTATTTCCCACAACCGCTTCTTGCGACACCACCCAACAAATGAGAGAAAAGGTTATCTTATGCTTCTACTGCACGTCATTAAAATTGATATTAATTATTTTAATTTATAGATTTAGGCGTTACTTTGCGGACATCTATATATATAAAGACATTATAATAATTAGTTAAGATTCTAATTGATGTGCTGTGATTAGTGGCAATGGCGATAGTGCACGCGCTTGAGGGAGGGAGGGAAGTGTTCTTGACATAAGTTAAGACACATCATATTTTTCACGCAGATTTTATATTTTTAAATTTTACATTTTTTTTATCTAAACCGTGTGGTAGCGGTGTAACAATATCCACTATCCCATAACGTCACGTTAGAGGGTGACTAAACAGAATATTGGCGAGATCATCTTCCTGATAACAACTGAAATTAATGAAAAACTGAGGTTGCCAGGCGTGGCAACTATGTTCAATGCCCCCCCCCCCCATGAGTGCAATCTGCAGGAGAGACCTATATTAAGGAGTTGACATTTATTAGACATACATTTTTTAGATAGCTTTTCATATAACTTTTTTAACATTTAAATTTAATATATCCATATTGTAAGGTTGTCTTGATTAACCCTATTATTTAAAAGTCTGTATCGTTCAGATTCTGCTGCAGGGAAGTAAGATTCAACCCCAAGGCATATTAATTTTTATAACAAAAGCTTTAGTAATAGTAAACACTGATTCAATTTATTTTATCTAATATAAATATATTACAGGCCTTTTATAAGACACTTAAATCTATTTTCGATAGGCACCTTTCAAAGGATGCGTTAACTCACGTAGTTCTTAACCCTGCATGGGTCGCGCCCTAAAAACTGACGTAAGCGTACAATTGTAATCCAAATAAAAAATAGAAAAAAAACTGCAAATTAAGAATCCAAATGTATTTATTTCACTTTGAATGTATTTATTACATTGAAATATGTACCATACGGAATGAAATAAAAAAAATATATCTTTTATTTTATTTATAACTTAACTTTAAAAAAACTTTTATTAATTTGTAAGCAAAAATGGCACATTGATTTCTTAATAAGATCATAAACTATCTTAAGTAATTATCGCTAATCTAATCATTGTTTTTTAAACAAGAGCAACTTATGTATTTGGAATGATCCGGACAAACGAATTTATTACATGCTGTGCATGATCGACGAGTGCTCTTATTGCGCGATCTTCCGCAGTCATAGCAGCGACCCAGTCTGCTAGTTGACGATAATGCCGAGGTACTTGGCTGATTTTCAGCTTGGGGAACTTCCAGAAAATCTTTTATTTTGAACACCAGACTTCGTGGTAATGTCTTTTGTTCCAATCTTCTGTGAGCTGATGGTTATGCATTGGAGACATGACGATTACTACTTTGTTGGACTTTGGTATATAAGATACCAACGTGCAGGGTGTGTGAAAACAAAATTTTGAGGAATAAACTAAATTTCCTCGTGCCACACGAAACACCTAAGGAACTTCTCTTTAATCTTTTCTTACAGTGCTGACCATTGTAGTTTTGTTCTCGAAAAGTAGCTTTGCAACGTCTAGCGACGAAAACCAATTACCCATGGTAACATTGCGGTTTTTCCCAAGGATAGGTTGAACTACTCGCATCACTACGTCGGCCCGTTCATTGCTCACATGAAAAGGTCCCACGGGCTGCTTGCCGGCGTAAATCTCTAAATTGTATGTGCATGGGTAGTGAACGTCGACAAGGGCAAATATCTTAATCCCATACTTTGAGGGTTTGCTAGGTATGTACTGCCTAAAAGGGCAACCTCCCCTAAAGGCCACAAGCTGCTCGTCCCATGTCATTTCTGCACTGGAATGAAATATTGTTGAAATTTGATGATTAACATCTCAAAAACTTCACGTATTGCAGCTAATTTATCAATAATAACACGATCTTTGCGATCATTAATATCATCAAATCGTAGATTTCTTAGAAGAAATTTAAAACGTTGGACAGACATCGTTAAATAAATGGCATCGATTCCAGTGTGATTCCTGTGTTCAAATATTTGTTCACAGCTGCTTCGGCCCAATTTCAACACACCTGCTAAATAAATAATACCGAGAAATGCCTTTACTTCAGTAGAATCCGTCAATTTGGCATCACGTTCTCTGGCATATTTTTGTTTAATGTGCTCGATCTTTATGTTAGTATATTTTACTATCAGATCAATTACAACGTCATCTAAGAAAAGAGATATACAGTTCTCAGCAGCACCTTTCTCCCGGGCGATTCCTTTTGGTCCTGGAGGTACAAAAACAATGTTGTGACTGCGAGTTCTTCCTCTATTCGATGGCGCAGTCTTATTCCAGCGAGTGTTATCCATACCAATGTAATACTCCTCGCAGCCAACTTGTGAGGAATCATCTTGTCCTAGTTCAGAAACGGTTACGGTAGGTACCTCATTTGGAGTTTCTTCTTCTTGCTCAAATTCAGATTGGTGGTCCTGCACTTCCAGAAAATCTTCTTCATCGTTTGAGCTTGCGTCATCTTCCAAATCATCACTGCTATAATCTTCGTCAAGCCAAGATTCGATTTGAGCGATACGCTTTTCATCCATGATTGTTCTGTTGAAATAAATTACAAAATAACGTTATCAATATAAAAGCTATACATAAATAAACATATAACCGTTATGTACTAAAGTTATTTATTGCAAAATAATAGTTAAAATAGATAAAAACATCAAAATATAATTGCACAAAATACTCACGTAATAGATCGCGTGGATTACAATAGTAATCCAGAGTACTTCACGGATCTCTTGTGATACAACCAGACGCGTCCGGCGCTCGCGCTGCACCGAACGCGTCCTTTGGTTATTCAACTACAAGTACATGGCGCGCCGAAATAATCACGCAAGACTTTTCTTTTATTTTATATTTTATTACAGTGGATTACCATTGTAATCCACGCGACCACTGCAGGGTTAAAAGGTTTACCCATATTCCTTACATGACTACGCTTCAAATAGCAATGAGTATGCGTTTGTTCACTATGCCAAATTGTTTTACTATTTATATTTCAATTATTAAATAAAAAATATTATCATATTATTCTGGCAAAATCATTATAATATCCTTTTTTGTGCCAATAAATAAATAAAAAATTAATAATTATAGGTGGCGTTATTGCTCTGAATGCATTTCACCACGAAGACAAAGAAAAAGTTTATGAAAAAAGTGATAACGGTATAAAAAGACAAGCAAGAAAAAACGGAAAGTATGACGGTAAATACTAGAATTTAGCGATATAAGCTTATTATTTGGAATTTTAGTAGATACGATAGATTTTGAAGCTAAAAAGAGACTTGAGTACTTCGAATATAGTGAGTAGCAATAAGTAACAGTCATCAGGAACTGAAAGAGTGAAGCTTGACATGCACTTGTCTGTACTTATTCTGAGATCAATCCTAATAAAAAAACATAATACCAAAAAAATAGCAATGTTTTGGCTTACAGTTAGGCAAGATGAAATGCGGTATGATCGACATCGATCGATGAGATTGGTATTCAGAATACGTTGAGCGTGATGTGCTGGGTCTCTCATATAACGCAGTACATGGAGGTGGAGATTGGTGTTCAGAATACGTTGAACGTGATGTGCTAGGTCTCTCATATAACGCAGTACATGGAGGTGGAGATTGGTGTACAGAATATGTTGAACGTGATGTGCTAGGTCTCCCATACTGAGCTGGGCTATTAGAGAATCTGTTGTATCGATTTCGACTATTTTGTTGGTGGCGTAAGAATATGCCGTCTATTTCATACATGAAAGGTAATCTGTCATCTTCAGGTAATGTCTTTATTTTTTTGGATAACATTTTACCATATAGGTCATAAACATCATCTTGGTCGGAGTGGGATTCTTTCCTATTGATGGTTGACTGTAATGTAGCAAGGGCATCTTGTACGACTTTGCCGGCATCTTGAAGTTCAGGTGGATTGTTGCGCCGACGGATTGTGTGTGGTAACTTTTTTTGGTAATTCAGGTTTTGTACATCTTGTTGTTCTTTGACCTCTTTATTGTCAACCGATTCTTCCTCCTGAAAAAAAGTGTAAAAAATAATTATAACAATATTTTTTTTACTTTATTATTTTACAGATTCCATCGACCGCAGAAGAATGGCTAGATATCGAAAATGGATTTGCTCGTAAATATCCTCGTGCTATTGGATCCATAGACGGAAAGCACATCACTCTAGATTGTCCAAGTAACTCAGGATCAGAGTATTATAACTACAAAAAAACATTCAGCATAGTATTGCTAGCATTGGTGGACAGCAGTTACACTTTTATTTTTGCAGATATTGGTTCTCAGGGCAGGATTAGTGATGGCGGAGTATTTCGGAATAGTTTGCTATGGCAAAAAATTTGCGCAAATGCTTTAAATATTCCTGAACCAAGCCCTCTCCCAGGCTCGAATGTCGATGTACCGTACGTATTTTTGCGAGACGGTGCTTTTGCACTTACAGATCATGTGATGAAACCTTATCCAGGCAACCATGAATGTGGTTCTCCAAAACGTATATTTAACCAAGCATTGTCACGAGCACGTGTTGTTGTAGAGAATACATTCGGAATAATTGTGACGAAATTTCGTGTGTTTAAAAAACCGTTTCAGTTATGCCCAGAAAAGGTTTCTCTTATTACAATGACTTGTATATTGTTGCATAATTATCTCAGAAGGAGCAATACTTCGTTACCCATATATACACCGCCCGGGACGATCGACATGTATGATAACAATGACGTACTCATATACCCCGGTTCCTGGAGACAAGAATTGGAAAGCAATTCTGCTGTTCGTGATTTGCCACACGTACCTCGTCGACCAGCTTCGAATGCGAGAGAAATAAGAGAAGAATTCACAATTATTTTTTTGCACTAAACCAACAACAAAATATGCCTTAAGAAGGAACACCATGGCCGTTTTTCCATATAAACGTAGTTCCTTTTTCCTCCCTAGAAAATGCCAGCAGAGCAATATTTTTTTTTCCAAGAAATCTATGGCCACTATTGCCATGTTCCTGTTTTCCTTATTTTTATAAATTAATTATTAAAAGAGAAATTAAACTTCAAAAACCTAAAAAATTGGCTAGATTTTCAGCCGTGTTCAAACATCCATAAAACTTTGACTAGATTATATAAAAAAACATAGGAACACGGCCAAAACCTTTCTTTAATTTTTAATGACAAAAGTAGTTAAATAACAAATACCTATTTTCCAATTCTCTCGCCCTCAATGTTTCCTCTTAATCTTTACATGTTGACATTAATAATAAATTGCAAATAAAACATACTAACCGTATTTGTAGTTTTTTTGCAAATATCGCTTTCTCCTAGAAAAGCATCGATCGCGTCAAAGGCAAACCAAATGGGCTTGTAAATTTCGTCACTGCTTGCTCCAGACTTCCTTTCGGAATCTTTCACCTTTTTCCTATAATTCCTATAACTGGACATAAGATTTTCTTTTTTTTTTAAATCAGTCACTTCAATGTTCATTATTTTCCCTATTCGTATCCATGCATCATGTACTTTTATTTTATTTCTGTGGTCTTTGTGTTTAGCATCCCATAAAATGGGTTCGGCATGAAAACACTCGATCAATAAGAGTTCCTGCTCGTTCGTCCAACTGACGCTCATTTTGAAGCACCGTCCTCCGTAAACAAATACTAATAAGCACAACTTCAACGCACCGAGTCCCGTGCGTTACTGAGTTCACGCGCGAGTGTGGATGCGCTTGCGTTCACGGAAGGTTCACGCACCGTAAACCCTTTGAAGCGGGCGCAAAATACCGACACTGGACGGGGAACACGGCGTGAAAAGGCGCGAAGCCCGTGAACGGGCGCGAAAGCCATCCACATTCGCGGTTCACGCCTTTCACGGGTGTTCACGGCGTGAATCGTGAATGTGGAGGGCGCTTTAGGCGTAATTTGTATGCCTGCTGTACACGCTCGTCTCGTCTTGTCTCGTGCCTCCCTCCCCGACACGCTTCCAAGAGCGAACGAGGGCGCAAGACGCGACGCGGCGAACGCGTGAATTTCCCGTTGTCTTCAATTTCATTTCATTTTCCCTAACCTTTCACTATAAAATAAAAAATGAGTGTTTACTTTACAGATGAACTGCCGCAAGAAGCAACGACGACAGCCATGCTGATAGAAAAAATAGACCAGCTGTTCGACACCTTAAATGGCGATACGCCTGATCAGAAAAGAGGAGAAAAATTCCTTTCAAATTTTACCCGCAGAAGTCCACATTTAAATTTTTTTAAGGAAATGAAGACCCTGTTCCAAGAATTACAATTTATTGGGGCCGGATGCAAGCCGCCTTCGCAGGAAGGTTTTATTAGAACTATAAATGCAGTTGAGCGTCTATTTTTTAATTTAGAAAGGCAATATGGTATAAAAAGTTTATCAACGCGCAGGCTCAATCAAGATCCATTAGAAAACTGTTTTGGTTGCATCCGCAGCAATTGTGGATGCAACCCGAACCCAAACACCCTACAATTTGTTGCAGCTCTCAAAACATCCATGATCAACAATTTATTGCATAGCAGTAAAAATAAAAATTGCAAAGAAGACGATAATGTCATATTAAATGATTTAAAATCTTTTTTAAGTCAAGTTGACCAAAATAAAGAAACAAATGTAGCTGTTAAAACATTTGATTTAACAGAAGGTGTAGAAGCATCTAATACTGTAATACCTCAGTGTTCTGGAGAACTGCAAGCTTGCGCATAGTAAAAAATTAGTACCCATTTGCCATCAGTGCAAAATCACAATGCTTGCAGACCAGAACACAGAGGTAAGTCATTTATTCACAAGCTTTAAAGAATACAGTTGTATGCGCAACAGTCTACATTATGTTAATAATTTTTTTTACGGAGACAGTGGAGATTGCTGCAACAATTGTTAATAAATTTTTGGATGAGCATGGGTGTAAAATAAATATAAAAAATGAACTTATAGAAATTTTAAGAAGAAAATTAAATTTCGAATGGTTGCTTGGTTGTTCTGAGCACTATGATAAAAATAAAATGCATATAATTATTTCCACTATTTGTATATGTATAAAACGACACTATATTTTAAAAAATAGGCAGTTCACCGATGAAGCTTCGAAAAAAGCAATGAAAAGAAAAATAAATATTTTAAAACACGCTTACAACTTCGTTTTATTTAATACCTTTCCATAAATATGTATGCATCATGAAAATAAACCAAAATTCAGGTAATTTTCAAATTAAATACCAGAATTTCGCTTTGTTTGAAAATTAGTGCAGCGCAACATGAACGATTCCTCAGAACTCATTCGGATTTTGGAAAGCGTCGACGATGATGAATTTTCGGAATCTGAATCATTGCCTGAAGATTTAAGTGAGGTAAGTGTCTTAAGTTCCTAAGAAATTAAACTTATTTTACTAACATGCATATTGCCTATTTTATGTATCTATTATTTTATAATATTTTGTTTAATTTTAAATATAATAAGTTCGATAAATAATGGAACTGTTTCCCGGGCGTCTCTTGTGAGCACATTTTTTATGTTTTTGTTTTCGAGTTTAGAATAACTCATCATGTTCGTTTACGTTACATACTGCAACTAGTAGATATTTTTTTTCTGTCAAAAAGCGAATGGTAATATTGTTTAGCGAAATAAATATCTTAAACCATATTTCACCATAATCCTTCCGAAAAGTAGGTACCGTGAATAGAACATAAATCATAAATCAACCTAATGAAAAAGCATTAAGGCCCAAAATAGTATATCGACTTTCTACCTTTCGGCATTACAATCGTTTCGAGTAGTATTGTGAGTAGACTAAAAATCAATGTAATGGTAAAACATTAAGATCTAAAATAGCGTGTCGACTTAGTACTAAATTGCTCTTTTGTTCTCGGCGGCGACGTTCTTTTTAGGGTTCCGTAGTCAACTAGGAACCCTTATAGTTTCGCCATGTCTGTCTGTCCGTCTGTCCGTCCTCGCTTAATCTCTGTGACCGTTAGCACTAGAAAGCTGAAATTTGGTACCAATATGTGTATCAATCACGCCGACAAAGTGGTAAAATAAAAATTGGAAAAAAATGTTTTATTAGGGTAGCCCCCCTATATGTAAAGTGGGAAGTGATTTTTTTTTTAATTTTAACCCTAACGTGTGATATATTGTTGGAAAGGTATTTAAAAATGAATAGGGATTTACTAAAATCATTTTTTGATAATGTCAATAATTTCGGAAATAATCGCTCCAAAGGTAAAAAACAATGTGTCCCCCCCCCCTCTAACTTTTGAACCATAAGTTTAGAAAATATGAAAAAAATCTGGAAAGTAGAACTTTATAAGGACTTTCTAGGAAAATTATTTTGAACTCGGATGGAAACAACAGTTTTTGTACAAACTCATAAGTGGGAATACTTCCATAGTTTCCCGTCCGTCACAGGACGGGAAACTACGGAACCCTACACTGAGCGTGGCCCGACACGCTCTTGGCCGCTTTATTTATTTTGTTACTAACACTTTCGCGTCTTACAGTATAGCCGTACAAAAGTTACCTACCTAAATAAATAAAAAATTGAAAATATCCAAGTAGAAATAAAAATATGAACATAATTTAGTACTTATATGTTTTTAGTGACAGTTTCAATTAAGGATTTTTAATTGTTGTTTTCTATATTAAGTACTGATTGAGTTAAAGACCAAGATTTTAATATTTTAAGACTAGACCTAGTGCAAATAATTATTTACAATTGTTGATTAGTGAATAATTATGTACAATTTGTTGATTTCTGTCTCTTTCTTTTCTCTTTTCTTTTTTTCTGTTCGTCTTCGAAAAATCAGTACTTATTACTGATTTTTTATTCCATGACCAAGATTTTAATATTATAAGACTGATTTTTCTAGTGCGAATAATTATATACATTTGTTGATTGGTGGATAATTATGTAGGTACCATTTGTTCATTTTTATAATAATTACTGATTTTTTATTCCATGACCAAGATTTTAACATTATAAGACCGATTTTCCTAGTGCGAATAATTACCTATATACTATTGTTGATTAGTGAATAATTATGTACCTTTTTTATTTTAATAATATAAAATTACAAATAATAAATGTGTTTTCTTTACTTAAGGTATGAAGAGCAATTTTTCATTGTGTGTTGTGCGATTTTCCTTCTCAATCTCAAAACCATTTAGCAACATCAGCATCATATGAAACCCCCATTGTCATAAGAGCGTAAGACTTTTCTTCTGTGATTCACTTAGCCTACGCCTCGCCATAAAATATTTTGAATCGATGTCTGTATATTCTGGTTAGATCGATTTTGAAATCGATACACAACGTGCGACACGGCTACATCTCTAAGAAAGTTTCAAAAAGAAAGGTCAGCTACGCCGTTGTCGTCCAGTCGTGACAGTGACGTCATCACGATGTATAGTAGTGTTGTGGTTTACTACTATTTTATTGTTATTGTTTGTTTTTTATTTATGTACAAAGTACATGTATAAAAAGAGTGGAAGACAGCACAAGATTAAATAAAACATACCCGATTATAAAGAGTCATTTAATGTATAAAAAACCAACAAAAACAAGTTATTTTGTGTTATCGATATATCAACTCATGGCAGCACTATTTTTTTCGTAGGTATTTTTGTTTACTTTTCGCCTTGGCGTACAGGACACGGTAGTGAGTTTTTGGCGTGGCGCTCAAAAGGTTAAGCTTCTTCTGAAATGCCCAGGTTTCGCTGCCATATAACAAAGTCAGTACCAACACTGCGTTATGTATTGCAAGGCGTGCACTCTTCACCACGCCTTGCCTTTTGACTAATGCATTCAGGGCACCATTGACTTTGTTTCCGGCAGCGACACGCCTATCCACATCTAAATCACATCTTCCATCCCGGCTGAAAGCACTCCCCAAGTATACAATTTCATTTACCTGTTCTAGACATTCCTGATTTACCCATATTTCACATTTCGTTCTCTCTTCGTCCTTAATAATTTATAAAACTTATTAGCATTCAAACGGAGACCTTTAATTTCACATTCCTCTTTCATACACGTGACTAATGCCTGCAGTTCTGCTTCTGATGGTGCAATAAGCACTGCATCATCAGCATACAGCAGACAATTAACTTTAATGTCACCCAATTTCACACCCAAACAGCTATTTTTCAGCTTCTGTAAACAGCTGTCGAGATACAGTATGAACAGCCAGGAAGACATGACACAACCTTGTTTTACGCCCGCTTGGCCGCCCGCCTAGCTAAATATGTGTGACAGGTCATGCCCTACCCGCACACAGGCTTTACAGTCATAGTAAAGTGACTGCACAGCCCTTAACAATCGACCATCCGCACCATATCCCGGCAACAGTTCCCACATTTTCTTCCTTATAACCTTATCAAATGTTTTCTCCAGATCCACAAAAGCACAGAAAATCCTCTGGTTAACACTCAGAAGCTTTTCCGTGATTATGCGTAGAGAAAACATTTGATCCGTGCATCCTCTTCCAGGTCTAAATCCGCATTGTGCCTCCCATAAGAATCTTTCCGATTTCTCTTGCATCCTACGTGTCAAAACCTTCGAATAAACTTTACTTGCTAAACTGGTCAAGCTGATCGCCCGATAGCACCCGCAGTCAAAATGTGAACCTTTACCTTTATATAAAGGCACAATGACCGCGGATCGTCAATCATCCGGGACATCTCCCGTCCGCCAGCACAAATTGCACAGCAGATGAAAGCTGTCCCAGACGCGAGGCCCACCGTACTTGACCATTTCAGCAGTAACTCTGTCAAGTCCCGCAGCCTTACCACATTTCCAACTTCGAATCGCACGTTCAATCTCTTTCATGCTGATGACCTCAGTGTCATCGAGGTCCGTGTCTGGCGTGCCAGTCACGGCGTCACCCCCGGATCCTTCACTAAGATCATGACACGCATACATTTCTCTATAAAATTCACTCCATCGCTGCATGACATCCGATATTTCTGAGAGGACATCATTGGTTCTCGAAAGCACTTTGTTCATTCTTAAGGCTGTCGTACCACTCCGGGACCTTCCAACCTCTTTCCAGAAGAGGTTGGAGTTTTCCTTAAAATTGTGCGACAACCTCTCGTCCGCTTCTATTCTACACCTTTCACGTACTTCCTCAATCAATGTTTTCGCATGAACTTTCTGCAGCTTACATCTTTCTTTCATCTTCTCTCTCATATGCTTATCGGTACTAGAGGCCAAGTAGTCTAACTATGCTTTTTTCTTCTTTTTTACAGCTTCTCTCACTTCATCATTCCACCATGCATCTCTTCTTTTACTACTACCTCTTTTTGTCGTTCCACATACTTCTTCCGCTGCACTTAACATTCCATCCCTAAGTTTCTGCCATGTTCTCTCCACACATTCTTTCCTGCCATCGATGGTGTCAAGCTTTTCGGCTACCCACGTGTGATATTTGTCCCTAGTATCCGCTTCCTGAAGCTTCCAGCTTCGGATGCGACAGACCGACTGCGGTTCTGTTACTGCCGTCCGGTAGCGCCAACCCGCGAACAAACCCCTAAATCTAGTAATTACTAGATAATGATACGTTCCCAGGTCAGCACCCCTGAACACTCGTGTATCCATCACCTGTTTTCGCAGTCGGTCATCCACCAGGAACAAATCAATCATACTTCTCTCATTCTTTCTTTCTCTAGTGTACATATGGATTTTCCTGTGATTAAACATAGTAGACCCTTTTCCTTGCATACAGCTAGTATAAGCTTGCCAGCATCATTAACCCTTTTATCGCCAAACTTTCCAAGCACCGACTCGTATCCTGGTCGAGCGATACTTACCCATCCATTCAAATCACCACATACAACAGTTCTTTCGTTTCCCTTAACCAAATCTAGAACTTCTCTTACATTGTCCCAAAACTTCTCCAGTTCAGCCCTGGACGACGAAGCTACCGGCGCATAAACATCCAAAAGGAATAACTTCGTCAGTCCCAGTTTAAAGCGAACCCAGAGAAGTCTTGAGTTCACAACCTTGTATTCAGTCATAAGATCGACCAACCGGAACGACAACAGCACCCTCACTCCCTGGCAGGCGTTCTCGCTTTCCGGGACTCCGGACCATATAGCTAACGTCCCGACAGGGAGCTCTTCAGTACCACTGCCCTTCCGTTTGGTCTCCGACATACACACGACATCTAATTCTCTTTCTTTCATTGTTTCGATCAACTCATTCGTCTTATCTCTCATGCCCCCTCTAACATTCCTCGTGCCAACTCTGCACTCCGTCCTCCACCTTCCGCCGTGTCGGGCTGTGCGCGACGGGTGGCGGTCCACATCGCCGCTTCGCGCGCTGCATTCCACACCAACGGGGACGAGCTGGTGTGCGTCGCCTTGGGGGGACGCCCTAACTCTCGTTTGCATAGGTGCGCAGCTGTGTAGAATTGCAGCCCTGAAAAGGGCTGGCAGGGGTCGCGACGAGCACGCTTCTACAATGACCCCCCTTATGTTTTTGGATTAAAATAGCCTAGATAGGAGGGATCTAGGCTATTTTATTTTTTTTGCCCTTGCGTCCTATCTGTTCATTAAGTTCTATCACAATCGGTACAAACATTCTGAAGATTATCTCACACTGACAGGTAGAGAAACACGCAGACAAAAAATAAAAAAATGGTTGCTTATGTCTTAGTAGCATGCAAATAACTCCCTTAATTTAATAGTTGCCAGTTGTTTCAATAGATGTTGTTCAATAGAAAGACAGACGACTTAATTCTATTTTCATATATAGATATCGTGTATTAGCGGTGTAAGAATACCCACTACTTCATATCGTCTCGTGGGTGTCGTAAGAAGCGACGGAAGAAGGACCCGGTCCTGATATTTAATTAAAATTTAGCTGTATTGGAGAATTGCCAGATAAAAAGATTATGAAAACAATTCTGCGTGTCGGATTCAACGCGTGAATAGATTTCTTTCCTAAAAAACGATTATTTTAAAATATATACAATGGGCAAAGTAAGTATATATAGTAAACCCGTACATTTATTTACATTGATATTATAAAATATGACTTATATTACATTAATCATTTCGCGCTATGTGATGTGCGAGTAAATTTGTTCACGCTTGATTTTACTGCACATCTATTTTGTATATCATGCTGCAACATTACAACTTCACGAACTAGTATAATATATTAGTTCATATTACTTGTAGGTATATTTTTTAGGTATAAGTATGGCTCTACCACGTAAAAAATGGATACATTTATGTTTTTAATTTCAATGACGGTAACTATTTATTCATAACAGATCATTGTATATTTTTGCTAGCCCCATGGTCTGCAAACAGTTATACGATGATGATGATGAGATTTTATTATTAGATTTAGATCTTAAGAAACAAGATGGTTCTTGCTTCTTTTCTGGTTACTTTACTTTCCCGATTTGCTTCAAGCGGACTAATACAGTTTTATCACTTACCCTGAAGCCTGCATCTATCTCTGAAGTGCTTTGTGATGGATCCGCTTCCAAAATAGCATTTAATTCTTCATTTTCCACTTTGGTATCCTGTAGTGTGGGCTCATGGTGTCCATTAATGTTATATTTATTATAAATGGAACAGTATTAAACAGGACTTGGAAAATAACGGTTGTCTTATTTTATAACAACATTACGATCCAGCCGTCCACGTGGTTGGTTCTGAAGGTCAAAATTTCCAGGACGAAAACGTTGAAACCAAAAACTTGCTATCTTTTGCGACACCAGAACCGTATACATCATTAATACTTTGAGCTTCGAGCGAATCCAAAGTAGAACTCATATTCGTAAATATACCGATATTTCATGTTTTCCATTGTGCGGTAATAAGCGACGCCAAAGGAAAAAAATGAGGAAAAAAATGAGGAAAAAAATGAATGACTGTTTTCAAAACTTAAATGTACTAGCTAAATGAATTTATAAATTTGAATTTGGACTTTGTCGTAAAGCGACAGTTAAAAACTAAAGAACCTAACCTAACAACGAAACAACCAAAAAGAAAATAATTTATTTAAAAATTTGTAAAGATATTTACAGTTTATTTTATAAAAAAAGGTATGAAGGTAATGATGGGCTGTAATGATAATAGTGAATTACAATTTTTTTTAAAAAAAAGTTAATAACAAAGATAAGTGAGTACTGAAACAATGTATGCACAGGCTATGCCTATGGTAGGTGCACAGCGCCTGATCTAGGTACACGCAGCGCTTGAAGTACTGTGGGCACACACAACGCCCGGAGTAGACACACACAGCGCCCGGAGTAGACACGCAGTCTGGAGTAGGCCCACGCAGCTTCTGGAGTAGGTACACACAACGTATTGAGCAGGTACACGCAGCGCTTAAAGTACAGCGCCCGGAGTAAGCACACACAACGCCCGGAGTAGACACACACAGCGCCCGGAGTAGACACGCAGCGTCTGGAGTAGGAACACGCAGCGTCTGGAGTAGGCACACGCAGCGCTTGAAGTAGGCACACACAGCGCCCGGAGTGTGCACACGCAGCGTCTGGAGTAGGCACACGCAGCGTCTGGAGTAGGTACACGCAGCGTCTGGAGCAGGTAGACGCAGCGTCTGGAGCAGGTACACGCAGCGCTTGAAGTAGGCAAACACAGCGCCCGGAGTAGACACACACAGCGCTCGGAGTAAGGCACACGCAGCACCCGGAGTAGGCACACGCAGCACTTGAGGCAAGCACGCACAGCGACTAAAGATAGCGCGGGCACTAGTAGGTGGAGGCGTAGGCGTGGCTAGGCGACGACTTCAGGTGAAGGCAGAGGCTTGCAGGATCCCGGGGCAGTGCGGATAAGGCCTTTAGGAGGTGCTTCTAGTATGAAAGCTGAAGTGAGACTCTCCTTTATTGGCCGATTGTTCGGCTTTTATACTTTTTGACGGATCTGGGATAAGAACGGGAAATTATTTAAATTAAAAGCAAATTTTTGTAAATGGCCAAGAGGAAAAGAGTATTTTTGTGGAAGTATTGAAGTAAAAACATCAGACCGGTAACGAATTTGAATAAAAATTGCCATGACAACCAGATAAACAACGATGTCAAAACATGTCAAATTTTGGTTTTAGGCTCGTAATAGAGAAACGGCAAGATTTAAGTGAAAAATGAGATATTATTGATATAGGAAAAAAGGTAGCACAACAGCGCGCACGAAGCCCGAAATTGCAGAGTTACGGAGAACTAAATAAAAGATCGAAAAAGGTAGACTCCATTGACACCGATTTAAAAAGTGCTGATAACGTGAAAATACGAAGTGAAAATGATTTGTTATAGTGTTCTTATGGTTTAAAAACGTTACAGGATCCTATGGAAATAAAGGTGATGCAAAATATCCAGTTTTGAGGCGAATGCAGAAAATCAAAAACAGAATTTAAAATAGTGTAAAATGATATGTAAGTAGCATAACACTACAATCTAATCTATTTATATTATATTTATTGCAAAAATTTGCTCTTTCAGCCTCGATTCGAACACACTCCACCAAAATATGTAATAAATCTTCTAACTGACCACATTCTACTTCAACACAGTTAGGGGATTCCGTCTTTCCCATCAAAAAAGCAAAGCTATTCATTGGTATGTGTCCCAATCGAAGTCTTAGAGCTGTAACAATATCGGCCCTGCCCATATTGGCCCTATCTACCCATGAAGACCTGGAAATATTTGGTTGAATAGTTTTATACCATATTGCTTTTGTAAGAGATCTCTCATTAAAGTATTCCTTCCACAGACCGACACATCTTTCTTTCACCTTGTATAGAAAGTCTGAAAAATAAGGTGAACAATGCAGTAAAATACCGTCAGAGGAAGCTTCCTTTGCTAGTCTATCCGCCGCTTCATTACCTACTAGGCCAATATGAGCAGGAATCCACTGTAAAACAACAATTTTATTTTTTTGGTTAAACTATCAATACACTTCAAAATACTGTAGGCTATCGGTGTTCCTCGAAAATTCGAGGTACAACGAGCCAAGTGTTGCAGAGCACTCTTAGAGTCTGTCAAAATAACATACTGATATTTGTGATTGAGTGATGCAATGTACGATACAGCTTCAGAAATTGCTATCAGTTCAGCATACATTATAGAAATGTTTGAATTAATTTTGAATTTCATTGATATGTTTAACTGAGGGTCATAAAAAGCAGCTCCAATATTATTATTATCTTTAGATCCATCGGTATAAATTTTATAAGATTGCAAATATTTGTCATCAATAAATTTTAAACTTATTTGTCTCAGAACCACATTGCTATAGTCGTGTTTAGGTTTATAAATAGTCTCAATAAGAGAAAGTACAATACCAGAAAGATCTACATTGCTAACCCAGGTATCTAAGGAAAACATTTCAAGTTGCGTGGAGGTATGAATATTACAGCTTTTAAGACAATTATGTACGACTGCCAACAGAGGTTTCTTTTTCTTACATGATGGATGAGTCACGAAATATTCGTGTAACTTATCTAATACTATAATTAATTCATTATCTAAAAGTGATTTTGTTTTCAGCTAGAATTTTCCTGCAAGATAATACCTTTGTATATGTAGCGGCTCAATACAAAGCTCATTTTCCATCACATGTATTGGCGTGCTTCTTAAAAATCCACCAATAACTCTCATAGCTTGATTTTGCACTCGTTCTAATTTTTTATGGTGCATTACACTACTACTATCATAGAGGAAACAAGCATAATCAATTCTGCTTCTTATGATTGCGATATACAAACGACGCAAATGTGATGGATGTAGACCCCACCCTGGCCCAGACAAACATTTAAGAATATTTAGAAACTTAAGCGTTTTTTCGGCAAGTTCATTTATATGTTTTCCCCATCTTAGACCACGATCCAACCATATACCTAAATATTTTATACTATCAACTACCTGTAAGGAAAAGCCATTAATTTTTAAGTCTATCAACTCACGTCTAAATCACACAAGAGAACACACACACTTTACTTTTTATAGGAGACACATCTAGACCTATGTTGAAAAGCAGTGAGCTTACTAAATCCAATGCCTCTTGGAGATAGTCAACAGCTTCTAATAAATTTTTACGGCCCATGTATATAACAAAGTCATCTGCATATTGTGATATGCGAACTTTTTGTACTTCTTTGCATATTTGTGTCGTAATTATGTTGAATAGGAATGGTGATAATGGATTGGCTCAGGGGGACCCCCTGAGCCAATCCTCTACCTGTATTTTGGCAAATTATGGCATTGTTAACTTGAATCTTTAATGATCTTTGACTGAGAAAATTTCATAGGTAATTACATATAGCTGAACCTATACCAAAACGATCCATAGCCTGAATTGCACTAGTAATATCCACGTTATTGTATGCGTTATCTATATCTATAAAACAACCAATTGTAGCTACTTGTTAAGTCTAACTGAATTTCAGAAACCAGACCAGAAAGGTTATTTAATGTTGAACGACCTCTTCTAAAACCTTTATTGTTATTCGATAAAATATTATTTTTTTCAATATACCATTCTAATCTGTTTTTTATAATATTGTGAAAAATTTTACAGATACACGCGATCATAGAGATGGGACGTAATGCTGAAACTAAACTATTATCTCTCCCTGGTTTAGGGATTGGCACAATTAATATATCTCTCCACTGATTAGGGACAAACCACCCCATAAAAACTTATTATATAAATCAAGCAATAAGCATTTTCCATTATTTGGGAGATTTTTAATCATGGAATATGAAATATGGTCCGCTCCTGGGGACGTGTCAGTAGGCCGAATACTCATTTCTAATTCATGTAATGAGATTTTGGTTTCTAATTTTTGATTAGTAGATAGAACAGCGGGTTTCATGGGGGAAACAAAATCAGGTGTCAAAGTATTAATCAATTCGGAAGCTAAATCCTTATCAATAAAATGGTTGTGAGCCCTGTAACCCTTCAACCATTTCATTTTACGCCACAAGTCATTTTGAGAGGCTGAATGATCAATGGTAGAACAAAACTCTTGCCAAGCGTTGTTTTTCGCTGTTCGTATTAATTTTTTCGCTATATGAATTTTATCTTTTAGGATATCAAAATTCTGTGGAGTAGGGTTTCGTCTAAATTTTAATAGTGCCAACCGTCGTTCAGCAACTGCTTTAGATAGTGCAGAATTCCAATAGGGTAAAGGTTTAAATTCGTTGCTTGGGTCATGGTTGATTTTTATAGGAGGGATGTGCTCTTTAGCCACTTCGTTAATGCGTTCAATGAATAAATCATATGCGTTTTGTAGGTCTATAGGTAGTGATATACCTGAAAAATTCCATTTTTTATATTTGTACCCAATCCAGTCGGCTTTCTTAAAGTTTCTTCTTATAACCTTCACATTACTAGTTTTAATATTAATGGATATTTTAATTATTTGATGATCACTGCCTAAAGTTTCTTTTATTATGGACCAATCGAGTTTTAGAGTGATATCCGCAGATGAGAAAGAAATATCCGGGGAGTATTCCTGCAAGCTACCGTTAACTAACTTAATGCGCGTTGGTCCACCATTGTTTAATGTTATTAACAAGTTATCTATTAACACGTCAAAAATCTGAACTCCTCTAGAGTCTGTTTTCATTGACCAAGTATTATGGTGTGCATTGAAGTCGCCAAGTAAAAGCGATTTTTTATTGATAAAAGATAGTAATCGATCCCAATCATTAACTGTTGTATGTACAGAAGGAGGACAATAAACAGCCATAATGTTTTCAATATCAACACAATTGTAAACCTTTAAATAAAGAATCTCTATGCTCGGGTTAACTATTGGCATACTTTGTAAGCTACACTTAACTGCTTTGTGGGTAATTATTGCTACTCCACCGTAGGAATCGAAACGATCCCTACGGTGTATGTTATAGTTACTAATTTTTCATGGGCTGTCCTGCTCTAACCATGTTTCACTTGGAACCGCAATGTGAATCTTTTCCTGCGACAGTAACTGTTCAAATGCAACTAGCTTAGGTCTGATACTTTGACAATTCCACTGGATAATATTTATCTTAACATGTTTTTTTGTACTATCCATTTAAATAGTCCAGTAATAATTTTAAAATAGGCCAATCTGAAATATTATCTACTACAACTAAAATCAACCATTCCACACAACACTTTATCACCTCCTTTATCTTGTCTTGTATAGATGCATTTCTTAAAAATATGATCTCTTTCAGTCTATTTAATAATTCACTAAAGTTCACTTCCTTTTTCGGGGGTATCTTGGCCTCCAAATGGACCATTGTTGGTGTATCCATGGAATTAGCGTGGTGTTCAGGGGAGACAGCTCTCCTGGCGCCTAGCCGCGGTGTCTTCTTGATCCGGAGGTTATGTTTCGGTTCCGATTCGCTATGTACTATTGCCTCAGTCTTAACCACCTGAGCAAACGTAACCTGGTCATGTTCGCGGCCCTGGTTATATGAGGTAGACTGCGCTTGCGGAGCTTCCGACCTTAAAACGATTATTTTACTGTTCGAAGTGTTTGTCTCTTGCACCGGAGAGCTAGGTGTTACAATAATTGTAAGCGCTTTTCTATATGTACAGTTAAACTCTGCCATCAATTCCCTCAGTCTTCTTTACCACTGATATGCTGGGCAGGTCCTGGCCAAGGACATGTGATTACCTGTACAATTAACACATTTGTAGGTATTTATATTACAATTTTCATGGTTTTCGCCGCACTTAGGACACACAACTTTGTTATATGGGCATTTTTTAATTGTATGACCTAATTTCCAACAGCGCGAACACTGTGACACCGGAAACACATATGGATCCACTTTAATTCTCAAATCCTCAATGTGTACGTATGCTGGTAGAAACGATCCCTTGAAACAAAGTTGTATTGATTCACTAGGAACCCAACCACTTCCTGTTGCACTTCGTCTTTGCAGTCGCTTGATGGAAAGAAGTTCTGCATTGTTGGGACATGAAATGTTCTTAAGTATTTCCTCATCACCTAGTTCCATATCAACATCCCTAATAACCGCATATGAAACGCTTTTTTCTATAGCTTTTTGAACTTTCCAACCCCTTTCAATCAACGCTTTACATGTTTCCAACTTGGTTACACTCATCTCATTAGTAATATCTAAACGCACTTTGTACGGGTTTAAATATTTAACTCTAGATAAAATTTGTTGCTCCTTCAACACCCTAGCTAAGCCAAATTGCTTAGGTAACTTCTCATTACTTGAAATATACACCTCAATTTTATCGTGCCCAACTTTAACAATCTTTTATAAATCAATAAATCATAGATGTTAATATGTCCTTGTAGAGTCCTCATAAATTGTTTGACTTACAGCTTTGTTTGGAAAATAAGTAATCAGATTTACTCAGACTCATATTGTTAATTTTAATTTTCTTAAAACATAATCATCATACCTGATGCATATTTTACATTTAATCATGCACTGGGCTTATGCTTTATATTAAGAGTAATTGCAAGTTATTTATCTGAATTTACAAATTTTGTAAAAAGTTCAAATGAATTCCACATAAACAATGTTTTAATCATGAACATTATTTTTTGGAATTTCTTATATTAATTTAATAAAGCAAGAATTCTATAACCCTTTATAAAAAGATTTTTATAAAGGGTTATAATAATATTTAACAGTTTCCCTATCCATAAAAAGATATGTAGTTTGTTTTGATACATATAAAGTAGGTAAATATCTATATTTTGAAAACTAACTAATATTATGTATGTCAAAATATATGTAAGAGCATCAGAAATCACTTCCTTTAAAGAGAACTACTGTTCATATTTGCTTGTAACAAACATTGCTTGTTGTACAAATGTAACAAAACTAGAAACTTACAGCAGGAAAAATGGTTGGCACTGCATCATCACAAAGCCTAACTACATTCTTTTGCAGAATGCAGCGAACATATGTGGTTTTCCTTTTCTGTTGGGTTAATATTTTCTACACCAATAGTCAAGCCACATTTGTCTTTTCTTCTCGTTTTTTGGCAACCTAAAAATGATAGAACATATTATGACAATAATGATTCAGATCTATGAAGCTGTAAATAATATTACATACAACATTGAGTGTTATAAAAGGTTACTTAGAGGCAATAAAATATGCTTAAAATTTTTGTATATTGCATTATGAAAGGGCAGGGATGGGCAATTATATTCAATATATAACAAAGTGGGTTCTCCAGCTGTCAAGTAATAATGTCCCTCTGAGGTATTTGCATGTTTGCCTACCGAGAGAGATAAAGAGATTGCAGACGCTAGATTGTACTTTGTATAACCTTTATTGCTTTGATCCACTTTTATTATGTAGGAGCAGGTACCGACCTAATATTATGTGACTCCGTTTCCGTATCATATATGCTCACTGCTCATACACACATGACACCGAAATAATGCAATGCATAACACAAAAAAAAGTACAACAAGTTGTATTGGAAAGAATTTATGTTAACAATGTAACATCACTATTTACGAACAAACAAATTTTATAGGTACGCAAAGAATAGTAAGAAATAATTAAATAATATGAATTAAAGGTTTAAGGTAAACAAAAACATCCATCTACTCACTTTGCGACAAGAAATAAACTTTTTGCATTATATTTACAGCTAAAACAAAATTACTCACCTATGACACGATCATTCGGGTGATTTTTGATTATATTTTGAAGCACAGCCTCTTACACAACACTTAGTCATCTTCGTAATTTATATTGAATTAGGAAATTCACTAATCAATTTCCTAAGCTGACAAGCTGTTTAAAAAATTCGCAAAATTTTCTAATAACAAATATCAAACAACTTCAACAGCAAACAGCAAATCAATTGATAAATAAATATGTAGCAAGCAGCAAATATCAAACATTAACCCGTTAAACCTATGCAATAAACATAGATAAATAAATATGTATAAATATGATTCAATGACGTCATCGTAAAAATTTTTACCAGTACACGAAACAATTTCTATTATCTGTTTCTTTTATGAATGACACTTTTAGCTGAGTTAAAAAGAGATAGGCAGCGTATTGATAATTCAATGTCGAATTTGACCATATTTGTATAAATGTATAACCAACAAAACATATAGACGCTCTGGGCAGCTCCTCTATTTTCTATGCTCAAAGTGTAAACCGGCATCGGTCTTTCATTCATATCCATTATCCATAGTCGGGGATTCCACGCTGATTGGTTACACAATAACAAAGTTACCAGTTAAAAATGGAACGAAATACGCAAATTATTTCGTACATAAAAAGTTTAAGCAATATTTATTTAAAATTCAAATTATGATATGTTCAAAACAAAACCCAACTATAATGAAAAATAAAGTAATATTTTTCCAGTAATTTGTAAGCTTTAAGAATGAAAATGAAAATTTCATAAATATCTTTAAAAAAATTATGTGTTTTAGTTAGAAGTTGGGGGTTATAGCAAGGCAGCATTTACAGTGTTTACACCACAAACTAATAAGAGTACTATGACGTACGTACTACGATTCTAAGGTAGGTATTATGATATTATTTCCATCAACCAGTTGTAGAGAGATTTGCCTCGAAGTGCTTTGCAGTGGTGCTATATGAGAATACCTCGCCTCACTTCATCCCATATGTGTCATAAAAGGTCCGAAAAACCCTATAACTTCTGATAGATGTCAATAAAACTGTCTTGTTTTAACAGATATAAAACATGCAGGCTGGCAATGGGTAGTAGCTTCAAAGATTTGGGACGTTTGGTAGTACTAATGTTAATCCACCTGCCAAACATGATGGTAAAAAAAATATGTTGAGAAGCAATTCTTACCTTCATCTTTATACATTTTTGATGTTGAGGGTTGATTGAGTTGAAACTTCTCAGTTATTAAAGGAATGTTGAGATTTGAAGAAACTGAAAATAAAGAAAGTCTTATTACATATTAGCTAGTACTGGGCACGTTCCTACTGCAGAAGAATAATTGTGAACACATAGTTTTAAATTTTATAGTTTTATTCATTGAAATTGAATATATATTGAATATATGATTTAGAACTTTTAAATAAATTTGCCAGTACAAAACACGTGCCACCAAGAATAAATTAATTGTACTATGCCCATTCGCACATATGTGAGTAATAACTTGGCAAAGTTTTCAACAACATCATCTTGCAAACCACACTCTTCTCTTATCAGACAATTTCTCACCATGTCATTCAAATTCAGCCCAGTAGCCCAGCAGTATTATAACGGTTTACACTTAGAGACTTCGAACTTTTTGAGGCGAATATAATATGTTAATTATAGCACGATTTAGGTCTAGCTCATATTATAGGGAACTTAGGGTTATTTGCAAATAATCAATTTAAGTTGAATAATATATATTTTTACAAGAAGGTAACTTCATTTGCCTCAATAATTAGAAAATTTACTTGAGCAAATATGCAAGTAAAAAAATTACTTTATCCTTACTCCAGTAAAGTTACAACTTGCTTAGGGTAGCACGGCTGCAACCTACTATTACAGGAGTTAAATGCTCGTCGTAAATTTTAAAGTACGCGATTAACCCGGGTTCGATCCCCGTCGTCACTAATGAAATCGTTAATTGTAATATTAAGTGCCGATTTACTATGTGATTGGTGGTGAATGAAAGCAATGTGACGACACCTGCATGTGAAGTTTGCCATGACGCTATGCGTGCGAGACAGTGCAGCCGAAAACTACTTGCCCTAAAATTTTCTGAGAAATCAGTCCTTCTCCAAGTAGTGGGACTTAGGCTGTAAATAGCCGATCTTTGCCATCGTCAAATGATCAGGTTAATGATTATTCAGTATTCCTTTTAGTCAAACAGTAATATTGCAGTGTCATGCTGAATTCCAGGAAAAATTAAAAAAACAATTCTTCAATTGCAACATTTTAAACTTCAACGACCATATTAAACCAAATAAACTCTGTACAAGAATATTATTAATATTATTTTGTTAATTATAGATAATATTTTTATTTATAGAAAATTTAAAAATATTTTGGGCAAAACTGAAACCTAAAAGTAGCAACTCTGGAAATTTCATGATTTTATTTCATTCTATTTTTAAACTATAATATTATTATAATGCTCTAGTAGTACATCACAGAATACATTTACCCTGATAGTACATGTACATAGCACAGAATACTGACAGAATACTATTACTCCTATCGGAGGTACATAGTCAGTAATCTATGATTATAATTCATACCTAGCCCGTCAGGGTAAATGTATTCTGTGATACCTAGGTACCTCCGTGATTAATACAAAATATGCAGTGAAAAAGCAATATAAATCATTGGGTGCGTTTGGCAGAAAAAAGCGCTAGCAAGCGCTTATAAGCGCTGAAATAGTTTTCGGCCAGGACACGATTACTACTTCAGTAGCGCTGACACAATCCGCCATTTTGCTTATTTAATTTGTTTGTTTTGAAGTAGAGTTTATGAGTTGTTTTGTGCAATATTAGTTTTAAGTAATATAATGACATGAATAAACATATACATGTTATTCAAAATTCATGATCGGTAAGTTTTTAATATGAATACTTTACAAACATATATTTAAATTAGGTTAGGTTCTCCGGTTAAAACTAACATCGTGTCCTGGAGGAAAATAGCTACTTACAATTTGACAGCGCTTACCACTTACGATCGCCATTTTGCTTACAAGCGCTTGCTAGCGCTTTTTTCTGCCAAACGCACCCAATGTGAAAAAGTGCACCGGTACCTACCTACCTCTGCCGCAGTGGCATCAGATTGCTACATATTTGTTGTTTAGTTTAATAATCTGCAAGTGGCATAACAGCTCCTGGCGTAGTGATAATAATTTGTAAGTATTATATTTAATATTTTAGCCCATGGTCTTAGAATAAGCCTATTAATTTGTTCTAGAGAAGTATAATCTTAAAGAGTAGCAATTTAAAATTACCGATAATGCTTTTTAGAAGTGAATAAATAACTCTAAAAAATGTATTATCCAAGATATATTATGGTGTGCGATGCACTGCTCCCAGTGTAACATGATGAAGTTTTAAACTTTTAAAAACTATTATTAGGTACATGGACAAGTCATGTCTTGTGTCTTTATGGTCGGTCGCCACACACGGTCACTTCAACTGATCAGTTCAAACTAAAACTGTTGATATTCTTCAGTGTTGCCGTTTTGTAAATGAAAAAAAATGCTAGACTTTGGCGATGATAATGCTAAAAAAGTGCTAAATCACACTTGAATATGCTAAAAAAAATGCCAGTTGCTAAGTCTTGTTTAAATGAATAAGAAATGAATATAAATTGCAAGTAGGTAGTGTAACTAAAAACGCAGTGCTATTTTAAAGTAAATTTAATCATCAAGATAAATCAAATAATATTTGTAGATCATCAATATCAGCTTCGTCGTGTACTTGTGCTTGTGTTGTTGAAGGGCCATCTTCAAAAGCGATAGTCATTGGCATCACAAGCGACTCTTTTATCCCTCTAATCTGTTTTAAAACATGTTCGGGAACGTTATAGGAATGACATTTTCCTGATCTTTTAAGGCCATATCTGATGTGTAGGATCGAGTTCAGAGTATGTAGTGACATACGATTTCTTAATTTTGTTTTTACAATATTCATTTGGCTGAATACTCGTTCTATCTCAGCATTCGAGTGTGGCAAAAAAAGAATAGATATGGCCAAAGAAGCTAACTCCGAAAATGGATTATTATCTGCCGAGTCTTTGTATTCATGAACCTCCGACCAAAATTCGACAGTTGAACATTTATTTTCCAATATGTTGAATATTTCTCCACTGTATAACTATACGTTAAATTTCATTGGCCTGGCAGCCGAATTCTTGTGCGAGTTCTATTATTGGTGGTTTTGTAGCTTTTAAAGTTTATTGTACAGAAATCATATTCATTGTTTGTAATATCTTTACATTTGTTGGCAACCTTGATCGCATTTCTTTTACAAGTTTAAGTGTAAACTGCTTACAGCGGTGCCGCAGATTACGTTCGGCTTCAGGTAAAAGTTCATATTCAGTCAGCTTCAGATCAAAACCATAGAGATGGGTCTAGAATTCTAGATAGCTTTCAAGATTTGTAGCTGTCAACACATCAATTCGCGCTGTTGGCAATATGATTCTTCTGGCGACTGATTCAACCAGTTCAACCAAATCATTCAGCAGTTTAGTCGGGTCTCGGTCGTTGCTTTCAAAATTTTTATTTACCCTTTGCACTTCATCTACATAGGCAAAAATATAGCAGCTACAGATGATTCACAGGATCGTTATACATAGAATAAAGCATTTCAGCCATATAGCAATTTTCTTTTTGTATGACAATTTCGAAATGCGTTTTTAATTCCAGCCATTGATCTATAACCCGGCGGACAGCAGGCTCAATAGATAACCATCGCGTACCGCATACCTGAGTTATTTTAAAGGTTCTTTTCCACAGTTAATGGATATGTTTCTCGGATTAAAAACTCAATATTTCTCGGAAGTGACTCCTCAGACGCATGTGTGATAGCTAATTGCAGGGAATGGCAAAGGTACCGCACCAAAACCAGATTTTCATTGCCAGTTTCAGTTTTTAATAAGCTGTGAGCACCGTTGTTGACACCAGTCATAGAACTAGCATTATCAGTTCCTATACCTATTAAGTTTTTCATATTTAGTTTAAGCTCTGCAAAAAGAGTCTTGAGGCCGTTTACTATAGCATCAGCTGTCCCGTTTTCTATGTCAACCAATCCTAAAAATGTCGTGATAATATTTTTATGTGAACTGTCATAATATAGGATTGATGTGCCGAGAATTTTTGTGACTGAGATGTCTGTGGATTCGTCAACCAGTATACTAAACTTATTATGGCCTATGTCTGCAACCAGTTCTGAAATAAAGTGTGGCGCCAATGCATATTTAATGATGTTGGTACATTTCGTTCGGTGTAATTTAATATCGGAAAATGTTTTTTACACATTTCGGACAAGTGGTCCACTGTTAAAGTAGATGCATGTTCACTTATAAATAACGCAAGTGAACACTCTGCTCTTTGGGTATCTAGTTGAATATGCACCTTAGGAAAATCAATTTTTTTTTACTTTTTTTCGGCACAACATGTTTTGCATGTTTTGATGTACCAATGTGTTGTTTTAAACAGGATACTTTGGCTATAATGTTGCACAAACAGTATTTTCAGTAAGCTTTGGTCGAATCTTCTTTAGTTCGTGTAAGCCATTGTTTAAACTCACTCATCTTCTCCCATTCTTCTCGATAATGTTGTTCATATTTTGGAGGCATATTATCCCTCCAAAGTCAATTGTAAACTACTTTTAAAGCACACACACAAAACAAAATCACAAACGTTTAATTTTAAAGCTATTACAAGTATCGGTACTTGCACTTGTTGAGTAATGGTCCGAATGCGAATGAATCAAAATATTACACATTGCTTACTCGAAAAATAAACAAAATCTTTCACTATTCGGGAAAGTCCCCAAATCATAATAGAGTTGCCATAATAATCAATCACAGTAGCAATTTAAAATTTTTGTCTATGGGTTTAGTTCAATCTTTTGCACAGAGTAAATATTGAGTGAACAGTGAGATATGGCAGTGAGTGTAAACAATTTGTCTATCCCATAAAAAGAATTGAAATCACTAGTACGTAAAATTCAAAAAATGCTAAAATATGCAATATGCTAAAGCCAATTGTTTCATGCCAACAGGTTTAAAAATATGCCAAATTTAGCATTAAAAATGCCACATCGGCAACACTGATATTCTTTAATATTGGATTTTCGATATATCGATAAATAAACATATTATATAAAACTTCGATATTGATATGTTTATAATAATTGATATATTGAAAATTCGATATCTTAAAAAGTATCAACAGTTTTCTTTTGAACTGATCAGTTGAACTGACTGTGTGTGGTGTACATTGGAGTTCGAGTAGTTTTTGTAGTAGTTTTATAAAATAATAATAGAATTATTTTGTCTACTTACCTATATTTTTAAACCTAAAATGTTGATCAAAACTAGAAAATCTTGTCATTATCAAAGTAAATAGAGAAATTTGAGTCATTACATTATAGCAACATGACGCTCCAAAGCATGTAGGTGGACAGACACATGCCTTAAAATATTTTTATTATTAAGTATCTAAGCTCAAACTCAAATATTTTATTGACTTCATGTGGTTACATAAATAGTTCCTATATTAGATATATTAGAGCCAAACATGAGCCCTGATAGGGCGTAGCAATATTATATTATATTATGTTTTATATAACTTTAATTTAGAAGGATGAATTTAATTTTATTTACTTAAACTAAACATTACTTTTAGGTTTAATAAACATTTGCAGTATTTACAAGGATATTAAAGAGGTATACATAATCAAATTAAACAATTATTATTTTTCACTGAAAAACTCTGACAATGAATAGAAACTTTTTTCAATTAAATATTTTTTAAGCTCTCTTTAAAATTTATACAATGATTTTTCTTTTTGACATTTGGGAATTTTATTATAAATTTTTACACACATACCATAGGGTCCTGATTTGACTGTTTATAATTTTGTGATAGGTGGAGCTAATTTTTAATAGGACGTAAAAAATGAGGCCGGGAGTATATTGAAAAAGGGTGCATATTCTTTTTAACAAATGTGCATACCTCTACTATATATATAGATGTAAGTGTTAATATTTTTAATGAAATAAAGTAGGGTTTACAGCTGTCATGTGCTATCTATGTTTGTAATTATGCGGACAAGCATTTAGACAAGTAGAATTTTATCTGTTGAATCAGCACTTAAACTGCAATAAACAATTTCATTGGTTCATCTTATTTTTTCTTATTTTTACTACTCACGAAATAATTAATTTAATGGATTTTATCCCACTTAATTTTAGCTTTTTTAATTCTTGAAGGTTTGGGCACTTTAGTTCAGAGCACTTTACAATATAGGACTAAAAATCGATAAAAACCTGTGTTAAAGAATATATTGCTGATGTGACGCACCTATGCTTCAGGAAGTTTGCAGTATGCAACATGTCCAGGATTGTTCCAACAATTTAATCAAATTTGACAGATCACACAAATCCATTTTAAAAGAACACTGATTCCTACTAAGAATAATTCACTAGGATAACATCTAAAATTCTATTGAGAAGATGGCTGGGTGCTGCAAGACTTAGATATTGTAAGCTCTTTCTTCATAGATTGAACAAAAAATTAATTATTTAAAGTTAAAGGTAGCCTTTGTTAACTATGAAATCAAGACGTGAAACACTGCAGTTCCCCCGTGACCATGGGTGCTGTAAAATGCTCCACATAAAATCCGCTAAATTAGTTTGTTTTCTATTTTCATTCATTTTTTATGATGTAAATATATTAGAGGCAAGAGCGTTACCACCTAATTTTTGACATTTATAAACATAAAGTTTTAAAAACACAGATTTGATGGATGATTGTGACATATTTTTCAATCTTAATTACTCATACATATTTTTTTGATTGTTCTATATTTCATATGCGATGGAGAATCTTTGTAGGTGTGTAAGAGGTGATGGTGGAAAACTAAAACAGTAGATGGTCAGCTACATCGTCCTCTGCAGTTGCCAACCCACTTGCTAAGAGGCAAAGTAACTATGGCAGATACGAGGCAACATATGGGGGAAGCTTATGCATAGCGGTGAACATTTGATGGGCTGTAATGATGAAATTAATAATGAATATTTCATCTTTTGGACAAGCAGTTTGACGAGGGTATAAGCAACATTGTTAAATGCTTTTATTGTAGTCATGTTAGGGACAAGCTTTGTTTTCAGATTCTGAACACATTTTCCATAGTAGGTTTCGGCCTGTCTTCATAAATAATTTTTCTGTTAAAAAAATGTAGGCAACAATATTTTATCACTATTATATTGAATCTCATTTTTGTCTTCGAGTTTCGGTTAAACTTTCCAATATGGACCATTGATATATGAGGTTTTAGGGGAGGGGGGAAGGGCTACCCCCTGTGCCATCCCCCAGGATTATGGAGAGAACCCCATGGTTATGGAGATATTCATGGTTAAAGTTAAGGTTAGAATAGCGCTATTTAGTTATTAGAATGATTTTAATCTGATATTTTCTTACCTTACTATTATCTTGTTTTACTTTATTATATTATTTATTATTATTCTCGTTTCCGTATGTCTAATGAAATGGAGGGTGGGGGGACATAGGGGAGGAGGGGTAAAATGAACTAGATTAAATGAAGAAAAGGGTGGGGCTTATGGGAGAAGGGTGTGGTAGTAGCAGGGAAGTGAGGTGGGGGGGGGGTTAGAAGCGGGGGAGTCGTGCTTCGGCGCTTCGGCGCTGTGGGATGAGCAGTCCCTCTGCCCTAGCGTAGGAAAGCGCGGCACCTGAGCCCGCCTTCGCAGCTTCGGCTTTTTGGTCTCCTTCGGCGACCAGTCTCAGGTCTCGGTGCCTGCGCTTACCTACGGCGGGTGGGCACTGCTCTCCCTCCTTTTTTTTTGCGCCCGAAGCAAATAAGGGCAACCCTTCGGTAACGGGGGAATGAGGTGGAGAACGCTCATAGCCTACCACGCAGCCTTTACGTAGTATGTGAAGACTTTTAGCTACTAAACTCCACCTTTTGGGATTGGCTTACCGATCTGACAAGAGATCTTTAAGCCGTAAACGGACGCGACCATCTTTGGCAGTAAGGAGGGCGCATCTCTCCCTCCGCGCCTCCGAGCTCTTATATACACTCTAGGGGTAGGGCAGACAAGACCAGGTGGATAGTGGGGTGCCGTGATTCGGTTTTGGGTACTTTTTGGATATTAAATAAGTTAACACTTATTGTAGTAAGAATGAGATAATACAGAAAGTTGCAAATAATGAAATACAAGTACTATGGTGGAACTAAAATAGAGTGAACTTTATTTTATTTTATATACATATTTAATTGTACTTATCAGCTCTTCATGCGCATCTAAATGGTTGTCATAATTTTTCGTCTCCACAAGTACTCGCACAACCAATCCGTAAAATTATGCTTGTTTTTTTTTTTTCGTTTTAAGCAGTAAGCAGTGTAAAAACTTTCAATACCAAGTATTTTTGTACTCGATACACTTTTTACGAATAACAAATTTTTAGCTAAATTATCAGCTATTTCCCACAGTAGCCAATCAATCCAAGCCAATACAATGTTCAACCCTTTTTAATGAAAATAGTACACAGACTTTCTAATACCTGTGATTCAGATGAGTCAGGGGGAGAGTTCAAATTTAAAATAATCCTATATTTAGGGATCCAAACTGCAGACCCTACTAATCCATCGTCACTTAACTTTGAAGCATCGGTGTACATAGTTAACCAATCATGCCAATTTTGGAAGAGGAGCATATTTGTTATTAGGTAGGGTTTGTTACAAAGGTAGGTATGAAATGTACCTACCTTTGTTATTAAAAAGTAAATTTTCCTTTTTTTATTTAAAGTTACACAAATGACACAAATGAAGACTTTTTTCCCTACTATCAATACCGTATGTCATCAATATTGATACTTCTGTCTAGTGTCCATCACTACCTTCCTAGAAGCAAAAGTGGCCACGCACGGATTTGACTGCCAATTTGATCGATTACAGCGTGTTGTCTCTTTCTATCGCACTATTGAGTGTATTTGATGATAGAGTAGTAGGGACTAAGTAAAAGGCACCGAAACCAAATTAGAAGTTTTTGGAATTTTTGTCTGTCTGTCCGTTTTTCTGGCTTTCTGTCTGTCTGTCTGTGTATTTAAGATACACGCAAAAACTACTGGACCGATATCCTTGAAAATTTCTATGTAGGTGGCCAACTTATGCGCTAATTTTTATCTTACTACTGAACTTCAAAAAAGAATGTTAAGTATTTGCCTTCCATTAGATGTTTTCTATTATATTATATGATTTTGTTAGTTACATCTATCATCATCATTACAGCGCTTCACAAGTCCACTGCTGAACATAGGCGTCTCCCACAAGTAATGCCACAAAGCACGGTCCTGAGCCACCTGCATCCTTCGACTTCCTGCATATCTTACCAGGTCGTCACTCCATCTTGTGGGGGGTCGCCCTACACTACGCCTACCGTGTGACATGGACATTAAACATGATCTTTGTTTTGTCCATGTTCATCTTAAGACCTATCCGTTGGGAGGCACTATTGAGGTCATTGAGCTTAGTGCTTAGGTCCTCCAGCGGTTCTGCCATAAGGACTATATCGTCGGCAAATCGAAGGTGAGTGATGTACTCGCCATTGATGTTAATACCGTATCCTTTTCAATCCAGTAGCTTGAAAACGTCTTCCAATGCAGCGGTGAAGAGTTTCGAAGATATTACGTCACCCTGTCTTACACCTCTCTGCAGTTGGATAGGTTTCGAACTCTGGTTCGGTACTCGGATAGCTATTGTAGCCCTACTGTACAAACATATCAGCACTTCGATATACCAACAGTCAACTTGGCACCGCTGAAGGGACTGTAGCACCGCCCAAATTTCGACGGAATCAAAGGCTTTCTCATAGTCCACATACGCCAGGCAAAGTGGTAGATTGTACTCTTGGGTCTTTCGTAAGATCTGCCGCAGGGTATGTATGTGGTCTATGGTACTGAAGCCTTTTCGGAAACCGGCTTGTTCGGGAGGCTGGAAGTCGTCGAGTCTGCGTGTGAGACGGTTCGAATGACTCTCGAAAAAAAACAAGACCACCGCACTTCTGCTCCACGCCTCCCGAGTAGTGCCACCATGGAGGACGGAATTGAAGAGCTTCTGAAGGACTTCAAGTATCGGTGTTCCACCCGCTTTCAGAAGCTCCGCTGTAATTCCATCCTCACCTGGGGCCCTGCCGTTTTTAAGGTGCTGGAGAGCCATTCTAATCTCGCTTAGACTGACGTCCGGGATATCATCGGAATAGTGTCGGATAAGACTTGCTCTTGGATCTTTACACACACTTGCGTGTGGCTCGAACAATGATGTGTACAGCTGCCCATAGAACCTCTTAATCTCATTCAAATCTCAGGTGTCCCGAAAACGATGCTGCCACACTCAGTCTTCAGCCTTGACAGTTGGCTCTTTATGGCAGACAGATCTCTGGAAAAGACTTTGGAGCCCTGGTTCCGCTCGATCGCTTCTTTAATACGAACAGTATTAAAGTTGCGTAAGTCTCGCCGCATGCATTTGGAGATCTGTCTGTTCAGTTGCCTGTATGCTGTCAAATCTGTTGACGATTGCAGCCCCATCTCCCGTCTAACAGCCATGAGATTAAGAGTGTGATCGGAGAGTTTTTGTGTTCTTCTGCTACGGGTCTTGCAGAACTTAGCTCCGACCGCATGGACAGTTTCCACGAGCTTGTCATTCATATCGTCCACTGCATTGCAATCTTCTAGGCTCGGTTTCGGGATTCTGGATTAGAGCACGAGGGGGACGGAGCGTTGACTTCATTAGACGAGACCTTTCCAACTTAACGTTTAGGTTCAGTGTGCCTCTAACCTTTCTGTGATCGCGGCCAGTTTTTACCCTTGCGATCACTGAGACATCACTGAACAGTTGGCGTCTGGTCGTCATAATGAAGTCAATCTCATTTTTTGTCGAACCGTCGGGGCTCGACCAGGTCCACTTCCTGTGTGGCCGCTTCTGGAAGAAAGAGTTCATCATAAAGAGTCCCTCTTTCTTCATAAAGTCGGCCAGCTGCTGGCCCCTTCGGTTTCGTTGCCCTACTCCAAATTTCCCTAACTTCCGCTCACCGTTTTCTCTTGTGCCTAGTTTTGCGTTGAAGTCTTCCATCAACACCGTGTGGTGGGCTTTGGAGGAATGCATGGCTTTGGAAATATCCTCATACATTTCCTCCACCTCCTCATCGGGACGTGCCGAGGTTGGTGCGTAAACCTGTATGACCTTCAGCGAATACCGTTTGGTGATTCTGAGTATCAGGTACGCGACCCTCGTCGACACACTCCCAATCTTTACAACGTTGTTGACGAGAGACTTGTGGACGATAAATCCGACACCTCCTTGGGACAGATGGTCGCCCTCCCGGTGATAGAACAAGTTGCTGGATTCAAGAATCACCGTGTCCTCCCCCTCTCTTCGGACCTCGGATAATCCTATAATATTCCAGCGCAACTTGTCTATCTCTTCTTCCAGCTCCAGGATCTTCTCGTCAGTACTCAGGGTGCGTGCGTTAAATGTTGCCAGGTCAAGTCGTCGTAGTTGGCAACCGAACCTCCACCGGAGATTCTTAGCACCCCCTGCCCCGCCGCCGTTACCGTGGTCGCCACCAGTGGCGAAGCTAGGGTTCCAAACTAGGGCAAGCCCAAGATATGGTTTTATTGTTTTTAGCAGTTTAATAAAAATATTGAGCTGTCTCCACTCTTTAGTTTCATATTCAGTGCTGTCAAGGACGTGTTTAACAAAGCACACAGAAAACATACTACCGCTAGATAGATGGTATGACATAATATGCAATTGCACACCTTCGGTGGTTTTGAAAGGAGCCGTTTGGGTTTGCTTGAGATATTTACAAACAATACAATACATGAACAAAAGAAAAGCATGAACGAAGTACAAACAAACTATGTACAAAGTTAAAAAAGGGACGCCTGGCAGATGTGAAACCTCGAAATTATTTTGTTTAAGTTATATGCATAAAAGAACAGATAACGACAGGAATTAGATAGTTATAATGAGAGGATAAAGCTTTGCTAATTTTTTACCATAAAATAATGACTATTTATTATATAATTATTCATTTTCAATTCATAATAAACCGTACAAAATAATATTTTTAAACTCATATTATGGTAATATAAATTAGCCGATAGCGTATTTGTGCCCTCTAGCGTAATCTTTATGTAACATCGTGAGAATCAACCAATTTTCGTTCGATAAAATGACTACCTATAGAATTAAGTAGATGGCGCTATTAAAATTTTATATACTGGAAATAACTAAAGGGAGTATTCTTTAAAAATCTCAATACATTCCTCTGTATTATTTTGATTTATTTCATTAAAATTTGGGCTTCACGTAAAAAAAAGATTGTAACACTTATTTCCTATAAAATTAAACCTAGGTGTCTCATATTTTATGCTGGTGTCCAAATTGATATTTTTAATTCGTATGGTAATATAAATATTGATTTATTAAACCTTTAAATACGCCTGACTTAAACTTTAATACTAAAGAGTCCTGTACCTATATTTAAAGTATGAAGAAATGTTTATTGAATATTAAATTTCATTTTTAAACATCGTACCTTTTCCTCGCCGATTAGCACTTCAACACACTTATATTCATCACAATGAACACTATTATCCTCCCATTTTCACTGAAAATCTTCGAAAAAGCATAAATTTTTAACAAACACAACAAAAACAAACATAAACATTGAAATGTGAAGTGAACTTGCATACGAATGGCCCGCACCCCATTCGCTAGTCGCTAATGCACTCCTAAACAACTTTATAGCAAAGCCAGGCTTGTGGCTCAATAGTAATTGCTATATAAACATTTCGTAGTTATATTTCATTCTAGAATATTTTGCCATAGGTTAGAAAGAGAGCGATCGTCTTCTTGAAAGCCCCGTAAAAAGCCAACGCGAGCGAGGGAGACAACTAATCGCTCTATTAAAACTCACTTTTTATGACAGCAGCAGTATCGCTTTATACAAAGGTACTCTGTGAGTATCGCTTAGGCAATACGAGGTCATCGGTCGACATGTGTCGAACAGTGGAGTGCGTGGGAAAATTGAAATAATTTGAAACAGTTAATGAGTTATTTTATTAGTTGATATTATTGATTGATATTTATTTATTGATTCAGTTTTAATAAGGCAAGCCCGGCTTTTCGGCTTTTATAGAAGCTTCGCCACTGGTCGCCACCGTAGCCAGGAATAGCGGGGCCGCCGGGGACTGAGGGCCGTCTATTCGTGTAATTCTTCATGGGGGTATATTGCCATAGTTGCCAGGCTTGGCGAGCGGGTTTGCAAACGCAGTTTTTTTTGTTTTACAGTTGTTGTTATCAGGAAGATGCTGCTGTCCATCTCCTGCCTGTTTCCCTCTGTCGCCTCTTACGACACCCACTGGAAGATATGGGGTAGTGGATATTCTTAACCGCCACTACACGATAGTTACATCTATACATACCAGTTCTGGCGCACTGAGTCACAAGTACGACGTTCGTCGACTCACGATCCTAAAAAAAAAAAAAAGGTTTTGGCATGCTCTGATCACGAATCTGCGGTCCATTTTTGCGTAGGATGCACGGTTCCGGAGATGTGCAGATCAATTAACTCTTATCTAATTGATATCCGCTACGGGCCTCAACCGTCATTAGCGCTCCATTGTCCTTATCTACTTATCTGTTGTTGATTGACTACCGTCATTATCTACTATTCGTCAGCGTGTGGGTCGGCTTATGCTATTGTATTATACTCCTTATTTCCTATCTACAACACTAATCTGAATCATCAATAAAACACATTACCTAATTTTGTTAAAAATTTTATTTGTAAAATACAAAATCTTATTACTTATTATCTATAAAATAGGAGCGAAACATCTCATCCACTAACATATCGTTGTACAATGTGTTCTCTGTAAATATACTCTTAAAACTATGCATTGAACATCCCTGAAACTTATATAGCAAATACATTAAGCAATATTCGGCACAAACTGAAGTCCTATCAACATTCCAGTTCCATCTTTTACAATTTCGTACAGGTGCCCGTCCATATGAATCAAAATATTCACCGACGTCATTCGTATCGATATATAAAGCTACCCAATGTGACCCTGGTTTATCATCTGTACCCAAATTGCATATTACCTAGTCAGGTCATAAATTCTATCACAGGTTTAATATAAAATAATTGAAACGAGTTTATTCATTATGTAACTATTTATATACCAAAATGAACTTAACAAAACATAGATTCTTATGACACTATAGTTTATTCAAAATGACCTCTGTAATTTTGAATACAGGCCTTCAAACTGCGCGGCCAGTCGTCTATCGCAGCCCGAACGAGGTCCATGTCATATCGGCGGCTGCCTTAATCAAGGATGTCTTGAGTGACTCCAAATGGGGATGAGGCTTTGAGCACGCCCTTTCCTCCAAGTGTTGCCATATCTTGTAATCTAACGGATTCAAATCTGGACTGGTCTTTGTGTCGGATGAAGTCGATTTCACGCGCCGCCAGCCAGTCTTTTTTCTTTTGTTTTTAAAGAACGTTACCTCCACACTAGGTTTTTCTCCTGTATCGTGGGGGCAGTTTACAAACACAAATTTCACAAGGACAAACATCCAAACTCGGAACAATTACTTGTAGGTCGTACAAATACTTGTTCCGTGCGGGATTCGAACCCACGACCCCCAAGCGCATCCACTCATATCAATATCGGCGGCTGCCTTAATCAAGGATGTCTTGAGTGACTCCAAATTGGGATGAGGCTTTGAGCACGCCCTTTCCTCCAAGTGTTGCCATATCTTGTAATCTAACGGATTCAAATCTGGACTGGTCTTTGTGTCGGATGAAGTCGATTTCACGCGCCGCCAGCCAGTCTTTTTTTTTGTTTTTAAAGAACGTTACCTCCACACTAGGTTTTTCTCCTGTATCGTGGGGGCAGTTTACAAACACAAATTTCACAAGGACAAACATACAAACTCGGAACAATTACTTGTAGGTCGTACAAATACTTGTTCCGTGCGGGATTCGAACCCGCGACCCCCAAGCGCAGCCACTCATTGCTAAGCCACTACGCCACGGAGCTGTCAAAAGTCTTGTGTGCTCTTCGCTCTATGAGCTGACGCCGAATCTTGTTGGAATACCCAGTGCCTGTTATTGAACATGGTAAGAGAAACAGGTTACACAAGGTTCGTCAGGACTGTATTTTGATACACAACTGCATTCGTTTTTAAACCTTTCTCACAAAAATGTACCTCTGTTAAGCCCCAATAAGAAACTCCCAACCACACCATGAGCGAGGATGGAAAATGACCCCGTTGGACACGCGGGATACGGTTGCTCGCTTCTTCACTACTGTATGCGTACACCTTATCATTTTGTTTGTTGTAGCTCTCTTCTACGGTAAAAATTTTTTTATCCGAAAAAAGAATTTCCCGATATTTTTTCCCGCGTACCGCTTCAACAAAGCGCGGCATCTCTTCAGTCTCAGATCCATTAGACGAGCACTCAAACGATGTCCTGTTTTTCTTCGATATGCCCGAAGCCCTAAGTCTTCATTTAACGCCGTGGTTCTGCTTAACCCCATCTGAAGGGCCAACAGTTTCTGCTTAGGTTTGGGATTTCTTTGAATTCGCACCTTTACAGATTTTATCACTGCTGGAGTCCTAACAAATCGAGGGCGACCACTTCTTGACCTGTCATCTACACTAGAGTCTTCATTGTATCGTTTGATGGTACGATAAACGAATCTTTTGGTTATATTCAAATTTTTCAGTATATCAAAAAATTTAATTGGCGCGTAATCGCAACTGCAACACGGTCTTTTTTAAGCGTCCACTCCATATGTAAAAATGAGTAAAATTCTAAAAAGTATACAGTTTTATTTTCATGAATAATTCGAATTCAATAAACTTTTTTGTGGCCAGCATTCTAAAAGAAAAGTTTTTACTGTGTGACAATACTTATGACCTGACTAGGTATATACGTTGGTACGTGGGTGTACATGGACAGTCTGTTAGCAGCATAAACATTATTTTCTAGACTGGGGTGAATCTTTTTCAGATGTTGTTGTACATCTAGTGTATCCATGATATTACTGCTATTAGTAGATTACTACAGTACAATCTACTCAATGACTAACATAGGAATGATCAATTATGTGATTTCTAAATATTAAATTGCATTTTTTCTGTTATACAAAACCTATTTGAGTCATCAATACACTGAATAAGACGCAACACGAAGAATGTGAGATAAGGTTGTTGACGCATAAAGTTATTATCAATTCTACTGTAGAAATTCTTTAGATTAGAATTATTACTTACTGGTACTATATAAGGCCAAGCAACTGCAGTCATGGAGTTAGTGTATGGTCGTTTGACCGCAGTGGATCTATCAATAACACATTTGTGTTACTTCAACCCATCAAAGGCCATAGATGTAAGTGTTTAATCTATTGACAAACTTACTTTTCTTTCTACGTGTGTATGATTTTGAACGACAGGCCTGTGGTGTGGCCAGTGGTTAGTGACCCTGACTGTTATGCCGGAGGTCGTGGGTTCGATTCCCACCCAGGACAAATGTTTGTGTGATGAGCTCGATCATTTGTTCTGTGTCTGGGTGTAATTTATCTATAATATTTATGTATTTAGAAATATATAAGTATGTTTATCAGTTGTCTAGTACCCATAACACAAGCTCTGCTTAGCTTGGGACTAGATGGCGTTGTGTGATAGTTGTGGAATATTATTATTATTATTATTATTATTTAGTGTTAACAAATTATATTTAAATATTTTGTGTGTGTATATGATTAAGCCGTGGTAGCTCAGATGGTTAGCGCAAGCTGTAAATTTTACAGTACGTAACGCGGGTTCGATCCCCGCCGACACCAATTAAATTGTTAATTGCAATTTTAAGTGTTTATTCTATTGACACACTAACTTTTATTTCTGTTATTTTCTTACGTGTGTATGATTTAGTGTTAACAAATTATATTTAAATATTGTGTGTGTATATGATTAAGCCGTGGTAGCTCAGATGGTTAGCGCAAGCTGTAAATTTTACAATACGCGACCCAGGTTCGAACCCCGCCGACACCACTTAAATTGTTAATTGCAATTTTAAGTGTTTATTCTATTGACACACTTACTTTTCTTTCTGTTATTTTCTTACGTGTGTATGATTTAGTGTTAAGAAATTATATTTAAATATTGTGTGTATATGATTAAGCTGTGGTAGCTCAGATGGTTAGTGCAAGCTGTAAATTTTACAGTACGTAACGCGGGTTCGATCCCCGCCGACACCACTTAAATTGTTAATTGCAATTTTAAGCGCTGATTTACCACGTGCTCGGTGGTGAAGGAAAACATCGTGAGGAAACCTGCATGTCTGAGAAAATTTCGAAGGCATGTGAAGTTCGCCAACACGCATTGAGACCGCGCCGCGGACATTTCCTAGCCATAAATACAAAGACAATAGCAGAAAGTAAAAAGTTAAAAAATACTTTTTTTACAATGACAGTCATTAGTTGATCATTAGTGAATGTGATTCTGTTTTCTTAAATTACAGGAAGAAAAGAGCAGAAGGAAGAAATGGGAAGTAATGAAGAATGAATTGTTATGTGAAGTTTGTTGGAACAAACATATTTTAGTCACGTGTAAATACTTTTAACATTTTGGTTCAAAATGACACAAAATCTAAAAAATATTAGATACATCATCGACATGGACGGATTTTACATAACATATTCTCATAAACATTTTCAATGTAGAGAAATGGCTATTCTAGACGTAAAACTATCTAATAAAAATGATTCGTTTATCGATCATTATTTGTTTCGGCCAAGTTATCCTTTCAATTATTTGTCGCCAAAAGACAAAAAAACTGTTCGTTATTTTTCGTTTTCGTTCGTTGTGAAATACACGTGCACGGCATTCCACATTTTGATGTGACCGAAGAATTAAAATGTGCCTACAAACAAGAGAACATCATTCCCATACTAAATTGGTATATTAGAAATTTGTGCAAAGACGAAGTGATCGCATACAAAGGTGGTTAAACAGAAAAACAATTTTTAAAAATGTTGACGACGAATGATAGAATTTTTAATATTGAAGAATACAAATGTCCAAAATACAATGATTTGGTAAATGTCATAAATTTAAACAAACGTTATGTGTGTAATAATCATATATTTGCAAAAAATAAACACAAAATTTTACATTGTTCTTGTGACGAAGTCTGGGTTTTTTACAAGTGGTTATTACTTGAAAATAAAATTTTAAATTAAACATAAATTTTGTTTGATTTCCCAAAAACATTAGTTATAGTATACTATATAATACAAAATTGGTTCAACAGAAAAACAATTTTTAAAAATGTTGACGACGAATGATAGAATTTTTAATATTAAAGAATACAAATGTCCAAATTACAATGATTTGGTAAATGTCATAAATTTAAATAAACGTTATGTGTGTAATAATCATATATTTGCAAAAATAATCACAAAATTTTACATTGTTCTTGTGACGAAGTGTGGGTTTCTTTACAAGTGTTTATTGCTTGAAAATAAAATTTTAAATTAATCATAAATTTTCTTTGATTTCCCAAAAACATTAGTTATAGTATACTATATAATACAAAATTGGTTCAACAGAAAAACAATTTTTAAAAATGTTGAAGACGAATGATAGAATTTTTAATATTAAAGAATACAAATGTTCAAAATACAATGATTTGGTAAAAGTCATAAATTTAAACAAACCTTATGTGTGTAATAATCATATATTTGCAAAAAATAAACACAAAATTTTACATTGTTCTTGTGACGAAGTGTGGGTTTCTTTACAAGTGGTTATTACTTGAAAATAAAATTCTAAATTAATCATAAATTTTGTTTGATTTCCCAAAAACATTAGTTATAGTATACTATATAATACAAAATTGGTACAACAGAAAAACAATTTTTAAAAATATTGACGACGAATGATAGAATTTTTAATATTAAAGAATACAAATGTCCAAATTACAATGATTTGGTAAATGTCATAAAGTTAAATAAACGTTATGTGTGTAATAATCATATATTTGCAAAAATAATCACAAAATTTTACATTGTTCTTGTGACGAAGTGTGGGTTTCTTTACAAGTGTTTATTGCTTGAAAATAAAATTTTAAATTAATCATAAATTTTCTTTGATTTCCCAAAAACATTAGTTATAGTATACTATATAATACAAAATTGGTTCAACAGAAAAACAATTTTTAAAAATGTTGAAGACGAATGATAGAATTTTTAATATTAAAGAATACAAATGTTCAAAATACAATGATTTGGTAAAAGTCATAAATTTAAACAAACCTTATGTGTGTAATAATCATATATTTGCAAAAAATAATCACAAAATTTTACATGGTTCTTGTGACGAAGTGTGGGTTTTTACAAGTGGTTATTGCTTGAAAATAAAATTTTAAATTAATCATAAATTTTGTTTGAATTGTTTACACCAACACTTTCATTTTTTATTTTTCACCTTAGAACTTTAGACGTGTAATGTTTCACTTTATACATCCGTGTACTGCTATTGTGGCAGGACCAAGTGTATGTGGGAAGTCAAATTTTGTAACAAATTTCATAAAAACTATCATTCGTCGTCAACAATTTTAAAAATTGTTTTTCTGTTGAACCAATTTTGTATTATATAGTATACTATAACTAATGTTTTTGGGAAATCAAAGAAAATTTATGATTAATTTAAAATTTTATTTTCAAGTAATAACCACTTGTAAAAAACCCAGACTTCGTCACAAGAACAATGTAAAATTTTGTGTTTATTTTTTGCAAATATATGATTATTACACACATAACGTTTGTTTAAATTTATGGCATTTACCAAATCATTGTATTTTGGACATTTGTATTCTTCAATATTAAAAATTCTATCATTCGTCGTCAACATTTTTAAAAATTGTTTTTCTGTTTAACCACCTTTGTATGCGATCACTTCGTCTTTGCACAAATTTCTAATATACCAATTTAGTATGGGAATGATGTTCTCTTGTTTGTAGGCACATTTTAATTCTTCGGTCACATCAAAATGTGGAATGCCGTGCACGTGTATTTCACAACGAACGAAAACGAAAAATAACGAACAGTTTTTTTGTCTTTTGGCGACAAATAATTGAAAGGATAACTTGGCCGAAACAAATAATGATCGATAAACGAATCATTTTTATTAGATAGTTTTACGTCTAGAATAGCCATTTCTCTACATTGAAAATGTTTATGAGGATATGTTATGTAAAATCCGTCCATGTCGATGATGTATCTAATATTTTTTAGATTTTGTGTCATTTTGAACCAAAATGTTAAAAGTATTTACACGTGACTAAAATATGTTTGTTCCAACAAACTTCACATAACAATTCATTCTTCATTACTTCCCATCATCCCATTTCTTCCTTCTGCTCTTTTCTTCCTGTAATTTAAGAAAACAGAATCACATTCACTAATGATCAACTAATGACTGTCATTGTAAAAAAAGTATTTTTTAACTTTTTACTTTCTGCTATTGTCTTTGTATTTATGGCTAGGAAATGTCCGCGGCGCGGTCTCAATGCGTGTTGGCGAACTTCACATGCCTTCGAAATTTTCTCAGACATGCAGGTTTCCTCACGATGTTTTCCTTCACCGCCGAGCACGTGGTAAATCAGCGCTTAAAATTGCAATTAACAATTTAAGTGGTGTCGGCGGGGATCGAACCCGCGTTACGTACTGTAAAATTTACAGCTTGCACTAACCATCTGAGCTACCACAGCTTAATCATATACACACAATATTTAAATATAATTTCTTAACACTAAATCATACACACGTAAGAAAATAACAGAAAGAAAAGTAAGTGTGTCAATAGAATAAACACTTAAAATTGCAATTAACAATTTAAGTGGTGTCGGCGGGGTTCGAACCTGGGTCGCGTATTGTAAAATTTACAGCTTGCGCTAACCATCTGAGCTACCACGGCTTAATCATATACACACACAATATTTAAATATAATTTGTTAACACTAAATCATACACACGTAAGAAAATAACAGAAATAAAAGTTAGTGTGTCAATAGAATAAACACTTAAAATTGCAATTAACAATTTAATTGGTGTCGGCGGGGATCGAACCCGCGTTACGTACTGTAAAATTTACAGCTTGCGCTAACCATCTGAGCTACCACGGCTTAATCATATACACACACAAAATATTTAAATATAATTTGTTAACACTAAATAATAATAATAATAATAATAATATTCCACAACTATCACACAACGCCATCTAGTCCCAAGCTAAGCAGAGCTTGTGTTATGGGTACTAGACAACTGATAAACATACTTATATATTTCTAAATACATAAATATTATAGATAAATTACACCCAGACACAGAACAAATGATCGAGCTCATCACACAAACATTTGTCCTGGGTGGGAATCGATCCCACGACCTCCGGCATAACAGTCAGGGTCACTAACCACTAGACCAACAGGCCTGTCGTTCAAAATCATACACACGTAGAAAGAAAAGTAAGTTTGTCAATAGATTAAACACTTACATCTATGGCCTTTGATGGGTTGAAGTAACACAAATGTGTTATTGATAGATACACTGCGGTCAAACGACCATACACTAACTCCATGACTGCAGTTGCTTGGTCTTATATAGTACCAGTAAGTAATAATTCTAATCTAAAGAATTTCTACAGTAGAATTGATAATAACTTTATGCGTCAACAACCTTATCTCACATTCTTCGTGTTGCGTCTTATTCAGTGTATTGATGACTCAAATAGGTTTTGTATAACAGAAAAAATGCAATTTAATATTTAGAAATCACATAATTGATCATTCCTATGTTAGTCATTGAGTAGATTGTACTGTAGTAATCTACTAATAGCAGTAATATCATGGATACACTAGATGTACAACAACATCTGAAAAAGATTCACCCCAGTCTAGAAAATAATGTTTATGCTGCTAACAGACTGTCCATGTACACCCACGTACCAACGTATATACCTAGTCAGGTCATAAGTATTGTCACACAGTAAAAACTTTTCTTTTAGAATGCTGGCCACAAAAAAGTTTATTGAATTCGAATTATTCATGAAAATAAAACTGTATACTTTTTAGAATTTTACTCATTTTTACATATGGAGTGGACGCTTAAAAAAGACCGTGTTGCAGTTGCGATTACGCGCCAATTAAATTTTTTGATATACTGAAAAATTTGAATATAACCAAAAGATTCGTTTATCGTACCATCAAACGATACAATGAAGACTCTAGTGTAGATGACAGGTCAAGAAGTGGTCGCCCTCGATTTGTTAGGACTCCAGCAGTGATAAAAGCTGTAAAGGTGCGAATTCAAAGAAATCCCAAACCTAAGCAGAAACTGTTGGCCCTTCAGATGGGGTTAAGCAGAACCACGGCGTTAAATGAAGACTTAGGGCTTCGGGCATATCGAAGAAAAACAGGACATCGTTTGAGTGCTCGTCTAATGGATCTGAGACTGAAGAGATGCCGCGCTTTGTTGAAGCGGTACGCGGGAAAAAATATCGGGAAATTCTTTTTTCGGATGAAAAAAGTTTTACCGTAGAAGAGAGCTACAACAAACAAAATGATAAGGTGTACGCATACAGTAGTGAAGAAGCGAGCAACCGTATTCCGCGTGTCCAACGGGGTCATTTTCCATCCTCGCTCATGGTGTGGTTGGGAGTTTCTTATTGGGGCTTAACAGAGGTACATTTTTGTGAGAAAGGTTTAAAAACGAATGCAGTTGTGTATCAAAATACAGTCCTGACGAACCTTGTGTAACCTGTTTCTCTTACCATGTTCAATAACAGGCACTGGGTATTCCAACAAGATTCGGCGTCAGCTCATAGAGCGAAGAGCACACAAGACTTTTGACAGCTCCGTGGCGTAGTGGCTTAGCAATGAGTGGCTGCGCTTGGGGGTCGCGGGTTCGAATCCCGCACGGAACAAGTATTTGTACGACCTACAAGTAATTGTTCCGAGTTTGTATGTTTGTCCTTGTGAAATTTGTGTTTGTAAACTGCCCCCACGATACAGGAGAAAAACCTAGTGTGGAGGTAACGTTCTTTAAAAACAAAAAAAAAAGACTGGCTGGCGGCGCGTGAAATCGACTTCATCCGACACAAAGACCAGTCCAGATTTGAATCCGTTAGATTACAAGATATGGCAACACTTGGAGGAAAGGGCGTGCTCAAAGCCTCATCCCAATTTGGAGTCACTCAAGACATCCTTGATTAAGGCAGCCGCCGATATTGATATGAGTGGATGCGCTTGGGGGTCGTGGGTTCGAATCCCGCACGGAACAAGTATTTGTACGACCTACAAGTAATTGTTCCGAGTTTGGATGTTTGTCCTTGTGAAATTTGTGTTTGTAAACTGCCCCCACGATACAGGAGAAAAACCTAGTGTGGAGGTAACGTTCTTTAAAAACAAAAGAAAAAAGACTGGCTGGCGGCGCGTGAAATCGACTTCATCCGACACAAAGACCAGTCCAGATTTGAATCCGTTAGATTACAAGATATGGCAACACTTGGAGGAAAGGGCGTGCTCAAAGCCTCATCCCCATTTGGAGTCACTCAAGACATCCTTGATTAAGGCAGCCGCCGATATGACATGGACCTCGTTCGGGCTGCGATAGACGACTGGCCGCGCAGTTTGAAGGCCTGTATTCAAAATTACAGAGGTCATTTTGAATAAACTATAGTGTCATAAGAATCTATGTTTTGTTAAGTTCATTTTGGTATATAAATAGTTACATAATGAATAAACTCGTTTCAATTATTTTATATTAAACCTGTGATAGAATTTATGACCTGACTAGGTAATATGCAATTTGGGTACAGATGATAAACCAGGGTCACATTGGGTAGCTTTATATATCGATACGAATGACGTCGGTGAATATTTTGATTCATATGGACGGGCACCTGTACGAAATTGTAAAAGATGGAACTGGAATGTTGATAGGACTTCAGTTTGTGCCGAATATTGCTTAATGTATTTGCTATATAAGTTTCAGGGATGTTCAATGCATAGTTTTACGAGTATATTTACAGAGAACACATTGTACAACGATATGTTAGTGGATGAGATGTTTCGCTCCTATTTTATAGATAATAAGTAATAAGATTTTGTATTTTACAAATAAAATTTTTAACAAAATTAGGTAATGTGTTTTATTGATGATTCAGATTAGTGTTGTAGATAGGAAATAAGGAGTATAATACAATAGCATAAGCCGACCCACACGCTGACGAATAGTAGATAATGACGGTAGTCAATCAACAATAGATAAGTAGATAAGGACAATGGAGCGCTAATGACGGTTGAGGCCCGTAGCGGATATCAATTAGATAAGAGTTAATTGATCTGCACATCTCCGGAACCGTGCATCCTACGCAAAAAATGGACCGCAGATTCGTGATCAGAGCATGCCAAAACCTTTTTTTTTTTTTTTTTTTTTTTTTTTTTAGGAATGTGAGTCGACGAACGTCGTACTTGTGACTCAGTGCGCCAGAACTGGTACAACGTAACTACTGTTGTGTTGTCTGTAATTCTATAATATTTTTGAAAAAACAAGTGATGGGGACTGACTAAAAGCATAGAATAAATAATAGTACCTACTACGTCCAGAAGTTACACTTTTTAGATGTTGACTGCTTGCTGACTTAATAGCCTACATAAGTATTATTAATTGGATAAACGCATGCTAAATAAAACTTAATCGCTGCGCGCGAGTGTCTGTACTACTTTGCATCTTTCCCACTTCTTAAGTCACGACGGACTTTCCGTGATTACTAAGGGATGTCAATAAAAAGTAAAAAAATACATTGCGAAATGTTAATTAAGGTACTAGGTGAAGTACCTATTCTATGATCGACTGATCATATTTTCGCACCTATGTGAGTTCTACGATGTCCAACGCAGGCAAATTGCAAGGCCATTCGTCGGGAATCGCGATGCTTGGCTCGGAAGAAACACCAAATAAACTTCAAAAATGATTTCTAATATTCGTACTCTGTTAAAAATTTTGTTAATAGATAGTTTCAGTATATTGTGTAATCATTCAACATTTTATCTTAAAATTAAGTATACTAAACACTAAAAAAATATTTCAACAAGTTTTTCCAAAAAATCTATTTACGTAATCAGCGTTAAAATCATCTCAATCATTCAATTGCCTAGGACGCGCTAGCCCCGACTGCGTATGTTATCCTGGGTGGCTCGCGATTGTAGGTAATTTAAAATTTCACGCAGGTAGCAAGAGTGATAGAGGCCTAGTAAAAGGCACTGAAGCCAAATTAACGGTTTAAAAAAAATTCTGTCTATGTCTGTCTGTGTATTCAAGATTCACGCAAAAACTACTGGATCGATATTCATGAAATTTTCTATGTAGGTACTAGGTAGTTAGTAACCCGGGGCAACTTATAGGGTCTTATAACTTATAAAATTTTGCATGCAAAAAGATTTGACTTACCTAAGTGCTTTTACCTTCCGAGTCTAAAAATATAACAAATGGTCAAATTTAAAACGCCTAACAAAAGCCGGACAGGCCGCACATCGTCTAATTTGGCCGGACACTCAACCAAAAAGCCTGACTGTCCGCTTTATCCGGACGCCTGGCAACGCTATTCGTGCTAGATACCACTGTCACAGAATAAACAATAGTACTACGTACAGAAGTTTCACTCTTTTAATGTTGACTGCTTGCCGACATTTAATAGCCTACATAATTATTATTAATTAGATAAATCGCGCTCGCAAGCTAAATAAAACTTTATCGCTGCGCGAGAGTGTCCGTATTACTTTGCACGTTTTCCTCTTCCTACGTTACGGTGAACTTTCCGTTGTTATGGACACAACAGACAGACAGACGCAACAGAGCGTCGGCATGTCATGAATTTTTGTATGGGGATAGTTCGGTGGCTGTAGAGTGACATAGGCTACTTTTTCCTTGGAAAAACATCTCATTCCCGTGGGAAAATCCAATATGTTGCACAAGTTTGTCCTTCTTTCACGTCGCAACAGAGCGTAGGCATAGCATGAATTTTGGTATGGGGATAGTTCGATGGCTGTAGAGTGACATAGGCTACTTTTTTCAGCGGAAAAACATATCATTCCCGTGGGAAAATCGAATATGTTGCAAAATTAAATTCAGCTAGGTGGCGCCAACGTGATTCTGCAAGACGGTACGACGGACGAACACAGAAGATTAGAATATCTGGATTATTATGTCTTTTTACCAAAATTAAGATAAAAAATGTATGGATCTGTATTTTGCCACGCAGGACCGGGAAGAGAGCGATAAAAAACATAAAATTCACCGGCTGATTTTCTTCACACGTTTTGGTGCATTGTAATTCACAGAATAGGCGATAACCTCGCAGACGATATTAAGTAATCCGTTGATGCTCTGCCTACCCCGCAAGGGTTACAGGCGTGATAATAAGTATGGATCAGAAATACTATCACCACCTGTCACGCTTTCCCCCTTAACTATTACTTAACTGTGGTAGAAACAGTTCTTAGTAAGCCTTATTAATAAGCCTTAGTAATATTGTTTATTTAGAATCGTGAATTGGTTTTCGTTGTTTTAGGTTGTTTAACAATATTTCAAAGGAATATTAATAGTATAAATAGTGTAGTACCTGGTTGACCGAGGTTTGCTCGGTATTTTTCGCTCGATTTTTTTTTTGTGTGTGTTTTGGAAATAATATTTAGATACAAATTACATACTGATGAAATATAATTAATATTTTTTGATCTTAGCGACATAACAGAAAAAACGGAACTGGTTATTTGAATAAACAATCATGAGTGCAATTATTTTAATTTAAATTTTCGTGTTTTTAAAAAATACTTAAAAAAGGGCTCGAAAAAATAGATTTTCTCAAAAAAGAAAGGAACATGAAAAAAAAAGTTACGTTACGTAAGTTACCAATTAAGCTATTTATAATCAACAATCCGTCAAAATTTACCTTCTTATTCTAACGATATATATATATATATATATATATATATATATATATATATATATATATATATATATATATATATATATATATATACAAGAATTGCTCGTTTAATAGTATAGGATACGGTACATATTCACTTACTTCTTTTTTCGTTGGTTATATTTATATTACTGGTTTCGATTTCGGTTTTCTGCGATTTGTTTTGTGATTTGGTTTTAGTTGATTCGATTTTTTTTGGCTATCGTTTTCGGATTCGTGTTATGTCTTGAATTGGTTTTGTTGTTTTGATTTTAAGAAATATTTAAAAGGAATATTTATTCCTTTTAGATATTTTGGATTTGCTTTTAAAAAAAATATTTAGAAGGAAATTTAATTCCTTTTAGGTATTTTAACGTTTTTTTTTATAAATAGGTTTTTTGTTACTTCATAATGCCTCGCAAAGGCAAGTCCAGCCTTTCAAGTGTATCTTCTCAAAGACAAGTGAAAAGATTAGCTTGATCGCTAGATCTTTAGAAGATGCTGAACTGAAAAGGCAAGAACAAGTAGAGCGTCAGGCTGCTTTTAGAGCATCTGAGACACCTTCTCAACGTCAGCAAAGGCGTCTTGAACAGACAGAGCGTCAGGCTGCTTTAAGAGCTTCCGAAACACCTCAAAGTCAGGAAAGGCGTCTTGAACAGGTAGAGCGTCAAGCTACTTTAAGAGCTTCTGAAACACCTTCTCAAAGTCAGCGAAGGCGTCTTGAACAGGCAGAGCGTCAAGATACTTTAAGAGCTACTGAAACACCTGCTCAAAGTCAGCAAAAGCGTCTTGAACAAGCAGAGCGTCAAGCTACTTTAAGAGCTACTGAAACACCTGATCAAAGTCAGCAAAGGCGTCTTGAACAGGCAGAGCGTCAATCTACTTTAAGAGCTACTGAAACACTTGCTCAAAGTCAGCAAAGGCTACTCGAACAAGCGGAACTCCAGGCCGCCTTAAGAGCCGTAGAAACACCTGATGAAACTCAACACAGACTCATTGAGCAAGCTGAACGTCAATATACTATAAGGGCATCTGAAAAACCAGAACAGACACAGGCGCGAAGAGATGCAAATGCACAGCTCCTAGCTGAACGTCGACAAAATTTTCAAAGAAACAATTGGTCGGTTTTTAATGACGCAACATTCAATTACGATCCGTTGATTGATTATAAAAATCACAGGTTAGTTGTTATCGGACTGATGGACAAGGCGTGTCGATTTTGCAGCGCTTTAAAATGAAAAGATGAGACCGCAGGCATGTGCTGTTCCAACGGCAAAGTGTCTCTTCCGTTACTTGGGGAACCAGAAGAACCTTTGAAAACTCTCTTTTTAAATGATGTTAATGAGTCACGGCGCTTTTTAAACAAGATCCGGAAATATAACTCATGCTTTCTAACGACGTCCTTCGGAGTTGACCGGGAAATAATAATGCCGGGATTTTCGCCTACATTCACGGTGCAAGGGCAAATTTATCATAGAATAGGTTCACTTTTTCCAGCTGAAAACGAACAGCATAAATTTTTACAAGTATATTTTATGGGTGACGAAGAAATTGAGGTAGACCGTCGCTGCCTATTTATCCAGGGAGTTGAGAGAGACACAGTGTTCAAAATTCAAAGATTCTTGCATGAACGTAACATTTTAGTCAAAACATTTAAAACTGCTTTAGAAAACCTACTTTAAAAGGATTATAAAGTTGTCATTCACGCAGATTGGACCCCTCGAGGAGAGCATGAAAGGCGCTACAATGCACCTTTGATAAACGAAGTAGCAGCCGTAATTAGTGATGATCAATTTTCTTCACGAGACATTGTCTTGCGAGCACGTGATGATACGTTGCAACGGGTAACCGATACACACAAGCTTTATGACGCTCTGCAAAACCCATTTATTTATTGCAAAGGACAAGAGGGTTATCATTTTCAAATTCCACTCATTACCCGGTCTCAAAGGAGCCTACTCCGAACAAAAAAGTGTAATGTATGGATTTTTATGCGTATCATATGATTTTGCGAGAAAATGATTTTAACCTCTTAGCCCGGTGTAGACAATTATTTCATCAATTTTTGGTAGACATGTATGTGAAGGTAGAAAGTGAACGTCTCCGTTATATATCTTTAAATCAAAAAAAGCTGCGCGTTGAGAATTATATACATTTACAAGATGCGGTTTCTAGCGACGCCAATGTAAACCCCAGAGATTTAGGTAAAATGGTAATTCTGCCCTCATCATTCGTTAACAGTCCCCGCTACCTACATGAGTACACACAAGACGCATTCGTCTATGTACGAACTTACGGAAGACCTGATCTTTTTGTTACTTTTACTTGCAATCCCACATGGAAAGAAATAACCGAGGAGCTAATGCCGGGCCAAAAAAGTACTGACAGATACGATTTAGTTGCAAGAGTATTTAGATTAAAAGTACTAAAATTAATGTATGTAATTAACAAAGGGAAAATTTTCGGAGAGGTGCAGTGCTTCATGTATTCAATTGAATGGCAAAAAAGAGGATTACCGGGCATGCGGTAATCATCATAAACATTCTAATATGACTTAAAGAGAAGTAGCGGCCCAGCCAAATAGACGACATAATAAGCGCCGAGATTCCGGATCCTGAGCAAGATAAAGAATTGTATGATATCATCGTCCGAAATATGATTCACGATCCATGTGGAGCACGAAATTCATTATCGCCATGTATGAAAGAAGGAAAATGTACAAAGAAATTTCCTAAACAGCTATTAAAAGAAACAGTGCGCAATGACAATGGCTACCCTTTATACAAACGCAGAGCTCCCGAAGATGGTGGCAGGAAAGTTACAATCAAATCTCGCTCTGGAGTTCGAAACCTTAGATAACAGCTGGATTGTCCCGTATTCGCCCATTCTATGTAAAATGTTTAATGCCCACATTAATGTAGAAGCATGTAGCTCAGTCCGCGCAATCAAGTATATCTGTAAGTACATAAATAAAGGAAGCGACCAAGCAATATTTAATCTCAGGAGTGAAGGTGAGGCAAATCCCGTTAATGAGGTACAGACCTTTCAAGCAGGGCGTTATGTCAGCAGTAACGAGGCAGCGTGGCGTCTCCTTGGCTTTCCTTTACACGAAAGGTACCCAACATTTACTCACCTTACTGTGCGCTTAGAAAATGGAGAGCGTGTATATTTCACCGAAAGAAATTTCCAAGAAAGAATTGCATCACCGCCAAAAACTACACTAACAGCCTTCTTTCAACTTTGTCAAACCGACCCCTTTGCAAAAACGTTGTTATATTCTGAAGTCCCCCGCTATTATACTTGGAACACATCTAGGAAGGAGTGGAAACGCCGTATTCAAGGCGCGCCTGTTGCAAATTGGTCCGGTGTAAAGTCATCAGATGCCCTTGGTCGTGTGTATACCGTCCATGTACCTAATTTTGAATGTTTCTGTTTACGATTGCTGCTGCACCATGTTGGGGTCCTACAGGATATAAAGACCTTAAAACTGTCAACGGTCAGGAATGCGCAACTTATAGAGTAGCATGTGAAGCTCTGCATCTCTTAGAAAACGATAATCACTGGGATGAAACCATGGAGGAAGTGTGCAGTGCCAGTCTCCAGCCAAAATTAGGGATCTTTATGCAACTCTCATATCATCTTGCGGGCTACCTAATGCACATGAATTGTGGGACAAATATAAAGAGTACATGGCGGAAGATATTTTGCGTATGTTACAGCGGACACACGCGAACATGACATACAATGAACACATTTATAATGAAGCACTTGAAAAAATTGAAGATAAAGTAATGACAATGGTAGGCAAAAAATTAAGCGACTTTGGAATGATAAGCCCTCAGCGAACAACCGCAAATGAACTAAGTGATGAAATTATACGTGAAACAAACTACGATATACCAGCTTTGCAGCAGCATGTAGCCGAATTTGTACCCCGCTTGCTTTCCGAACAAAAACGAGTTTTTGACAAAGTATTAGGACAAATTGAATCTGGAAATGGTGCACTTTTCTTTTTAGATGCCCCGGGAGGAACTGGGAAGACATTTTTGTTTATTTTATTATTAGCGCAAGTACGGAAAGTTAAAAACATTGCTGTGGCCGTAGCTTCCCCCGGTATAGCCGCCACGCTGCTAAGCGGGGGCCGTACTGCACATTCTGTTTTAAAACTCCCTCTAAATCTAGCCCAGGAAGAATCGCCGATCTGCAACTTTAGCAAAAATAGTGCACGAGGTATAATGCTACGACAATGCAAACTTTTAGTGTGGGACGAAAATACAATGTCGCATAAAAAAGCTGTAGAAGCACTAAATCGGACGCTCCAGGATTTGCGCAGCAATACCGATGTAATGGGAGGAATGGTGGTTTTACTGGTGACTTTCGCCAAACTTTACCTGTCATTCAAAAGGGCACACCTGCAGATGATATTAAAGCATGCCTCAAGTCGTCTATTTTATGGAACAAGGTTACAAAATTCAGTTTAACTACGAATATGAAAGTGCATTTGTATAATGATATCAATGCTGGAAACTATGCTGACACACTATTAAAAATTGGCGATGGGCGGTTGGAAACAGATGCTGAGGGCTGCGTTAAATTGACGAGAGATTTTTGTAATTTAGTACAGAGTCATTCCGAATTAATTGCGAGCGTTTATTCAGATTTAACGAACAACATGCATGAAGACGAATGGTTATGTGAAAGGGCGATTCTTGCACCAAAAAATGAGAGCGTTAACAAAATAAATTCAGATATATTAAGTGAAGTAGCAGGAGAAATAACAGAGTATTTGTCAGTAGACACAGTTATGAACACAGAACAGAGCACTTCATATCCCGTAGAGTTTCTAAATTCTCTAGAGTTATCAGGTGTGCCCTCACATAAGCTTCAATTAAAATTAGGCGTCCCAGTCATGCTAATGCGAAATTTAGATGCTCCTCGGTTATGTAATGGGACAAGGCTGCGTGTGACACATTTTGGACGGAACATAATCGGTGCTACAATTTTGACAGGCGTAGGACAAGGTGAAAATGTTATTATACCACGGATCCCTATAATTCCCACAGATCTTTCTTTTCAATTCAAAATGTTGCAGTTCCTTATTAAGCTCAGTTTTGCAATGACAATTAATAAAGCGCAAGGGCAAACGTTACAGGCAGGTAGCGGGGATCAACTTAGAAAAACCGTGCTTTACTCATGGTCAGCTGTATGTGGCATGTTCGCGTGTGTCAAATGCCCAGAATCTCCACATTCTTTCCCCGAATGGAAAAACATATAACATTGTGTACAGTAGCGTCTTAAAATATTGTTCAGTTAGTTTTTTTCCATAATTCCCACAATCAATTAATCTGAATTCCCACAGATCTTCCCTTTCAATTCAAAATTTCCTATTTAGCTCAGTTTCTTTTCAATTCCAAATGCTGCACCTCTGACGGACCTATTAAGCTCAGTTTCCTTTCGACTGAAAAGGATCTTTTATTTGGCTCATTTTCCTTTCAATTCAGAAAACTGCATCTCTGACGAATCAATTTAGCTCAGTTTCTTTTCAAAAGTCTGCATCCCTGACGGATAATTATGCTCAGTTTCCTTTAATTAAAAAAATATCCTATTTCCATTTGGAATAAACAGGCTATTTTCATGCTTTCCTATACGCAGTGTGCGTTTCAAAACATTTAAACTGATGGTTGACGAATCAATTTTCTTTCAATTTCAATTCAAAGCAATGGATAGTTCATTTCCCAGTGACCATGCGGGCGAAGCCGCGGGTAACAGCTAGACTGAAATATTTTGTTGGTCATTTAGCGTCTATCCACGCAACAATTATAGTACGTTTTGCCATATTACAATTTATTAAATAATAGGTAATATACATAATCTATAGTTCTTAAATTACATTAAAACTTTTGAACTACAATGGATTTCGGGTATAACGGCGATGAAGGGACCACTCTATTTTCGTCGTTATATCCGGAAGTCGTTACAGGCAAAGGTAATTAGATACAGACACGTACACATGAAAATATTTGCACACATAGCTATTCTATTAGTAAATAAAACGCGAAAAAAAAGAGAGGGCGCTAGTTGCCACGGTTAAGATCAGCTCCATGTATTTCTGTTATTAAAATTATATTAACAGCTCGGATATACTAAAATATTAATTTAGTGCAAAGTAAAAACCTTATTAGTTGTGTACAAGTGTTATAAAGTCTTCTCATTCACGAAATGTGCAGGAAATAACGATATTAAATACAGTTTGTTGTCACTATAAATAATATTAATTGATGTGTTAATACAAGTTAATAAGTAAATAATAAAGTTCAGTGTTAATAACATTTGTTAGTAGTAACATATGTTAACGTAAACCTAAGTGCAATAATAAATTACTATATACATTAAGTGTATTTTGCAAAATTTTTATCGTGTGAAATTTGACGGTTGTTGTAAAAACTTTTAGTTTCGATTTGAATCAATATCGTTGATCTCATTTACAAGATTATAAATAACGCCATCTATGTGTTTATGCTTATATTAATTACAAATTGGTGGTTCTCTAATATGGATATTAATAAGTGCAATCCTTGATACATCGATCGAGTTTCCGTGCCACCAGAAGGTGGCGCTTTTGTGCTTGGAGTGTACATTAATAACATTACAAACTACAACTTCTTAAAAATGAATTGCGCTGGTTGTAATACAATCTGCAAGCCGGGGGCGCGGCTGCTGAATTGTCATGCCTGCGAAGGAATCTATCACATTGAATGCCTTAATATTAAGCAGCAACAATATTCTTCACTGTCAGAAGAATTTAAGGCAGCCTGGAAATATCCCTCGTGCAATAATGTTACCCGTCGTGGACGATCCAACTTGCTTAAGCCCGTGCGATCCACGCAAATACCTTTGGATGATAACATGAATATGTCATATGAAATCGAGGGCCATGCACCCATCTCATTGTACAATCCTTGTACTCCGACTACACCAGCTGCTTCAGTCCATGACTGTGTTGCCCTGGAGACGGGTGCTACTTTCCATACATTCACACAGGAACTTCATAAGACCTTTGAGGAATGGCGAAGTGATATGAACAATACACTAACTGTATTCAAGGAGAATATCAAGAGCTCACTACATGACTGGCGAGATGAGATGGAGGCGAGTATAACTAAACTTAATGATGATTTAAAATTTGCTTAGAATGGATTCAGGGAGGAGATATGCACCCTTCGTGCTGAACATGAGCGTCTAAAGCATCAAACTGCTGATATATCCCGTGATGTCTCAGAATTAAAAGCATCCATGCAGTTTCTTTCCGGGGAACAAGACTATTTCAAAAAAAAAGTGGACGGCACAATACGTCAATCTACCGAACAATCCAGCCTAACCATTAGCAACTTGGAAACTAAAGTCGATTACCTAGAGCAACAAGCCAGACAATGCAACATCGAAATCTGTAACATTCCTGAAACTCGCAGTGAAAACTTGTTAAACATAATGGGATCGATTAGTATGGCTAATAACTTTCCAATTTCTCAGAAAGATATCCTGTCAATCCATAGAGTTCCCCATGCTCACCGTCAAACAAATAAGCCCAAGAATGTTATTGTGAAACTTTCATCGCGCATCCTTCGTGACAACGTACTAGCGGCTTTTCGTAAGGTGAAAACTCTCAAGACCGACCAGCTAGGTCTCACCGGATCGACAATGACCGTATATATGAACGAGCATCTTACACTGAAGAAAAAACAATTATTTCGTAAAACCAGAGATCTCGCCGCTATGCACCAATACAAGTATGTCTGGGTTCGGAATGCCACTATTTTGGTGCGCGAGCAAGATGGTGATACTGCTTTTGCTATCCGCACAGATGATGATCTTCGTAAGATCAAAAGCCGTACTAAAGGTGGTAATAAAAGCCCTTGTGGTGGTTCTACTCAACATACTCAGTAATAACAATACTTTTCATTATTGTCATTATTCTCCCCACCATATATCTCGCTTAATTTCTTCATTAGGTGTCATTCTGTATTACACGTTTTTATTAATGATTTTTATCGTTCTCACATCCAAAAATGCAAACAACAAGTCAAATTATATAATTAATACTTTTGAAATTAAATTTTCCTTACGCTATGTTACGTTAGTAGGGTTATATTGTACTATTGCATTATGTTACACTTTTTTGAAATATTTTTATTTATTTTATGGAGGATTTATTACTATAAATAGCGCTATAATGAAATTATTTGGCATGATAATGATAACTGTATATAAACTAAACTTTTTTAAACATAAGATAAGTGTGCCTTACGTCACAATAAAAAATAATGCTCAGTTTAATTATAAGTTTATAAACATACTAGTATTAATAAATTGTATGTTGATTCTAGGTTTATTATTATGCAATCGTCTTGGCCTCTATTTTGCCATATGTTGTTACACTTTGATAAGTTACAAACTTTTTAATCCTTTTAATTACTACGATTATGTGTTATTTGTCTGTTGTAATATTATAATCTTTTTAAAAATTTATATTATAGCCCTTGAATATAACATGTGTAAGTATGGTTGTTTAGTTGTATATGTATCAACAAAATATTTTAACCAGTGGGCTGAAAAGGTGTGGAGTAAAAATTATAAATTTTTATTGATTTTTTCATTTTGCGTGCATGTTTTTGTAATTTTTATTATTTTTATGAAGATATATTTTGAATTGTTTCTTCGTGGGGAATTGGAGGTTTGTCTTTGCTGCGTGACTGGTATATAATATCATAATAAGGTAAAATATTCTTCTTATTGTTTTAAAGACTTGAACATCGTAAGAGAAAGTTTTAATATTACTGTTAATATGAACATGTTATTCTCAATTATTTGTAATTGGTAGCAAGCAATATTCCTTATACTATCAAAATTGCAGAGGTTTCCGAACAAAATTACACACACTATATATGAACATTCTAAACAGTAACTATGATATCATCGTACTCACCGAGACTTGGCTGATGTCGGAAATTAGCAACAATGAGTTTATCGATCAACGTTATATTGTGTACAGGTGCGACCGTAATCGTATCAGTACAAATAAACTAGATGGCGGTGGTGTTCTAATTGCGGTATTGCGTACACTCAGATCATCTGAGTTAAATCTGTCTTTGACTAGTGTAAATGTTTCATTGCATAACCTAATCGAACATGTCATCATCGACGTCCCTAGTAAGCAATCCTCAAAGCGCCATGTCTTCAGTGCTGCTTACATACCCCCCAAAACACCCTCTACCGTATACGAACTTCACTTTGAAACTTTACAAGAGGTACTGTGTGATAATAATTTGGATGGTTTCTATATTTTGGGCGACTATAATCTCCCAGATGTAACTTGGACACGAGGAACCACAGACGCCTTACATGGCAGTGGAGTAGGCTCATCCGTTACCTTTAACCTATTATGTAATTTAATCTCATTTCTAGATGCCGCACAATACAACTACGTAGTGAATACCAAAAATAAAATACTTGATTTATGCATATCAAACCGCTCGTGTAAGATATCGGCCGCTTTAAGTCCCCTACTTCCTGTTGACGCATATCATCCACCCTTTGTTTGTGATATAGCTCTCAATGCTGATATTGTTCCAATGAAAAAGCGGAGGCTTCAAAGGTACAATTTTTATAAGTCCGACTACACGCACATCAACCGCAAAATAGAGTCCACTGACTGGGATGAAATACTTACTCCACTTGGATCTGAAGAAGCACTTAGCGCATTTTACGGAATCATTGACGAAATTATCAAACAACACACGCCATTTGTTGGCTCCAGAACCTCTGATTTTCCTGTCTGGTTTTCGAAATCTCTAATTAGCACATTTAGAAAAAAACGTAAAGCTTGGGTGAAATGGAAGAAATATAACAACATATCAGACTATGAGATATTTTCCCAGTATAGAAAGTTATTTAAGGATATGTGCAATAAATGTTTTTCTAAATATATTGGATCGGTCGAGGATAGCATACGCAAAAATATTAAGGATTTCTGGGTATACATCTCTAATCGTCGTGACAAACCTGGAATACCAGCTAAGGTTGAATATAATGATGATGTTTCAAGTGATCCACAAACAATATGCAACATGTTTTCTGAATTCTTCTCTTCCGTTTACGAACCGCCCTCACCTACACTATCGCAGTGGAGACCACCTGCCGATTCAGCATCCCATGACACTACTATTACTAACCTTCATTTTGAAGTAGAAAAGGTATTAAGAGAGCTGAAATCCTTGGATACATCTAAGGGGCCAGGCCCTGATGGCTTATTTGCTTATTTTCTAAGAAACACTGCCACAGTTATAAGTAAACCCCTAACTATCATCTATAATAAATGCATTACTGAAGGTGTTATGCCCACAGTATGGAAACAGGCTAACATCACACCTGTGCATAAGAGCGGATCTAAACGTAGTGTAGTTCAATATCGCCCGATATCAATTTTGTCCACTTTGTCGAAGCTTTTCGAGAGACTTGTGCATAACGAAATATATCCCATACTGCACAATATAATTATACAGCAACAGCATGGTTTCGTTAAACGTCGATCAACAACCACCAATCTATTATTATTTTCCAGCTATTTATTTGAAAATGTTGATGATCGCGTACAGGTCGATGCAGTATATACAGACTTTCGAAAGGCCTTCGATAAGGTGGACCACGAAATGTTACTAAATCGAATAGCTTACAATGGCATTCGGGGTAATTTGTTACGATGGTTTGTTTCTTATATCACTTACCGTTGTCAAAGGGTTGTAATTAATGGATACCACTCTAGCGTTACGATGGTTACCTCCGGTGTACCTCAGGGATCTATTCTCGGGCCTTTGTTATTTATAATGTTTATTAATGACATAAGTAACTGTTTTCTCAACTCAAAATTTTTATTATATGCAGATTATCTTAAAGTTTATAAATCTATCCATACTACACAAGACTGCATTCTTCTCCAAGAGGACCTAGATAGACTTACAGACTATTGTTACAAAAGTAAGCTTCAGTTAAGCATTCCGAAGTGTAAATATCTCCGTTTTACTAAAAACAAGAATATTATTACATTTTCGTACTCACTGTGTAACGTTCCTTTAGCTAAAGTGGATTCCATGCGAGATCTCCGTATACTGTTTGATTCAAAACTGTGCTTAGACTTACATATTGAACAAATTGTAAACAAAGCATACAAACTATATGGATTTATTATGAGATCAACTCGCGACTTCAAACGGACCTCTTCATATCTTTGTTTATATAAAACCCTTGTTCGCTCTCAACTTGAATATGCTGTGCCCATTTGGAATCCTTATTATAATAAATATATACACAAAATTGAAAATGTTCAACGCCGGTTTCTACGTGCAATGCATTATAGATGTCATAAATCTCATTTACCGTATGACCGGTTACTCAGTAGATACAAACTTCTAACCCTCCACTCTAGACGTAAGCAATTGGAGTCTATGACATTGTTTCATATAGTTAGATGCAAATTTGACTGTATTGAGTTAAACAATCTGTTATGTTATGCAGTTCCCAGAACTGTCCATAGACGACGGGTGCGTGCGGGTAAACTCTTTACCGGTATTCGTTCACCAATTCGACGTATGGTTGCCACATATAATGAGACCTTCGAGCATATAGACATTTTTACATGCTCAAAGGAAAAGTTTCGTGGTCTTTTATACAAGACACTTTTCACATAATAATTTTGTTATCTTAGTCACATTATAATATCACTGTTGACCATACTTTGACATTTGTATAATATCTTCTATACAGCTGCAGGTCTCCTAGCGTCTTAATTATCTATCCCAAGAGGTAATCCGTGAACAGCACTGTGGGCTGCATTATTGCGTATATTATGTTACTGTACTATCTATTTGTAATTATATATAATGTAGTTGTTAGCTGTTCCACTTTGAATAAAATAAAATAAAACATGCGTGACTCATTATTTAGGTCCTGATCTCTAGACTTACTCCTCACTAACATAATCAGACTTTCAAAATTCTATCCATATACAGACAAACAAATTATTATGCTCTATAGATAAACCGATTTAAAAGCTTATTATGCTGCGGCTACACTAACGAGCAACGTCAATGCCCATAAACGCAACAATTATTGCCTTAAATTTAACGCGATAAAATGAGTGGCTACACTTGAACGGTCAACGTCGTTTCCCGTTAAACGGCATTAAATTTGCCGTTGAACGGCGTTAAATTTGCCGTTGTTAAATGTTTCGACCGGGGAAGGGTACCACGCTCTCACAGAATACCAGCGTAAAATAATAGCTTAATGCTGCTGTGTTTCGTATGGTGAGTGTAGAGAACCGGAGACTCTTTTTACTGCAAACGAAGCATTCCATCCTAGTCCTCACGGGGACAACGCATCTGCATTTTGATTCGTAATCGAGGATAGATGTAGATGTCTGTGGGCCATACCATCCACATACCATCAGGTAGACTAGACTGTGTGCTTGTTTGTCACCCTATCCTATAAAATAAAAAAATAAACAAAGAAAAAATTAATACAAAGAAAAAGAAGATGGTGGATGCTACATATGCACAGGAAACGTACACTGTAAATCTATTTATCTTTTATTTTGTTTTCCCGCACCCAAAATGCACTAGAAAGACGTCCAATGGTTTAAGCTAAATAATAAGACAAACGTAAATATATTTTAATGAAGTAATAAGTAATAAGCCAATCATAAATACTGGTCAAGTGCGAATTAGATACACGTACCTACTCAGGGTTTCGTACCACTGTACACCATGAATTTTGACCTGCAAAAATTGTTTTTTTTTCTCCTGCTTATTTTTCTTAGTTTCATACCGTAAATTAAAGTACTTTTGAAGTAATTTTATTTAATTCAATCTCGAAAAGCTTTTTCATTACTCCAATCCATCGCAGCCATACGTGCGACCCCGTGGCACTCACCGTGCACAATGAGACAAACGTAGTGTGGCCGCTTCAACGCGATAATCCTTTTATGTACCGCCACTCGAGTTATCGGCAAACGGGAAACGGCATTGTTAATGCCGTTGAAAATTATCGCGTTAATTCGTGGCCACACCTACATTCAACGTCCATCAACGCGATAATTAACGGCATTTCTCCTTAGTGTGGCCGGGCCATTACACAAGCAGTTTGTAACTTGGGTACATGATAAAAAATGTGCAGTACAAGAGTATAAGGGTGAAACCGTGTCGCGAGCAATGTGTTTAGGTAATTGTTATCGCAATGGATAACAATTAACAAGTGGCTATTATCTTGAGGTGGGACATTCACAGTGCGCATATTTTGCATCGACCCTGGAATGATAATGTGTCACTGACCAGGAATAGCCTACTACATTTCAGTCGAGGTTGTACAATAAAGAGATATTTAGAGACCTTTTCTATATTTGGTCACAACAATCAACAACTGCATTAGCCAAGTCAAGGTTCAAGGGAGCATACACATGCCATCGGACACTTCGATACTGAATTCGATTCTGAATACTAGAAGCTTTGAGCAGTTTATTCTCGATGACCATGAATATGAGTGGCGTCGAATGAGGACTCAGATCACCAACCTAAAATACACCACTCAGACCTCAGACATGTCACAGTACATGACGTGCAGCATTACACAGTTGTGTATTCAATACTGGAACTGACCGTTGTAGCAGGATGTGTTTACGTGTTTATGCGATGTCACATAAGCAAGGAGCACTGAACTTGGCTGTGTCGAACATCCCTGCGTTCTCAATCTCGATGGGATAGCGGCGGTAAGGAGCGGACACCAAGAAGCTGTCGTACCCAAGTACCCCGTAGACCCGACCGCGATCTGAGTGACGGGACATTCCGTCACAAGTGTAGTGCATTGATGAGATATTTAAGGATTTATATTATTTTTACTTTGTTTTCTTTATTTATGATTGTTATCTTATTGTTGTTTTGTACTTGTTTCTTAGGTTCGCTCTTTTGGGCTGACAGAATTAAAAGTTTACTTCGAAACATTAACGCAGGTGTAGCAAATAAATATAGGTACAATGATTGACATGACAATTGTAATTTTAATTAAATTTATTACATAAATTATTTGTTATGTGTGTAATTCTGAAAATAATGATTAAACATATTTTATTTAGGTATAGCTTTTATTGCATCCATTACAGCCTATAAAAGTTCAACTCATATATATATATATATATATATATATATATATATATATATATATATATATATATATATATATATATATACATATATATATATATGTACATGTTTGAGGAATCGTAATTTGATAAAATCGATGGTCTTTGATAACTATCATAAATATAAATGACGCCGACGTTAATAGATCCAGACGAAGCCGAGGTGGATCGCTTGTGCAAAATGTACGCACGCCACATACGCCGGAACCACGGAGCAAATACAAAGAGGAGGTGTTGTAATTAGATTTCACTATGTAACGACGCGTGATAATTTGCGGGATGAGGGGGTGTTAAGTCCCGCCCACTTAACTATTTTCCATCTACCGATAAATAGTAAAACTACTCGCATAGTTCCATATCGATGTTGCAATGTAGTTTAGCTACCTTACGTTTAGTGTAGGATGTAAGGGGACTTCCTCAGAAATTTTTTACCATTGAGTATTTTTTCAAGATCATCTTGATACTTACGTCTGTTAGGGTTCCGTAGTCAACTAGGAACCCTTATAGTTTCGCCATGTCTGTCTGTCCGTCTGTCCGTCCTCGCTTAATCTCTGTGACCGTTAGCACTAGAAAGCTGAAATGGTACCAATATGTGTATCAATCACGCCGACAAAGTGCTAAAATAAAAATTGGAAAAAATGTTTTATTAGGGTAGCCCCCCTATATGTAAAGTGGAAAGTGATTTTTTTTAATTTCAACCCTAACGTGTGATATATTGTTGGAAAGGTATTTAAAAATGAATAGGGGTTTACTAAAATCATTTTTTGATAATGTCAGTAATTTCGGAAATAATCGCTCCAAAAGTAAAAAACAATGTGCCCCCCCCTCTAACTTTTGAACCACAAGTTTAGAAAATATGAAAAAATCTGAAAAGTAGAACTTTAAAAGGACTTTCTAGGAAAATTATTTCGAACTTGGATGGAAACAACAGTACCCACTACCGGGAGCAGTTGCAGAAGCGCGGCGCGCTGCTGGAGCGCGAACATAATGGATACCCACCTTTGAACTCATAAGTGGGAACACTTATTGTGACGGACGGGAAACTACGGAACCCTACACTGAGCGTGGCCCGACACGCACTTGGCCTGTTTTTTTTATTTAAATACCGATGTTATTATGAAAATCCTACTCCTACTATAACTAGGACCCTATTAATCTCACTAATATTATAAAAGCAAAAGTTTGTGTGTTCTTCTTTTCTCCTTGACCTTATCCCACGCTCAGTATGTACTGTGTATGTGTTATTTTTTCAAGCTGAAACGGCTGGACTATTGAGTAGTGTGTCGATATACTACTTAATATTTCTGAGGGAGAACAAATAGACAAATTATTGTAATTAATATAGTTTTATTTATCAAATTAATTAAAATCTAATTATTTTATTTTAAATTAGGCATCCGTCCTTCTTTTTCAAACGTTTAATTTTCATTTGAAGTCTTCTGACCTTTAGCCCATCTTTTTTCGCTTTCCATCGAAGTTGTTCTATTTCTCGCTTTAGGTTCTTTTTTTTAGGGGAATCATGAAATATCAAAAATCATTTAAATCTCTTGTGATAGGCCTGGGTGATGGTATTGAAGGCTCTGGTAACTTTCTTTTAAGCTGTAATATAAAGAATAAAACAACAATATGAAATTAACTCATTCTACCAAAATAATTAAAACTAGTAAAATACAAACTGCATCCAAACGAACCGATATATCTAGATTTACAAGAATAAAATAATCTAGGTGAGCTTTTTAATTAACTGACCTACAACTGTTATAATAATCATCTTGCGAAAGAAAAGTTTCAAAGAGACTTTGAATATTTTACATAGAATATTTAGTTTCAAGGAGACTATTTTACTAAAGATAAAATGAATATTTCTCGAAGGTTGACTTTTACGAAATGCTAAACATATTTGAATTGTATTTAAGTGTTTATTTACATGTAGAATGTCACTTAGATATGTATAAGTTAAACATATCGTAAAAATCAGCCTAGGTACAATTTCATTCATTTTAATATTTAAAATACTTTCAAGATAGTAGTACTTAGTAACCCACGGCAATTGCATATATACGATATATAATGTAATTAACGCACACCCTTTTTTTTAACATGGGGAAATGCCTACGCATACCCGCCTCGCGGGGGCAAGGACGGGTTATGTCGGACTCGCACCGACTAAAACCCCATGGTGTTCCACCTTTGTCGCTTATTGGCAGGGCCACGGGAACGCTTTTGCACACATCCGCAGCCCCACCAGCGCCTGCCGCCCCATGGCGGCACCTCCTCGGGAGAGGAATATTCCTCCCCGTTCTCCTTCACAGGTAAGGCGCACCAGAACACATGGGGCGCCTTCCTTCTCGGCCTCCAATTTCATCTGCGCAACGGACGCCCCCGCGTCCAATGCAAGAAGGCCATGGGGCCAGGAAAAACGAGCACTTAAAAGTACTAGCCTTCCCGACCCCAGCGGCGGATCTGGTCTATGGCTCCGCCGCCAACCAAGATTCGGCTGCGGAGGGTAGGGAGAGCGGCGCCTCGCAATACCGACAATCCTCTCCCCCCGCAGCCCCACCACCACCGCATCAACGGTGCGGCCCCGTTTGAGTCGCGGAGGATAGGGCGAGTGGCGCATCGCCATACCAACACTCCTCTTCCTCCGCGACTCCACCTCGGCTGAAGCGGTAGGTGGGAAGGACACACCTCTCACCGCAGTCCACCAACACACATCCGAAGCGGGCTTCCCAAGCCCACTCGGAGTGGCCACCTCGGGCCGACCCTCCACCTCGGACCAGCCATTTGGGTTCCTCTTTGTTCACCGCGGGAGACCAAGCCACGGCTACTAAGCCCCCCCGCCACGACAAGGCGGGATAGTAAGGCCAATATAAGTATATTATGTTATAATCATAATACATACACTGAATTTTTAGTTAAACATTTTTAAGCACTGATTATTTATCAAATTACATGTTGATACTAATTCCGGAAGAATGTTGTGGTCACAGTACAAATCCACAAACGCAAAGATTTTAACGTGCTTGAAATTAGAGATGGGCCGAATATTCGTTTTATATTCGGTATTCGGCATATTCGGCAGCTTTACCGAATATTCGTATTCGGCCGAATATTCGGCTAAATCGAAGAATATTCGTTTTCATAGTGTCCAATGTATTGAAATGTACGAATTGAGTAATGCGATGTCTTTTACTGTTATTGAATTACTGTATATGAAAGCGTATTTTATTTATGGGTTAAATTTACTTACTCTAGAGTGCCTTAAATACATTTAATTCTATACATTTATGTTTTTGCGGCACTGTAGATTTATTTCCGATTATGGCAAATAGAAAATTGATAAAAAGTTTTTGGAATCAAACAAAGAAACATTACATTTCATTAGTACATTTTCTTTACTTACTTCGATTTGCCGACGATATAGTCCTTATGGCAGAATCGCTGGAGGACTTAAGCACTATGCTCAATGACCTCAATAGTGCCTCCCAACGGATAGGTCTTAAGATGAACATGGACAAAACAAAGATCATGTTTAATGTCCATGTCACACCTATGCCGGTAGTTGTTGGGAGCACTATGCTCGAAGTTGTTGACGAGTACGTTTACCTGGGACAAATAGTCCGACTAGGTAAGTCCAACTTCGACCGAGAGGTCAATCGACGGATTCAACTCGGCTGGGCAGCGTTCGGGAAATTAAGACATATCTTCTCGTCAGGTATACCTCAATCTCTAAAAACTAGATTGTACAACCAGTGCGTGTTGCCAGTGATGACTTACGGATCTGAGACGTGGTCCTTCACTGCTGGCCGTATGAGGACGCTCAAGGTCGCTCAGCGAGCTATGGAGAGGGCTTTGCTCGGAGTTTCTCTGCGTGATAGACTCAGAAATGAGGATATCCGCAGTAAAACCAGAGTGACCGACATAGCCCAACGGATTAGTAAACTGAAGTGGCAATGGGCCGGCCATATAGCTCGAAGAACCGATAACCGATGGGGAAGAAAGGTTCTCGAGTGGCAGCCTCGTACCGGTAGGCGTAGTGTAGGGCGACTCCCCACTAGATGGAGTGACGACCTGGTAAGATATGCAGGAAGTCGATGGATGCAGGTGGCTCAGGACCGTGCTTTGTGGCATTACTTGGGGGAGGCCTATGTTCAGCAGTGGACTTGTGAAGGGCTGTAATGATGATGATGATGATGATTTTCTTTACTTTGGTCGTCAGTTTCTCTAAAGTAAGCCCAAATAGTAAATCTCCTGCCGCTTATTTATATCATATAATTATCAATTTTCACTAAGAATAAAACACCGAAATACTTTTTTTATTACAAACAAAACATAAGCATGTGCCTGCAATTTGCTCAGTACTAGATGATGCAATAACTGTCAGGTGTGGTGGGGAGCGAGAGGCAGGGTACGGCGTTACTTTTCTTTTATTGAATGACAGAATTAGTAATAATACAAATAAAACTGCACTCTTAAGTCTTATTGCCTTAAGTTACGGTCCATTTCAGTTTGTTTTGACTGTACAGATTTTGTGTGACTGAATTTACGTAGTTTTTATTTATTTTTGGGATAAAAAATTACCTATATTAAAAATGATAGGAATCGATTCAGTGAACGATTCTGAACAAACTACTTTCTCAAAGTGCGTTGGTTATGTTACGTGTTGTATATACTACTTGGTAAAATAATTTAAATCTAATTACGGCCCTGTCTTTTTGTTATTTTTCATTGTTCTTTTACTTGACGGTAGATGGCCGACTGTTCTCAAAATAATTATAAAAACTACAATAATAATATTTTGGCGATTAAAAATTCTTTAGGACTGAATGCAAAACACATTTCAGCACCTTTATATGAATATTTTACCGATACTGAGTCCTAGGTACCTTTATATTTTTAGTTCCCATGACACAAAGTGTCGCCAATCTAGTGTCGAATATATTTAATTATATTTGAAAGCCGACGCAAAGAGATTTTTCTAGAACTATTTTAATAAATTAGTTATAAAATTACTTAAAAATGAAATGTAATACCATCCATAGCATCAGAGCGTTTATCTGAGTAGTTTTTACATAATAAAACACAACACTTCATCCTTTTCTTCTTAAAACTACGAAAATAAACCGATTTGCGATTTTCGACACATAAGCGCACTGGAAGAACGCTGACAGTATACTTACTAAAGCCACGCCCACTGTGATGATGTCAGGACCTAGTTAGAATCACAATGCACAGTTGCTTAGGCCATCTCCTCTTTGTATATGCTCCGTCTGTGGAACATATACATACCTGTGTACATTACAGTAAATTATATTATTGTTAGGTATTATTAAATCACAAAACAATTAAAAGAGACTTTTTGGAAGAAAAAGAAAAGATGTGCAAAAAATTTTGTATAGGAGAGTTGGTCAGGGTAGAAAGGAAGACTTATAGTATAGGAAAGAGTAAAAAAATAGTTCCAAAACTGTCAGGCCCATTGGTATGAAGTTTTAACAATAAAAGGTAAATCTTCTTACTAAGGGGTGTTTGCAATAATAGATATTTATCCATGGTTATGTTATAATGTGAACACCTTAAACTAAACCGTAATAAATGTGGTAAGTTAAAGTAGCGCAATGTTCAATAATCAATGTACACGATTTTCCAGATTTAATGCGGAATTTGTAAAGGAAACTTGCTAAAAATGGATGAAGATGGACTATACCGTTTTGAAGGTAGGAAACATTTTTGTACTAATCTATATCAACAATGACAGATAGAATATTAGGTTCAGTGCAAGTGGCGCTGAAATCGTGTTCTACTTCTTTACAACCTTTCCGCATTAACTTCTTTGATGATGACTTTGTTACTTTCTTGCATGCTTTTTTATTCTTTAACAACCCGTAAAAGCCCTCATGTAAACGTGCACTATTCACCTTGTGTGTGCGTCCTCGTGCAACAATACTAGTACACGTGAGGTCTCACAGTGCGCCTGAACAAACGGCTTAAAGAAACTAAATCACAAACAACACTTGACGTAAGAACGACACTTCACATTATAATTAAAAGGCCTTCTACACGATCGGGACCAACCGCCGACCATCGTGTCCTTGGTCGGGTTTACCGATTTTTGTATTCGTACTACACTGTAGGGTGATTGATTCAATTTGTCAGTTCAGTTCAGAATTAGCTAAATATGGCTCCTTGTCATTCGAAGCAACAAAAGATCGTTTTGGCAATAACTTTTTTATACTTGAGTGAAGAAAAAAAACAAAGGAAAAAAGAAAGTGGATGAAATTGTGGCTACTTTTTATGAAAAAAGCGAACTATTTTGAACCATCTCAATATTTTAAGAATTCTTGATTCTGAAGTCTCGAAATTTTCTAAGAATTGATCAGGACGCTTTTAACCTTTAGAGCGCCAAAGCGCCAACGACGTCTATAGTTGACAAAAAACCCAGCGAACAAAAATATGAAATATACATATTGGAAGATTATTACTGGTATTTTAATTCTACACTCCTCAAAAAAGAATAACCCAGCAACATGAGAGTATACAAAACAAGTCTCCTAGAAAAAGAGAGAAACATTGAACTAAAAAAAATGGATTTTTATCTAAGCAAATACTATGTCCAGCACGCCAAAGTCGTCTATGATTGACCGCTAGTGTCGAACGCGGAAGGCATAGATTTCTTGAAAATTATTCAAAATTCGGCTCAAACGTGTTTTTTTCTATTATTATTGATATTTGAATAAAACAAAAGGTTAGAAACATAAAACTATAATTAACTACATGAATAAAAAAATGTTATCAAATCATCTGGCGCATCCTTAGCGCGTCATGGAAAATCAGTTCATTGGGCACCGTGGTCAAGGATAGACGACACCCTGATGACGTCATCATAAGTGATTAGCGGGAAAAGTAGTGCAGTGCAACATGAACGATTCCTCAGAACTCACTCGCATTTTGGAAAGCGTGGATGATGATGATTTTTTTATTTTAATATTATAAAATTACAAATAATTAATATTTTTTACTTAAGGTATGAAGAGCAATTTTTTATTTTGTGTTGTGCGATTTTCTTTCTCAATCTCAAAATCATCTGGTCGCATCAGCATCATATCAAACCGCCATTGTCATAAGAGCGTAAGACTTTTCTTCTGTGCTTCACTTGTCCTACGCATTCCACGACACATAAAATATTTTGAGTCGATCTCTGTATATTTTGGTTAGATCGATTTTGAAATCGATACACAACATGCGACACGGCTACATCTTTAAGAAAGTTTCAAAAAGGAAGGTCAGGTACGCCGTTGTCGTCCTGTCGTGACAGTGACGTCATCACGATGGAGGGTAGTGCTGTGGTTTACTACTATTTTATTGTTATTGTTTGTTTTTTATTTATGTACAAAGTACATATATAAAAAGAGTGGAAGACAGCACAAGATTAAATAAAACACCAGATTATAAAGAGTCATTTATTGCATAAAAACCAACAAAATCAAATTATTTTGTGTTATCGATACATCAACTCTTGGCAACACTATCTTTTTCATGGGTATTTTTGTTTACTTTTCGCTTTGGCGTACAGGACACGGTGATGCGTTTTTGGCTTGGCGCTCAAAAGGTTAATGAATTACTTGAAATTGTGGTAACGTGCGCCCGCAACCATGATTTAATATACTCCGCGACGACTGCAAAGCGCGCACTGAGGCGGAGGCGCTCTTATCGGCCGACAGCTTTCCACACGATCGGGTTCAAAGAGGGTGCGGGGCGAGTGCGGCGCGACGTACTCAAAACATAGTCTTCATTTGAGTTTCTATAGTGGGCATGGGGGAACGGGGCCGATGCGGCGACGGACGCAGGCTGGTTGACACGGGGAGGAGCGCGTTGGCAGCTTTTTTATAGGAGGGGGGGGGGGGGGGGCAAACGAGCATACGCTTCACCAGATGGTAAGTGGCTACCGCCGCCCATGAACAACTGCAACACCAGGGGAATTGCAGATGCGTTGCCGGCCTTATAAAAAGGAGTAGGCTCTTTTCTTGAATATCCCTAAGTCACATTCATCCGGAAAAATCTGGTGGAAGTTGATTCCACAAGGAAGTTGTGCCAGGAAGAAAACTTCATTAAAATCGCACGGTGGTCGACTGCCAGTCATCCAGTACCCCTAGCACGAACATTTTGATCTATCGTATAGTTTACGCCACAGTTTAGTTTCAGTTAAATTTTGTATGGGAATTCGAACAGCGCTCCGTGGGCGTATTTGGAACTAAAATTCAGAAGCACGAACATCTATCGCTACGTTACGTATCGCTTTCGTATAGTTTAACGTATAGTAAGACACAAAATGTATGGGAATCGGCAGCACGAATCTTTTTTTGACGTACGTTATCGTCTATACACTGTAGAGATCTACGAAATCTTTCTCACCGACATTTTTACGGTGAGAACGCTATCGAGAAGTATTAGTTTTAAGTTTTCCTGGGGTTTTCGTTGATTTAAGTTTAAAATATTTTTATTAACAACAAGTAGAATGCGATCTACGACTTTTTATTGTTTTGTGTGGCATTTGGCAGTCGAGGCAAGAAAGCAAAGATGAGAATTAAGGCACGCAAAATTTACTATTTAGAGTATTACTAATTGGTATATTACGTATTTATGTACCCTTATTTTAACTGTTTATTTGATTAATAATCATTAGATTTTGATAGCTGTTTCAATTAAATATATCTAAATAGTTCCAGTGATATAACTCAACGAATTATTATTCGGCAAACGGAAGACCCTCCGGATAATTCTGAATTGGAATTTAAAAAAAGATACAGATTAAGTAAAAATGCATTTAAATTACTCTGCCGTTAATTTTGCTCTGAAAACTTCAGAGAGAGTAAAACGATAAGCTTAGAGCATAAGATGTAAAAAAATAATGTACAAAATTAAAGGACCTGCTGTAGTTACTCAGTTTTTTATTTTCATTTATGTTTCAGGTTATTTATGCTTTATTATGTAGTAGTATGGGTACTACTTAGTACTTTTAATCTTCACTCCAATAAAAGTCTATGCGTAAAATAATAATGGTTTATTATCACTCAGTTATACTAAACATCTCACACGTTACAATCTTAAAGGAACATTGAATTAAAATAAAAGCTATTATCAACGTTTAGTCGGTATGGGTAATAACTTGGACCAAAAAAGTGTTATCCAATGTGTCTCTCAAGTTACGGAGGCACTTAACAGTCAATAAATAATAACCAATACCTTTATCAGGTTGCCCACTTCAAGGACTGAGAGAGACGTCGTCAATGTAAAGTACTTACATACTTATTTTTAGCTATGTTGATTTCTCTAGTCTAATTTTTGACGGCTCCGTGGTGTAGTGGCTTAGCAAGGAATTGTAGCGCAGGCGGCCGCGGTTTCGAATCCTGCACGGAACAAGTATTTGTATGGCCTACAAGTAATTACTGCCTCCACGACACTGGATAAATCCTATTGTGGCGGTTTTAGTATAACTAGTGTTTTTGTGACTTTCTACAGATTTCTTAAAACATACAAGATAACGGGTGTTATTGGTTGTATTGATGGATCACATTTCCGCATATTATTTCACCACAAATATAATTAGAAAGAATCCAATACGCACCTAATACGTTAATAAGTTATGTTACATAAAATGTGAAACATTACTAATGAAAAAAAGCTTTTTTGGTATTGCCCCACGAATTTATAATAAACTACCTGATACAATAAAAAATATGAACTTATTTAAATTTAAAAAAGTGGTTAAATAATGAATATAGACAAATGTTATTACAAAATTGACGAGTTCCTAAATGATAATTTTGACCAATTATATTGACTAATGATATTATTTTGTTATTGTCATCTATTTAATTTTATCAATGTAGCAATTTCATTAATTTTTATTCTATTTTATTTTTATGGCATGATTCTCATAAGAACACATCATTATATTTGTATGTCTTTAAGACAAAACATAGCGTTCTAATAATTGTAACGCAAGACTTTAAATGTTTAAACCTACCTATGTTTAACAAATAAACTATTCCTGAAAAAGAGATTGAACATTTATTTTATTGCCGAAAGTATTTTCATTATTTAAAGTGCAAGTTGTAAGTTTAACGGTAAAAGAATGTCCACTACCCTATTCGAGATGGGCAGCAGTCTCCTGTATTAAGAAATTTGTGGATGACAATAACCCCTGGGAATGAGATAGTCGCTACTAAACTATTTCCAATATGATTTGTATAGTTAATTGTAAAACAACATAATACATGATTGTAAAAATTTTGTTTTTAATTTCCAGCAGGGTTTTGTGCTAATTCATCCCTGGACACAGGTTTCTTCCGAAATAGGGGTAAATTAAACATAAGAATGACTTAATGATTTCTTATATTTACGCGAACACTACACGTGATTAAAACTACTTTTACGGATTTTATCGCGTTTATTTTTACTTTTTATTTTTAATTCCCGACGTTTCGGGCGCTTTCCAGCACCCATGGTCACGGGGGACTGAGATGACTGACGTCCCGATGTCATTGTTAAACCCGGAGTACCTTCAGCTTTTTTAATTAATAAGAATGACTTTTAATAAGTACTATTAATAATGTATATTAAATTTAAAAAATCTATTTCTGTTTCTATTGAATCCAAAATTTGATTCTCTACTGTGTTGTATATGTACAGAGCTTGAACGAATTAATACAGAGTTTGAATTTATGTTTTGACTTGTTTTTTGGGATTACGACTTTAGATGATAAGTGTTTTCTATATATATCGGTATTAATATTAAATTCTAATAAAAAAGTACTTCAACAATTCCAAGGAGACATTTTATTTAAAACATGGACAATAAAAAAGTACAGATTATTATAATATATGTTATCACACAGCTCGAAACTGCAGCTCAGTATCATGTTGACGAAGCTCAAAGTCTTCTCTGTCGAATCCTCTCTTGTTCTAATTCTACAAACATCCTTTGTTTGCTTATTATCGTTCTGTGTTCTTCTCACTTAAAAATAACATCATTCTAATGATCTGAATGTTTTTTTGGGTTGACGGCGCGAAAATGGAAGTGGGTTGCCTATTGAGAACAGTTGGAGATTTCTTCGGTGTAGTAGATTTTAGTGCTGCTGGGATCTGGAGGTGTTAGGGATGTAGGTTGCGTTAGGAATCTAGGATTGGTTGGAAATAAGTACTGGATCCTTGCTGCAGCCAGGAGTGTTTTTAGTCTTCATCATCTGAAAAAGATCGATTGAAAAACTTAAACTTTTTACACAATTTTTTATATTTCTTTCATAGTTATTTCCTTATTGTATCGTTGAAAATATTTAAAGGTTAAAAGATATAATGAATAACTTGAATTTTAAGTAATTCTTATTATTTATTTAATTTTTTTAATCTTAATTTCAAATAAACAGTTAACATGCTAACACACAACTAATACTTAAATTATGAAATTATTATTATTAATTTTATTTAACCCTTAAGTGCATGAACTTTTTGTTTTAATTCATTTAAACATATAATTTAGATGTTTAGGTCTTAAATTTGGGAAAAATAAAGAAAAAAATATATTTTTATTTTTTAAAAGTAATTTTAATAAAAAAAGTGTGTATCATTTTTGATACATTATGCATTAACGTCATTTTTGTATGGTAAGTTAAGTAACTTTCTTACCTAACCAATTGTGAAAGTAAAAAATGTGGTTTACTTTGCGTGGGATAATCTTCAACAATTTTACAACAGTGTTCCCAACCACTCCCAGATATGGTTCGTTTTCCATCATAGGTTCATTATTTTTTCGTGTATAAATTATAATTTTGTATGCATACCCTAAGAGAACATAGCATATAAGGTTTGAACCCCCTATTTGTGAGGTTTATTTGGGAGGTATTGTTTTAGGAAGTGACCCATTTTCGTTGCACACATTTTTGTGTGTTCATCTATGGAAAGCCTTTGATCTATATGATCTGAAAACTCTCATTCAGATGTTCTACCACAGGTCGCAGCTTGTGTAGTTTATCGTGGTTGGGGTTGTCTATAGGCAGATGTTTGGAGTTGTCATTAAAATTTAATATAGTTCAAATTTTGTTTATATCTATATAAAGTCATACTCTGTATAAAAGTTGCAGCCTATATACGTCCCACTGCTGGGCTCAGGCCTCCCCTCATTTCTGAGAGGGTTTTTAGGGCAAGGAAGTGTCCGCCGCGCTGCCCAAATGCGTGTTGACGAACTTCACATGTCTTCGAAATATTTTTTTTCTTATTCCTCAGACATGCAGGTTTCCTCACGATGTTTTCCTTCACCGCCAAGCACGTGGTAAATCAGCACTTAAAATTGCAATTAACAATTTCATTGGTGCCGGCGGGGATCGAACCCGGGTTACTCGCGTTCTGTTATATTTACAGCGAGCTCTATAACTTAGGGAGAATATTTTGTCTCGTTCTGAAAACGAATGCTTTCTTCCCAAAACTCTGAGGAACGTTTCATCCATTTGAGTCTAGCAGTTTCAATCGTAATATGACACCTGTTGGAAATATTTTGTGCGGAACCACTACCTTCACTCACTAAGGGAGGATTATCGTCATTTCGCAAATAATTTTCGTCATTTACAAGAGGTGGTATACCTTCGTCCCGGATTTGAGGCTTATGGAAATCACCGGAACCCATTTGTTCTTCCCCGTGATTTACTAAAGCAGCACGAATTTCATCAATATTTGGGTGATAATCTAATTCATAATCATCAGACTCTGCTTTCTCCTCCGATAAAAGTCCACCTTCCAATATTGCTAAAAGGTCTTCAATCTCATTATCTTTTATTTTTCTTTTTTCCATGCTCCAAAAGTGAGGGAAAACATATAACAATCACATAACATACAAGCCTACTATAATAGCGAAAATGTATAAACGGGACCTACTAACTGCATAATGTATCATTTTTGATACAACTGAAATTATCATTTTTTTTAATAAACTCCAGTAAAATTCACTTGAAATATGTTTTTAACAGTGAAACAATACTCTTACCTGTATTTTTAATATTTTTTCGGGTCAGCTTTTGTGTTAAAATCACTAAAAAATAAATCAATAAAAAGTTATAATTCCACGAAAAAGGTTATGACAGACAGGAAAAAAGTTTTCATAGTTACCGCCAAATTATTTAGGAAATTGTCATCGATTACTTAAACATTCTAAAAGATGATTAGGCAAAGGTCATATTTAACATACAGCGTAGTTGTATGTACGTAGTTTAACAAAATTATGAATCGATAATCTCATCGTATCATTTTTGATACAATATGCACTTAAGGGTTAAGTAAAATGTAGGTACTTACATCATGTGTAGTTGAAGACATACCAATAGCAGGAATTTCAAGTGGTATAATCATTAAATCTGTATGTAGCTCTGCAGATATCACTGTTTTATTAATTTTGTATAGGTAACCAGTAACCACATAGGCTGTAAAATAATAAGTTATTAGTCTTACACTGAAGTTATTTATATTCAAATATACATATTTTTTTTCTGAATTATATATTTTCATTGAGAAAGTATAAAGTCATTATATTATCATGTTAAAAGTGAAAGTTTGTCAGTTGATTTCTACTAAAGTTCTATTTATGTTAAAGCACCCTGTTCTCTTGGTATGTGAGAAATATTTTTAATGAATGCTATGAGCAGCTTTATTCATTTTTGGCCACTTCTTTATTTAAATCACTCCACAATCCTTAAGCAAACCAAATAAAACGACAGTGAACTCAAAATTCATGAAATGAACTATGCAATTAAAACTTTATCTAAGCGCTCTAGATTTGTATTGAAGGTTTTAGAACAATAAAACTAGAACTTACTTTTCGCTACTTTTTTCGCTCCGAGACTTCGATTCATTGGCTGTGGAGCAAATTATGTAGCTCTTCGTACTTTTGAATACACCACTGTAGTCCCTGCACTATTTCTGTGCTTTCTATTAATCACCATTCCCTAGAAATAAACAATAATCTTTGTTTAATAGAATGAATCAATATCAATAGACAATGAATACACAGACCGAAAAATAATCCAAACTCATGTTTTAATATAGTTACTTACGTTTACATGAAATTTACTATTATTGTAAACCGTGTGGCTAGTTCTTGACGACATCAGTATTAAATTCAGCAAAAATTAACTAAAACCAATCTAAAATACAAAACTATTAAAACAACACGAAGCGCGAAGTCATATGTTTATCTTAAGAATGTCGCGTTCGGAAATCACAATTCATAAGACGTGAAACATGGTTTTATAAACATAAAAATGTTCCTCCGTAAATAATTATACAAGCAGTATTTTGTTAATTATCTGTTTTAAATTAATAAACACACTATTATTAATAAGTTTCAATACTTAATAATAATATCAATTTATAAACGTAATCATTCCTTTTCATTCGTTCGTTTTAATATTGAGTCACAAGGTTTGTTCACATATAGTTACAATATAGTATCGAGTACACGTGAGTAAGAGATAAGCGTTCGTGCTGCCGACGACTGTAGCCACAGTTTGGTATAAGTTTTCGCTTAGTTGACTCGATACGAATTCTTGACGCAATTGTTTATTATTCGTGCTCGGGGTACAGATGGTATTTAATAACGTCATTACACTCCGGAACTAACTAACTAACTACACCTCCCACGGCTTTCATGCGACAAAATTTTGGATTCTTGATTTTTAGGCGATAGTAGAACATACCTATGCACTTTGCGCTTAAGGCATGTAAAAGACTGCTAGCAACATTTTACTGAAATTCAACTAAGTCAAAAATAAAAGCGATTGCGGAGTGCGGCGTTGGGAGTTAGGAACTGTCGTTATGTACGTGCCGTGGCTTGTGCGTACAAGTCCGTACTGTGACGTGCCAGGCACGCACACATATTAGCGGAGTTCGGTATATTTCTTAGCAGATAGATAGATAGATATTTTTCCATAAGAAGTGCATGGTGTGCTTACATGGCCTCTGGCGTCATTGGCATTTATTTATATTCTCATCCTAAAATTTTTAGATAATTTGAAACACTATATTTTGTCCAGTACGCATATGCGAATGACTCTTAATGTAATGGTCTAAAAGTGAAATAATGACATCAAAAAATGATAAACCTATTAGTATAATATTAATATTATTTTTTTTTAATTTTTAAAGGGCCATCAACGTCGGGTACTTCGACTAAACGCGGTAAAAGCAACCAAATCATATCATCACGAGTACGAGAAAGAGAACGAGGACAAGGACAAGGACAAGGACGAAGACAAGGACGAGGACAAGGACGTGAACGAGGACATGGGCAAGGACAGCGCCGGGAACATGGACAAGAACTGGAACAAGGACGTGAACGAGGACATGGGCAAGGACAGCGCCGGGAACATGGACAAGGACGTGAACAAGGACGGGAACAAGGACGAGGACAAGGACGAGGACAAGAACGTGGACGAGGACCAGGACGAGGACAAGAACGTGAACGAGGACAAGGACAAGAACAGCGCCGGGAACATGGACAAGGACGGGAACAAGGACGGGAACAAGGACGTGAACGAGGACGAGGACAAGGACGAGGCCAAGAACGTGGACGAGGACGGGGTAAATATCCCAAAATGTTAAGAATTTTAAAATCAACAATTTTTTTCGCTTAGGAACACTCAATTTGATCATTATACAGACTATATCCACTGCTGGGCACAGGCCTTCCTTAATTTCTGTGAAAGTTATGGAGCAATTAGCATACAGTGCTATTGCAATGCATAATGGCGAAATTCACACCTGTACCTTAAAAGAAAAAAACAGAACCCATATAGGAAACACTTTGTTGTCAGTTCGTACAGACCATTTTTATATAGAACAAGAGAGGTATCAAGTTAAAACTAATATCAAAATAAGGTTTTGATATTAGTTTTAACTGGGTCTGAGTTTTATTGAAGGTGCAAAAAAATTTAAACTTCTAAGTCAACGCAATAAAAAGTTACCGCCATTTATGTCACACACGAGGGGGACACTGAAAGTTCTTATAAAATCAAAAACTCAGCAAACTAGCAAGTTTTAAGTTTTGTTACGAGCTTGGGGTACGTGACAATAAAAACTGCTGATTGAATTACAAAAATTGACACGTTAATTACCGAACACCAATTACAACTTAAAACGCAGAAATAATAAAACACAATTCGCAATTATATCGCTTCGAAGTATTCGTTTGAACTGCCAATTCTATACTGACTCTGTCACGGTGATTACTGGCCTTATATAGGGCCTTTTCCACTGAAACATCTACAATGTTCGAACACATACCAGTCCCGACCGACTAGATGTAGAAAGTTCTAGTATGGAATTTTCTAGAAAGCTTAGTTCTGCTTCTCGATATTAGATGGCGCTAGTGCCTCGTACTAGGCATTAATTATGGCGCACAACACTGCCCCTTCCTAAGACATGCTCGTCCCATAATAATGCGTTAGTCGATCCACATGGACGATCTTAAGAGTACCTCTTGCACCTTTCTGACAGCAAAGGCGACCACTTTTTATTTTCCATATAGATTGCACTGTCTTAGCATTACAAAAGCCTTCACTCTTGTCTTGAAGACGCCCAGATTGTTTTGGATGGAAAGATAAATTTAGTGTTCGATGCATACGAAAAAAGTGCGATAGTGATAATTATATTGAAGTTTTAAGGGATAAATTAGTTAAAGAAAAATTAAAAGAGATAAATTGGAATGAATTATTAGTACTTAATTGCCCGTTATTAATTTATGATAGGTTACGTACTTTGTTTAAAAATATTTACGAGGAGTCCAGAATAGCCATAAAAATAAGCAGAAATAAACGAGCAACCCAGCCGTGGATTAGTCATACATTAAAAATGATGATAGACCGAAGAGATTATTTGTTTAGGAAGTGGAGGGCTAATCCTAAAAATATGAATTACAGGCTAGAATACACGCGGCACAGAAATAAAACGAATAAATTAATAAATTTAGCGAAAAACAAATCTAGAAAAAATGAAATTTTAAATTGTAAAGGAGATTGTAGAAAGATCTGGGAAATCGTTAATAATTGGTTGGGAAAGAATAATAATAATTTAGATAGTGTTATTATGAAATATTTAGGAAAGACAGATACGGTGACTAATATATGTTCAAATTTCTCTAAAACATTTACAGAGGAAATTGAGAAAATAAAACATTATTGTAATTATAAATTTTTAGATCGTGCCACTTATGTAAATACGAGTAACGTATCTTTTCGTTATAAAGCAGTATCGTCGAACGAAATTGAAAAAATTATAGATAACTTAGACTGTAATAAATCACCGGGTGCAGATGAAATAAGAGTAAATGATTTAAAGTATGTAAAGAAAGATATTAGCCCGTTGCTTGCAAAATTTGTGAATATGTGCGTGCAAAATGGTGCATATCCAAATTACTTAAAAAAGGCAATTATTCGTCCAATATTTAAACAAGGTAATCATTTAGAATATTCCAATTATAGGCCGATTGCGATATTGTCAGTAATAAATAAAATAGTTGAAAAAATAATAGTTAAGCAAATTAGTATGTTTTTGGAAAAAAATCATATAATATCTACAGCACAGCATGGGTTTAGGAAATCATTCAGTACATCTACCGCACTATCACGATTTACCGATGACGTTAATGGTAAACTAAACAATAAAAATTATGTCGTTGTATTGTTCATCGATTTCAAAAAAGCGTTCGACACGTTGGATCACAAAATGCTTCTTAAAGCAATGCAAGAGTGTGGGATTCGAGGCCCAATGAACAAATGGTTCCGCAATTACCTGAAGAATCGAAAAATACACACTATGATCAACGGAACGACTGGGGAAGAAGCCGACGTAACATTGGGTGTGCCAACCGGCTCCGTATTCGGACCTGTTGGGTACATCATGCACGTGAATAGCATTGATAACGTTGTACAACATTGTTCCACATATATGTACGCCGATGACACGTGCCTGATGTACGCTGACAGGGATGTTAAAATTATTGAGGAGAGGTTGCAGGATGACTTCATTAATATTCTAAAATGGGCACATGACAACGGCATTATACTTAACGTAACAAAAACAAAGTGTATGCTTCTACACTCTCCTTATATGAGAAAACCTAGTGAGGAAATTAACATCATTGGTCATTCGTACGAGTGCTTACATAATAAACTGGAACAATGCGAATGTAAAACCATAGAATTTGTGAATAGTTATAAGTACTTAGGGCTAACAATAGACTGTAGTTTTAGTTGGAAATTACATATTGACATTGTCTGTGATAGGTTAAGATCCATATTATCTAGGCTTAATAACTTAAAACTTACAGTAAGCAGGTCAATCTTATATATGCTTTACTATGCACTAGCTGATTCAGCCCTGAGTTATGGACTAATTGCATATGGACGTACTTTTCAAACGTATACAGATAAAATTCTTAAGTTGCAAATTAGATTAATAAAATTGTTTATTGATGAAAAAACAAAGAAAAAATATAACATAGACGGAAATTATAATAATTTATTTAAAAATTTTAGAATATTACCTGTGCATGTAAAACTTAAGTACTTAATTGCAATAGATCAATTTAAATCTCTAGAGTTTAAAACATTTCGAACGTTTAACAAAAATATTAGAATTACTTCGCGAAAGAAATACGTTGAGCATAGAGTTAATAATTATTACGGCAAGAGGACGAGAAAATATCTAGTACCACGTATTTTCAATGAGATATTTTCTGAAAACGAATGCGGTAATAAAGAAATATTTAAAAAGAAGTTAAAAGCGTGGTTGCTGGATAATTATATGTATAATAATTAATATTGTCTTAAAGTTATAGTTCTAAATTAATTTGTTATTTTTAATGTGTTTAATTTAAAAGATTTAAAATAATTTTTAATTATTTTAAATCTTTTAAAATAGTGTAAATTTAATTTTCCCACTTTTAAGTTTTTAAGGATTACATTTGAAATTACAGTTTATGTGTATTTTAGATTCTTAAGGACAGTAGGTATATAAAATGTAAGAGGGTGATGTATTCGCCAACAAACTGCCCTGCAGTTTGGCGAAAGTTGTATAAAGAATAACCGACTGTATTTTTGTGTAATAAATAAAAAAAAAAAAAAAAAATTATTCCACTCCTCTGATGTACGCATTACAAAAGACAAGCAAAGCGTTTTGTTCTAATAATAACAACTAAATAATAAACTTTGGCAACGAAAGTGTGAAGATCCGTCGACTACCTGGTTATCTGATGGTAGAAAGGAGAGGGAGGAATTAAAGCATGCAATTCCTGCGATCACTTTCGAACTTGGCAAAACCGTTATTAAAAATATAATTTAATGCAAAAAATCTGATCACATCGTTACGATACTACCCTTTAAACAATCCTAAAACATGAAGTTTTCGATGCGAATCGGTTACGCCCTCTCAAAAGAGGTTTTAATAAGAACGATAATCATATTCTCCAAATGTTTGAGTTCTTCCTTAACCATAATCTAATAACAGCAGAAGTACTTCATCAAGCAACTAACAGCAAAATTACGCTTGGTTAACCATGAACATGTTTGATCTTGCAATCTATATTATGGAAAATAAAAACTGGTCGCTTTTGCTGTCACACTGGTCTCCGGACGCTTTTCCAACGCGGACTCCGAGCGGGACTTTTATGTAACATGCACCGGAATGCATTTGCCACCTGCAGATTAGTTTCTGGATCATTGAAGCTTTAAGGTTATGTTGAATTTCCAATATAATTTCCAAAAAAAAATCTGGGCTTGCAATACGTTGACTAAAAAAGAAAGAGCTATAATAGCTGTAGCCCGATGGACTCGCATTTTAGATGCTTTGCATGAAATGTCACAATTTTATCAGAAGACAAGTAAAAGACTGTTCTTACACGCATTCCTATTTTAATAAACAACCTACCGTTTAATTTTAAATGATTCTAATTTCTATTAAGTAGTAGTCAGCATTGTTCTTGTAAGTAGTCGTTGGAAGCTATTTACCAATTTACTTCTTAACCAAACCAGACCAGACGTTCTTCCTTATAATTAAAAGAAACATAACTTGCTCATTTTCCTTTTCTTTTAACACATTAGGTAATGAGTCTACACTGATTCATATCATAGTGTCTCAATTATTAATATAATGACTGACTTGACACCTGTAAATATACAATTAATACAAGTTGTGCTACACTCAACAATACGTGTTGCTTCAAAGAATAAGTAATCTTAATAAGCTAAATTTAGTAAGTACTGATGGAAGAAGCTTCCAGAAGATTGATGTTAGTGACCACTTATTACAAGATATTTCGATTCGTATATAACACTTGACTAAAACTTCTTCCTTAATTTTTCAAATGTATACCTTGAACATGGCAGTCTGTTAACACTGCATAAGATGCTCAAACATGAGCAGTATAAGCACCACATAATGTTTCTACTGTTCGCTCAACAGAGAGGTTCACAATGTTTTGAACATTCTTTACATGATAAGGATATATAATTAAGGGGATAGAGTAAGTCAGCTCAAATTCTAATTTCGTCCCCACTTGCCCGCGCGTCGTATGCTATGTACCGACATGTTTGTAATCACTAATACTGTAAGTAGAAAGGTCGTTAGACACTTATTTCATTAGGTTTATCATATTTATGCCTGTTTCTTAACGCCAAGCCACTCGCTTCTTATTTTTATTACGGTTATTTCCCATTTTTATTTTACGTCGTCCTGTTGCGTAATGTGTATTCTGATCGTAAGCGACACAACTTCTCCCTTCAAAAGCCACAGCGATACTAACCAAAGAGTATAGTATATATATACGGAAGCCTAAGCGATACTAACGGGCGACAGGAATCAAGCTTACGCGCCGATAGTTTAGGTAATTTCTTTTTACAGTGAAAATAATGGTATTTTAAAAAAAGTTAATAACATAAGCACTGCTTTATAGTTAATTCAGTTAGTATGCAAAGTTTCATGATCTTATTTAAAATATTTTATGAATAACAACGGTTTATTGTTTATTTTGGAGGTAACTTTGGATTTTTTTCTATCGAGAAAATTTTACGAAATCGTGTTTTCGTCTAACATAATCCTTAACATTAATCCTCAACTTTACCATATATTTATTTCAAAATTAATGCTGCAATATTTTCGGCATAACGAAGGATCTTGCTAAGCCATTTGAGATTATATTTCCCCTTAAGTTATTTGAAGCCATTAGGCCGAGAGTCCTACTACCTCTCATCCTTTTTTTGATAATATTTCGATCTTTCGTTAAAGCTTTATTTTCTTTTTTCAATAGGATATGTGTAATAAACGAGCGCACAGTCCACCTGATGGTAAGTGGTTGCTGTGGCCTATAGACATCTACATCCATCGATTACTAATCAAAATGCGTTGTCACCCGTGAGGACTAAGATGGAATGCCTAGTTTCCAGTAAGAAGTGTCTCCGGTAGTGTCGTTAAGCTGCTGTTTTACGCTGGTATTCTGTGAGAGTTAGTCCTCACCCAGTCGAGCACCCCAATCGTGCTACAACTATGCTACTAATATAGCTTCAGCACGACTACCGCGTAAATAACTTAATTAATGTTTGCTATAACTTCTTCAAAATAAAATGAAAACTCGTATGTATATTTCAGGTACTTTAAAAAGTCAAGGCAAAAAGGAAGCTTCAGTATGCAATCAGGAGTTTCAATTACCACCCACAATTCATGCAACAAATCGTAATAAGAAGAGAATTATGGGGTTTAAAACCTTAGAAGAATTTGCGGGCACACATAGCAGTGATATTATTTTAAAAATTAACGAAAAGAGAGATGCTTTTCTTGATTTTATAGAATCACCGATAAATAAACCTGACGTATTTGTACTCATGATGGAGATTTTATCGAAAGTTTGCCAGTCGTCGTTTGACAGTTTAAAATTAAAAATTCTAATTGAAGTGTGTGAATCGCAATTCTTAGTAAATTTGCAAGGTTACTTAATGAATTTACCATATGAAAGCCGAAAGTCTGCAAATATGTTATATTGGAACAATCAAGCTGAATTTTGGAATAACTTTTTATTTTTCTGCGAGAGCCTCACTAATGCTTCACCTTCGACAGCGCTACGTAAATGCCGATCACTAATAGAGGGTACAACGAAATTTTGTTTGGACGGTTTAAATGAACGTCATAATTTTAGACTGCCCGAGGAGAACATAAAAAAGTGGAATGAACTTCGAGAGAGATTAACACTACAAGAACTAAGTGATGAGGTATGTTGTATTTTATATCAGACATTTTGTATAATTGAAAACAATGACCTTAAAATACAAACAATTGAGTCAATGATAGTATTGTAAAATATAGCTTCTTGTTAATAATCCTATAGTTTGCTTGAAAATGGCCTCCCAAAATGTTTTTATATAAATACATATACTAGCTTGCCAGATGTTATTCTGCCCTTTTCGACGACCCTTTTTCATGTCACTCACTCATTAGCAAAAAAAACTATCCTATCTCTCAAGTAGGCATGTCGAATCACTCTTAAAAAAATCGATCTCTGAATCGATTCGAATCGAAGATACTAGAATCGATTATCGATTAAATCGAGGATTAAAAGATCGATTTTCGATTAATCGCGACACTTTCAAACTTGAAATTTCAAGAATTTGCGATTTCTTCTTTAATTGAACTTTAATATTTTTTAAATTAATATATTAGTAATCTTATTAATTAAAATTACTAATGATTAAAACTACTTTTACGGATTTTATCGCGTTTATTTTTACTTTTTATTTTTAATTCCCGACGTTTCGGGCGCTTTCCAGCACCCATGGTCACGGGGGACTGAGATGACTGACGTCCCGATGTCATTGTTAAACCCGGAGTACCTTCAGCTTTTTTAATTATTGTTTATGGTCCGATCTATGCAAAATGAACTAACTCTGTCTTGAGGTCTTGCAGTGGTATGCTTGGGTTTAGTTTTAATTTTATTGATTATAGGATCCCAAGCAGGTGGTAGTACCCAGCCTCCTTCTCTATTGAAATTAGGATGTTTTTTAATTTCAATAGCCTCACGTATCATCCTTGGTAGGAATCGGTGTTCTTTCGCGAGGATTTGTGGTCTATCAAATCTGATGTAATGGTTGGGGCCGTCTAGGATATGATCACAAACTGCAGACTTCCCGGAACGTTGAGTTGAGTTTGTGATCATATCCTAGACGGCCCCAACCATTACATCAGATTTGATAGACCACAAATCCTCGCGAAAGAACACCGATTCCTACCAAGGATGATACGTGAGGCTATTGAAATTAAAAAACATCCTAATTTCAATAGAGAAGGAGGCTGGGTACTACCACCTGCTTGGGATCCTATAATCAATAAAATTAAAACTAAACCCAAGCATACCACTGCAAGACCTCAAGACAGAGTTAGTTCATTTTGCATAGATCGGACCATAAACAATAATTAAAAAAGCTGAAGGTACTCCGGGTTTAACAATGACATCGGGACGTCAGTCATCTCAGTCCCCCGTGACCATGGGTGCTGGAAAGCGCCCAAAACGTCGGGAATTAAAAATAAAAAGTAAAAATAAACGCGATAAAATCCGTAAAAGTAGTTTTAATCATGTGTAGTGTTCGCGTAAATATAAGAAATCATTAAAATTACTAATATTCCTTTTAACCTCTCCTGGTAAGCTTGAAACGCTTGTTTTAGGGGTGGTTCGCCACTCGATCCCTTTTTTTACAAAGTGATTCCATGTATGACTTTTATTTGACATTTTAGGCTAAAAACAACAACAATAATTTAACAAAGGGGCAAACTGCAACGTACATTTCTCGATCAATCCGTTTCAATCTATTAACTCACTATTTATCAAATTGAAATGAACGCTACATGAACACAATACTGGTTATTTCCTTACTATAAACCTCTATAAACTTCAACATATAATATTTATTTACAGCATCTAGATATATAGAAAGTACTCCGTCTGTACTTACAGCTCACAGTATGTATGTTTTTGATAATAAAGTAAATTCGCAAGTTCACAGTTCAAACAGGTTCACAGCTATAATATTAAATTGTAGTATGTATATGTAGTTTTGTTCACAGCACAGATTAAGTTAGACCAACATTCCACAGGTAAAAATAGAATTAGAAATTTAGAAATGAAAATGAAATGACAACTTTTCGATATTGTTGGATGCGTTCATAAATATTTATTTTATTCAAATATACAATATGTAACGTAATTAACGCACACCCTCAGACACCCCAATTAGTATATTATGTTATAATCATAATACATACACTGAACTTTTAGTTAAACATTTTTATGCACCGATTATTTATCAAATAAGTTATACTAATTTCGGAAGAATGTTGTGGTCACAGTACAAATCCACGAACGCAAAGACTTTAACGTGCTTGAAATAAAGTTCATTTTTCTTTATTTTTATTGAATGACAGAATTAGTAATAATACAAATAAAACTGCACTCTTAAGTCTTATTGCCTTAATTTACGGTCCATTTCAGTTTGTTTTGACTGTACAGATTTAGTGTGACTGTAATTTACGTAGTTTTAATTATTTTTGGGATAAAAAAATAACCTATATTAAAAATGATAGGAATCGATTCAGTAAACGATTCTAAACAAACTACTTTCTCCAAGTGCGTTAATTATGTTACGTGTTGTATATTGCGTTCAAATTATCAACCAAGTAAGATCGGTTGGTTTTGCTTCCCCCAAAAGCAAAAAATTAAAAAACTGCGGTATCTTACCCAAGCCAGTTTGGTAATTTTATCGCTGGTTCTTGAATCAGATGAATCGGTCCGATCCGAGAGGTTTTTGGATCGATTCAGTGAATCGATGCGGTGCTCCGAATCGATCTAAAAACGATTATTTTGCTCTAAAGAATCGATTTTTCGATTAATCGATTTTAGATCGACATGCTTACTCTCTAGTTGGACCAAACTGCATACGGTGTGCAAATTTGATTAAAATCGGTTAAGTAGTTTAGGAGACCATCGCGGACAAACAACGTAACGCGTAAATTATATATATTAAGATATATAGATTTAAGTATAAAAGTACAGGTCATGACGATTTAACTACAAAAAAGTTCTCGAAAAAGCCTTCTACTTTTTTGACTTTTTTTAAATTGTTGAGGTTGAAAATTCTCAAAAATTCAGAAAAGAAAACAACTCCACAAAACTAGGTATGAAAAATTTTTCATCGCAGCGTCCGGTGGTCTGATGATGATGAAAACCGAAAGGTTGGCCACCTTACGCCTATGGCTGGTATAGCTTTTGTGGCTGGTAAGATGGTTGTAATCATATTGATTCTTTTAGCAAGTCTTTTCATTGAGTTCAAAGCTGCTAGCAGCATCAGCTCCTATATGGCATCAATACTGATGCCATATATCCCAAAAAGAAAATTACGAAAGCTAGAGCCGACGCTGTGGCTGTTGTTACAGTTATAAATACGTTTTATATTTACACAGTAAAGTATAGAGTAAATTCGAAGTTGAACTCATCGCATCACTCACCGGAAAGGGCAGAACATTGTCTGCCGGGCTAGCTACTGGTTTAAAACGGATAATTTGGTATTGAATATAAATGTATTGTCTGTGTCATGTTTGCACTTGCAATATTTTATCTTTGGTAAGTAACTTAGGTAGGAGCCGTGGTAGCTCAGATGGTTAACACTCGCTGTAAATATAACAGAACACGAGTAACCTGGGTTTCGATCCCCGCCGACACACATGATGGGAGGCCTGTGCCCAGCAGTGGGACGTATATAGGCTGTAACTTTATTTTTTTACTTAAGTCACTTCGGTGCGAAGAACATCATCAGCTCTTAACAGTCCACTGCCGAATAAGGCCTTCTTGCACTTATTTCAGTTTCTCCAGTTTGGGTATTTACATTTGGCAAAAACTGAATGGAGTGATTATCTTACGCAGCCGCCAAACGGCATCCTACTTAAAGTGGGAGAGGCCCATAGAATACTATAATACATACATAATAGAACGGGGGAGTGGGCGGTGCCCGTGTAGCCACTAACATGTCACTAACACGTCAATTCACACGTATAAATGTCAATACAATGAATCATTTTAAATTTTCGTTTCAAGCGTCGCTGCATGCAAATTATTTCAATAATGGCAAATTGTGCAATAATTACGTGTCGAAAGAACAGCGGGAAATGGAATTTAAATAATCATGTTCTACAACCAGTAGGTTGAAACTATTTACATTTTCTGAATATTAGAAACAAAAATAAAGAAACATTTATGAATAAAACTATTATATTAAATATTAAACTATTATTTTAAGAAATCATTAAACATTTATGTGTCAAAAACATTAATCAAAAGTCTAATATGTGTTTGTAGTAGTGATAACTGATAATACGACGTAATTGCTTGTATGTGTGCTCTCGGCGACGCCAATCCTCCTACAAAGTAAGGTTGACAGCCATTCTATTTGGTATTATAGTATTCTGTGGAGAGGTCTATGTCCAGCTGGGGTCTTTCACGGGCTGATGAATAAAAGGAACAAGAATAAATGTTTACCGCCATTCCATGAAATTTCGCGACATTTATTATGGTCGCCTATTACGACCCTTACGCTGGGATGATGGATTTCCTTAGGCCGCTTCCAAATTACACCGCTGCTGCCACCACAAGGTTCGAATGACGTAACAGTCCATTTTTTATTGTTCACTATCACAGCAATTGAAGTGTGCACACTCGAATTTTCTAGTTTATATTCCCTATCATGATTTTTTTATTTCCTTAAAGGTAAAACAAAAGCCTAAAAGGTGTTTTGTAGAAGAAGAAGAAGAATCCGACCCACCGGAAAACTTTCGGGATCTTAGCGTAATACCCACTTGCGATGATCTCCTAGAGCGACGACCGTTCGTCCGTCCGAACATTGTTGATGGCGCCTACAAAGATATAGAACACTACTTAGATGTTCAGTTCAGGTTACTACGAGAAGATTGCTTCGGCCCGCTTCGTGAAGGAATACGTAAGATTTTTTTGTTAAAACTTTGATATAATGTAATATGCGAGCAATTTTTTTGGGTTGTTGCTGTTTGAAAATCTGTAGGTAAGTGAACAAAGTACCAAAGTTAATTTGTATTCATTACCCTAATTGTATATTTTCGTGGTTATACTCGCTATAGAGTTACAAATTTAAATAAATAAATAAAAAGTATTTATTTGCCACACAAAACTACAATATTAAAATTTAAATAGAGAGCTTAATAATTAGTTGTGACAAAACGGTCTGTAATTCAGTTGTAACGGGAAACCCATTACTCCTGCTATTCTGCCGCAGCCTTAGCGCATAATTCATACAGGGTCTTGGGCAATTGATGAAACACACGTATTAACAATAAAAAAGTAAAGATAAAAATAAAAATACAATAATTAATAAATTATAGTTGCTCAATACAAATAAAAAGTAGTCTAATTTGTGGGAGTATCAAAGTCACATAGAGCCAGGGACTGTGTTTGAATAAGCCACTTGCGGCATCTTTGTCGGAAGGCAGACCGGACTGGTGGTGGCAAATCGTTCCAAATTTTAGCAGCGGCAAATGTAAAACACCCCTGGCTCCAGCGAGTCTGATCCAAGGTAGTGGAAGCCGATTACTATTTTCTCTGACTGAAAGCAAACTTTTTTTTTCAACGGCTATCTTATCATACAGATATTTTGGAGACTTTGCGTGATGCAGAGTGTGCAGAAAGCAGGCATATTTTAACTTAGTATTATTGCTCATATTTAAAATACCATTATTGACCAAATGAGGTGAAATCCTATCCCTTTTCTGTATGATAAAACAAAAACGCATACATGTGTTCTGCACTCTCTGCACATTCTTCACAGTTTTTTTAAAATAAGCATGGACCATAAACAATGTCACAATAATGAAGGTGGGATAGTACTAAACTGTTACAAAGCAGCAGTCTTATGTCACGTTTTAGTAATATACGCACTAGTACGAAGGGCTAGCTTCTCGTGTCCGACTTAATACTTGTGCGATAAGATTAGATTTGGGCTTGTGTCTTATACTAAACAGAGTCGTCATTGCATACCAGCCTAAATCTTCGCGTGGTGTCGTCGTTAGAGATTGGAGGAACTACGCCGTGGGTCTTGAGTTTCAATCCCTGCCAGAGCTGCGGACAATTGTATATTGTGCTGTAACACATTGATGATGTTCGAATCTCACGTAAAAATATAAAGGAAATGTTTAATATCTTTTTTCTATCAAAGAATGCAAATATCTATTAGCAAAATTCTATCGTGTCTGGCTATAGGGTTATTGCTAAGTCTGGGTAGGTACCAACCTCTTGACTATTTCTGCATAGGGTTATTGCTATATCTGGGTAGGTACCAACCTCTTGACTATTTCTGCATAGGGTTGTTGCTATATATGGGTAGGTACCAACCTCTTAACTATTTCTGCATAGGGTTATTGCTATATCTGGGTAGGCACCAACCTCTTGACTATTTCTGCTCAGTGATAGCACTGGTTTTTGGTCGGGCCCAAATACTGTTGAATGTCTAAAAATGTTTATCCAACCTTAGTACTTTTGTATTCATTGTATAATGTTTCGTATGTAAACGTAGCATTATTTTATTTTGTTACAGGTCAATATATTAAAGAGCCTTCGAGACATAAATACGATAATATCCGGTACGTAAGTGCTTTTAACATTAGTTGTTTTGGTGTGGTTTTTGTATTTTGATTTGATTTTGTTTTGTGGACTTTCTTCATTATTAAACTGAAAACATTCAATGTAATGCTGGCCATATGCTTATCAATTAGTAGGTAACATTCGTCGTGACTACCTCGTACCTAGTACGAAATGCGTATCCCGTATCTGTGACGCTGATTTATGTAAAAAAATATTAATTAATTTGCAACCTTCCGCTAACTAAAAACCGCTTAGCGGTCAGCCGCCATAGAGTCTACATCACCTGAGGATGCCTCGTGTAGAGGCGAAACGCGTGTCGTATTGTCGTCGATGGTGTTTCTTACCTGGAATAGTGGTGTTGGAAGTAGTGGTGCCGGGAGTAGTGGTGTTGGGCGTAGTGGTGCTGGGACTAGTGGTGACGGAGTTAGTGCACGCAATTGAGGGAGGGCGGGAGGTGCTCTTCAATCCAGGTAAGACACATCATTGTATTTAGTTACCGGAAGGTTGCAAATTAATTAATATTTTTGTATTATAATGGATATCCGCAAAGTAACGCCTCATTCTATTAGCTGATTTATGTTTTCAGCTGTAAAGTACAACATTTTACATCTAGCCTATATACGAGATGGTTACATCATATCATGGTGTACACCAATGGTGACATTCAAAAGTCCAGCTTTAGGCATAGGCGATTTGTACATAAGTGACTCGACGAAAGGGAGATAAATTTATAGCAGCGTAAGAGACCTTTCGAAATATTACACTGCAGAACAAAAGCCATCCCGAATTTTGAGAGGGTACTGGTGCTCCAGTAGCATTTTTTTATATCATCGCGTATTCTATGTTATCAAGGAGTCATTAAACGCTACGCTCGCGAAAAGCCGATTTTAAATGTCCATTGTCGCTGTGCGGCACCGACAGGAACCGGTTGCTCGCATAATTGTTTTCCGAAGTTGTCTGTTTCTTTTATTGTAATGACATAGTAAACTCAAAGGACGTTGTGGAAATAATTACTATTGTTATTTTTACATTTTAAATCTATTAGTAGTTTAAATTTTAATGTTATGAACTATTTGTTTGTAAAGTAAAGTAAAGTAAAGTTACAGCCTATATACGTCCCACTGCTGGGCTCAGGCCTCCCCTCATTTCTGAGAGGGTTTAGGGCAAGGAAGTGTCCGCCGCGCTGCCCAAATGCGTGTTGACGAACTTCACATGTCTTCGAAATATTTTTTTTCTCATTCCTCAGACATGCAGGTTTCCTCACGATGTTTTCCTTCACCGTCGAGCACGTGGTAAATCAGCACTTAAAATTGCAATTAACAATTTCATTGGTGCCGGCGGGGATCAAACGCGGGTTACTCGCGTTCTGTTATATTTACAGCGAGCGTTGAGACTGTACTACTTTGGAAAAAAAGGGCTTTTGTTTTGAATATAAGTCTAAGACTATTCATTTCTTGCACTAGGTGTATATTTTATATATTAACTCTTAAAATTTAAAATACGTAAGTTTAACATATGCGAACTAAATAAAGCATCTACCAGGCGGTCCCATAATGAACTGGCCTGATATAGTTCAACGCGACATGTCGCTACATGTTGTGTTGCATTAAATAGTACGGTTATCGTGCACTTAATATAAGAAACATCCATCGACATGAAATGCTTAGTCTTAGTTTAACAGGCATTTGAATAACGAGAGTCGCGTATTTTTTCAAAATGTCGAAAACTGAGTATCGAAGTGTCATAAAGTTTCTGTTTAAAGAAGGTTTATCCCCTGCCCAAATAAAAGAACGATTGGATGGCGTGTATAAGGAGTCTGTCCCCTCCTATAGCACAGTGAAAAATTGGGTGAAAGAGTTTCGCCTCGGGAGAGAAACCGTCGAAGACTTTGGCCACGACGGTCGACCTGTGGAAGTGCTCACTCCCGAAACGATTGCTGTTATCGAAGAGGAGGTACAGAGAGACCGCCGTTTGAAGATTAGAGAAATTGCAGCAAGGCTTGGGCTCTCTAAGAGTACCGTTCATCGCGCGATCCATGAACATCTTCACATGAAAAAAGTGAGTGCAAGATGGGTACCGAAACTTCTTTCTACGGTATAGAGACAGGAAAGAGTGCGCTGCGCTTTGGAGTTTTTGGATCTTTGTGGCGAAAATCCAAAGACTGTGCATCGAGCGGCTAGTGACTGGTGATGAAACTATGATCTTGTATTATGATCCACAAAGCAAGCGCGAGTCAATGGAATGGCGTTATAAGGGTGAAAAGCCCCCTAGAAAGGCAAAGGTGGAACAATCGACTAAAAAACTGATGTGCACAATATTTTGGGATTTTCAAGGCATTTTGATGGTGGATTTTAAAGAACTTAATACAGTCGTGAACGGCGAATATTATGCTTCTTTAATATATAAATTACGAGACAAGATAAAGGAAAAACGAAGAGGCAAGCTGTCTAAAGGTGTCCTGTTGCCCCATGACAACGCCCCTGTTCATACCGCTGGTGTTTCGAAGGATGCAGTTCGTCAATGCGGGTTCACAGAAGTACAACATCCACCTTACAGTCCAGACATGGCCCCGTCCGACTATTATTTATTTCCAAATTTAAAGCGGGACTTAAGAGGAAGAAAATTTTCAAGCGATGAAGAGTTGCAGGCGGCCGTCTTCAGTCATTTTGAGAATAAAAAATGTGATTATTTTTATAAAGGTTTAGAGATGTTGATTCACAGATGTCAGAAGTGTGTTAGTATTCATGGTGATTATATTGAAAAATAAAATTGGTTTCGTTTCATTTCCTTCATTGGTTCATAGTTAGGCCAATTCATTATGGGATGACAATTCATACGTATACCAGTAACTCTGCTTTATTTCAATTTCTAATGATTTAATGTAATAAAATGGGTAAAATATTACAAAACTCTTATCTTGCTTCAAATTTGACGTTATTTATAATCAAATTACATAAATGTTATAAAAATAAAAAAATAAATATTGACCAGATTTCAGAACATTAACTTTAAATGGGTTTCATAGAAAAATAAAGAAAAATATTAGGTAAACGCAAGTAGGTCGAACAAGCGCGAGACAGTGTTTTAGAATGTTGACGCTTGAACTGTAATTTGAATGTTTGAAAGCAAATTTTGACAGCTATGACACGTCATGGGATAATCATGTGTAGCCAGTAGCCACACTGCAATACGGCGGGCTTCATATGTAACTCACAATACGTTTCTAAAACTTGCATGTTTCATCCTAGTGTTTTGTTTCACTACTTAGCGCATGATTAGAATTAACATAAAAGCAACAATTCTATAAGTATAACTTCTGCTGAGTCGTGCAGGCGTTTTACATATATTAATTCCACATTGACAGATACCCAAATCATGATCACATTACATGCTATATAAAATCTTGCACCGTGCAAGATTTTATATAGCCTGCACAATTTTTACTCGCGTCCCGCATAGCTACAGCCAAATCCTTAGCCATTGCGCGTCCGAGCCATCAAATGTGTATATTTACTCATACTTTCTGTTTCAGAACCTTTCAAAACGTAAAATTTTTGGAACCTTACGTTTCCCAGCTGAAATTTGGTTACCTCGTACAACTGGATCAAAAAATTACCAAAAGGTTCAAAAAAATTAATTGGGCCCACAGCAAGCGTTTTATTTATGGTTCGCTTGTGTTATTTACCAAAGATCGGTGTAAAAGTTTTTTAATTGGTACAATTTTGGATCGTGAAGTGAAGTATATGGTAGATGGAAAGGTGCGTTACTTACAAAATTCAAATAAATTATTGTAGTTGATAATTACTTTAATAGATAATATACATAGCGAAGAATCGTTCTTGCCGTTATTTAAAATTCTTGTTATTTGAATGAATGCGTTAGGTTGCCAATGAAATAGCCAGTTTTCTATTTTGGATTCGATTCAACCCAAATTGCTTGTAAAAATCAGATCTTCATTTGTTTTCTTGCCGTTTATATTTTATATCGCTATGACTGACTAAAGAAAGAAATGAAAATTCTCGTTTTTTTTTCTCTATATAAGTACCATCCTTCATTATCATCTAGTACTGATTTAGTACCGGTTCGTCTACTTATAAAATTACAATTTAATCGCTTCCTTCCAGGAAATTTCTAGGTTTCTTAGACACCCAGAGGCAAAATCTGTATGTATGTAACATACCTATAGGAACATAATTTGTATTATTTTCTATGATTCAGATACCCGTATCATTAGTAAACGAAGGCATTAGTGTGGACATTTGTTACAATAATGAGACATACACAATGATTGAAAGTGAAGTTTATTTTGAACCTTACTATCATGTACTAAACGCATTAAAAGATCCAAAGTTTCCAGATGATTTAGCAATGCGCAAATACATTGTTAGTGTAGACGTAAGTATCACGTTTTAAACTTTAAAAATAAGTAATTAATTTTAGTAAAAACACATACGTAACCTTATTTATCCTTATTTTTACGTTGTAGCCAGAGCCTAAACTTCCAAGTTATTTGACGCCAAGTCAAACCTACAAAGTGAATTCTGAGGATTTTTTAGATATTCTATTTACCATAGATGACAACCAAACATGGCCGTCAAATGAACAGTTAGGCTTAAATGAAAGTCAGTATGAAGCGTTTAAGTTGGCTCTTACCCATGAATTCTCAGTTATTCAAGGCCCTCCGGGCACTGGGAAGACTTTTCTTGGGGTTAAAGTTGCAACGGCCTTGTTACAAAATTTTCAGAAACATCATAACAAATGTGTTTTACTTTTGATATGTTACACAAACCATGCTTTGGACCAGTTTTTAGAAGCAATTTTGCCTATCACAGAGTCCATCGCACGTATTGGGGGCCAATCTCGAAGTGAACGTATGATGAAATATAACATTGCAAATCTGAGGCATACGTTTTGTAAGCAGCACAGCAGACACATGTTTACCGATGAAAGAAAAAAAGTGAAAACATTGCACAACGAACTCAAGTATGCGCAAGAACGTTTCCACCGTATAAATAGTGATGTGCTTAGTTACGATTGTGTAAAAAGATACGTCCCTGAAAGCATTCTTTTGCAACAGTTTTATAAAAATGGTGACAAAGATCCCTTACATCAGTGGTTATTTGAAAATATTAATTATAACGTTGAGTAATTTACACTTAACGATTTAGAGGAAGAAAATAATTTGATGGAAATTGATGAAGATAATCCAATACTCGAGAGGGACGACACTTTTTTGGACGATCTAAACGACGATAACGACCCTGGAATAAATAAAATCCTAGAACACATAACGTTCTCTTTTTCGTTAGATAACACAATTCTAGAAATTAAAAATCTGGATTCAATATACAATAAAACAGAAAAAGAGAATCAAAAAAGGGGACTTTTTGCAGAAATGCATAAATTAACATGTCATATACAACTTTTTAGAGTAAGTGATGGTTGCCTTTTGTTGTGTGTATGTATTTCATAAATAGAATTCTAGAAAAGCTTTTTAATTGAATAAAGGCGAGCTTTTGATCGCTATTACACTTATAAATGCACATATTATAATAATTACACGTACAAATGCTATTACGAATGCGCAAATAACATACCTACATATTACAATGTGCTAACTAATTATTTGAAAACTTTCAGGAAATGTCCGCATATCGACGACAGGCCAAGCAAGTTTCTCTACAATTAAATAATCCTACACTTATGACAACCGAAGAACGCTGGTGCTTATACTTTAACTGGGCCGATGTTGTAAAAACACATCTCGTGACAAACATAGAGCCACTGCAGGTAACGCCTTTGATACACAGATTATAACATAAGAACTCACGCCTGTCACCCAGAAGGGTAGGCAGAGACTATTGGAAGTCCAACTGGCACGATCGTGACACATTTCGTCTCTTTTACTTCCATATACCTACTACCTAAGCATATTATGCTCGTCTGTTAAGTGTACTCTTATTCTAGCCCATCTTCAATATATCGCCAATTTGGTCGATAAACTTCAATAGAGGGCGTCCGTTCCCGACTCATCCGTTCATTTCTGCAACATCAATTTGCTTTGTCACTTGCCTTGGTCACAACATCATCTTGCAAACCACACTTTTCCCATATCACACAATTTCTAACCTTGCCATTCAGGTTCACCCCTAACCGTACTCTTGCCCGCATTTCTACCGCATTTATTCTACTCTCATGCTTCTTCTGCCACACCCTACTTTCACTACCATACACAAGGGTAGTGACCAATGATATTACAAGAATTATAGGTAGATAGGTTATACACGCACCGCAAGTGGCACGTAAAAACTAGTCTAATTAGCAAACCTGAGCTCAGTCGTCGCGCTATCTTCGCGTCATTGACAACGGCGTTGATAGTAATTCGTGTTTTGTTTTTGCACTGAAAATGTCGTCATATGTGATGAGATTCTGCACAAACTACACAAGAAAGGTTTCCAAAAGTCAAAAGGAATCATAGTTTATTCGTTTACTATTTCCTTAATTTATTTTCGTATTGTTTACAAATTCAAAAATTACGTATTTTAAAATATATTGTCAGAAAAAATAGAGAGGGATAAAAATACCCCAATGAGTGAGTTTGAAAGAGAAGTAATATTGTTTCCGATCAAAGAATATAAAACAGATAGGTCTTTTCTGAGTATCGTAATTCAAATTGTGTACATATATTTCTTGTTTTATTGAAGGCCAAATTAACTATGTCATTATTAATTAATAAGTTTAATTTATTTGTTTTGTAGCGTAACGAAGTGGTATATATGGTCGTATATATATATATATATATATTATAGCACTTTATATGATAATAAATTTTTAATAAAACCTATTAAAAAAATATTATCCTACTTTTAATGCATTTTTACTACTTTATTACTTTTACTACTTGCACTCATGATTGAATCGCGTTTTAGACATAAATCATGTTGTACGGTATGATGTCATATCTGATTAATTATTCTACATTATTCCTACTACACAAGAGCACGCACTGTCGCAAATTAAAAACAAAGATTTTTTGACAGGTTTGACATTAGAGGCTATGATAGCTTTCAATCAGCACGTGAAAACATGCCCTTGAACCATTGAAGTAATATGTACTTACGTACTAGAACAGCTATCTCAAACAAAAAATGTGCGCTACTCTGTGTTCCCGCGGTTGGTTTTTTTATCATAGAATAAACATAGGTAGAATGATCCGTAGGTTAGATCCGTAGTAGATTATATTGTTAAATAGGCAAATTATATCGAGAACAATATTTAAATTTTGTCATCTATTTTGTGTATTATATTTGCTTATTTAATATAATATTACATAATATTATATCACAATTACATTTTAATTATATTTTTATCTGAATATTTTAAAAGGTATCTATGTCAAATATAAAAAAACATACTAAATGTGTGTTTAACAAAACTTATTAATATAACATTTAAGTTACAAATATATTTATTTAAATTAAAATAAGAGTCATTCATAAATGCTGGGCACGCGAGATTTAAAAATGGACGAATTTATTCCACTTTGACTTTGATATGAAAACCTAAAAATAAAATAAAAGAATAATAAGCAGATTTAAACATGAAAAATATTTAGCCTAATTATAATAACTTATATATGTTTCTACAAAATGTGTATAATAATATATTCGTCTTATACTTAAGTACCACTGACCTCTATATATACAAGTACGCTGGACTGGCTATACCATACAAAATGACTGTGCCAATTTGAAGCGCCGCTAAAGGATGTCTTGAAAAATAAAATTGACATAATATGCCAAAGTATGTTGTATTATTCATATTGTCATATTTAATAAGTCTGTATTTTGAACTTTTAAACTTAAAAACGAAAGTATTTTATGTTTGATTGTATATAATATTAGTTATATAATAAGAATCATTTTCATTATTAATGAGAGGGTGCGTAATCTGTAAAACTCGTTACCAAAAGGAAAGTGGTATAACATTTCACAAGTAAGTGAAATTGCAGTAAATATTAAACAAATTAAAACCATTTGATAATATAAGTACTTAGAAATTTGTTACTAATCTTAATATCATATATACCAACATGTTTAGCTGTATATTACTGAGTTTTGATAAACAATATAATTCAATAGGGTTGCCGAGTTCCTTGTCTATAATACTTATCGATGTTCTTTCTTACCCATATCAGTTAACAAACAAAGTTACCAACAACAGATGATTATCAAATGTTTATTAATTAACAGGTTTCCAACTGAACCTAGGCTAAAATTATGGCTTAAAATCATAAATATTGTGAATTGGCGTCCGAAACAAAATGATCATATTTCTTCAAACATTTCAACAATATTTTCTGGTAGTACCAGTACCAAGCACTACCAAGTACTAAGTATTAGATTATTATTTCGAATGATTTTTTATTTCTTCTTTCTTCATTTTCCACCAAACTCAAGGGTCATAGCCAAGTGTCGAAAGGTCGCCTGATGATGTCGAGTCACGTTGGATGTGTGTTAGTGGGCTGCGGCTAGAGGAAATTCCTCTCCCTGTACTGCTGGAAGAGGAGTGTTGGTATGGCGATTGGCGATGCGCCACTCGACTGTTTTTCGCGACTTTGGTGAGGCTGCACCACTTGATGCTTCCAAGTGCTCGTTTTTCCCCGGCTCCATTCACATATCGGGCTCGGTAATTGGTAATTTCAGTTATTTTTTTAATATTGTAATTTTAATTTCAAAAATGAAGTTGTAAATAACTGATATCTATGTAATTCAAAGTTTATATTTTTTTATATAATCTTGCTAGCTCATGCCCGGCGAATTGCTGCCGCAGAAGAAAAAATATCGTTAAAAATGTGGAACAGTTATATTGTATAATTAGGAATTATAATACAATAATTGAAATAGAATGATATATAACTTTCTATAACTTTCAAATAAATAGTCAGTATAATACGCACGCCACCTAGTGTCAGTTAATTGTACCATGCGTATAACGCTCTCACAAATGCAACTAATAAGTTGACTAAGTTTTACCGCAATCTGATGAACGGTATGGCATCGTGGAAAGTACGAACAAACATAAATATTTATATAGTAGAAAATATTTTACTGTCAATAGACAGACCTGTAGTTGATTAGAATAGGCGTTATTATAGCAGCTGATTTGTTTTTTATAATACTAAAACAAAGTGAACGGTTGACAATAAATTATTCTAGAAATTATGTTTTTATTTATACTGTGTGTACTTAGTTTAATCTTAATAATTTTTTAGTTGAATGGTTAAGGGCTATGATGGCTATCCGAGTACAGAACCAGAGTACAAAACTAATCCAACTATAGAGATGTGTAAGACAGGGTGACGTAATATCCCCGAAATACTTTACCGCTGCATTGGAAAATGTTTTCAACCTACTGGATCGGAAAGGATACGGTATTAACGTCAATGTCGTGTACGTCATTCACCTTCGATTTGCCGACAATATAGTCCTTATAGCACAATCGCTGGAGGATCTACGCACTATGTTCAATGATCTCAATAGTGTCTCCCAAGGGATAGGTCTTAAGATGAACATGGACAAAACAAAAGTCATGTGTAATGTCCATGTCACACCTATGCCTGTGGTTTTTGGGAGCTGAAGTTGTTGATGAGTATTTTTACTGGGACAAATAGTCCAACTAGGTAGGTCCGTCGATTGACCGACAGCTCAATCGACGGATTCAACTCGGATGGGCAGCGTTCGGGAGATTACAACACAACTTCTCGTCAGGAATACCTCAAAACTAGACTGTACAACCAATGCGTGTTGCCAGTGATGAAATATGGATATGAGACGAGGTCTTTCACTGCTGGCCGTATGAGGAATCTCAAAGTCTCTCAACCAGCTGTGAAGCGGGCTATACTCAGGGGTTCAAACTTAGGAATTAGGATATCTGCAGCAGAACCAGAGTGACCGACATCGCCCAACGGATCAGTAAGCTGAAGTGGCAATTGACCGGCCATATAGCTTGAAGAACCGATAACCTATGGGGAAAAAAGGTTCTTGAGTGGCAGTCTTATACTGTCAAGTGAAGTGTCGGAAGTTCTCCCACTAGATGGAGTGAAAACCTGGTAAGACATGCAGGAAGTTGATGGATGCAGGTAGCTCAGGACCGTGCTTTGTGGCATTCCTTCCTTGGGGAAGGCCTATGTTCAGCAGTGGATTTGTGAAGGGTTTTAATGATGATGAATGATAATGGTATTATATTAATATGATACATAACTAGAAAGGACGTTACGGGTAGAGTCCATCTATCCATAGAGTCCATTCTATTTATTTAGGTATACCTATAGGTAGGGTATTGAATTTTTATCGATATAATTTGGTACACTGTCTTATCCCTAGTATTAGTTCCGTGGACGTGCACTTCTGATGTCAGCGCCAAAATGGCGGAAATCAAATCGCTTCATCATGTCACGGTGTATAGCCAGTCCAGCGTACTTGTATATATAGAGGTCAGTGTTAAGTACCCATAGAAATGTCGCATCTGAACATATTAATTTCATAATCTATATTTTATGACACGAGATGGCGTCTTAGGAATTATTTGTTTTATTATTAATCTATAATACTTTTTTATTGATTAAGTATCTTATTAACTGATGAAAAGTAATTCCTTGGTTTTTACTGAAATTTCTTTAATTATTTGTGCAATATCTAAGTATACACGACGCCATATTTTTATCAAGAGATTTTTTTTAAATCAACACAACACATGACAACTCTACAAGCGCCTAGCGAGTGACTGATTGAAGTGCGGTGTATGCACTGCAGTTGAGTGGAACATAGTAGCTGAATGCAGTGTCGCCTAATAGCTCAATGCCTTGAACTAATGGTTTTCATGTTTAAAAATGGTATGATAGAATGATATGTAATATAGAATACTTTAAAAAGCAGTAAATATTTAATTTCCATATAAATTGGTTTATTAATGAATTACGCAAAATCTCATTGTGCCAACGTATGAAACTTAATTGTTATTTTAAATGCTGATTTACCGCATGCTTGGTGAAGCAGAAAAATAGCCTGAGGAAACCCGAATGTCTTAAGGAATACTTTACTTTCACTATACGTTTATAGCTAACAATTATTATCTTAAAATAATAACTTATTACGTATTTGCAGCTAGCTTTTGTGGAGGCTAGTGCAGCTTACGAAGAGGCCAGAATGGTGTTAGACCAAGAATTGTTAAAAGGTGTAAATGTGATTGGCATGACTACAAGTGGGGCAGCAAGACTAAGAAAACTATTGAAATCTATTGCACCTCCAATAGGTAGCTATTTATTTCAACATTATTAAAACTAAATATACTATTTTACGTCAGCAAACCATTTATAAAATGAAAGAAACAATATCACAGATTAACTAATAGTTATTTCGTAAACAACATAATTAATATGGACTTACCATGCCTTATTTATTTCAGTTATAGTAGAGGAAGCTGCTGAAGTACTTGAGCAGCATATAATAACATCATTGACGCGACATTGCCAACATCTCATTCTTATTGGTATGTTATTTTTTGAATATGTTTTAAGTACCTATATGCAAATTTCCCATTTTTAATTTCTCCGCTTGACTGTGAAAATCTATGAATCTACGAGATGGATATATCCACCCATCTATTGGATACCAAAAGCGTTCATGAAAACTACCCCGAACTAAATATTCCCCAGAGTTACGATGTTTCGCCCCAACACTTAATTAATACTCACCTGTTTGCCTGCACCACGGACATTAGTTAAGTGATACAGTATCATCGATGGCCGACCAGGATAGCTGACGGCATTAAAATTGAGAGGGGAGAGTAACCTCGATATTAAAATTTATTGTAACTTAGTCGTGGATGAAATGAAAATTAAGCAATTGACGGAATATCATGCTAGCAGCCAAAGGAATTATGACTATGTCGACTACGGGTTTGATTTTATATCCGATAATTTCGATGAAGCTACTGACGCTTAAGTGTTTTTATTGGTCGGTATAAACAAAACATGGAAAGTACATATAGACAACTTTTTGATTAAGGGTTAGATTAAGGGCTGAATTAAAAATACGGCTAGCACGGAATAAAGAACAGTACTACGTACAGGAGTTGCACTCCTTTGATGTTGGCTGCTTGCCGACGTTTAATAGCCTACATAATTATTATTAATTAGATAAATCGCGCTCGCAAGCTGAATAAAACTATTGCTGCGTGAGTGTCCGTATTATTTTGCATCTTTTCCCCTTCCTACGTTACGACGGATTTTCCGTTGTTACTAAGGGAGGTCAATAAAGATTAAAACAATATACATTGCGAAATGTTAATTAAGTGACTTAGGTTAAGTACCTCGATGACTAACGCATGCAAATTGCAAGGCCATTCGTCGGGAATCGCGATACTTGGCTCTTAAAAAATAGATACAACCCCAAATAAACCTGAAATACCTTTCTCATGCCTAACAGAAATGTGATAAATCGTATTCTACTCAGTAAAAATCTTGCTAGTAAAGAAAGTTTTAATTTAAGTGTTTTGTGTTATTATAACTTAAAATATTTTAATTACAAAAGACAAGTACAGGTATGTAAATAGATATTTGGATAGTGAAGTAAATTTCAACTAAGGTTTGTCTCCTGTAGATAAATTATTACTTAATTCTTTTTTTGCTATAAGTACCTATCTAACAAAAAAATAAATGTAATAAATTCACGTTTCATAACTGCCCACTAAAATCCTTCGTTAACTTAAAGAATGATATATCTGAAACCTTTTGTCGGTCATTTAGCATCTGTCCACGTAACAATTATAGTACGAACGACGTTTTGCCATTACAATTTATCAAATAGGTAGTATACATATTATATATAATTTTTAAATTTCATTAAAACTTTTACAATTTTATCATACAATTAAATATGCTAAACACTAAACAAAAACTATTTCAACAAGTATATACAAAAAACTATTTACGTAAATAGCGTTACAAAACTTAAACATTTAATTGTCTACAACATCCGACTATCCCCGACTGCGTATGTTACCCTGGGTGATTCACGATTGTAGGTAATTATTACACGCATATAGCAAGAGTGACGGAGGGCTGCGGCTAGTAACACAAGCTTTCCATCTTGTTCACGAAACAGGCATAGAATTATAGGTGTTAACATGTAAATGTACGAAGACAAAAAACAAGGATCAACCTCGCCATGGTGGAAGAGGTGCACTCTACTCAGACTGCAAACTACTATCTTAAATTCAGTTTCAGTGCAGCAAATATATATATTTTTCTTGATCCTTGCCACATGCTGAAATTAGTGCGTAGTTCTGTTCAACATTATGGGAAAAAAATTCAAAATAAAAATCAAATTCAGTGGTCATACATCCAAAAGCTCCAAAAATTACAGGAGCAAGTGTTATTTTATATGGCTAATAAACTGAAAGCATATCATGTATACTTGAAAATGAAAATGATGAATGGGACCACCTTGCGGCCTAACATTTTAGCAGAAGTGTAGCTTATGTATTGCTGTTTTGCGAAAATGTGATGAAATCACCTATGTTCGAAGGACTTACGTAGGCGGTCCCATAATGAATTGGCCTAACCATGAACCAATGAAGGAAATGAAAGGAAACCAATTTTATTTTTCAATATAATCACCATGAATACTAACACACTTCTGACATCTGTGAATCAACATCTCTAAACCTTTATAAAAATAATCACATTTTTTATCCTCAAAATGACTGAAGACGGCCGCCTGCAACTCTTCATCGCTTGAAAATTTTCTTCCTCTTAAGTCCCGCTTTAAATTTGGAAATAAATAATAGTCGGACGGGGCCATGTCTGGACTGTAAGGTGGATGTTGAACTTCTGTGAACCCGCATTGACGAACTGCATCCTTCGAAACACCAGCGGTATGAACAGGGGCGTTGTCATGGGGCAACAGGACACCTTTAGACAGTTTGCCTCTTCGTTTTTCCTTTATCTTGTCTCGTAATTTATATATTAAAGAAGCATAATATTCGCCGTTCACGACTGTATTACGTTCTTTAAAATCCACCATCAAAATGCCTTGAAAATCCCAAAATATTGTGCACATCAGTTTTTTAGTCGATTGTTGCACCTTTGCCTTTCTAGGGGGCTTTTCACCCTTATAACGCCATTCCATTGACTCGCGCTTGCGTTGTGGATCATAATACAAGATCATAGTTTCATCACCAGTCACTAGCCGCTCGATGCACAGTCTTTGGATTTTCGCCACAAAGATCCAAAAACTCCAAAGCGCAGCGCACTCTTTCCTGTCTCTATACCGTAGAAAGAAGTTTCGGTACCCATCTTGCACTCACTTTTTTCATGTGAAGATGTTCATGGATCGCGCGATGAACGGTACTCTTAGAGAGCCCAAGCCTTGCTGCAATTTCTCTAATCTTCAAACGGCGGTCACTCAGAACCTCCTCTTCGATAAGAGCAATCGTTTCGGAAGTGAGCACTTCCACAGGTCGACCGTCGTGGCCAAAGTCTTCGACGGTTTCTCTCCCGAGGCGAAACTCTTTCACCCAATTTTTCACTGTGCTATAGGAGGGGGCAGACTCCTTATACACGCCATCCAATCGTTCTTTTATTTGGGCAGGGGATAAACCTTCTTTAAACAGAAACTTTATGACACTTCGATACTCAGTTTTCGACATTTTGAAAAAATACGCGACTCTCGTTATTCAAATGCTTGTTAAACTAAGACTAAGCATTTCATGTCGATGCATGTTTCTTATATTAAGTGCACGATAAACGTACTATTTAATGCAACACAATATGTAGCGACATGTCGCGTTGATCAATATCAGGCCAGTTCATTATGGGACCGCCTGGTACTCCAACAGATGATTTCTTGAAATTAATCAATTAATTCACACTTTTATTATATTAATAGGTAATCTTCTTTAGTTGACTGTGTGACGATAGATTTTAATGCTTTTTCAATGAATAATAATGAAAAATTATCGATATCGATCCGCACAACACAGTCAAATCACCCATCAATATGACACCATTTTGAATTAAACACAACCCTACAGTGGTCGCGTGGATTACATTAGTAATCCACGCAACCACTGTAAAATAATCTCAAATTTGGATGTTTCTGAAACCAAATGGTTAGAAAAAAATGTGCAAACTGATATAACTTTGAAATTAATGTGATATTTTCATATATTAATATGTAAAAGTTTTTTTATATATTATAATTTGAATAAAAAGGACGTATGAATAGTGTTTGTTTAATAATTATGATTAACCGTTGACTAAATGTTACCCTGTTTCATATTTAAAATAATATAAAAATACATTTTAGTTGATTTTTTCAAGCTTTCTTCTTATTTTAAATTGGACTACATACATAATCCATGCGACCATTAACGTTTTTTATAAGGCGCGACCACTGCAGGGTAAAGTAGTCTCGTTACACTTTCATTGTTTAAATGTTGCAAATATAAACTAGTATCGTAGGGAGTACGGTTGTGCTTGCGTGTTCAATTTTAAACCTAATTTTTAACTTTGACTTTGGCTTTAAAAAATAATTATATAACTTAGTCTCGTGGGAAGTGCTTGCCACATTTCGAATATCACTACGATTTTTATGAAATATGTACTTAATTATTCTATCGGTATTGTTCTCGATTTTAATTTATAATATTATTTTAAATTATTATAATAGAAAGAAAGCATATATCACAAAAAAACCTACATATGGAATGTAACTCCATTAATTTTGTAAATTTGAAGTATTAGAACTTCATACTGCACACGTTAAGCGCACAGATTGGCATTTTTCGAAGAGAACTCACAACGACGGACACAATTCTTGTAATGACAAAATCGATTTCGTAAATAGTTTTTATAAACGCACAAGATTTTTAAATCCAATACCTGCGCAGAGGGGAATAATCATGCGAGGCGAGTCCATTGGGTTTAATGATCTAGTATACACACACGCACGCACGCACGCACACACACACATACATCTATACAGTAGAATTTTAGTTTCATTAAATAGAATTTTTATTTTTGCCAAAATTTAATTAGTGTTAAATTCATTTTTGGAAATACACTGGCTCCTGATATACAGGTTCACCTACAGTAGGAGCCAGAGACTTTATTTATTTGTTAAAAATTATTGGTGCTATAAGGCATTGTTATTATTATTTATTAATTAAAATAACCTACATGTGGTTTATAATCAAAAATCAGTCAAGAAAAAAATATTGGAGGAAGCAAAACTTGTTAATTCAAAGTGAAAATATTACACCTTAAAAAAAAGTAATAAATATTATACTTTGATGTTAGCATAAATATTAAAAATTTATAATTTTAGACGGTTATATGAAATTTATATACTTAATTCTTTCCATTCATTACCTATTAAATCTGGTTACATATCGTGACGATCCGAATTGTTTTTCAACGTAGTTGCAAATTATAACTATTTAATTTTTATTAAAAGTAATAATTGTGGACATAAAAGTTATATTTACGCTGTGTTTTTCAATTCGTGCGGTTAGTAAACTATTCCTACTACCTCTTATATTTTTTGAACACTGATCTGGTTCTAAGTGCAATATGAAACTAATAATTAAGTATAGGGAAATTTTATTACTATGGGAAAATTGAGTCTTACCACACATAAAAAGTAGCTTTAGGCTTGTACAAAACGACGATAAACAAAAAAGGCGTAACAGCTTTAAATAACTACAAATAATTAACATTCTGAAATCGGTGCTTAGACAAAGTGTATAAAAGACCGAAAGTCACGAAAAATTTTTTCGTCGATACGAAGCTAGCAAGCCTTTCCCGTCGAGACGATCCATTCGTGTTGCAGACAATATCTTTAATTTAAATTGTTTTGAATGCAGGTGACCATCAGCAACTACGGCCATCAGCGGCGCATATGAAGCTTGCCAAACATTATAATATAGAAGTATCTCTTTTCGAGCGCATGATTATGAATAATATCCATAGTCGCAGGCTCGAGGTACAACACCGAATGCGGCCTGAAATATCCGCTCTCATCAGTCCCCACATCTATGTAGATCTAAAAAACCATCCCTCTGTAGAGAACTTTCCCGATGTACGAGGAATGACGAGCAACGTATTTTTCTTTACCCACGATTATAAAGAAAACGTAAGTATTATATATATATGAATATATGAATAGTACGTAACATTTTATGATACAAAGTGTAGAAGGAATTTAAGGTTTCCTTTTTTTTTTAGAATTTAATACCAAATTCTGGGCCATTATTGAAAAATCTTTAAAATCCGTATATCTCAAGAACTGTTCATTTTCTGTCATACATATGGGGTCAGATTTGTAGCATTTTGACTCCCCCTATCATGCCCTGCCAGGAGGTTGTCGAATTCTCAGTAACCCTGTATATGAATGAATACATAAGGTCGTCTACTCAGTTGTATACTTTCAATAAAAAAAATATTTTGCTTCTGAGGTTCGCAGTTTTGGATGCCAAACAACGATGTGTTCATTTGAGGGCTACTTCCACTTAAAAGTGTGTAAATTACAAAAAAACCCCTAAACCGTAGAGATGCCTACATACTGTAAGTTATTACCCATTGACGACTCAAATCACAAATTATAATACTGTTTGCAGGATGTTGAAGATACAGCGAGCAAATCTAATCAAAAGGAAGCAGATGTGGTCCTCGGACTCGCTAACTATTTAATTCTTCAGGACTATGCCCCCGAGGACATAACGATTTTATCTGCATACTCCGGACAAATGTTCTACATGAGAAAGGTAGACAAATAAAACCATAGGAATGTATACCACATCGTGGAATGTACATATAGATTGATTTTCTATATTAGTAGGATTGTGGCATGTATAAGAATGTGATATACATATAAAATTCACGCTAATGCCTTAACTACTTGAAAATCGTAATTATGCGAGCAATAAAACAAGCGAATTTAGTTCAGTGCATTAGTTGACAGGACGCAACGTTTGCGCGCCAAAACGTACAATAATATATATATATTATAATTAAACTCACCACAAAGTTTGTACGATACTGTTTATTGTATATTTATACGTTTTATATTGAGTTTCAATAATAAACTGGACAGAAGATATCACGTTTAGATTTGTTACAGGAGGATTTAAAACACGAATGTTTATATAATAGTAAATGTTCAAATTGTAAAATTAAACCTGCTCGAGATGCTGCACTCATGAAAATTCTTAACTTCTTTAACAACTACCATTAATACTTCTCTGACTGGATCATTTAATTCTTGACGTAATCCTAGAACCATCTTAAACGAAAACCAGAAAAATTCTGTAGTCTTTAAACGTCATACTCCAACAAACTCTATAAAGTCGCCACGAAGATATTATTTGAACGCTACTGCCCACTTAACCAGGGGCGGACCGTGAATTTGTGGGGCTCTGGGCTAACACTAGTTGGGGCCCTACCAAATTAATCAAACTAAGAAGTCAAAAAACTGTTTTGTGTAATGATGTATTACACGGTCTGGAAAAAATTATACGACTTTGATACATAAACAGCAACTGTAAGACATTATTGCATAAGTTATTAACAGGTAATGTGTAGTTATGTTAAATAAACTATAAAGACCTTTCTAGATTTTTGCGCTGCTAATTCCTTTATTTGCTCATCGCATTCTCAATACTTTGTTAAATTGAAATGAAAGGAAAAATGGAAAGGATTGATAAATAATTTAGTCGATTTTTTAACATTGTTTACCTACATTTGTTTTCTTTATATGACATCCTGGAGAAACAGCGCACTACTTCACAGCTAGTGTTTGACAACGTTAAAAATTCTAAAAGATGACAGTACTTTGGGAAAACATCAACTAGTTTTTTTTTTTCATTGATTAGCATAAACATTTCACTGCAAGAGTGTAAGAATCTAGTCTTTAGTAGGATTTTAACCGAATTCATCATCATCATCATTACAGCCCTTCACAAGTCCTCTGCTGAACATAGGCCTCCCCCAAAGTATGTCACAAAGCACGATCCTGAGCCACCTGCATCCATCGCCCTCCTGCATGTCTTACCAGGTCGTCACTCCATCTAGTGGGGCCCCACACGCCCTACACTTCGCCTACTGGTACGAGGCTGCCACTCGAGAACCTTTTTGTTGTCGGTTCTTCGAGCTATATGGCCGGCCCATTGCCACTTCAGCTTACTAATCCGGTGGGCTATGTCGGTCACTTTGGTGCTACTGCGGATATCCTCATTTCTAAGTTTATCACGTAGAGAAACTCCGAGCATAGCCCTCTCCATAGCTCGCTGAGCGACTTTGAGCGTCCTCATACGGCCAGCAGTGAAGGACCACGTCTCGGTTCCGTAGGTCATCACTGGCAACACGCACTGATTGTACAACTTAGTTTTCAGGTTTTGAGGTGTACCTGACGAGAAGAAGCGTCGTAATTTCCCAAACGCTGCCCAGCCGAGTTGAATCCGTCGATTGACCTCTCGAAGTTGGACTTACCTAGTCGGACTATTTGTCCCAGGTAAACATACTCGTCAACAACTTCGTGCTTAGTGCTCCCAACAACTACCGGCATAGGTGTGACATGGACATTAAACATGATCTTTGTTTTGTCCATGTTCATCTTAAGATCACCTATATAGTGCTTAAGTCCTCCAGCGATTCTGCCATAAGGACTATATCGTCGGCAAATCGAAGGTGAGTGATGTACTCGCCATTGATGTTAATACCGTATCCTTTCCAGTCCAGTAGCTCGAAAACGTCTTCCAATGCAGCGGTGAAGAGTTTTGGGGAAATAACTTCACCCTGTCTTACACCTATCTGCAGTTGTATAGGTTTCGTACTCTGGTTCTGTACTCGGATAGCCATCGTAGCCCTGCTGTACAAATACTTCAGCACTTCGATATACCGACAGTCAACTTGGCACCGCTGAAGAGACTGTAGCACCGCCCAAATTTCGACGGAATCAAAGGCATTCTCATAGTCCACATACGCCAGGCAAAGTGGCAGATTGTACTCTGCCACTTTGTATGTGGTCTATGGTACTAAAGCCTTTTCGGAAACCGGCTTGTTCGGGAGCCTGGAAGTCGTCGAGTCTGCGTGCGAGACGATTCGTAATGACTCTCGAAAACAGCACGTAGACGCGGCTCAGAAGGGATATCGGTCTGTAGTTCTTCAAGAGGGCGTTGTCACCTTTCTTGAAGAACAAGCCCACTGCACATCTGCTCCACGCCTCCGGAGTAGTGCCACCATGGAGGACGGAATTGAAGAGCTTCTGAAGGACTTCAAGTACCGGTTTTCCACCCGCTTTCAGAAGCTCAGCTGTAATTCCATCCTCGCCCGGGGACTTGCCGTTTTTAAGGTGCTGGAGAGCCATGCTAATCTCGCTCAGACTGACGTCCGGGATATCATCGGAATAGTATCGGATAAGACTTGCTCTTGGATCGTTACTCACACTTGCGTGTGGCTCCAACGATGATGTGTACAGCTACCCATAGAACCTGCCAATCTCACTCAGAATCTCAGATGTCCCGGAAACGATGCTGCCACACTGTCTTCAACTTTGACAGTTGGCTCTTACTGGCAGACACGAATTCACTGATTGAATTTCTTACTATATGCCTCATAGACTTGACATTTTCTATTTAAATCCAAAATCCAACCAACAGCTTATTCAACACAACGTTTAACGTGTCTCTTTAAATTTTTTATTTTTATTCTTGAGTTTTACTTATGTATTACTTTTATTTATGTCACTGTATTCCGGTATCACTCTAGTATTTAAGTTTTAAGGTTTCCCCTATCTTACGGTATATCTTTAATTTTTAATTCGCTTGATGTCGTACGTTACTCACGAACTCTTTGATGACATATTTAAATTTCTTCCAAAAATAGTATCAGGTTTAGCCACTTTTTAAAATTTCGTGTCTCTTTTTGAAAATCAACTCTCATCCTCATTTCTACCAAAACTCATGAAATTTTCATAATGTTATCATAATTATTTTTAAAGCAATGCAAGCTAGTCTTCACTGGAGCCTGGGGGCCCTTTATATCCACGGGGCCCTGGGCTGCAACCAAAAAGCCTATGTATAGATCCGGCCCTGCACTTAACCGTTTACTGTCAACTGCCCTATAACTAAACTCGCTACTGTACTTGTCGAAGTGTAAATCGGTCTTTAGGCAAGGAAAGTATTTAAGTAATTAATTCAGTAAATTTATTAAGTAATTAATTATTTATCATTACACAAAGTAATAAATTGTTACTTAATGTCAATAATTGGAGTACACTTCTGACAGATATTTGTCGAACCTTAATTAAACGGGATAGAATCCGTAAATTTAGTGTTTCATGTGTAGTGTTCACGTAAATTTAAGAAATCATTATAAGAAACAGAGTTCTTGCCCCCGACGGAACGACATCATGTGTCGTCGACTCACGCGAATAATCGAGATCTTGATAGATCTGCCGGTATATCGGTTTCCATCCATTAACATCCATAACCAATAAAAATATGAATACAAAACGTGCATACAATGCAAAAAATATAATATAATTATTCACTAGATTCACTTAGGACCAAATACGACCAAATCTTGTTTTACTTGTCGCCTCAAACTAGGTCTGTTGGTCTACGCGTAATGTGAATTTTTCTTCTTAGTGAACTAGGTGAAAGTATGAAGTTGCCGTTTTAATGGAGTGGACAATGTATTAAATTGGATGGTCCAAGATTCGTAATTACAGTTTATTTTACTGAAACATTTAGTAGAGTTCGTTGTATATACTAAAACCCGTTGTGAAAACAAAGGCAAACAATGATGATTAAAATCAAGAAATAAGCGTTGCAATTGCACCGAGAAAATAAATAAAAAAAAAACCTAGAAATAGGTGCCTCGTCAATTAAGTGATATGCACAAGAAGTATAATAGTTTAGTAGTATAAGTGGGTGTTTTCATGAGAAGGTGCAGATATTATGATATTTTGGTCAGATGTGACGTTTGATGAAAAGTGGATTCTCTACGATAATAATCATAAGCAAGAAATGCAATGGCCGAACCCAGGTCCAATGTAGTATACATACATAAACGCTCACGCCTGTCACCCAGAGGGGTAGGCAGAGACTACGGACTTCCATTTGGCACGATCCTGACATACCTCTTTCGCCTCCTTTACATCCATATATCTACGCATACATGCTCGTCGGTTAAGGGTACTTCTGACGTGGCCCATTTTCAAAATATCGCCAATTTGGTCGACAAATTTTTTTTATAGGGCGTCCCTTCCCGACTCGGCCGTTCACATCTGCCATATAAATTTGCTTTGTCACTCTTTCCTCATTCATTCTTTCTACATGACCAAACCACCGAAGCATTCCTTTCTTAATCCTGGTCACAACATCATCTTGCATACCACATTTATCTCTTATCACGCAATTTCTCACCCTGTCATTCAGATTCAACCCTAGCATATTCCTTAAAGACCGCATTTCTACAGCATTTTTTCTACTTTCGTGCTTCTTCTGCCACACCCAGCTTTCACTACCATACATTAAAGTAGGGACTAACACAGCATTATGAATTACCATACGTGCCTTTTTTGACACATTCTGGTTCTTCACAAAAGAGTGTAGTGCCCCATTCACTCTATTCCCTGCATTTACTCGTCGTTCTATATCTCTATCATATCTACCAACCCTGCTAAATACGCATCCCAAATACACAAACTCATCCACTTGCTCAATTAACTCTCCTTCTATTCTTATTTCACATACCGTTTTGCTTTCTTCTCTTTCAAAAACCATCACTTTCGTCTTACTTGCGTTAACTTTCATTCCCCTTTCTTTTAATGCCCAGTTCATTAATGTAACCACCATTTGCAACTCAGCCGCTGATGACGCAAATATGACTTGATCATCGGCATATAAAAGGCATTTGACGGTTAACTCGCCCATTCTTAACCCACATTCTTCATCTTTCAAAGTTTGCAAACACCTGTCCATAAATAGGTTGAACAGCCAAGGGGAAGCTACACAACCCTGTCTGACACCTTTTTGGATGCCAAACCAGTCCGAGTAGACCCCATTGACCCTGACACAAGCACTAGAGTCCCTATAAAGAGACCTTAATGCCTGTATCAAACCAGCGCTCAACCCATATGAATTCAGTGTTTGCCATAACACATTCCTGTCCACTCTGTCATAAGCCTTTGTAGTATACAGTGCCCCAAAGAGACGCCCACGCATAGAAAAGCACTAATGGCAGTGGTAATTTAATAATTTAATTTACTATAACTTTTTGATATCTATTTTTGATATCCGGTGTATCAAAAATACCAGATATCTATTGTGAATAATTTCGAATAATAAGGCTAGACTTTTAGAGGAACAGTTCTGACTCGTCAATCGATATTCGCGATTATCACTCCATGATTACGCAAGATGAATTCTTGCGTGCTCGATAAACAGTTCTAACATTTCTAATCCTGCAACTAGAAAAGGTGATCCTTCGTATTCGTCAGACCTAGCTCCCACCGATAACTGCAAGGAAAAAAAGCGGTACAAAATATCTACGTAGACTTGGTAGAGTCCAAATCCCCAAAGTTCTATCATAATAACATCTTTCCCCGAGATGTTAGAAATGTAAAGAAAATGAGGATAAACGCTTTGTTTATCATTACAGACTAAATACCTCGATTAATTAAGTATATTATTTTTATAAAAAGTTTTTTGAAATTTTCAATAAGGAACGGTAATTTCTGTGCCTTTCAATGCCTTAACAATAATTATAAGCAACACGGGGCACCGCACCGGCAGACCGGATGGGAGTAGCTATAGCGTTTTTGCCCGATACAAGACCGTTTATCATTTTTTTGAAGGGTGAAATCTGCGCACACATAGTCTGTCACTACGATATTTACACATAAGAATTAAAACAATAAACTAACAATTTCACACACACATAGACCCATAGACCCATTATCGCTCGGCTGAGTGACAGCGAGAACTCGGATATAGACTCGGATCAGTCGCTCGACCAATCTGTTGTATGTGTTGGCGAGCGGCCTGTGTTGGTAAACATTCGAAACAACACGACCGTTGTTTTTGTTATTTTTTGGTTTAAAAAAAGCAAATGGCAATAATGTGATTCAAAAAACTTATATAGGGATGGGGTACTTTTACAAAGAGTAGCCAAATTTAACACTTAAGTTCAAATATATAAATAATGATATGTCATTATTATACTTCGTGGGCCATGGATGAGAACAGAATTTTCCGATCGTCGCCATTTGGTTGGGATAAAATATAACGATACGTATCTACGTCAGTTCTGTTCAAAATCAAGACCCTTATTAAATTATTAAAAAAACATCCTTTTTGCAGCAAAACCTGGACAATTCGGCATTTTTGACGGCTCAGTGGTTTAGTAATGTATATATAGTATACATTACTAAACTACTAATATAGAACCTTCGGCCACTAGCGCTTGAACTACTACTATAGTTCAAGCGCTAGTGGCCGAAGGTTCGAATCCCGCACAGAACATGTATTTGTACGAACTACAAATAATTGTTACGGGTCCAGATGTTTGTCTTTGTGAAAATTACGTATGTAAACTGCCCCACGATACAGGAGGTAATCCTAGTTTGGAGGTAACGTTTTAAAAAAAAATGTAGGATGTCGATTTAACCGCGCAACTTAGATTTAGCTTAGTGAGCAGTGCGGCTGCAACTAGTTTTATTGTGCGCATAGGATCGCATGGACTTATACTTTGACTCTATCCTTAACCCCTAATATTTGCGTTCACTTCTTGTTCTATTACATATAACAACAAAATATTTATATGACATTTTCAGAATCGCTCTTTATATCCACATTTATCCAAAGTGAAAATTACTGTGGTGGATAATTATCAAGGCGAGGAATCAAAAATCATCCTACTATCCCTCGTCAGAAATAACGATCAAAACAAAATCGGATTTCTGGGCACGGAAAACAGAATTTGCGTGGCATTATCAAGGGCCCGAGAAGGTATGTTAAATATTTGTTTGCTAACTTAACAAGCAATTTCTTTATACAACACTAAAGTACGAAATAAACTCTCTTTAATTTGTGCCCAAACGTGTTTAAAACAGTATTATACACCTTTTTGCAAAAGAAACGGACACATACAATTCAAACTCCATCGAGTTTTTATTATACACCTAGAACACTAAGCGGAGAGGTTGGGTATTTGACTCCACACTCGATTTTTCTACATCACGTCGGTCGGGACCGGTATCTGCTGGAACATTCTAAATGTTTCGGTGGAAAGGGCTTATATAAAAAGGATTATATAAATCCGTTTGGGGGGGGGGGGGGGGAGGACTTAGTAGCGAAATAAAGTAAACTAAAGTGTTAAGTGTGATATATTAGTGTGTATTGGTTTCAATGTGTGTATTGGTTTCAATGTGTGTATTGGTTTCAATGTGTGTATTGGTTTCAATGTGTGTATTGGTTTCAATGTGTGTATTGGTTTCAATGTGTGTATTGGTTTCAATGTGTGTATTGGTTTCGATGTGTGTATTGGTTTCGATGTGTGTATTGGTTTCGATGTGTGTATTGGTTTCGATGTGTGTATTGGTTTCAATGTGTGTATTGGTTTCAATGTGTGTATTGGTTTCAATGTGTGTATTGGTTTCAATGTGTGTATTGGTTTCAATGTGTGTATTGGTTTCAATGTGTGTATTGGTTTCAATGTATGTATTGGTTTCAATGTGTGTATTGGTTTCAATGTGTGTATTGGTTTCAATGTGTGTATTGGTTTCAAAGTGTGTATTGGTTTCAATGTGTGTATTGGTTTCAATGTGTGTATTGGTTTCAATGTGTGTATTGGTTTCAAAGTGTGTATTGGTTTCAATGTGTGTATTGGTTTCGATGTGTGTATTGGTTTCAATGTGTGTATTGGTTTCAATGTGTGTATTGGTTTCAAAGTGTGTATTGGTTTCAATGTGTGTATTGGTTTCAATGTGTGTATTGGTTTCGATGTGTGTATTGGTTTCAATGTGTGTATTGGTTTCAATGTGTGTATTGGTTTCAATGTATGTATTGGTTTCGATGTGTGTATTGGTTTCGATGTGTGTATTGGTTTCAATGTGTGTATTGGTTTCAATGTGTGTATTGGTTTCGATGTGTGTATTGGTTTCAATTGGTGTTCGGTAAATAAAGTGTCAATTTTGGTAATTCAATCGGCAGTTTTTATTGTCACGTTAATGTTTAAAATTATTTAATGTTTAAACGCAAAGAAAAAGTAATGTTTATTACTAGCGTATACTTTTTACGTAAAAAATTAAAATACGTGATATTTTTACCAATGGTAAAAAATTGTATATGTCCAAAATATCTCGAAAAAGACTCAACAAGTTTTTTTTCCACTGTCTTCAGAGTCATGCAGAGTTAGTTCTTTTCTAATATTAATTTTAATATTAAATATACAATAATGGATCATTGAGTACTTTTAAATCAGTGGAATTTTAAAATTACCTGGATATCCCTGAAAATCAACGTAATCTTTTTAGGACTGGTTCTCGAAATATCTGCTTCATCACGTACGTGCTATCGCCGTCCAGATAAACTGTTTCGCATCCTTCTCATAAATTTTAAATTTCCTTGCTGTTCTATCCTCCTTTTATGTTTTTTTTTTAATTTTAGATGGGCAAATGATATAAAAGTCGTCAATTTTTTTAGTACTGAAATTATCTTAAGTTTGCAGTACGCTGTAATGCAATATACTACACTAATTGGTTTGATTTTGAGCACACTCTTTCACTTAGCTGTTTCCATTCCATCAATTTAGATGCCTTGCATAAAATGTCGCAAATCAAGTTGCGACATTTTATGCAAACCATCTAAATTGCTCGTTGTCGGGCTTACCACTTTTACACTTCTATTTATTATAGACAACCCAGTGCACCCCAAGATACTTTCGTTTTTATTTTTTGGAAAAATATTTTTGAACAAAAATCTAACTAAACCTTAAAGCTCAGATCACACACTGCGGGAGCGAATTCATTCTCGTGTGTGTTACACAAAAACTCCGCTCGGATTCTTGGAAACAATTTCTGACTAAAATTGGGTTTTAGATTCTGATTTAAATCTAAATCAAAATCTAAAACTTAACTTAGATTTATAAGTCCTTGTCTAACCACTAACACTAATACATATTGAGATGATAAGAAAAGTTTACTGTCCATAGAGTTTTATTTAATGTTAAATTAAAATTAACAAAAACATTTGGAAAATTAAAGCGCAGTTACAAAGTGCTTTTTAACTGGCAAACAGTTCCCGTTTGAAGAACTTTTACGTAACACATTTATTTAATATTTTTGGGAAACTGGACCCCATTTATCGTCGCCACACACTATTGTGAATCTGATCAATAAACTTAATAAAAGTCTACAATAACACGAGTATGGCGCAGTGTTGCCACCCTAATAAGTTCTTAGCTTTATGTTTCCCAGCATATACTTCCCATGTATTAGGCTATATTAGGCCGTGCCATAAAAGCATTGGATGATGACGAACGTGTATAAAATTGTTTAAATGTTAAATTACAGGTTTCTATTTATTTGGAAATATTGATATACTTAGAAAAAATTCAGAGTTGTGGGAGAAAATCGCACTAACTTTGGAAAACAACGGGTCTATTGGAAAAACCTTAAAATTACGTTGTGAAGGTCACCGAAAAGAAATAACCCTCGTAAGTTTAGTTTTTTTTTTTCTTTAAAATGTAAACATTCTTAAGTTTCGGATATCATACAACGTAAAATATACTCACGTAGTGTAAGAATTGTTTGCAAGATTTCTAAATAACACAAATTTGTATGTTCAAACTAAAATATTGTATATAAATTCTGTAGAAAATGATCCACTGAAATGCTTAATTTCAGATTTCAAATGCACAAGACTTCAAAAAAGTACCAGAAGGTGGATGTATGTTAAAATGCACTGCTAATTTGTCTTGTGGTCATCAGTGTCCATTGATGTGTCACGGATATGATCGCGGACATGTTACAACCCAATGCATATTAAGATGCGAAAGGTAAAGTCTAAGTAGATCACGTTGATTCTGACACAAGCACTAGAGTCCCTATTAAGAAATTTTATGCCCGTTTTATGTTCATCGCTCAACCAAAATAGGTCCAGTATTTACCATAAAGCAACCCGGTCCACTTTGTCATAAGCCTTTTCTAAATCCATAAATGAGCAATAAACTTATCTGTTATCATGCGCATGGAAAACTCTTGATCCATACACCCTATTTCCTTTCTAAATCCCAAATATTCCTCTCAGTATGTTTTATAACTCTTTCAAATAACACCATCATCATTACAGTCCCTCGCTGTATCATAGTTCTCCCCCAAAGATTGCCACAAAACTTGGTGCTGAGCCACCTGCATACATCGACTTACTGCAACTTACCAGGTCGTCACTCCATCAAGTGCGGGGCCGCCCTACGCTCACATGAGCTCAAATGAGTCCATATGGAACAGAGATAAAGCTTCATACAACCGCACGAATCGGTTGCACTACCACAAGCATGCGAGGCATGTGTGCGTGACCACTGGCTGATTGTCGCGTACGCGGCGAGACTGGTAAAAAAACCGGTTTCTCTGGCGCAGCCAGTTGACAAATCTCAGGGTCAGTGCGACGCACATTGTTTGTTTCAAAACGTAAAACGCGGTATTATAAATAATGGTTGTTTATTATACTGTGTGTATGAATAATACTAGAAAAAATAAAAATATATCATACTATAACATTCCCAAGGAGTACAATAGGTAACTAAATATTTGATTATTACTTTTTCAAGTGAGTACCTTTATTTTATTGTATGATCCTTTTTTTAATAAGAAGAGGGTACTACACGGTGTGTTTTTACCTTTTTAGGGTTCCGTAGTCAACTAGGAACCCTTATACCCTTTCGCCATGTCTGTCTGTCCGTCTGTCCGTCCTCGCTTAATCTCTGTGACCGTTAGCTAGAAAGCTGAAATTTGGTACCAATATGTGTATCAATCACGCCGACAAAGTGGTAAAATAAAAATTGGAAAAAAATGTTTTATTAGGGTAGCCCCCCCCTATATGTAAAGTGGGAAGTGATTTTTTTAATTTCAACCCTAACGTGTGATATATTGTTGGAAAGGTATTTAAAAATGAATAGGGGTTTACTAAAATCATTTTTTGATAACGTCAATAATTTCGGAAATAATCGCTCCAAAAGTAAAAAACAATGTGCCCCCCCCCCCCCCCCAACTCTAACTTTTGAACCATAAGTTTAGAAAATATGAAAAAAATCTGGAAAGTAGAACTTTATAAAGACTTTCTAGGAAAATTATTTTGAACTTGGATGGAAACAACAGTTTTTGTACAAACTCATAAGTGGGAACACTTACTTTGACGGACGGGAAACTACGGAACCCTACACTGAGCGTGGCCCGACACGCTCTTGGCCGCTTTTTTAATTGTTATTACAAGTTTTTACTAAACATTTGTAGGTATGTTGGTGGGTTGGTATGTAGTCGGTATGCATGTTAAGTTCACATATTGCAAGTAAGATTTAAACCACTTCCCGATGTCTTGCGAGTGAAAATTTTGTATACAAACAAAGCTCGTTGAATTTTTTTAATTTTAAAATGCTGCATTAAAATAATACTAGTTTTTACGGATTTTATCGCGTATATTTAACTTTTTAAATACCCGACGTTTTGAGCGCTTTACAGCACTCATGGTCACGGGGGCGACTGAGATGTTCAACGTCCAAATGTCATTGTTAACAGCGGTTACCATAGATAAAAATTTAACTTTTGTTCCGATCTACACAGTATGAACTTATGGTATCTTGAAGTTTTGCAGTTGTATGCTTGGGTTGGGATTTAATTTTATTTATTATAGGATACCAAGCAGATGTTTAAGATTCCAAGCAGATTGTTTGTTGCAAATACAAAATTGTAGCAGGGTCACGAAATTTTGTATGTTAGGTTAATTTTGATATTTTAACACGATTTTTATCATGAACTGCTGCTGCAGCCTTACGAGAGAACTCCTTAACTGTTAATGGCATTGACTCTAAACTTTTTATTCAAATTTAATTTTGTTTGCCAAACATGATCTTCACTATAAACTGCTGCTGCAGACAGGATAGCCTCCTCACGAAGGAACTGCTCAACAGCTATAGTAAACTTTATGAATTCAGAATTGACCACACCGTTAAAAGAAAGAATAAATGATTAAAAAAACAAAAATTATAAAGAGAAAATTACTAGAGTAAGTAATTTGTAAAGGATTCTATCATACTGAATAATAAAACTATAAATAGTTAATTTAGGAATGAATCAAGATAATTTAATTAATACTACTTCTCAATTTTATATGAAGATAACAATCCATCGTCTACAGACTTTCATAATTTTACATATTGAATAATAAAACTATAAATAGTAATAATAAAACTATAAACAAAACATTTGTTTTAACAAATGAATTTGTCTTTACATATTGTGGCAACCCTACCAATATAGGTAACAATTTAGCCCGTTCTTAAGAAGCTTTGTCTCTGTTCCGTTGCTCTACTCATGTGCTACGCTTCGCCTACCGGTACGAGGCTGCCACTCGAAAACCTTTCTTCAACATCGGTTGTCGGTTCTTCGAGGTATATGGCCGGCCCATTGCCTCTTAGGCTTACTAATCCGTTGGGCTATGTGTCTGTCTATGACGAGCATAGCCCTCTCCATAGCTCACTGAGCGAACTTGCTTCCTCATACGGCCAGCAGTGAAGGACTACGTCTCAGAGCCATAAGTCATCACTGGCAATACGACTTTTTAGCATACAGTTTTCCCAGATTCTACGGTACTTGTTATAGTCGTGCTCTTCTAGCCACTTCTTTTCTTGTCTTGCAAGTTTTTCTAAAGGTGGCACATTATTTCGCCGATACCATACGGTTGCGAGACGCGATATCTTTCTTCGGCTTTTTCGCTTCGTTTAGCATCACCGAGGGGGGAGGGGGTTACGTGTAGGGTGGGCCTTGGGGATGCGGTCGAAACTTACGGAAGTGCGACTCGTCCCCCACTTACAAAAAGAAGACAATTACGGAAAAGAAGAATACAGTTTTGGAGTCCGAACTGTTTCCCAGACTTCAACTCTACAAATCAAATCAAATTTCAAAATTTTCTAAATCTCTACAGTTGTACGACTTCTTACTTACCAGTAACAAACAAGCTTACATAATTAACCTAAACAAAATACAAATGTATTATCCCTCCATTAAAACTAAGATGAAATAACTCGCAGCCTGTAAATAATTATTCTAGCCTTCTTCATGGATACACTGGTGCTTGTCGTGTGAAAAAATAAGTAAGTGAGAGAATCCTTCCCAGATGGACTATCAAGCAGTAAGGCATCTCTGACACATTGGAAAATATATATACTACTTTACTTAGCTGCTTTAATGCTGCTGTGTTTCGTATGGTGAGTGTGGAGAACCGGATACCCTTTTTACTGGAAACGAGGCGTTCCATCTTAGTCGTCACGGGTGACAACGCATCTGTATTTTGATTTGTAATCGAGGATTGATGTAGATGTCTATGAGCCACAGCAACCACTTACCATCAGGTAAACTGTGTGCTCGTTTGTCACCCTAATCTATAAAAAAATATCTTTTAAGTTTATTAACTTTTTATAATTTTAGTCTATCTTCAGTAACACAAATACATATATGGGTAATTTACAGGATCTTATGTGAAAATGGACATGTTTGTCCATTGGAATGCAAAGTTCCATGTGAGCCCTGCAAAGAGATGGTATTGAAGACGTTGCCCTGTGGCCACGATATGTCACTGCCTTGCCATTTGGAGACTACAGACGAGTCAGTCATGTGTGTTACCAAAGTCACTGTAACTTTACCAAATTGTGGCCACGAGGTATATCTACTTATATTATTTTTAAATTTTACAAATTTAATTTATAAACATTTAGATTACACGCCATACTATTCTAAATGTAAATTTAGTATTATTAACACTATGCCGTGTTGTGGCGGCGTACAAATGTACACCACTTAATTTCGTCCGGTGGAGCTCGTAAGAGGCGACTATAGGAAATGTCATAAAATTATTATAGCTTCCATTAAAAGATGGTATAACCAGGATACACGTAGAATACTCAGACTGACAACAGGCACTAGCGTCACAGGTTTAAGTCGTCTGGTATTGACCTGACCTCAGATCCGCCTACTACGTGTGACGATTAAGGCTAATGGGAGAGATGGTACCTGTGAAATTTTACGGGACGATTGAGAAAAGAAGATTAAAATAATAATAATATTTAAATGTTACCTCAGAACAGAGTTGTTCTTATGCTGATGGTGGTTATTTTTCCATATGAGATTGTACGTCAAGATATTTTGTTATTACATGTACTGAGTTTTATGTTTTTAGTAGCTTATATGAAAGTAAAGATTTATTTGATACTCGTAAATTTGATGGGGCAGATCTCTTTTCGCTGCAAAAACCAAAAGTCTAGTGAGCAGCTGCAGCTCGTTTAATTGACAGATGGTAACGACTACGTACTCTACTACTTCTCCCCTTCAATACGCCGGTGCCCCGTGTTGCTCTTTGTATACTGTTACTCGTAACTCATACGGCTATTCATAATATTGAGAATTGTAAGGTGTCTGAAGAAAAGTGATCAGAGGTGTTTTCCAAACTATTTAGATGGTTAAGTGTAGAAACTGAAGGGCAATACTTTGCATAGATCCATTACCAGTAATATAGAAAGTTTTTATCATTTTTGTGTATCTAGTCTTTTTTTGGCATCACCCTCGTATCTCAATGGAATTGTTTACTGGTGTCCGTGGGCTGCAATAGACACTTACCGTCAGGTATACTGTAAGTGTTTTCTAATTTCCCAAATCCATTTTCAAATTTCAGGCGAAAAAGGCATGTTACCTGGAAACAAAAAATGTAATTTGCATGGTTCCCTGCATATATCGTGTAGAAAAATGTGGTCACAAATGTACACGCACTTGCCACGTTTCTTACGATCCCAATCATGAAAAGGTAAGTACATACGTAAATACTCCCGCCCGTCACTCAAAAGGGTAGGCATAGACTACGGACTTAAATTTGGCACGATCCTGACACACCTATCTCGCCTAATTTACATCCAAAAGTAAGTAATTTTTTATCACCAAAATACCTTTAAAAAATGCTATTTTATTTCTAGAGCAATTATACTATTCTCATAAAGTATGTGACGGTAATTTAATATTTGTTAGTTTGTCGCTTCCAGGCGTTAACAAAGAAAACCCCTAATATTTTTTTACCTACCTTCAAACTACGTACTGTTGCTCATCGTATGTAAAATACGAATATATAAATATTTATTCAAAATATTATTTATTTAGGCTTTTGACAGGGTTCGGCACGCAAGTTTCCTGAGTAAGCTTCCTGCTTACAGCGAACCCGCCGAATTTTGCAACTGGATATCTGACGTTCTGAGTGAACCGTCGATCATGGTAATCATAGATGGCTGCTCTTCGAACCTAATGCATATTAATGCCGGAGTTCCTCAGGGGTCTGTTTTCTCTGCGACCCTTTTCCTACTGCACATCAATGACATACTTCTACCAGGTATTGTTGGTCATGCAGATGATAGTCAGTCACAGTCACAGAGAGATTCATCTCCAGTGCAAAACATGGAGGGACAGTAACAGTGTTCACTCAGAGAGACCATGGTGGAGTGGATAAATGCGACCTTAAGTCTTTTCACCCAATCTGATCACCTTCAACGCCGCCAAAACTCAGGCACCTGTCTGTTTTTTGCAAAACGTAGTCTGTAGAGGTTACTGATCATCTCGAGGTTCTCAGCGTACAGTTCAGTGTTAACCTCAACTTTGGGGCTAACATTGAGTCCAAAGCCTAAACTGGGGTCAAAAAACTGGGTATTCTAAACAAGGTGAAGCGATACTTCACGCCTGAACGGCTTCTAACTTAATACAAAGTTCAAGTCCGAACATGCATGGACTATTTTAGTCACCTTTGGGATGGCTCAGCAAACTATCAACTTGCCGCACTCGACTCAGTGCAACGCAGAGTTGAGGCTTATCGACGAAAAAAAGCTGATGGGGACTAAGCTTCACAGCTTAGCTCATCGCCGCAAAGTTGCTTGTTTGTCGGTCTTCTAAAGATTGTACCTCGGAGGCTGTGCCCATGAGCTTCATAAGCTCTTACCGCCGTCTCCATTCTCCTACCGGAGTACCAGACGTACTGCAGGTTACCATCCACACATGGTTGATATTCTGAATATTCGCATTAGGTGCCATAAGTCATCTTTTATAATGCGCACAGCCAAGGAGTGGAATGTCCTGTCGAGGTCTGTTTTTTCCGAGTGTTATGGGTCGGCTCGATCGAGGTATTACCACGATCTCATAAAAAACCAGCGTAAAATAGCAGATTAACGCTGCTGTGTGTCGTATGGTGCGTTTAGAGAACCGGAGACCCTTTTCACTGGAAACGAGGAGTTTCATCTTAGTCCTCAGGGATGGTAACGCATCTGCATTTTGATTCTTTCATTTTCTCGTCACGTATATCTCAAAATTTGAAAACTGGTGTACAACCACTGCCTGTTGCCAGAGATAACATATGGAGCTAGGATGTGGTCCTTCACTGCTGGCCATATGAGAAAGCCTAAGGTCACTCAGGGAGCTATGGGGAGGTCTATGCTCGGAGTTTCGCTATGTAACTGACTAAGAAATGTGAATATTAGCAGCACAACCATAGCTACCAACATAATTCAACGGATCAGTAAGCTGAAGTATCAATAGGCCGGCCATACGGCTTAAGGGATCGACAACCGATGGACAAGAAAGATTCTCGTGTGACAGTCTCGTATCGGTAAGCAAAGCATGGGGTGGTCCCCCACTAGATGGAGTTACGAAGTCGATGGATGCAGGTGACACATAACAATGCTTTGTGGCACTCCACGGGGGAGGCCTTATTCAGCAGTGGACTTATGATTGGCTGATGATGAAGATATGCTACACCTAAATTGTTAAGTTCATAACCATAATTTTTTAAATTTTATATTTTACCTAATTTAAAAAAAAGTCTAATAGATAACTCTATAGATCGGTTCATTGAACCTGTAATGTTGAATGTTTAAATTAAATAAAATACATGCTGACATTGCATTTACGTTTTACGTTATTTTTAACTGACCTACATGTTATGAGATCACCTCATCAAAGATTTTATATTTTCATTGTTTATTTTCAGTATGTATGTCAAAGGCCTTGTGCTAAAGCAAAGAAAGGATGCACGGCGAATTTAATAGGAGATCGGGGAGATCATCAGTGCCCCAGGAAGTGTCACGAGGATTGCGACTCATGCAAAGTGGAAGTACGTATTTTAACTTTTTTATAAGTAAATTTATGTAAGTATTACCCTCTTGGTACTGTGGAACGATTCTCCATATGAGCTATACATAAACGCTGTAACATAAAAAAGCTGTGACGTAGGATCCAACAACGGAAAACGCTAGTAAGTTTTTAAAGCTTTCGATAAATGTTATTTGTGATAACATCTCGTATTTATGTCACATATAAAACAGACCTACAATAATGACTCAAAATATAAACATGACAGCTTCAAAGATGCAAACGTTCGGTCTTTTGTTAAGGCAAATCAACCATAATATGAGAGTATTATGGTTGGTTATTATTATATTCAGTAGTTTTACGATCCGAAGAAGGAATGCATGTCTGAAAATAAACATTTGCGATGAAATAAGTGATAAACTTAAAACCCACCTGAACTCGCCAAATAGTTTACATATATTTGTTCGAAGAGGAAACTAACAAATGGATCTATCTATATCTAACTTACAATAACTTGAAGTAGGGTCACCTTCACAGCGGACGATGCTGATACACATATTCAATTCGACTTGCAGATAAGATAAAATTTATTAATAATGAAAAAGCAACAATAAAGGCTAAGTACTAAAGCAAGTCAAATACTTATAATAGGGAAAATTATATTAACTGGTTCAAAATTTGTGTATAAGGTTTGTATTTGGATTACGTTCATTTATTCCTTAATATGACCTGTTATGTTTTGTTTCTCTTTTACGTACTAATCTCATCGGGTCAATACGACTGGCAATACGGAAACTACTGTAAATACTTCATCGGAATGATCACATACTACATCTTTATAGCGTTTACTTCAATACTTCCTATTTTGTTTACCCCAAAATACGCTTCGAGTTTCTTCATGATTCTCCATTCGGAAAATCTAAGATCAGTAGTGAAATGTGCCTACATATCTGGACAGCCAATTCGGTGATAGGTGGTAGGTCGTGGTTGACCTATGAACTGGCTGCCGAGATCACCAGACATAACACCTCTAGACTTATTTGTGGGTCGAACTAAAACGAATAATCACAAAGTGTTAGTGATTTAAAGCAGCGTATAACAGACGCATTTAGTGTGATAAAAAGTGATAAAGACACGCCTCGAAGCTTAACAAACAATTTACAGAGTCAGGCTAGTTTGTGTTTAGAAGGAAACGGCAGACATTTTGCACAATTACTACGATATCGCAAAAAAGGTAATTTTTGTAAATAAAAATTTTGTAAATATCAATCTGTGTAGTTTGTAGATAAGTTGATTTCGATCTTCGACACGCGACGGCATTATTAATGAAAGAATGGCAATGAGAAGTGCTTTTTTAAATTGCTTTCTATTATCGATCCAGTATTTTACGAATTACTAAAAAACGAAAGTTTTAAGGTCATTGACATACACGAACGCCGTAGGATGGATTGTTTTTACGTATTTTTTGGATATTCGGAAATTTTACTTATTCAGTTATATTTTGTTATATTTTATAAATACTTTCGAGGATAGCTTCTATTCTACTTACACAAAACACCATATTATTTTCGAGACGGTAAAATAGTGACCCAGTATAATTAAGTTCTTTTTTATTTTTTTGTCTTATATCGACTCACCCTACTTCTTTAATTTTCTTGCATTCCTGTTTAGCAGTGGGTTGCCGGGAAGAGATCGCTGACCGCCCATTGCACGTATCTTTTGCTTATATTTACTATGCACGTTTTGTATAGTGTTCAATAAAAAAGATAAATGAATAAATCAAATAAATAAGTACATGGTCACAACGAACCTGTCTCTCTATATTATCATCACCGTTGGAGTGTTTTTGTAGATGCTAGAACACGATCTCGCAGCTGAGCTCCATAAGCGTGGTCTATATGTTTCGCGTCTCTATGCTTTCCATCAGATCAATAAAATACCTTCTTTTCTATTGGCAATCATTCGAAAATAAGTTGGGCATCACCTCACTGTCACTGGTCTTGCAAGTGATGTTATATATATATGTAAGCCGCATATAGCCGTATATATGTAAGCCGCACATAAATATGTTTCGTCAAATCGTGCTTAAATAAATCTATTTGATAGTAAGTAATTTGACTACTCTACTTACCACACTAAAGAGCCGTGGTAGCTCATGGGCTGACTGCACACCATAAATTTCATAGCACTCTAACAACCAGACATCCATCTCCGCTAATTCCTCTCCTATACAATCCAATAAAATTGTATTATAAATTGCAACGTGTTTGGCTGTGAAGTAAAATATCGTATGGGTACCTGCATGTCCTCTTCTCCGACAACTTTGCTGCGGACGGACGTGTGTTGTGTTTTTAAATAAATCTATTCAATTTGTCACATACCATAAATAGTCTTAAAGTTGTTAACATTAGTGCAAAAATTCTGTCGCAAACAATATTTTAGTGACTTGCACGCGAGCGAACGACGTGTAGTAGCGAGAGAGGGGGCCATTCTTCACCCCCGCGAGAAAGGTACAATTGCATTTTTTATCCGCCTTCTTACTACGATTGAATTACGAGCACGCTCACTTGCTACGAGAAAACTACGTATTACGTAGCACTTAAACATTGTTTGCTGCGCTTGCCGTGCTGTGTGATTCATCGGGCTGTTTGGTGAGATCTATTCTACTATATTGTCACTTATAATAACTGCTGCTTTACGAGTACAATAATATCATGGAGCCACATAGTTCATTGGACAAAACAAACTCCGCGCCTAATTTAAGTATCGTTGATGACGATACCCCGGAAAAGACTTGCGGGTTTATTACATCAAGGGCAAAACGGCAAGGGATGGACGACGAGAAAAACAGAGGTGATTATAGTGAATTTCGACACGAAATGCATGAATTATTTGAAAATTGGACGCTTAGGCAAGCCAGCCAAATGCGAAAACAGGAGGCTCAAATTACAAAATTATTCCCGATATTAAAAGGAATTCAGGAAGCTAATAGTAATATTGAAACCACCATCACATTTCTGGCAGAGCAGAACCCCGAGCTAAAAAAGAATGCCGAGCGTTTGGAAGGGGAGATTAAGAAAAGGGATGAATATGTTGCCATACTTGAGGACCGCCTAGAAGACACCCTGAGAAATAGCCGTAAAACTACTATAGAAATTAAAAATGTAGTTTTTGATACTAATGTGTCGAAAGACGGCCTGGTTAGCATGATCTGACCTTTCTAAAACCATAAACGTCACTATTAACAGGGGTGATATTAGAGACATTTACAAATCAAAAAGCACAACGGAGAAAAAAATCTGTGATTGTTGAATTTAGCTCGACTCTTTTAAAGGAAGACATTCTTAAAGGGGCTAAGTCATTTAACAAACGGAACCATAGTGACAAGTTATGCGCCAAGCACTTAGGGAACAAAAGAAATCCCGATAGTCCCATCTTTATCGCAGAGTATCTTACACCGAAGGCATCGAGATTATTCTTTTTGGCGAGAGACTTGAGAAGGTCCAAGAATTACAAATACTGTTGGACATCCTACGGTCGTGTATTTATGAGGAAGGACGACAACTCTCCTATCATACATATTACGAATGAGGCAATGCTTCAAAAACTGATGAACAATTGACTAGCTTTCTTATTACTTTTACTAAAATGTTTTTCCGTATTTGTAACCTAAAGATGCTTGCTGTGTTTTTTTGGTTTATTTTATAACCTTACTTATGCACTTTTAACTTGTGCTAAAATGTGTACGAACACTTACTCATTTTTTCAAATATTCTACACAACACTAAATTATATCTTAAACAATCCCTGTCATCTGATTTTACACTCAGTCCCTAAATATATAAAATACAATTTTTACATTATTTACTTATATAATGATTATTACTGCAACAAATTTAATCACACGTTAATTACAATATTACACCGTCTGTTTTTAAATTTAAATATAAATCGAAATCCCATGTACGAAATTAGAATCGCAATACTATACCCATACTTTAACTTATTATTTAACGATATCAACGGAAAAAATTTTTCACTATTTTCAAACTTTTCACAAAGACTGCGGAAATATATGACTGCGGATATAATAATATGTTTAATTATTCCGCCTATTAATAATGGATAGCGAAGACCAATTATTGCATGAATTGGATTACATTAATAATACCAATGAACTCCCCAATCTTTTACCTTCAGATAAACCAGCTTTTTCGATAGTTACTCAAAACATCAGGAGTATAAAAGAACTCTGATGATATTGACTGAATGCCGATTAAATCCTGATATTCCATTACCAAACAGACCCGGGTATTACATTTATAACACTACTAACAAAGTTACTCAAAACGATGGGGTCGTTGTCTACATAAATGATACTTTAGAACATAAAGTTAAAGAGATTTTTATAAATGATGCTACATGTCTGCAAGTTTGTTTAACTAACCTCATTATCTTGTGTATATATAGATCACCATCTAATTATAACATAGAAAGTTTTGTAAATTATTTAGATCAATATCTTCAATCTAACAATTTAAGTAAAAACGTAATCATAACAGGTGACATCAACATTAATCTATTAGAGGGCCACCTAGATGCACGTAGTCACAAATATCTTGAAACAATGTCGCAACACGGTTTACTGCCTGGACATAGATTAAACACTAGAATCAACAGCTGTATAGATCATGTTTTTGCTAATCTTGATCCCAATAAGTACTCTGCTACGATAGCGGTCCTAGAAGCCACTACTACCGACCATTCCATGGTTCTTCCTATATCTACTCGAAAAGCGATCTTACAGAAAATCAACAAAAGTATTGATTGACTATAAAAGTGCAGTAAATACCCTAAATGATAACAATCTGGCTGAACTTATTAAAATAGAAGACCCAAATACTTTATCTGAAAAATTAATTGAAATAATTAACAAATCAATAGAAACTAATACAAAAGTAATCAAAATCCCAAGTAATAAACGTATTATTAAACCCTGGATAACTCCGGGTTTGTTGAAATGCATAAAAACAGAAATAGGCTTCAAAAACAATCACAACAAAATAAAGAAAACGAAACATTATCTTTAATATACAAATGATATCGTAATTTTTGTAACAATCTGTTAAAAAAACTTAAACAAAAATATGAACAAGATCTGCTCCTTAAAGCTAAAAATAATAATAAATTACTTTGGAATACGTTAAAGAATGTTACGCAACTCAATAATAAAAAGTCTAATAATCAAGAACTTAGACAGTTGCCTGATACACCAAATAACTCTGCAAATTTAATAAATAACCATTTTTTGAATGTTGGGAAAACGCTCGCAGAAGACATTATTACACATCACCTACCTCAGAGTAACTTCGAGTTACTTCCTTCTTTTCAACCCAATTCCATCGGATTTATTGAACCGGATACAAATGAAATTGAATCAATTATCACAAACCTTAAATCTGATTCTGCCCCTGGTTGGGACAATATACCCACAAAATTTATTAAACTTGCCAAAACAGAACTTAGCCCTATTATTAAGCATCTCTGCGTGCTATGTTTTAATAAAGGCGTGTTTCCTCAGTCATTAAAAAGGGCAACTATTCATCCTATATATAAGAGTGGGGCTAGAGACGACGTTAATAACTACAGACCTGTTTCTGTTCTAACAGTGATTTCCAAAATTATAGAAAAAATTATTAATAAACGGCTTTTAAATTTTATAAACAAATATAACATTTTATCGGACGCTCAATTTGGCTTTAGAGGAAAAAGGAGTACAGAAGATGCTATTTTAGCATTGACCGGCAATATTGTTAATATACTTGATAGAAGTGAGAAGGCTCTGTGTATATTTCTAGACCTAAAAAAGGCGTTTGACACCGTCTCCATCCCCATTCTTATCAAGAAACTTGACAGAATTGGTGTTCGTGGTCAATTTCTTCTTCTCATATCCGACTATCTTTTAAGGAGAACTCAACAAGTCAAAATAGACGATAACTCATATAGTTCTAATGAGCTCTGCACACAATATGGCGTTCCACAGGGTAGTGTTCTTGGACCTACCCTTTTTCTAACATATATTAATGACCTTACTGAAACTAAATTACCAAACGGCAAATTCTTCTCTTACGCCGACGACACAGCGCTTCTTTTTTATGGTAAAAACTGGGATGAAGTCCATGGGTCAGCCTCCAAGGGCCTACACACTGTTATCAAATGGTTACATAGCAATCTCCTTACCTTAAATATTAGTAAAACAAACTATATAACATTTGCAATCAAAAATTCCACGCAACCCAATAATAATCTTCATCTAATCGCCCATTCCTGTGAAAACCCTTACAGAGTGCCTAAATGTAACTGCCAGACCCTGCAAAAGGTTAGTTTCACGAAATACTTAGGGATATATCTTGACCAGCAACTAAATTGGCATAAACAAATTGACACTTGCACCCATAGAGTCAGAAAGCTATTGTGGTTGTTCAAATACATAAGACATGTCGCCGACAAACAACTTATTACTTACATTTATACTGCTCTGGTACAATCCATCATACTATATTGCTTGCCAATATGGGGTGGTACCCACAAAACCAAAATGATTAAAATTGAGAGGGCTCAACGCTCACTCCTTAAAGTTATGACATTCAGGAAAATTACATCGGGGATTTCTGAACTATATCGGGACTGCAATGTTTTAACTGTTAGGCAACTTTACATATTAAAATGTATTCTTAAAATTCACAAAACTATTATCCTAGATCCAAAAATTTTAAGTAAGCGTAATCCCTATTCTGTCGTTTCCTATCCCACTGTTAAAACAAAATTTGCTCGTACAAATTTTAATTCGCAATCTCACTTATTGTATAACAAATTAAATGGGAAACTCAAGTTTTACGGCAAACATTACTTTGAGTGTAAAAAATTGGTTACTTCTTGATTGAAACTGCGTGACTATGACGGTACTGAATCATTACTTTCACACAACACGTAACATACGTTAGTTCGTATGAATCTTATTATATTACATTTATTATTTTATTTTGTGTATAAATTGAAACACACACACACACACACACACACACACACACACACACACACACACACACACACACACACACACACACACACACACACATACACACACACACACGCACACACACGCACACACGCGCACACACGCGCACACATGCGCACACACGCGAACACGCGCGCACACGCGCGCTCACGCGCACACACGCGCACACACGCGCACACGCGCACACACGCACACACGCACACACACGCACACACACACTCACACACACGCGCACACACACGCGCACACACACACACACACACTCACAGATATTATAATTCTTGTTACTTTTGTCTGTTGATTTATCTTTATGTAATACAAGTCATATCTATCATGACTTACTGATTAAAGGAAGAGCGGACTCATCCTAAATACAGGTTTTACAAACTTAAAAGGGTAAGATCCATATCTAACACTGTAAATGAGACTTGTGTTATGAATAAATATTTTTGTATTTTGTATTTTTGTATGTCGTAAAATTTAATATTTTCAAGAACATAATGTTAAATACGCCGACACGCACTTCGGCAATGGCCTAATCGATCCATGACCCTCTTAGAAATTAAAGGAAACCCATGCCCTCTTGTGGGATGTAGGCCAAAAACTTAACGATTTAATCAACTTCTGAATGTTATTTAACAACAATGTAGTTCATGTATTGTCAATTAAATGTTTTGGTGTGGACTGTCTCATTGGCCTAGTGGTCGTAGACGCGACTGCTGACCACGTGGCAGGACCACATGATCACGTTCGAATCCTAGATCGGGCCAAAATTATATAAAGATATTTGACTTTTCATTTAAAAAAATTCTCAGAAACCTAGAGTAAAGAGGTTGGCGTTATTTCACATCCGTGCCTAGGAAAGCCGTTGGCACTTCGATACACATTATTACAAGCCTTGTAATAACTAAAATAATGATTTATTGCGGATCTTAATCAGTGTTACTTATCTAATTATAGGTGAATAAAAAGCGATCGAATTGCAAACATTCGGAACGTGTCCCTTGCAACAAAGACGTAAACGAAACCCTATGTCTCAAAAAATGTTCGCGTTCGTTGCCCTGTGGTCACTTCTGTAAGAAAAAATGTTATGAAAATTGCGGAGATTGTAAAGTAAAGGTAAGTTAAAATTATTTTAATGTGCACCACTAACAAATAGGCATTGAAGATACTTTTTTATAAATTTAACTGAGAGTCAACTATCTAAATTTCTAGATTACAAAACATATACCTGGTTGCCAGCACACTATTGAAATTGAATGTGATGTAACTCCAACTCGTGAGCTATGCACGCAGAAATGTAGCCGTACATTGTCCTGCGGACATCCGTGCGCAGGCATGTGTAAAGACGAATGCGACTTAACGTCATGCAGATGGAAAATAAGAAGCAATTTTGACTCGCCATGCGGTCATAAAGTTCGATTACCATGTAATGTTTACCGTGCTTCAACAACCGGTAAGTTTTAAAAAATCGTAATCAATAAATAAAAGAATCAATGCTTTCCTCAAGTTCATGCTTCCTAATCAATATGATTTTTTTAGTATTTCCATTATTCTGCAAAAAAATTCAAGATGCGGATATGTCTTTATTTAGAAATCAGCTTAGCGTAGGTAAAAGCCTTATCTATTCTCAGCGTTACAATCCACTGAACATGTGCGTCGAGATATTACGAAGGGAAGGTTTAGTTAACTCTTATTTATTATTTATCTTAGCCCAAACATACTAAACTTTTTCGATAAAACATTAAACTTTAAGGCCCCTGCGGAGGCAGAAGATGTTATTCAATTGAGCTGAAAAAGGTAAATTGACTTTAATCATAGGGCACTAATCCCGTGCTATAAGAATTTAAAACAAGAAAAAAAAATTTGTTTTTTCATACAACGCCGCTCCACCCTAATGCTCGTACATCAAAACCGGGGTTTGCACTAGACTGTTTAGGGCCATTTGTCCTAATTACTTCCTTAAAATTTATTATATCGAAGGAATCTTCTAAGCAGCTCCATGTTTCTACGACTAAGTAAATATCAGAGGCAAATCTGTGTATCGCTGACTGTATTCTGCAAATGCTTGCGTAGTGATTGTACGTTGTGGAACATAATTTGGGAGGAATTTCGGGCAGTGGCGAAGCTAGGGCTCCAAACTAGGGCAAGCCGAGATATGGTTTTGTTGTTTTTAGCAGTTTAATAAAAATACACCAATCTTGAGCTGTCTCCACTCTTTACTTTCACATTCAGTGCTGACAAGGACGTGTTTAACAAAGCACACAGAAAGCATACTACCGCTAGATAGATTGTATGTCATAATATGCAATTGCACACCTTCGGTGGTTTTGAAAAGAGCCGTTTGGGTTTGCTTGAGATATTTACAAACAATACAATACATGAACAAAATAAAAGCATGAACAAAGTACAAACAAACTATGCAAAGTTAAAAAAGGGACGCCTGGCAGATGTGAAACCTCGAAATTATATTTTGTTTAAGTTATATGCATAAAAGAACAGATTACGACAGGAATGAGATAGTTATAATGAGAAGATAAAGCTTTGCTATTTTTTTACCATAAAATAATGACTATTTATTATAATTATAATTATTCATTTTCAATTCATTATAAACCGTACAAAATGATATTTTTAAACTCATATATCACTATTAATATAAATATTGAGTTATTAAACCTTTAAATACGCCTAACCTAATTAAACTTTAATACTAGAGTCCTGTACCTATATTTAAAGTATGAAGAAATGTTTATTGAATATTAAATTTCATTTTTAAAGATTTTTACCTTTTCCTTGCCGATTAGCACTTCAACACACTTATATTCATCACAATGAACACTATTATCCTCCCATTTTCACTAAAAATCTTCGAAAAAGCATAAATTTTTAACAAACACAACAAAAACAAACATAAACATTGTAATGTGAAGTGAACTTGCATACGAGGGGCCCGCAACCACTTCGCTAGTCGCTAACGCACTCCTAAACAACTTCATGGCAATGCCAGGCTTGTTGGCTAATAGTAATTGCTATATAAACATTTCGTAGTTATACTTCATTATAGAACATTTTGCCATAGGTTAGAAAGAGAGCGATCGTCTTCTCGAAAGCCCCGTAAAAAGCCCACGCGAGCGAGGGAGACAAGTAATCGCTCTATTAAAACTCACTTTATGACAGCAGCAGTATCGCCACAGAGTACCTTTGTATAAACGTATCGCTAAGGCAATACGAGGTCATCGGTCGACATGTGTCGAACAGTGGAGTGCGCGGGAAAATTGAAATAATTTGAAACAGTTTACGAGTTATTTTATTAGTTGATATTATTGATTGATTCAGTTTAATAAGGCAAGCTGGGCTTTTCGGCTTTAATGGTAGCTTCGCCACTGATTTCGGGGCTCTTTTAGAAATCGCTATATGGGTATTAGAGGGATTAGTCTGAGTTTTCTCATTTTCTTCATTACAACGGAATTGTGGTCACATGGTGGACGACGAGGATGAAAGGAGTCAGTTACTATGAACAAACCTTGAACTCAAAGGGCACGTGAGTAAGCGATCTACAACATTGACTCGAAATACCGAGTTTTATATGCACAACTACTTTGTCTAATGTAGCCCCTGGCTTTTGTGTAATGTGACAGCTACAGCTCGAACCAGTGACTACGACGAACTTGTAAATTGGAAGACCTTTTGACAGTATACGTAACTTGGTCGATTGGAGTCCAATTATTTCTTAATCTTGTCATGTGACGAGTGATACTTATATCATCAAAATAATAACCAAATTCTTAACGGTCTCCTCTCATCAATAGTCATTTAAATTGCAGCCTTAAAATTCAATTGCAGTCAATTTTCTGTAGATCCATTCACTAATCCGTCTGCCTTATCAATATTGACTGTCACCATGTATTTTTCGCGCGGCGAAAACTTCCTTGCCCTAATACCGTCTCAGAAATGAGAGGAAGCCTGTGCCCAGCAGTGGGACGTATATAGGCTGTAACTTTACTTTTTTTTACTTTACATCATCCTACACACTTTACGTCATCCTAAACTTGTTTTAAAAAATTGGTGGACATAAATCATATTCCGTTCTATTTTATGGTGTATTATGTGCAATGGTTATAATTTACCTGAATATAAATACGTTTTTGGATAGGACACCACATTCATTTAGTAACGAAAGTACTTGAAACAGTCATAACTATTTATTTATTTTTCATCTTGTGTTAAAAATTTAAAAATATTGCTTGACAAACAACTTAAATTTAAATTCAATAGTTACTAAATACATATAAAAAGTATGTACAGAAAGTTGTAAGTCGTAGTCACATATTCATCGCTTTCTAAAAAATGCTTCGAACATTCAACGCTTCCTTGGGTTGGCTTGAATTATTCATCGGATCTTTGACGTGCTATGACTGATATCCATTCTCCACACCTAACTGGATCTCGAGAAAAGCTAAAAAATAAAATCTTACATCTTTAATTTTTTTTACATGCACATATTCAAAATTAAATTTATAAAATGTTATTATAATATTTAAAGAAGTAGAGAAATCTGATTAAATAAAAAAAACAATCATACTTTAATAATAATAAAATTATAACGTCTGCAACAAATGGAACAGGAGTCAATGCACATAACTCGAATAATTATGACTCATTTTATTACGACTTAATTTTATTTTACGGGGATTTCTTGACAAAATATAAGTAATGATTTCTTATATTTACGCGAACACTATACATCGATTAAAAGTACTTTTACGGATTTTATTAAAAATAAAACAAATAAAACGCGATAAGTCTCTTGGAGATCGATCGATCTCGCCTACCGCGCAAGGGAAAACGTAAAATTACAGTAATAATTCATAAGTCGTTTTCTTCGAAAAATATTTTTCGAACAGTTTATATTACAAAGCTATAATGCAGCTAATTTTAGGTCATCATCATTAGGTCAGGTCATTTCCATGGCATTAGGGTGACACATAACTCTAATAAAAATACCACCTTAAGTTAAAAGTTTCGTAAACGGACCCTTGAATCGAAAAAATGTTGTTCCATACTCATAATAATATGGGAAGCCTATACAACTACACCCCACAAGACAGAATGAACGGGTAAATAAACTCGTCCCCCTTTACCTGTATGGGAGGTAACCAAACCAATTAAAATATATATATATATATATATATATATATATATATATATATATATATATATATATATATGTATAAGGGTTCCTTGTCGTTTGTCTACGGAACCCTAACTATGTTAAAAGGTTGTAGAATATGATTTTGTAAACAGTTACCCCAGATGCAGAATAAACAACGACCATATAATTTTTTAAATATTTTGCTGCGTTCATAAGATTTTTTAATAGTAAAGCGAACACGAATATTGCAACCTCTACAGAGCTAGTCCTGATTACCAATCTGAGTTGATTGGTAATCAGGACTAGCTCTGTAGTGGTAAAACTAAACTTTGCGTTTTTATGTTTGTATTTTAGAACATTTTTAAAACCTTTAGATAGCTTTTTATTTACAAAACATATTACTACGTTATTTAATAAAAATCAACATAATAAGAATTTACTTAATTTTATTTGCTTAATAAAAATTGTGTGTATTACAAAAGGTATACCAGAAGACGTTTACTTGAGTAACTGCGACGCACCGTGCACGGAAATACTAGCGTGCGGTCACTTATGTCAGGGTACATGCTCCGAATGTCTCCAGGGCCGCCTCCACGTTCCTTGCAAGCAGATTTGTCATCAAATGAACATTTGTGGACATGAGTAAGTATTATTTTGATTGTAACAACTTATATTGCAAAGATTGTAACCGTCAAGTAGAATAGGATTAGATAACAATACTTCTCACACTGTAAACGATGTTTTCTGGTTCAACCTTGAATATTTAAAATAATTAATCTTCTTTTTCTTATTAACTTTTTAATGGGCACACGGTTGGATCCGATCAAGGCGATGTTCCGTCAAAATTCAAGCGGTCGGATCCGACCGCACCCACCCACGTCACTTTAACCCATAGTACTTATATTTAGAGACTTCTTTTCTATGAAGTAGATTAGCATTATATAATTTATACGAAAATTTCTATCTGTGGTCCAAACAAAAGTCAGTTGCTCAGTGTATTTTTATTTTTATTCTACTGTCAATTTACGACATTTGCCGACCATACGAAAATGGCGCAATTTTACGGTAGATTAAAAATAAGAATCCATGAGTAATTGATTTGTTTAGACCACACGATAGAGAATTTTGTATTAATTCTATAATGCCAAACTTCTTCACAGAAAAGTAGTCTCTAAATACAGGTTTTAATGGTTTAAAGTGCTGTGGGTGGGTGCGGTCGCATGCAATCGCTCGGGATTTGACGGACGCATGCGACTACATGGGAATTTTATGGGGATTGAAGGGTTAATTATGTTAGAAATATCTGATGAAATGTCTTACTTGTTTTACAAATTCCTATTACATCACTGAACTTATTAATTCCTTCTCACAAAACATGCCATTACATTACCACATTTTATGTATCTATATTCTTTCACCACCCTTAGAATTTCTGTGGTACTAAGACGAGAATCAAAATCATATGCTGAACGAATAATTTAATTTTAAAATTGGACTTTTTTATTCAAGTTTTATGTGCGAGCGGAATAGATAGCAGATGCTTTGCTTGATATTGTTGCGTGAATAAGTCAACTAGCGCCATCTAGTGTCAGGAACGAGAGCGAGGGGTGCTTTGCAGAAAATGACATCACAAATCTTTAAACCGACAGCGCCATCCGAAGAACTAAGTTTCTAGAAAATCTACACTCGAACACTCGTCGCTTTGCGCGCATTTACTTGAATATTCCGGATGCTTCATTGCTAATTTGTATATATAGGCGCTGCAAGATGCGATCGAGGCAGTATTGGATTTGGGCGAGGCAAGCGAGACTTCGGAGCGGAATAAAGTGAATTAGTGTGTTTAATTATTAGTGTTTTAAGTTTTAATTTGTGTAAAGTAAATTAAAGTGTTAATTTAGGTAATTTTATCGGCAATTTTTATTGTCACGAACCTCAAGCTCGTAACAATTGGTGTCAGAAGTGGGATAAAATCATGCCGATTTTACCTAAGGAGGAGACGGACCAAAGAAGATTTGGTGGTGCAACGTCGCAGACTTCGGAGGGACAGCCGCCGGCTGCAGGCCCGTCAGTAGCTCCTACATCTCCAGCACCTGACTTAGGTGCTCTGATGGTGATGCTGCAGGAGCAGGCTCGTCGACAGGAGGAACAGGTCCGTCGGTTGGAAGAGCAGCTGTGGGGCGGACAGGATGAACAGGCCCGCCGACAAGAGGAACAGGCACGCCGACAAGAGGAACAGGCCCGCCGACAGGAGGAACAGATGCTCCTCATGAAGGACCTTCACGCTACCTTTGGGAAAGAGATAAGGGAGGTGAAGGATAGGGTTGTTCAACATGACAACCGCTTGTCGGAAGCTGAAACCCAAATCAAGGAAGCTAATACCCAAATCGACCAAGTGAACAATCGGGTTGACAACGTAATGGCTGACATGAAGAAATCACTGGACGAACTCAAACTGGGGGATGGAACTACAGCTCCCGTAGTAGCTACTACACCTTCGCTACGTGGGTTCAAAGTGCCACCGTTCGACGGGACTTCGTCTTGGTCAGCCCAAAATCCAGTTCGAGGCTGTTATGAAGGCGAATGGCTGGAATAAAAGTCAGGCCATGACTGCTCTCACACTAGGCCTGCGTGACCAGGTCTTAACAGTTCTGGAAGCCCTCGGTGAGGAAGTGACTTATGAGCAACTCCTTGAGGCATTGGAGGCGAGATATGGCGACGCTCACCTGGAACACGTCTTTCGTGCGCAGCTTAAGGATCGTGTGCAGCGCATCAACGAAAACCTGCAGCAGTGGGCTCTAGAAGTGGAGAAGCTGGTGCGAAAAGCATACCGGTCTGTACCTGCGCTCATTGAAGTGAACCTGGTGCAGACATTCATCGACGGCATCCGCGACCTGGAAGTCAGAGCTGCTGTGAGGCTCGGACACCACAAGACGCTTAACGACGGCCCATGCACTGGAAGTGAAAGCCGTGCGGCAGGATCATCATTCCCATCGCGTCAGGGAGGTTGCAGCAGCTACAGTTCGCGACCGCAACAAAGGATACAGCCCAAGGTGCTATGGCTGTGGGGAAAAGGGCCATCTTCGATCCAGCTGCCCTAAGCGAATACTAGAAAAGGAAGTGGAAACCGTGATTGAGGGAATGGTGAAGGATGGTGTTATTGAACCTTCATCTAGTCCATGGTGTTCGCCCGTGGTACTGGTAAAGAAGAAGGATGGCAGCATGCGGTTTTGTGTTGACTACCGCCGTCTGAACGACGTTACAAAGAAGGACAGCTATCCCTTGCCAAGAATTGATGACACGCTGGACATGCTTACAGGAGTAAAATGGTTTAGCACGCTGGATCTAAAAAGTGGCTACTCGCAAGTTGAAATTGACCCTAAGGACAAGGAGAAAACTGCGTTCTCGACGGGAAAGGGTCTGTGGCAATTCAAAGTAATGCCGTTTGGGTTGTGCAATGCTCCAGCAACGTTTGAAAGGCTCATGGAACTTGTACTTACCGGGCTAATTGGCGATGCCTGTCTGGTCTACTTGGATGACATCATCATCGTGGGCCGTACGTTTGAGGAACACCTTCAAAACCTGGAACGCGTGCTTATGAAGATTCAGAGTGCCAACCTCAAATTGAGCCCGAGGAAATGTTCACTATTCCAACGGCAAGTTAACTTTTTGGGGTTTGTAGTATCGGAAGAAGGTATCCGCACAGATCCAGAGAAAATCGCCGCTGTCAAGGATTGGCCGGTTCCAAAAGACAAGACGCAGGTTAGAGCATTTTTGGGTTTGTGCTCCTATTACCGGCGATTTGTGAAGAACTTTGCAGATATAGCCAAACCTCTGCACAAACTAACCGAGGAGAAGCGACATTTCTGCTGAGATGAAAATTGCAATATCGCATTCCAGGAGCTCAAGGACCGTCTGTGCAAAACACCTATTTTTGGATACCCTGATGCAAGCAAAGAATTTATAGTTGACACAGACGCAAGTGATATAGGACTTGGCGGTGTGTTGTCTCAACGGAATGGTGACCAAAAGGTCGTGATAGCGTACTTCAGCAAGTCATTGTCAAAACCGGAAAGGAACTATTGTGTCACAAGACGCGAATTGCTAGCAGTAGTAAAGTCATTGCAGCATTTTAGCAAATATCTTCTGGGGCGGAAATTCCACTTACGAACTGACCATGCTGCACTAAAATGGCTATTGCGGTTTAAAAATCCAGTAGGACAAGTTGCGAGGTGGATTGAACTACTGCAGGAATATGACTTTGAGATCGAACATCGGAGCGGGAAATCTCATGGCAACGCAGATGCATTGTCAAGAAGACCTTGTCCTGAAGATTGCAAACATTGTACTAGGCAAGAGAGTAAGGAACTGGTATCCGTGAGGATGCTCAGGGCAGACCACCTCAGCAACGAGTGGAAGGACAGCTTACAACGTTCACAGCAGGAAGATCCGGACATCAAGCCGATTCTGAAATGGATGGAGGCCAGTGCTCCCAAGCCCAAGTGGAGTGAAGTCTCAGCGATGAGTTCGACCACTAAAAGCTATTGGGCCCAGTGGGACAGCTTGCTGCTTCAGGATGGAGTTCTGTGCCGTAAATGGGAAAGTGTTCGGGGTGACAGCTGTCATTTGCAAATGGTTGTCCCTAAAGCTAAAGTACCGGATGTTCTACAGCTGTACCATAATGATTATTCAGGAGGCCATCTGGGAGTTAAACGAACTCTACTGAAGATCCGAGAACGATTTTACTGGGTCCACTGTCGAAACGATATCGAGGACTGGTGTCGCAAATGTACAAGTTGTGCGGCTGTAAAGGGACCTCAGACTCGTAGTAGAGGTGCATTGAAGTTGTACAATGTTGGTGCACCATGGGAGAGAATAGCCATTGACGTGGCGGGGCCGTTTCCGGACAGTGAAAGCGGTAACAGGTATTTCATGGTTGTGATGGATTACTTCACTAAGTGGCCAGAAGTCTTCGCCATTCCAAATCAAGAAGCTTCAACAGTTGCTGATAAGCTAGTTCATGAAGTCTTCTGTCGTTTTGGTGTACCTTTAGAGATTCACAGCGATCAAGGAAGGAATTTCGAGTCTCAAATATTCCAGGAAACTTGCCGAGTTATGGGTACTCATAAAACAAGAACGACTTCTTATCACCCGCAATCTGATGGAATGGTAGAACGATTTAATCAGACATTGGAGAGGTACCTAGCAAAAGTTGTAGACAATCGGCAACGAGGTTGGGACAAGCACATACAACCGTTTTTGTTGTCATATCGAAGCGCTGTTCACGAAAGTACATCAGTGACACCAGCTTTCGCAAAGTTTGGGAGAGAATTACGGCTGCCTGCGGACCTGATCACCGGGATACCACCTGATGCTCCACGCAGTATAACCGATTATGACTTGCGGAACAAAATGAATGACATTTATGAGCACGTCAGACAATCGGGCCAGCAAATGTCTGAGAAAATGAAAACTCGGTACGACCGCAAAATGAACAATAAAGGGTTCAACGAAGGTTCATTAGTGTGGTTGCACAATCCAGTCCGCAGCAAAGGGAAATCTCCTAAGCTTCAAGCTAAATGGGACGGCCCGTACCGGATTGTAACCAGGATCAACGATGTGACCTACCGGATACAGAAAGGCGCAAGAGGGACTCCTAAGATCGTCCATGTGGATCGCTTGGCGCGTTATTATGAGACCGATAATGCTCGGGACGAGCATGTCTTAGGAGGGGGCAGTGTTGCGTGAATAAGTCAACTAGCGCCATCTAGTGTCAGGAACGAGAGCGAGGGGTGCTTTGCAGAAAATGACATTACAAATCTTTAAACCGACAGCGCCATCCGAAGAACTAAGTTTCTAGAAAATCTACACTCGAACACTCGTCGCTTTGCGCGCATTTACTTGAATATTCCGGATGCTTCATTGCTAATTTGTATATATAGGCGCTGCAAGATGCGATCGGGGCAGTATTGGATTTGGGCGAGGCAAGCGAGACTTCGGAGCGGAATAAAGTGAATTAGTGTGTTTAATTATTAGTGTTTTAAGTTTTAATTTGTGTAAAGTAAATTAAAGTGTTAATTTAGGTAATTTTATCGGCAATTTTTATTGTCACGAACCTCGAGCTCGTAACAATATCTTACAAACTGATTTCGAATCTCATCATCATTGCATCCCTTCACAAGTCCACTGCTGAGTTTTTAAGTCAATAAGTTCAAACAGCAGTAAACATGTGAAAGTTGTTCTATATAAATTCAGTCATTATTGTACAGTACAGTAAACCATGGTCTTGCAAAAAGTGCCTTAAAATTATACCGAAGTAGGTAGTGGTAGCAAACTTAATCACGTCTGTTTAATTTGATATTTTTAACTACCAATCTGATTTTTACTAGCGGTTACTTAATATTACAATTATGGTAATTTATGAAGGACCAAAAGAAGTTCGATACTCATTTAGTTACTTGTTTAAAAAACATGCAATCTAATTAGAACTACTTTTTTCGAAGTCTAAGAATAAATTAAAGTTAAAGATAAACAAAACATTTTGATATGGTTTCCCTAAATATGAAATCTGTTGTAGATGTCAAGAGCCCTGCAATCAAGTGTGTCCTCCGTGCAAATTGCAATGCGAAGTTCAATGTATACTCGCGTTGCAAGAAGCTGTGTGGCGAACTTTGTGTGCCTTGTCAGGTAACTGTAGTTTTCTTAAGTGTTCATTTTGATTTTTATATTTTTCTGTTTGTAAGTATCGTTTATTTATTTATTTAAAAACTTACATGTAACACCTTAAGCTAAAGGGTACATAGGGCGGACTTAATGCCATGTGGCATTCTCTGCCAGTCAACCCTGGGTGCCACGGACAATTGTTGGCAGGTGCGACAATTATACATAAATAAGTGCACATACATACACATACATTTAAATTTATGGTAGTTTTAACAAACTTAAAGACCGAATTTTTGACCATTGGATGACTACTAGTATTAAAAAAACAGTAAACTTTCATGTTCAGATCAACGAACAAGGATAAACGGAGCACTGCATAGTTACACTTCAAGTAACCAAATCCTTGATTCGTATTCACGCACACATCTTTCTACTTTATTTTAGAAGCTCGCAAGCTCCTTATCTAAAACATCGTAACATCTTTGTTCAGAACACGTACCTACTAAAGTTTGAGAAAGTAGTTTTAATGCTTTTGTATTATGCTTTAAATAATAGTTTTAAAACGATTTATTAAATATTGATCATTAAAGAAACTGTTAAATCTTTAACACATCGTACAGCAGAGTGCCAAATTAATTGTTCCATAACCATCTCAGAAGGAGAAGAGGATTGGGCCCAACAGTAGGACGAAGTTTGTTACTTTATATTTCGTTGCTAAGATGTTATGCTTAGCAATTATTTAATGATTATCATTATTGAACTGACAAATTCGAAAATCATCTCAAGCAACGTCAAAGTTAGCAGCAGGATTCAATTTAATTAAAAAAGCGGGTAGTGTTTAAGTTGCTCAATTTTTTTTAAGCGGTAAAGCTGCAACACGAATTGGTCGGCTTGACCGGGGTAAGATCAATCTCTCAAAAAATACAATCGTTAAACTGCAAAATAATGTTTTGGTGTTTCGAATGGTGACTTTAAAGAACAGGAGACCCTTTTTATTGGTAAAACAAGGTATTCCATTAATCATCAGTGGCGACAACGCATCTGCAAATCGATAATAGATGCAAATGTCTATGGGCCAAAGTTTCCACTTACTATCAGGTAGACTATGTGCTCATTTGTCAAACTTGTTCAATTTAAAAAAGAAGGTGATAAATTATAGAATCTCTGAGAGTTGTATGGTATCAACTTACTGTAGGATAGCAGTTAACTCGCAAGAGAACTCTAATAGTTTGGCACTTATGTATCATAAAAACTTAAAGTCAAAGAATGTTCCACACGCATGACCTTTGTCTATATTATTTATAACAGCTTTTTGAGGTCTGCTAAAACAAGTATTTCAGAGGAGTGTGTTGGAAACGATGATGTACTGTGTGCTTTCTTGTCCGCCTTTATTTTATATAAAAAAGCTATCACGACGCAATCCAGACTTGTCAATGAGGACATCCGCGATTTTTCTGCCACCAGGGCGGCACCACTTAGGAATGAGGTCAAATTTTTGACAGATTTCATAGCGGGGAATGTTAAATATTTTTTAATTACTTAATGTTTACTTAAATATTGCTTATATTTCATATTAATTAGATTAGAAAGGGATAAACTAAACTGCGGATATTCCTAAAAGTAGAAGAATAAAAAAACAGTTAAAAGTGTAAAAAATTAAAGAATACAGCACTGGGGCTTTATTTTGTGTACACAAGAAACCTAAAACCTTACAAATTGCTGCTTTTCAATGATGATTAAACCGCGTGACGTAACAAATATGTTCACCATGGTCCCAACTTGCAGCATGCGGTGAGCGAAAGATTATTAGTCCTATTTCCTTTATACTTCTCCACGTCGCCTGTCCTTACATTGTTTAAAATGCTGGAAAATATATATCTATACTTTGTCTGGAAACTCTCCGTCATCTACATTTACTCGCCAGACCTTACTTTTACCATTTTATTTTTGGAATGTGAATAATATTCCTCTAGAATTTTTTTTAAAATATATCTCTTCCTTAGGATTTATTACTTATAAACATCGATGAACTTTCATTCAAATTGTAAAAATTGGTCATCCCGTTTACCCACCCTAATAAATCCACCCTGGGGTGGGATAGTCGCACACGCGTGGGCGTTCATTCACCCAAGACGAGATGGACAATCGGAATTTACTTTTTGATTTTTGTTCCGCCTTTCCACCCCCGGTACAGTTCAACAGAAAATATATTCATACTTTAATTGTAAAATATAAGTCGATGCATATTGATTATTTTTAATAACCACTAACTTAATTGTAACATATTACGTATTGCATTTAAACTGAATTAAACTTCTTTGATCAAAACAATACTAATTAATTTATAAATTCTGCCATATATATGTCCAGGAAATTATCAATACTAATTTCATTATTGAGTAGACGTAATTGTATATCCCTGTATAAATTACTCTATCAATAAAACAAATTTTAAAATTTGTTAAGTATCGTACTATTTCCAATACTGCGTTTATATAATTAACAATATATTTATTTAATTGAAATACCTACTTCAATAAAATATATAGTGCATTGGGGTAAGACCGGTGATAGGGACCGTAAAATTCAAATTCCCGGTGAATTATGCTATATTTTTGAAAGCTAGCAATATGGTACAAGACTCCATTTTATTCTGCCCCGACCCCAAGTTTCAGCCAGTCCCTCCGAGAAGTAGGGCGTGTGCTACGCGGTATTTTATAAAACAAGGTAATTTTTTTTTCGTTTTTCCGGTCTTTCCCTATTCACTTTTATTTGCGATTTTTAGCGACGCCCGGTCTTACCCCTTGATGACCAATTCTTCATCATGCATATAAAAAATTATGCCTTGTCTTCGCACACGTTTTAAGCAGAAACTGTTGAGTTTTGAAAAGTAAAAGCTTCTTATAGCAAAATAAAGTGTAACCATTAACGATTTGTGCCATGTTTCAGAAATCTGACGTATATGGATGTCGAGAAAATAAAGTTTTTGCCAGATTCTTTTAACTAGTCGGAAATCCGTCCGGTATTACCCCAACGCACCTTAATTAAAATTAATGGCAGTAAAACATTTCTTTCATCCATCCAAACTTTATCTATATTGAATCTCCCACTCCTCCGTGCGCACTATATGCTTATAAAAGGGTATACTCGTGGTTCTTACAATTCACGAAGTCTAGCGGGCCTTACTTGTGGTGTACGTCTGTGTGCGTGTCAGTGTGCGTGAAACCAAAAGCGAATACGGTGGGCTCCGACAGGTACGCACGCTATCGCAATGTGCGAAACCCGCTCGACTTTGTGAATTGCTACTAGTATATAAAGTTTTCTGTAGACGTAATAACACAGATTTACAATAAAATATAAATGTATATTTATATAAAATATACAGATTATCGTTGGCTTGTAGGAAGTACAATGCATTTACATCGAAGCGCGCGCAGTCAGCATTTACACGCTGACTCAAATTAGCTTTAATATTGCAATTGCTAATAAGACAGTTCACGATCGGTCAACATCCACGCCCCTTGTGCTAATACCCATTAACCATATCCATATTACCAATTATTTTGGCGCTTACAAGTTTTAACAATGCGGCCATTCGCGACTTTTTTGCCATCAGGCCGGGGCCCCTTAGGAATGAGGTGAAATAAGTATAGGATTGATCACGTGGCGGAGAAGTTAATTTGTTAGGGAAACGTAAGGGTTAATGTTTCTTTCTATAATATTGGTTATATTCTATATTAATTACATTAGAAATAAATTAAACAACGGATATTTCTAAAATAGAATAGTAAAAAAAGACAATATATAATATTAAGGAACAAATCCTTGAGGCATTGATTAGTGTAGGTAATTATATAATACTTCAGAACTAGCGACAACTCGTGAGCAGAAGTTTATTAGGACTCACCGTGTGTGGTGCGCGTACGTGTGCGTGCGCGCGCGTGTGTGTGTGTGTGTGCGGTGAGCCGTGCGCTGCGGACTTACGTGTGTGTGTGCGAGCAGGAGGAGTGTGGGCGGCGGTGCAAGCACGGCGCGTGCTCGCGGCGCTGCGGCGAGCCGTGCGCGGTCGCGCCGTGCTCCGCCGCCTGCGAGCGCGCTCTGCCCTGCGGACACGCCTGCCGTGGCCTCTGCAGCGAGCCCTGCCCCGACATCTGCAACATCTGCCGCCCGGACGACTTCCCCAAAGACTTCCTCGGCGACGATTACGACGACGATGCCAAGTAAGCTTTTCTTATAGAATACGTTTGACAAACGAGCACTCAGTCCACCTGTAGTATTTGAATGTGTGTTCTCCACACTCAATATATGAAACTTTATTGAGCTGTTATTTTACGCCGATAGTCTTAGAGAGCGGTCGAGCGTATCTTCCGTGCTGCAACCACAATATAGCTGTAGCGTAGCCCTACCACTTATATAATCTAACATTGACTTTGTTTAATGTGACTAAGAAATCGCTGTGATTATTTATGTGCGTGATCGACGTTTGTAACATGATTTGAAGTTTATTTCAGATAAGCAATCCTAAAAGAAAATACTGCGTGGCATATACACCGTGCCAGCGGCTCACCCAGCCGGCGCCCGCGTGATCCAAACTGTGACACAGTTTTTGTCCTGAATTGCACTTTATTATGGACATAAGTGTTTCGTAGGATGGTTTCGCTGTTAGGTAACGTAATAAATTGAAGGTGATCATGGCATTAATAATGATCCACAACTAAATCTGTTACAAATAGGTACATATCTTATAAAGAATTAGTACCTGGTAATAAGTCTTATCTGACACTATTCCGATGATATCTCGGATGTCAGTCTGAGCGCGATTAGAATGGCTCTCCAGCACCTTGAAAAAGGCAAGTCCCCGGGGTGAGGATGGATTTACAGCGGAGCTTCTGAAAGCGGGTGGAAAACCAATACTTAAGTCCTTCAGAAGCTCTTTAATTCCGTCCTCCTAAAGTACGAAGAGAACAATCTGCCACTTTGTCTTGCGTATAAGGACTAAGAGAAAGTCTTTGATTCCGTCGAAATTTAAGCGGTGCTGCAGTCTCTTCAGTGGTGCCAAGTTGACTGTCGGTATATCAAAGTGTTGAGGTGTTTGTACATAAGGGCTACGGTAGCTATCCTAGTACAGAACAGAAGTATGAAACCTATCCAACTGCAGAGAGGTGTGAGACAGGGTGGCGTAATATTCCCGAAACTCTTCATCGCTGTATCGTAAGACGTTTTCAAGCTACTGGATTGAATATCTCCCAACGTATAGATCTTAAGATGAACATGGACAAAACAAGTCACGTGTGTTTAATATGCATGTCACACCTATGGCGACGGTTGTTGGGAGCACTAAGCGCGAAGTTGTTGACGAGTATGTTTACCTGGGACGTATAATCCGACTAGGTAAGTCCAGCTTCGACCGAGAGGTCAATCGACGAATTGAACTCCGGTGGGAAGCGTTCGGGAGATTACGATATATCTTCTTGTCAGGCATACCTCAAAACTTCAAAACTAGATTGTACACCTAGTGCGTATTGCCAGTGATGATCTATGGGTCTGAGACGTGGTGGTACCACAAAACAAAACCGAGGTAGAACCACGACCTCACAGAATACCAACGTCAAGTCGAAACTCCACTTCTGCGTTTTGTCTGGTGAGTTCACTGCTGGCCATGTAAGAAAGCTCAAAGTCGCTCTGCGAGCCATGGAGAGGAGTATACTCGTAGTTTCTCTGCGTGATAAACTTAGCAATGAGGATATCCGTATTAGAACCAGAGTGACCGACGTAGCCCAACGGATTAGTAAGCTGAAGTGGCTATGGGCCAACCATATAGCTCGAAGAATCGATAACCGATAGGAAAGAAAGGTACTCGAGTGACAGCCTCCTACCGGCAGGCAAAGTGTAGGGCGTCCCGCCACTAGATAAACGCTGTCCACTACCATCAGGAGATGGCGAAGCCGGCCTTGCTCTTTCTGACCGGGACTCTGGTATCCTCATAGGCTGATACTTTGTATCTCTCCTCACAGGAGTACAAATTGGAACACTCCTTTGTACTCGGAATGGGGTTTACGTATACGTCAGAGAGGAAATTTGTTCTCGACGCCTCGGCAGTCTTGAAGGTTCTGAGCTGTTCTCCCTTTAGCTACGCGTGGACAGAGACGACCATTGCGCGTCTACGGGTACCTCTATAGGTCCCATAGCGGTAATGTCGAAACAGAAGGACTTATTGATCACGTCCAAACGGCTTCAGATTTCTTGCTTCAGCAGATTCCATCCGCAAAGATCGCGATCCTTAGCGATTTTAATGCCCATCACGCACAATGGCTCGGTTCACGTCTGGTTCACATCACAGCTGGTTACTTCGCCTACGCAGATTCCGCATGTAGAGGATCAGGCACTTCCCCTGTTGGACCTACTGCTGACCTCTCATGTGGACGGTAATCAAGTCTCCGTCGACGCCTTCCCTGGCTCCTCGGATACGGTCTGATCCGGGGTGTGGTGCCACTCACGCTCCCTTTGCAGTCGCGTTCTGCACGCTGCCGCCGTGTTTTGGATAACAACAATTCAGAGGCAGATCCCAACCTTGGTTTGATCGCTCCTGTAAGACTGCATTACGCAGTAAGCAGGAGTGTTATCAGGCTTAAGATTACACTTCAGCGGATCGGGCTGTAAACACCGGCAAGCTTAAAAAGTAGTGTTACGAGCTTAGGGTTCGTGACAATAAAAACTGCCGATTGAATTACCAAAATTGGCACTTATTATCGAACACCAATTACAACTTAAAACACACTAATAATCAATCACACTTAACACATTAGTTCTGAGTTATATAGCTCCAAAGTCTTCGCTTGTATCGCCAATTTAATACTCCCCCGGTCGCGGTCTCTACTGGTTTTATATAGGCCTTTTCCTGAGCAGCAGCTGATTAGTAACTGCCAGTAGGGTTTCCGCCAGGCCCTCTCAGCTGGTCTCTTTGTTGTTTATCTAACACACCCATGGCCGCAGGCCATCGAGTCTATAGGGGAGGCTTTGACGGTTAGTTTGGACATAGTTACATTCATGTTTTTCTTGTTATGAAGCCCATAGGGGCTTCCTGAGAAATTGTGCAATTGGATAACCAGTTTCCTCTGATCGGAGCATCAAGGTCGTGGTAGACGGTTCATGCTCTGATGGCAAGCCGGTCGGGTTTGGCACAAAGCACTTTTTTCGAAGCTCCCTTCCTATGGGCTTCACGAGAAATTGTGCGATTGGATCACCAGCTTTCTTGCAATCGGAGCATCAAGGTCGTTGTAGACGGTGCAAGCTCCGATTACAAGCCTATTAATGCTAGTGTTCCACAAGGCTACATGCTATCACCAAAGCTGTTCCTTCTGCATGTCAATGATATATTGCAAACCGGTAACGTTCATTGCTGTGCGGACAATAGCACTGGTCTTGGTACACCGACCGTACCGATATTTCTCGGGAAAATGTCACCGAGTACCGGAAAAAGTTTGTATTTGAGGTCAAGACATTGTTGAACAAAGTCTCGGATTGGAGGCGATTAAATCTAGTCAAATTTAATCCCCAAAAACAAGCTTGCGCGTTTACTGCTAAAAATAATTCCTTTGTCGTATCTCCTCAATTTCAAGGCACTCCCCTTGTTGCCTCAGCCAGTATCAGAATTCTAGAGTCGACATAGCGAGGGATGTGCAGTTTCCGTGGTTAGCAGGAAGGCCAAATTGGTCTCTAAAAGGCTTTGCGTGCTCAGGAGAGCGGGACACTATTTCATGCAGGCACACCGCCTGCAACTTTACAAGGCGCAGGCTCGGCTACACATGGAATAATGTTCCCATCTCTGGACCGGGGCTCCCCAGTGCCAGCTCCTTCCATTTGACCTTATCCAACGCAGAGCGGCTCGAATCGTCTCCGATCGACTCAATACGCTGGCGCCGCGAAGTGATGTTGCATCTCTTTGCATTTTCTATCTCATATATAACGGGGAGTGCTCTGAGGAATTGTTCGGATTATTTCCATCCGCCAAATTTAATGAACGCGCATCGCGACTTTAAGCACTGTACGTTTTACTAGTAGTTTTCTTTCTCGTACGATCCCTCTGTGGAATCGTTTACCACCGGCGATTTTTCCGGACCGATACGACTTAGAGACCTTGAAGAAAAGAGCTTACTCCTTTTTAAAAGGCCGGCAACCCACCTGCAATTCCACTGGTGTTGCAGTTGTTCATAGGCGGCAGTAGTCACTTTCCATAAGGTGAGCCGCACGCTCGTTTGTCGTATATAAAAATGGGCTTTCGTACATGGAGAGGTTGCCCCTTTGTATATATTTCCTTCACAAGTATCATCTATTTATATAGTAGTAGCATACTAGTTGTCGTTGTGCCCTCATTAACAGGACTATGTCTTATGACTATACTAAATTTCATTAAACAAGTAGATAAAGAATACCCTAATTTATATATAGTTAGTATGTAGGAAGTTAAGCCACATCCTCCGCATTTTTTTTTTCATTAAAAATATCTTTTCAGATTCATTCAGTTACAAGACTGTCAGCACGTGATGGAATTGGAAAATATGGATACATTAATGACGGGAGACAAGGAAACGATCGGTGTCCGCCAATGTCCTTTCTGCCGCAAGCCGATCATTAACACCAATCGCTACAAAGATCTGGTGTACAAAATGATGGTAACTGAAATAAATCCAGTAAAGGAACGCGTTTACGGGAATAAAAAGCAAATAAAAACAAGACAGAATGAATTGTGTCTAAAACTAGAGGAATTTTCCGCAAAACATAATATAGGTAAGCCTATTTATTTATATTTTTGTTAAAATTACTTGTGTTAATTACACACACACACACACACACGCACGCACACGCACACGCACACGCACACGCGCGCACGCGCACGCGCACGCACACGCACACGCACACACACACACACCTTGTAAAGTTGCAGGCGGTGTGCCGGCATGAAATACTGTCCCGCTCTACTGAGCACGCCAAGCTTTTTGAGGCCAATTTGGCCTTCTCTTCCAAGTGCACGTTACTCGATATGTTGACGCCGAGGATTCCGATTCTGGCTGAGGCATCAAGGGGAGTGCCTTGAAACTGAGGAGATACGACACAGGGGTTTTTAGCGGTTACAGCGCTACAACTTGTGTTTTCTGAGGGTTAAGCTGGGCTAGATTTAGTGTTCAGCAAAGACTCGACTTCAGACACAAGTTTGTCCGGTACTTGGAGACGTTTTCCCGAGAAATATTGGTACGGCCGGTGTACAGAGCATCACTAGTGCTGTCATCTGCATAGCAATGAATGTTAAGTGTTTGCAACATATCATTGATATGCAGAAGAAGCAGCGTTGACGATAGCACGCAGCCTTGTGGAACACAAACATTAATAGGCTTGTAATCGGAGCTTGCACCGTCTACAATGACCTTGATGCTCCGATCTGCAAGAAAGCTGGTGATCCAATTGTACAATTTCTCGGGAAGCCTATAGGAAGGGAGCTTCGAAAGAAGCGCTTTGTGCCAAACCCGATCGAAGGCATTCGCAATGCAATACGTGTATAAATACATTTTGCATTGCTGCGGCGGTAGAGTTTATCGCACCATTTTAGCTTGTTAAAAAGGCGACTAAGGGAAAGATTTCAAGGCTTATGATGAATGACATTATAATCACGCCGGTCTGTGTGACCGGTAACGAGGACCCTTGCGCCAGGATCTGAGTTCGTCGATCCGCTTGTCAAGTGTGGCGATCAAGGCAAACCCTCCCTACAAAGTCAGGCCCCTGACCAGTATAGAACTGTTACGGTCTGGCGATGAGGAAGATAGGTGTATTAAAATAAATATACGGTTATTTTATTTTATAATTACAGAGGTTGCACCCTGGCGTAAAACATTTTTAAAAATCGATCAAGCTCAAAAGAAACCTAAAAAAATGTCACTACTAAGCTTGGACATGATATTCATCAATTTGGATATATTAGAAATGGTTTCCGATATTTACAAGAAGCATCAACTGGCCAATTCTACAGAGCTTGAATCGGAACTGGTTAAACACATTGAAAGGATATGTAAATATTTGTATAGCAACATACACAAAATAAGTCAACAACAACAAAAAGACATTGGAAATGAGATAAAACGTTTGGACGCTATCAGTCAGCTAAGCAAGATAATGAGTCACGATTCTTTTAAAGCTTCAAAATCTATTACTGAAATAGAACAAGCATTTGTCGCTGCCAGAGAACTAATACTCGGTTGGCGTATTTACGATGAAGAGAGAGCGCTTCAGTCACTTCAGCAGTTACAAAAAACAGTGAAAGTATCTGGCATAGTAACAAAACAGGAGCGTGACTTAATAGTTAAAGCAATTGGTCTTAAAGCTGGCCATTGGTTTAAATGTCCAAATGGTCATTTCTATTGCATTGGAGAGTGTGGTGGAGCCATGGAACTTAGCACATGTGTTGAATGCGGCGCCGCCATAGGCGGTCGATCTCATAAGCTGCTTTCTACTAACGCTCTCGCATCTGAAGTTGATGGAGCTCGTTTTGCAGCATGGTCTGATCAATACAATAACATGGCTAATTTTGATTTTAATTGATTAACAAGTTTTTTAACTTATCTGATGTGGTTTACGGTTTTCATAGTCATTTTTTTGTCATAAGAATTACAATATTCACTTACATGAAAAACTTATGTACAAATTTTATCTAGATAAAATTTGTACTTAAGAATAAAAAATGTGTTGCGGTATTATAATTGAAACACTTAACAGTTGTAGATTCTAATCTGTTGTTTAACTCTTTTTTTAAATACTATAGTTTTGACCAAAACGTAAAATATTTTGTAATCTTCCCGAATCCATCGCGAAGTAAGTACTCCTCGCATTTATTTTTAAGAGACAATTTTTCGACTTTTTCTAATAAGCGTAAACGAAAGCGAAAAAATACAACACGTGAATTTCTAGATGTATTAAAATATATAATAAGCTTATGTTAATATAGTATGCTTTCTGTAATATATGTAAACTTCAACATATAAAATTATTGCAAGTTCGGTATACGAATGGCTGCGGTATTCTTTTTCATGTCCAAGACTAATTGTTCTTATTATTTCATTTTTAAGTATTTTAGGTGTAAAATATTAATTTTTAAATACAAAAAATCCTTACTACCGTTATTTTATCGAATACATTTACACCAGAGCAGAGTATTATCATAGTTTTTTATTAATAAGATCATTTCTTATCTTGTTTGTCTATGCCATGACCTGAATTTCATTATAAATTTATGGTTAGCTTATAAAAAGGAACACGATGCATATTATAATCGAAATTTCTATACATTATTCGTATTACGCTTGCTGATGATTCGATGTTTCGTGGGGTATACTATCCCTTCGGAAAACTGAGTTTTGTTTTTTCTTCTGTAATTTTTTATGTTTGTTTTGTAATTTTTAAAAGTAATATTTGTATCGTATGCTGTCCAATTCGTAATATTACTTATGATTAAATTCAATTAAAATAAATTTTTACCAATGATTAAATTATGTTTCATTTAAATTTATTTGATTGTACACAGCGATAATCATTACCACTTTGTACTCTCCTAAGAAATTGTTACTGACTGATTGCTGACTGATGATGAGTTTGGAATTTAAAGGTTATAATGACATGCATTCGAATTTGTTTTCGAATAAAACCGACATTTAACGTCGCTATGACTGCAGGTTAGTTATGGGAAAAATATTCATTTGTTTTTTTTCGAATATAGGCTTCGTTGTGTTCAAAGTGAGACGTTACGTATTTTTTTGGAATTTATGCACTGGAAATTTTGGTGTGGTCCCAGTAGTCCTAACAAATAGTCTCCCGAGAAAATTTTCAGTAGTCTCACAACTAAACCTAGTTTGTAAGGCCTCTTGTACATACACTTTTTTTTGTCGTGAAAAACTACGGTTGATTAACCCCTCATGGTCGTCAGTGTTGCGTAGGGAGCACTTTGGCAGTTTATTAACTGATACAGCGGTTCTACGGCACATCGTCTCCTCGGTGCGCCGCGTCTGCGCACGGCGTGTGCATACGCGGGTGTTTTACCGCAGTGGTGTGTCACAGTCTGCAACTTAGAACATTATTTACTTATAGAACAAAGTTATATTTTTTGTGCTTTCCTCTACAATCCAAAGCCTAAGACTATACTTATTTTCATCTCACTAGAGGGCGTGCTTATTGTCGACTAACTCACTTCACTATGTTTCTACACTACTAAATTAAACACTGCACTTTTACTTCACTTTTGACTCATTTATTCGAAACCATCCAACACCTATAAGGTATAGCAATAGCGCAGCTATAGCGTAATACAATTATATTTGTGGTGCCATCTATTATTGCTTTGGGCATATTTAACATTGACAACTGATATTGCACCTCTATGCTTATCTCTACATTTTTCTAAATACATGACAATAATATGTCACTGTAATATTTACTAACAAAATGTCTTCATTTTAGACATACCGCCCACCAAAAGACTTGTTCTTTTCCAAATTTAACAAAATTTCAAATGAATCTAACTGTAATAAAATACTTATATACAAAAACCGCCCACCATGAGGCACAATATCAACATAAAAGGAATTATCTTTAAAATTAATTAAGCTTCTTAACAAATACGAAAAATTACTCTATGATATTAACAAACATTCTAATTCTTAGGTAAATAACACAATTTATTACAAGGACGCTTACAAACACCATTCTTAGTTTTTATAGATACAATTCTTGTGATGTTATCTGCTCCAGGATGCTTTTCAATGACCTTTCCAAGCAACCATTTGGCTGGAGGAAGGTTATGGTCCTTTATTATTACCACATCATCGATCTCAGGTTCAATTTTCCTTTTATTCCATTTATATCTTTGGTTCAGCGTGACCAAATACTCTTCTGACCATCTTTTCCAAAAGTCGTTTACCATTTTCTGATTGAATTTCCATCTTTGTAGTCCAGTCATCGGTACATTTGAGTAGTTTTCTCCTGGTACTACAACCAATGGTTCACCTACCAGAAAGTGACCTGGGGTTAGTGGTAATGGATCCTCTGGATTGTCACTTATATAGGAAATTGGACGTGAATTTAAGCATGCCTCAATTTGTGCTAGAACTGTAGAAAGTTCTTCGAAAGTTAGCTTTGAATCACCTATTACTCGTTTCAGATGTGATTTCATGCATCGAACTCCCGCTTCCCATAGGCCTCCAAAGTTAGGAGAATGTGGAGGTATGAAATGCCACGTCGTTCCTTCATTAGCAAGCAGTTTGTTGATTTCATCGGGAAGCTTAGATTTGACACTATTGAGCATCTCGCGTAACTCTTTATCTGCGCCGACAAAATTGGTGCCGTTATCGCTATATAAATCTTTACAGTGACCACGACGAGGCACGAAACGGCGAAAGGCTGCGATAAAACCTTTAGCTGTTAAATCCGAGACGGCTTCTAAATGTATAGCTTTCGATATCATACACACAAAGACACATATATATCCTTTGTATGTTTTGGCTCCTCGACCGGGTGACATGCGTATATTTATATAACCCGTGAAATCAACACCGGTTGATTGAAACGGTCGAGATGGCTTTAATCTAGTTTCAGGAAGTTGACCCATAAACTGGTTATTGTCTTGCCTGGAGTATCTTAAATATTTCATACATTTTCTGTAGCACTTCTTAACCAGCTCTCTTGCCCGAATTATCCAGTATTTAGATCGTATAAAATTTAACATTATTTGTGGCCCACCATGCAATGTCTTTATATGAGCATCTAATATTATTAATTTAGTAATATGGCTCTCACTAGGCATAATTATTGGGTGCCTATTGTCATAGTTCACTTGAGCACGGTGAATGCAGCCGCCAACTCTTAACACTCCGTTCTCGTCAATAATTGAACAAAGAGAGTGAAGATGGTTGTTTTTCCCAATATGTCCCTGTTTTTTTATCATTTGAATTTCATTTTCAAAAAAGATGTTCTGAGTATGTTTGACACAACATTGAAGAATTTCGTCCATTTCTTTGACAGTAACAATTTTAGAAAACTTTCTTTGATTTATAGGTAGCTTCCACTTTAAAACTCTTTTACATACAGCTAATACTTTTAAAGTTTTAGTTAAGCTCGAAAATTTCGTAAATAGTGGATCTTCTTCACGTTTTGTCTTTACTGTAAGAAACTGTTTGATTGGTCTTTCTTCTTCTTTAGTTATAAATTTTCTTTTAGTCTGTATATATTGAGTCGTCTTCCCTTGCAACCACGAGGGGCCATGCCACCACAAATTATTATCAAGAATACGGCTTACGGATATACCTCTTGATGCACCGTCTGATGGATTATCGTTTGTGTTGACGTGACTCCACTGATCTTTGTCCAACATAGTCAAAATCTCTGAGACTCGGTTGCTGACGAAAGTTGACCATCTGCTAGGCTCACCGTTAATCCAAGCCAACACCACAGTTGAATCAGACCAGGCATATAGATTTTCTTTAGGAATCTTCATTATCTGTGATGTTTCGTATATCAATTTAGTAGCTAGCAATGCAGCACACAGCTCTAGTCGAGGAATTGATACTTCCTTGCCGATTGGAGAAACTTTAGTTTTCGCTGACACTAAATTAACACAAACATGACCATTACTGTCAACCTTCTTCAAATAAACTGCTGCTGCATAAGCCGCTTGTGATGCGTCAGCGAATACATGCAACTCTTTTTTATCTTTCCCTTTGGTGTTTACCCATCTGGGTACGACAATTCTCTCTACTTTAGCGAGATCGTTTTCGAATTCTAACCATTCCTTCATTAAACTTTCTGTTAGTGTTTCATCCCATCTTAAACCAGATTTCCATAATTTTTGAATATAAATTTTTGCCGTCACAATAATTGGTGCTATCCATCCTAGGGGATCATATAATCTAGCTATTTTTGAAGGACATGTCTTTTAGTCATTGTTTCAGGTAAATCCGATAATTTTAATACATATTCGGAACAGTCCGTTGTCCGATTCCATCTTATGCCTAGCACCTTTATCATATCGTTATTAATTTTAAAAACTAATTCTTCTGATCCTTTACTTTCTTCTTTGAAGTATTCCAATAAATCTTGAGAGTTCGTGTTCCATTTTTGCAGTATAAATCCGCCAACATTCACTAACTTTATCATTTGGTCATATATTTCTTTAGCTTCATCCACGGATTCGTAACCGGTAAGTAAATCGTCTACGTAATAATCATATAATGTTATTTTTGCCGCTATCGGATACTTTGATTGTTCGTCTATAGCTAGCTGTTGAATGGACTTTGTTGCCAAGTATGGAGCACAAGCAGTCCCAAAGGTAAGTCGCAATAGCTTGTAATGTTGTATAGGTTGATCAGTATTTGATCTCCACAAAATTCTCTGAAAGTCTGTGTCTTCGTCATTTATAATACGGCCGACGTATCTTGGCGAGTCCGACCTTCGCGCAGAAGGTTGCGCAATAGCTTTTTTAAGGAACAAAATGGTGGCATGAGGCGACGTACGGGGGGCGGTGGTCTAGGCTAGAGATTGACCATAAGTAAACACAATCGACCCTTTAGTCATAAAATATCGCAATCGATTAGTTTTATTTAGAAGTTATTGATTTTTGTTTATATAAGATATTAAACGAAATAGATTTACAAATATAGTGAATTTTGTTGATAATAAACAAGATTTCGACTTAAATAAAAAAAAAAAACTAAAAACATATTATTTTCTCAGCTGAAAGACATAATGTACTTAAATATCAATTATCTATTAACGTCTTCTTGAGTAACGACTATTTGAGAAAATTTAGAACCTCCTTATAAATTGCAAATAAATATATTTTTATGTCTTAATTTTAATCGATTTGAATAAAAATCGATTAAACAACACCCTCAGGCACGCGTGTTGGACATCCCTTTCTGGTTACTTCGTAAAGCTTCGTGCTTATTCGGCAATGCTCGGTACACGGTAATATTTCTCAGTCACACGTTAGCATTGGTGTCGTGTTCGTGTCGCTATCTCTGTCTTGAGCACAGTCGGTTACAAAAGTTTTCGTTGTTATTGTTGTTTGTTTTTATTAATAGTGTTAAGTTTGTTTTGTTTGTTTTATTTGTTTTATTTGCAAGTGTCAGTTAGCACTTATATTATTCGCCAAACATGCCACCAAAACATAACAGTGTGTTAAATCGCCAGGCGAGAAAAATTATTTACGATTTAACGCAATATATGAAAAAAGAAAAAGAAGAAGGCGTAAAAGATGTCGATAAAGTTTATTTAAGAGTTGCTAACGCAACTGGTGTGTCCCAACGCACAGTACAGCGGATCGCAACTGAAGGCAATATTTCGGGCTTACTTTCAGTATTCCGCACGCCTGGTAAAAAAAGGTCTAGATCAAAACCTATTACTGATATGGATAATTTTGACCAGGGAGTAGTAAAAAGATGCATACACAACTTCCACAAAACTGAAAAAGAAATGCCGACGATAAACAAATTACTAGCGAAACTCAAACGGGATATAAATTTTCAAGGTGGTAAAACGAGCTTAAAGACAATTATCAAAAACTTGGGTTTCAAGTGGCGAAAGACCGAAACCAATAGAATGGTTCTTATAGAGAAGACCGACATTCGCCTGAAAAGGATCTTGTACTTGAAGGCAATGAAAAAATACAGGGACGAAGGGCGACCAATTGTATTCACTGACGAGTCGTATGCCCACTCATCACATACAAAAGGTAAGGCGTGGTCAGATGGTTCCGCTCAAGGACTAAAGCGCCCGATATCAAAAGGTCAGCGGATAGTGATGGTACACGCTGGGTCAGAAGCAGGGTTTGTTCCGAACGCGCTACTAATGTTCAAATCTGGCAGCAAAACCGGAGACTATCATGATGACATGAATTTCAAAAATTATGAGAAATGGTTACGGACCCAACTGATTCCAAATTTGAGCCCTAACTCGGTGGTGGTTATCGATAATGCTCCGTACCACAACAAATTAATGGATCCTGCCCCTACATCTAATGACAAGAAGGCAAAAATGGAATCGTGGTTATTAGAAAAGGGTATACCATATGAAAAGGACATGCGTAAACCACAACTTTACGATCTAATAAAAAAAAACAAAGACGTGAATAAAAAATACGTAATAGATGAAATGTTTAAACAAAACAACCACGATGTCCTTCGTTTACCCCCATATCATCCCGATTTAAACCCCATCGAGATGGTGTGGGCTGCCATTAAAGGGCACGTAGCCGCTAAAAACGTCGACTGGAACGTAACCCGGACAATGGAGCTCATACAAGAAAAAGTAAATTTAATGGGTCAGAATGAATGGAGTGCTTTATGCAGAAAAGTGCAAGAGGTCGAACATGACTATAGGAAGAGCGACCATATTATTGACGAAATGACGGATCAATTATTCATCATTAATACAGCTTCAGATTCAGAAAGTGAGTCTGAAAGTGAGAGCGACGATTACGAAGATGAACCTATGCCAAGTACCTCACATGGTACACAAGGGGCCGACGACTTTATGTTAGGAATTTCCCCCCTCAGCGACAGTGATTAAATAATAATAAGTGTAAATAAATAAAAAGTATTAAATGTAAATAATATTGTATGTGTTTGTGATAAAATCTGCCCCTATCGAAAGGTGAGGTATCAAAATTGAATCTTTAATTTATAATGTCTCCAAAGTGTTTTGATATTTTTGGTCACTGTATTAGGGAAATTTTATTTGTACATTGGTATATATAAAAAAATGACAATAACAGTTTTCTTCACGAGTGTTCATGCGCTAAACTTCGCAGAGCCTATATTCAGACTCGCCAAGATACGTCGGCCGTATTGTACACGTACTTGACGGTACATTTGCTTGATGTCAGGCACTATACATATTGGATGTAAACGCCACCTCATCAGAATATGACGAAGATCCTGCTGAAGTTTAGGGCCGACAAGTAGGTCATCATTTAAAGATATGTTGTTAACACCTTTGCAGGATGCATCGTATACAATTCGAAGTTTTGTAGTTTCTTTATCTTCACGAATTATTGGATGATGAGGTAAATACATTGACTTTTCTTTATTTATTTCATAATTATTTTTAATTATGGTCATATGATTTTTTATTAAGTAATCGTTTATTTCTTTTTTATATTCTTCATACAGTTTTGGATTCTTTAATAATTTCTTTTCTAAAGACATGAATCTCCGCTTTGCTATTTCTTGTGACTTTCCTTTTAGACACTCTGGGTTAAGACTGTTGAATGGCAAGCGGACAACATACCGTCCATCAGCATCCCTGACTGTCGTTTTTTCGTAGAATTCTTCACATTTTATTTCGTTCCTTGTTTGTTTCCTTTTAATTTCATCCGGCTCTCGTTCTATCTCCCAAAACTGCTTCAAGAGTTGATCTTCTTTTACTTGGATATGTAGACTTATAAATCGAGGATTTGATTGAGGCTTTTGATGAGTTCGACCTGACAAAACCCATCCCAAATGAGTATTCTGAGCGATGGGTCCGTGTTTAGATGGGTGTTTGATTAAACCTTCTCGTATTATTTCACTGTGAATATCGGCACCCAGAATCATATCTATTTTTGCAGGTGAACCATATTTTGGATCAGCTAAAGGCAAGTTTTCAATGTCAGGCCAGTTTAGGATTTTGGTTTCAGTAGATGGTAGAAACGATGTCAAGGTACTCAATACATAGGCATTCACTTGAACAGAAAACTCAGGATTTTGCAATGATTCTAAACTTAGTTGAACCATATGCTTGGCTCTCATTTGTCCGTCTCCAACACCTGATACTAAACCATTAACTGAGAAGCGTTGGAGACCTAGTAATTGTACGGTAGCTTCGGTTACAAAAGATGCTTCAGAGCCTTGATCAATCAGTAATCTGATTATTTGAGAGTAGCCTTTTGTTGATTTGACTTTGGCAATCGCCGTAGCAAGTAAAACATTAATTTCATCCTCTTGCTTTGCAAAATGGGCTACCATCTTTTTCTCAACTTCCGATTGTTTTTTTGATTCCTGTGTTTGACTCGTTTCAGGGCTCTTGTTCATGTTGTTATTGGAGTCGTTGAATCTGTCAATATGGAGCAGTGTGTGATGCCGTCTGCCACATCGTCGACAGCATGTGGCTTGATGGCACTGTCTTACATTGTGAGTAGGTGATAAACAATTGAAGCAAAGTTTTTGTGATTGAATAAATTCTATTCTTTCGGTCGGAGATTGCTTTCCAAACTGCTTACATTGATATAGTAAATGTTGTCCTGAACACATTGTACAATTATTATTCAATACTTTTTTTTCTTCTGATATAGTTGCATGAAACGATTTTTGTTTATGAGTTTGTTTGAGGTTGCTATTATTAGACATTTTTGTGACACTTTTTCCTGTATCAATCATTTCGAGTGCTCGGAATCTGGATTCAAGAAAATTTGCTAAATAATTCCAGGACGGTAATTTTTCAGATTCTAGTTGGCAAACTTGTATCTCCCACAGTCTTCTCGATTCATGGTCTAATTTTGTTAAAACCAAGTGATTAATGATGACGTCCCAGTCTGCCACCTTAACTTCAATATTGCTCAAGGCTTTCAAACAAGAATTTGTTGTATCCAATAATAGCTTAACACCGTTAGCTGATTCATGTGTTAATGATCTTTGCGAAAATAGTCGCTTCATAATTTCATTGCAAATATATTTTTTATTTTGATAACGGCGTGTTAATTGTTTCCAGGCTTCTTCATAATTAGAATCAGTCGTAGCTAAAGACTTCAGTAAACTCTCTGGTTCACCAGACAAGCTACTTTTAAGGTAATGGAGCTTTTGAACGGGCGTTAAGTTGGCGTTGTTATGGATTAGTGAACGAAATAAATCATAAAATGTTTCCCATTCTTCATAGCCACCAGAAAACACAGGTAATTTTATTTGAGGTAATTTTACTTCACATGGCAAAGGTTGTTGAGTTATTTCTGTGATAGAGCTCTTTTCTTGTGAAATTTTTGTTCGTAAATTGTCTTTAAGTTTTGTTTTATACTCTATATATATCTCCTCAAACTGTATGTATATGTCGTTTTTGAAATAATCCATGGTATCCTTTTCCTCCCTTTTAACTGTCTGTAATATTTGCGCATGTACTGTTAAAAAGTTAGTATTTAACCTCTCCAGATTTTCTAATCTTGCTTCAATATAATCCAGTGTTATTCTTTCTTTCGGTGATTTTTTATAATTTGTAAAACCTCTTTGAAGATGATCCAATTTGTCTTCCTGGCTTAAAATAAGCGATTCCATTTTTGTAATAAGGCAATCACCAAGTTTATCCGCTCAATCAATGGAAAAAACTTTGTCGTACTCAGTTCAGAACTTATATATCACCACCGTTCCTAATGAAGTCTAAAGTTCATAACACTTGTCACTGTTTACACACTCTACTCACGATTGTCTAAAGAATCCCGGGTTTCGGCACCATATGTCGACTAACTCACTTCACTATGTTTCTACACTACTAAATTAAACACTGCACTTTTACTTCACTTTTGACTCATTTATTCGAAACCATCCAACACCTATAAGGTATAGCAATAGCGCAGCTATAGCGTAATACAATTATATTTGTGGTGCCATCTATTATTGTTTTGGGCATATTTAACATTGACAACTGATATTGCACCTCTATGCTTATCTCTACATTTTTCTAAATACATGACAATAATATGTCACTGTAATATTTACTAACAAAATGTCTTCATTTTAGACACTTATTATATATTAGAAATGCGCGCCGCGTCACGTCTCGGCGTGAACTGACCCTTAAATTCGGTCGTGACGTCACTGATAAAGTAAACAAGCGAAAATTTTCAAGTAAGCATCACGATTGTTGACTTTTATTCCGTCTTTTGTTAGAATGGCATCATGGAAGACGGATCCGTAAAATCAGAAAGTACAAAAATCTACCAAGGATTGGTAGTAGCAAACTTTTATTCTGATAAATTGAGGTATGTTAAAACATCAATGTTACCTATACCTATATCTGTTAAAAAACTTTAGCTTATACAACAACAAATACAAAAAAAATTGTGTATTAACAATGACTAGGTACCTCAAGCTGAACAGCATGGCGGCTAGCGTCGTTTTTGTGCGAAATTTTAAAACGATAAATTTAAAGTAATTTTCATGGCACTTTGGTTTAAAATAATTAAATAAAAATTTTAGTGTTTTTACACTTTTAAATACTATGTATAAATGTGTGTTATTAAGGGCGAGCTTAAAGCATTTTTAATTTATTGCCATCTGTTGTTTAAACAACGCAATATATATATATATATATATATATATATATATATATATATATATATATATATATATATATATATATATATATACAGTGTGTAAGTGTAAACACCGTTGTCAATGAAACCATAGGTGGTTGGCTTTAATATAAAAATATTTATCCGATTTTTTTTTAAAAACGCTATTTTCTTTTATAAAATTAAAAAAGTTTCTGTCCGACACCGTCCGTAAATTCATGGATAGCCTATGCGCTCGAGTGACGTAATCACTGTAAAGATCACCACCCGCCCTTGCTACCTACACAACATTTCAATATAAACACAATGGTATAATACGGCCGACGTATCTTGGCGAGTCCGACCTTCGCGCAGAAGGTTGCGCAATAGCTTTTTTAAGGAACAAAATGGTGGCATGAGGCGACGTACGGGGGGCGGTGGTCTAGGCTAGAGATTGACCATAAGTAAACACAATCGACCCTTTAGTCATAAAATATCGCAATCGATTAGTTTTATTTAGAAGTTATTGATTTTTGTTTATATAAGATATTAAACGAAATAGATTTACAAATATAGTGAATTTTGTTGATAATAAACAAGATTTCGACTTAAATAAAAAAAAAACTAAAAACATATTATTTTCTCAGCTGAAAGACATAATGTACTTAAATATCAATTATCTATTAACGTCTTCTTGAGTAACGACTATTTGAGAAAATTTAGAACCTCCTTATAAATTGCAAATAAATATATTTTTATGTCTTAATTTTAATCGATTTGAATAAAAATCCATTAAACAACACCCTCAGGCACGCGTGTTGGACATCCCTTTCTGGTTACTTCGTAAAGCTTCGTGCTTATTCGGCAATGCTCGGTACACGGTAATATTTCTCAGTCACACGTTAGCATTGGTGTCGTGTTCGTGTCGCTATCTCTGTCTTGAGCACAGTCGGTTACAAAAGTTTTCGTTGTTATTGTTGTTTGTTTTTATTAATAGTGTTAAGTTTGTTTTGTTTGTTTTATTTGTTTTATTTGCAAGTGTCAGTTAGCACTTATATTATTCGCCAAACATGCCACCAAAACATAACAGTGTGTTAAATCGCCAGGCGAGAAAAATTATTTACGATTTAACGCAATATATGAAAAAAGAAAAAGAAGAAGGCGTAAAAGATGTCGATAAAGTTTATTTAAGAGTTGCTAACGCAACTGGTGTGTCCCAACGCACAGTACAGCGGATCGCAACTGAAGGCAATATTTCGGGCTTACTTTCAGTATTCCGCACGCCTGGTAAAAAAAGGTCTAGATCAAAACCTATTACTGATATGGATAATTTTGACCAGGGAGTAGTAAAAAGATGCATACACAACTTCCACAAAACTGAAAAAGAAATGCCGACGATAAACAAATTACTAGCGAAACTCAAACGGGATATAAATTTTCAAGGTGGTAAAACGAGCTTAAAGACAATTATCAAAAACTTGGGTTTCAAGTGGCGAAAGACCGAAACCAATAGAATGGTTCTTATAGAGAAGACCGACATTCGCCTGAAAAGGATCTTGTACTTGAAGGCAATGAAAAAATACAGGGACGAAGGGCGACCAATTGTATTCACTGACGAGTCGTATGCCCACTCATCACATACAAAAGGTAAGGCGTGGTCAGATGGTTCCGCTCAAGGACTAAAGCGCCCGATATCAAAAGGTCAGCGGATAGTGATGGTACACGCTGGGTCAGAAGCAGGGTTTGTTCCGAACGCGCTACTAATGTTCAAATCTGGCAGCAAAACCGGAGACTATCATGATGACATGAATTTCAAAAATTATGAGAAATGGTTACGGACCCAACTGATTCCAAATTTGAGCCCTAACTCGGTGGTGGTTATCGATAATGCTCCGTACCACAACAAATTAATGGATCCTGCCCCTACATCTAATGACAAGAAGGCAAAAATGGAATCGTGGTTATTAGAAAAGGGTATACCATATGAAAAGGACATGCGTAAACCACAACTTTACGATCTAATAAAAAAAAACAAAGACGTGAATAAAAAATACGTAATAGATGAAATGTTTAAACAAAACAACCACGATGTCCTTCGTTTACCCCCATATCATCCCGATTTAAACCCCATCGAGATGGTGTGGGCTGCCATTAAAGGGCACGTAGCCGCTAAAAACGTCGACTGGAACGTAACCCGGACAATGGAGCTCATACAAGAAAAAGTAAATTTAATGGGTCAGAATGAATGGAGTGCTTTATGCAGAAAAGTGCAAGAGGTCGAACATGACTATAGGAAGAGCGACCATATTATTGACGAAATGACGGATCAATTATTCATCATTAATACAGCTTCAGATTCAGAAAGTGAGTCTGAAAGTGAGAGCGACGATTACGAAGATGAACCTATGCCAAGTACCTCACATGGTACACAAGGGGCCGACGACTTTATGTTAGGAATTTCCCCCCTCAGCGACAGTGATTAAATAATAATAAGTGTAAATAAATAAAAAGTATTAAATGTAAATAATATTGTATGTGTTTGTGATAAAATCTGCCCCTATCGAAAGGTGAGGTATCAAAATTGAATCTTTAATTTATAATGTCTCCAAAGTGTTTTGATATTTTTGGTCACTGTATTAGGGAAATTTTATTTGTACATTGGTATATATAAAAAAATGACAATAACAGTTTTCTTCACGAGTGTTCATGCGCTAAACTTCGCAGAGCCTATATTCAGACTCGCCAAGATACGTCGGCCGTATTGTACACGTACTTGACGGTACATTTGCTTGATGTCAGGCACTATACATATTGGATGTAAACGCCACCTCATCAGAATATGACGAAGATCCTGCTGAAGTTTAGGGCCGACAAGTAGGTCATCATTTAAAGATATGTTGTTAACACCTTTGCAGGATGCATCGTATACAATTCGAAGTTTTGTAGTTTCTTTATCTTCACGAATTATTGGATGATGAGGTAAATACATTGACTTTTCTTTATTTATTTCATAATTATTTTTAATTATGGTCATATGATTTTGTATTAAGTAATCGTTTATTTCTTTTTTATATTCTTCATACAGTTTTGGATTCTTTAATAATTTCTTTTCTAAAGACATGAATCTCCGCTTTGCTATTTCTTGTGACTTTCCTTTTAGACACTCTGGGTTAAGACTGTTGAATGGCAAGCGGACAACATACCGTCCATCAGCATCCCTGACTGTCGTTTTTTCGTAGAATTCTTCACATTTTATTTCGTTCCTTGTTTGTTTCCTTTTAATTTCATCCGGCTCTCGTTCTATCTCCCAAAACTGCTTCAAGAGTTGATCTTCTTTTACTTGGATATGTAGACTTATAAATCGAGGATTTGATTGAGGCTTTTGATGAGTTCGACCTGACAAAACCCATCCCAAATGAGTATTCTGAGCGATGGGTCCGTGTTTAGATGGGTGTTTGATTAAACCTTCTCGTATTATTTCACTGTGAATATCGGCACCCAGAATCATATCTATTTTTGCAGGTGAACCATATTTTGGATCAGCTAAAGGCAAGTTTTCAATGTCAGGCCAGTTTAGGATTTTGGTTTCAGTAGATGGTAGAAACGATGTCAAGGTACTCAATACATAGGCATTCACTTGAACAGAAAACTCAGGATTTTGCAATGATTCTAAACTTAGTTGAACCATATGCTTGACTCTCATTTGTCCGTCTCCAACACCTGATACTAAACCATTAACTGAGAAGCGTTGGAGACCTAGTAATTGTACGGTAGCTTCGGTTACAAAAGATGCTTCAGAGCCTTGATCAATCAGTAATCTGATTATTTGAGAGTAGCCTTTTGTTGATTTGACTTTGGCAATCGCCGTAGCAAGTAAAACATTAATTTCATCCTCTTGCTTTGCAAAATGGGCTACCATCTTTTTCTCAACTTCCGATTGTTTTTTTGATTCCTGTGTTTGACTCGTTTCAGGGCTCTTGTTCATGTTGTTATTGGAGTCGTTGAATCTGTCAATATGGAGCAGTGTGTGATGCCGTCTGCCACATCGTCGACAGCATGTGGCTTGATGGCACTGTCTTACATTGTGAGTAGGTGATAAACAATTGAAGCAAAGTTTTTGTGATTGAATAAATTCTATTCTTTCGGTCGGAGATTGCTTTCCAAACTGCTTACATTGATATAGTAAATGTTGTCCTGAACACATTGTACAATTATTATTCAATACTTTTTTTTCTTCTGATATAGTTGCATGAAACGATTTTTGTTTATGAGTTTGTTTGAGGTTGCTATTATTAGACATTTTTGTGACACTTTTTCCTGTATCAATCATTTCGAGTGCTCGGAATCTGGATTCAAGAAAATTTGCTAAATAATTCCAGGACGGTAATTTTTCAGATTCTAGTTGGCAAACTTGTATCTCCCACAGTCTTCTCGATTCATGGTCTAATTTTGTTAAAACCAAGTGATTAATGATGACGTCCCAGTCTGCCACCTTAACTTCAATATTGCTCAAGGCTTTCAAACAAGAATTTGTTGTATCCAATAATAGCTTAACACCGTTAGCTGATTCATGTGTTAATGATCTTTGCGAAAATAGTCGCTTCATAATTTCATTGCAAATATATTTTTTATTTTGATAACGGCGTGTTAATTGTTTCCAGGCTTCTTCATAATTAGAATCAGTCGTAGCTAAAGACTTCAGTAAACTCTCTGGTTCACCAGACAAGCTACTTTTAAGGTAATGGAGCTTTTGAACGGGCGTTAAGTTGGCGTTGTTATGGATTAGTGAACGAAATAAATCATAAAATGTTTCCCATTCTTCATAGCCACCAGAAAACACAGGTAATTTTATTTGAGGTAATTTTACTTCACATGGCAAAGGTTGTTGAGTTATTTCTGTGATAGAGCTCTTTTCTTGTGAAATTTTTGTTCGTAAATTGTCTTTAAGTTTTGTTTTATACTCTATATATATCTCCTCAAACTGTATGTATATGTCGTTTTTGAAATAATCCATGGTATCCTTTTCCTCCCTTTTAACTGTCTGTAATATTTGCGCATGTACTGTTAAAAAGTTAGTATTTAACCTCTCCAGATTTTCTAATCTTGCTTCAATATAATCCAGTGTTATTCTTTCTTTCGGTGATTTTTTATAATTTGTAAAACCTCTTTGAAGATGATCCAATTTGTCTTCCTGGCTTAAAATAAGCGATTCCATTTTTGTAATAAGGCAATCACCAAGTTTATCCGCTCAATCAATGGAAAAAACTTTGTCGTACTCAGTTCAGAACTTATATATCACCACCGTTCCTAATGAAGTCTAAAGTTCATAACACTTGTCACTGTTTACACACTCTACTCACGATTGTCTAAAGAATCCCGGGTTTCGGCACCATATGTCGACTAACTCACTTCACTATGTTTCTACACTACTAAATTAAACACTGCACTTTTACTTCACTTTTGACTCATTTATTCGAAACCATCCAACACCTATAAGGTATAGCAATAGCGCAGCTATAGCGTAATACAATTATATTTGTGGTGCCATCTATTATTGTTTTGGGCATATTTAACATTGACAACTGATATTGCACCTCTATGCTTATCTCTACATTTTTCTAAATACATGACAATAATATGTCACTGTAATATTTACTAACAAAATGTCTTCATTTTAGACACTTATTATATATTAGAAATGCGCGCCGCGTCACGTCTCGGCGTGAACTGACCCTTAAATTCGGTCGTGACGTCACTGATAAAGTAAACAAGCGAAAATTTTCAAGTAAGCATCACGATTGTTGACTTTTATTCCGTCTTTTGTTAGAATGGCATCATGGAAGACGGATCCGTAAAATCAGAAAGTACAAAAATCTACCAAGGATTGGTAGTAGCAAACTTTTATTCTGATAAATTGAGGTATGTTAAAACATCAATGTTACCTATACCTATATCTGTTAAAAAACTTTAGCTTATACAACAACAAATACAAAAAAAATTGTGTATTAACAATGACTAGGTACCTCAAGCTGAACAGCATGGCGGCTAGCGTCGTTTTTGTGCGAAATTTTAAAACGATAAATTTAAAGTAATTTTCATGGCACTTTGGTTTAAAATAATTAAATAAAAATTTTAGTGTTTTTACACTTTTAAATACTATGTATAAATGTGTGTTATTAAGGGCGAGCTTAAAGCATTTTTAATTTATTGCCATCTGTTGTTTAAACAACGCAATATATATATATATATATATATATATATATATATATATATATATATATATATATATATATATATATATACAGTGTGTAAGTGTAAACACCGTTGTCAATGAAACCATAGGTGGTTGGCTTTAATATAAAAATATTTATCCGATTTTTTTTTAAAAACGCTATTTTCTTTTATAAAATTAAAAAAGTTTCTGTCCGACACCGTCCGTAAATTCATGGATAGCCTATGCGCTCGAGTGACGTAATCACTGTAAAGATCACCACCCGCCCTTGCTACCTACACAACATTTCAATATAAACACAATGGTATAATACGGCCGACATATCTTGGCGAGTCCGACCTTCGCGCAGAAGGTTGCGCAATAGCTTTTTTAAGGAACAAAATGGTGGCATGAGGCGACGTACGGGGGGCGGTGGTCTAGGCTAGAGATTGACCATAAGTAAACACAATCGACCCTTTAGTCATAAAATATCGCAATCGATTAGTTTTATTTAGAAGTTATTGATTTTTGTTTATATAAGATATTAAACGAAATAGATTTACAAATATAGTGAATTTTGTTGATAATAAACAAGATTTCGACTTAAATAAAAAAAAAACTAAAAACATATTATTTTCTCAGCTGAAAGACATAATGTACTTAAATATCAATTATCTATTAACGTCTTCTTGAGTAACGACTATTTGAGAAAATTTAGAACCTCCTTATAAATTGCAAATAAATATATTTTTATGTCTTAATTTTAATCGATTTGAATAAAAATCGATTAAACAACACCCTCAGGCACGCGTGTTGGACATCCCTTTCTGGTTACTTCGTAAAGCTTCGTGCTTATTCGGCAATGCTCGGTACACGGTAATATTTCTCAGTCACACGTTAGCATTGGTGTCGTGTTCGTGTCGCTATCTCTGTCTTGAGCACAGTCGGTTACAAAAGTTTTCGTTGTTATTGTTGTTTGTTTTTATTAATAGTGTTAAGTTTGTTTTGTTTGTTTTATTTGTTTTATTTGCAAGTGTCAGTTAGCACTTATATTATTCGCCAAACATGCCACCAAAACATAACAGTGTGTTAAATCGCCAGGCGAGAAAAATTATTTACGATTTAACGCAATATATGAAAAAAGAAAAAGAAGAAGGCGTAAAAGATGTCGATAAAGTTTATTTAAGAGTTGCTAACGCAACTGGTGTGTCCCAACGCACAGTACAGCGGATCGCAACTGAAGGCAATATTTCGGGCTTACTTTCAGTATTCCGCACGCCTGGTAAAAAAAGGTCTAGATCAAAACCTACTACTGATATGGATAATTTTGACCAGGGAGTAGTAAAAAGATGCATACACAACTTCCACAAAACTGAAAAAGAAATGCCGACGATAAACAAATTACTAGCGAAACTCAAACGGGATATAAATTTTCAAGGTGGTAAAACGAGCTTAAAGACAATTATCAAAAACTTGGGTTTCAAGTGGCGAAAGACCGAAACCAATAGAATGGTTCTTATAGAGAAGACCGACATTCGCCTGAAAAGGATCTTGTACTTGAAGGCAATGAAAAAATACAGGGACGAAGGGCGACCAATTGTATTCACTGACGAGTCGTATGCCCACTCATCACATACAAAAGGTAAGGCGTGGTCAGATGGTTCCGCTCAAGGACTAAAGCGCCCGATATCAAAAGGTCAGCGGATAGTGATGGTACACGCTGGGTCAGAAGCAGGGTTTGTTCCGAACGCGCTACTAATGTTCAAATCTGGCAGCAAAACCGGAGACTATCATGATGACATGAATTTCAAAAATTATGAGAAATGGTTACGGACCCAACTGATTCCAAATTTGAGCCCTAACTCGGTGGTGGTTATCGATAATGCTCCGTACCACAACAAATTAATGGATCCTGCCCCTACATCTAATGACAAGAAGGCAAAAATGGAATCGTGGTTATTAGAAAAGGGTATACCATATGAAAAGGACATGCGTAAACCACAACTTTACGATCTAATAAAAAAAACAAAGACGTGAATAAAAAATACGTAATAGATGAAATGTTTAAACAAAACAACCACGATGTCCTTCGTTTACCCCCATATCATCCCGATTTAAACCCCATCGAGATGGTGTGGGCTGCCATTAAAGGGCACGTAGCCGCTAAAAACGTCGACTGGAACGTAACCCGGACAATGGAGCTCATACAAGAAAAAGTAAATTTAATGGGTCAGAATGAATGGAGTGCTTTATGCAGAAAAGTGCAAGAGGTCGAACATGACTATAGGAAGAGCGACCATATTATTGACGAAATGACGGATCAATTATTCATCATTAATACAGCTTCAGATTCAGAAAGTGAGTCTGAAAGTGAGAGCGACGATTACGAAGATGAACCTATGCCAAGTACCTCACATGGTACACAAGGGGCCGACGACTTTATGTTAGGAATTTCCCCCCTCAGCGACAGTGATTAAATAATAATAAGTGTAAATAAATAAAAAGTATTAAATGTAAATAATATTGTATGTGTTTGTGATAAAATCTGCCCCTATCGAAAGGTGAGGTATCAAAATTGAATCTTTAATTTATAATGTCTCCAAAGTGTTTTGATATTTTTGGTCACTGTATTAGGGAAATTTTATTTGTACATTGGTATATATAAAAAAATGACAATAACAGTTTTCTTCACGAGTGTTCATGCGCTAAACTTCGCAGAGCCTATATTCAGACTCGCCAAGATACGTCGGCCGTATTGTACACATAACCTACGATGAAATTTTCCTTCATACCTACTTTCACACTTGCTTAGGACAGATAAAAATTCCTACCCTTTGCGTTGCGTGACGAGTCCAAATTAATGTAAGTTAGATTTAACAACAAAGAAAATTAAACATTAATAATAGTAAATAGTAAATCATTAGGTAGGATTTTTGGCGTATTTACCGTATATCGTACCGCGGCCCTGGAACGCAAAGGGCATTTGAAGCGTAAGCTGACCGTTCATTGTCACAGTGACATTGGCCTTGACCGCGAATTGCTGCCGCTATCTACGATGTGTCAAGTTTTTTTGTTGTGAATTCTGTAGGTATATCCCTACTTGCCTAGGGTGAAATAATTGTAAGAAAAAATTGAGATTTGACTAAAAAAAATGTTGTTATTTTTCATTGTATTTACGTTCTATAAATGAAACCAAACCACTGGTTTCAAGGACAACGGTGTTTACACTAACACCCTGTATATATATATATATATATATATATATATATATATATATATATATATATATATATATATATATATATATATATATACCATTGAGTTATATGTACTACGTACTAGAGAAGCCATTCCAAACAAAAAATGTGAACTACTCTGTATCCGCCAACGCTAATGATATTATAAGAAAAAGAGGTAGATAGTTATTAGCAAACCTGAGCTTTGTCGTCGCGCCATCGTCACGTCATTGAGAACGGCGTTGATAGTAATTCGTGTTTTGTTTTTGCACCGAAAATGCCGTCATATGTGATGAGATTCTGCAAGAACTACACAAGAAATGTTTCCAAAAGTCAATAGGAATCATATTTCATTCGTTTACAATCTCCTTAATTTATTTTCGTATAGTTTACGAATTCAAAAATTACGGATTTGAAAATATATTGTCAAAAAAAAAATAGAGGGATACAAAAATACCAAACAAAGTGAGTTTGAAAGAGAAGATATATTGTTTCTGATCAAAGAATATAAAAAACAGATAGGTCTCTTCTGAGTATCGTAATACAAATTGTGTACTTACACATAATTCTTGTTTTATTGAAGGGTAAATTAACTATGTCATTATTAATTAATAAGTTCAATTTATTTGTTTTGTAGCGTAACGACGTGGTATATACGTTCGTATATATATATATAAAAAATATAATTGATTTTATTAAAAATTTATTATCAAATAAAGTGCTGTAATAATTATATATATATATATATATATATATATATATATATATATATATATATATATATATATATATATATATATATATATATATATATATATATATATATATATATATATATATATATATATATATATATATATATATATATATATAAACAAAACAATATATATATATATATATATATAATTATTACAGCACTTTATTTGATAATAAATTTTTAATAAAATCAATTATATTTTTTTAATTTTCCTACTTTTGATGCATTTTTACTACTTTATTACTTTTACTACTTGCACTCATGATTGAATCGCGTTTTAGACATAAATCACGTTGTACGGTATAATGTCATATCTGATTAATTATTCTACATCGTTCCTACTACACAAGACCACGCACTGTCGTAAATTACATTTGTGTCTTTTACGATTGAGAAAGTTTAATCATGCCATCCTACTTTGACGTCTAATCGTAATGTAGTGTGCTATTGCAATATTTAGTTATTTATGTGTGCGTTAGTGTGCCGTTTTTGAAGATCGAATATTGTGTAGGTAACCTATCTACACCTTTTTACTTATAATTGTAATTTCATTGGTAGCCGCACATGTGCGGGAAACAGGAGTCGCGCATGCGCAGATGATATAAGCACGCGAAAATTGTCATAATAAATAATTATTTATTTAGATTGTATTGTTAATCGAGAACATTTTTTTTATTTTCTTTTATTTTGCATACGTGCTAGTTTAATATAAAATTATTATTAGCGCCGCTCCGCACTGCATGAATATCAAAATCGAAGATACAATAACAGGTTACGGATTGCAGTACAGTTCATTTGAACATAGTGAGTGTTCGGAATGCAAAATCTAGTGCGTAGTACAGTATATATACAAGTACGTTGGACTGGCTATACCATACAAAATGTCTGTGCCAATTTGAAGCGCTACTAATGGTCGTCTTGGAAACTAAAATTTACATAATATGCCAAAGTCTGTTCTCTTATTTAAATTGTCTTATTTAAAAAATATTTTGAACTTTTAAACTAAAAAACGAAAGTATTTTATGTTGATTGTGTAAAATTTCGAGTTCATTTATTTATTTTTTCAAGTTCTCTATGTATAGTGCCTACTATATGTATATACATAGGTATATACTATGTATATACCTATGTATATACCTCTATGTATATACATAGCATCTCTTGAAAGTAAAATAGAGAATATTGAAAGACAGACACACAAAAATAGAGATACGAAATATACCTAAACTGCAAAATGAGACCAAACACGGATTTTGCGATATAGTAAGAAAAATAGGCAATACATTGAACCTAGACATAAAAAGCTCTGATATTAATCATATTAAGGACATATACCATGCTTCCACAAAACCCAACGTCTTAAAACCTATAGTGATAGAATTCAGTTCCAGTACTTATGAAAGAAAGTTTAATGAATCACCTAACTTACAGAAGAGGGCCATTAGAGCAATATATAATTTAAAACCAAAAGAGTCACTGAGACAAAAATTTAAAGAAATTAATATATTAACTCTGGCCTCTCAATACATTTATGAAAATGTAATGTACGTACACAAAAATAAAAGTAGTTTTGCGAAAATAAGTGATATTCATTCTGTAAATACTAGGATCAGACACAAGCTGGTAGTACCAGTTACTCGACTCCACCGAGTCAGTAATTCATTCTTGGGGCGATGTATACGCTTTTACAACAAAATCCCAGAAAATATACAAAATTTGTCATACACAAAGTTCAAAAATGTTATTAAACTAAGTTTGTATAAAAAGGGTTATTATAATATTAAGGAATTTATAGATGATAATAACCCCTGGGAAGGGTGATCGCTACCAAGCTATTTCTAATTTATCTTGTATTGTTGATTGTAAACATGATTGTAAGCTATTATTAAAAAAAAGTCCCGCTGGGTTTCTTGCTGGTTCTTCCCAGGACAGAGGTTTTTTTTTTGCGAACCAGTGGTAAATTAAAAAAGTGACGTTCAATAAGTATTTGTATAATCTACATTGAATAAAAAAGTTTCTATTTCTATTTCTATTTCTAAAAAAACTCTCATTACAAGAAAAGTCGAAAAATTAAATACTTCGATCTTTGTGGCAGATGTCCCACGAAAGCCAATACATATTTCAGAAGGTTTAACTCCTAAGAGAAGAAGACTATTTATTCTTGTGCAAGATTTCGCCAAATCCCATGGATTTAAGTATTGTTGGACGTCATATGGAAAACTATACCTACGAGAAAAAGAAGGATCTACACAAGTTCGGATTGATAACGAAAATGATATTACCAAACTAAAACAGCAGACACTATGACTACGTATTTTTATTATAATTTGTAAATATTACTAAATTTTTTTAAGCCATCGTTATCACTAAAACAAACGCACGCACACATGCACACACACGCACACACACACGCACGCACAACACACATGCACGCGCGCGCACACACACACACACACACAAACACGCACGATCACTTATTTACTTTAATCATAGCTTAAAAAACTGTTTTACGAAAAACCTGATTTAAAATTCCAAAATTGTGTGGGAGGGTACTGATATCCTAAGATACAGGATTTATCCTAGTTTAGGAATCGGTGCAACATTTGGTTTGTAACTTCTTAAGTTTTTTAATAAAGATTATTATTATAAAAGTAATAGATTATTATTTAGAATGTTTTTTTTTATTTCTTCTTTTCTTATTTTCCCCCAAACTCTAGGGCCATAGCCAAGTGTCGAAAGGTCGCCTGATGATGTCGAGCCACGTTGGATGTGTGTTAGTGGGCTGCGGCTAGAGGAGGTTCCTCTCCCTGTACCGCTGTAGTCGAGGTGGAATCGTAAATAAGAGGAGTGTTGGTGTGGCGATTGGCAATGCGCCACTCGACTATCTTTCGCGACTTTGGTGAAGCTGCACCACTTGATGCTTCCAAGTGCTCGTTTTTTCCTGGCTCCATTCACATATCGGGCTCGGGGAGTCCGTAGTGCAGGTGGAGTTAGAGGCTGTGAAGGGCAACTGTGCCTTGTGTTTCTGGTGCGCTTTATCTGAGAATATTAAGCTTGAACATCGTTATGAATACTCCCCTAGATCATCCAAAAAGGCATTGGAACGAGTCCAGAAATCTTTGAAAAACACACGAGCTCGTGTAAAAGTCCTATCGCCACATGTGAAACGATTAAAGGTCAGCATTACTATAAGAAATGTTATTAATGAATTAAAGAGAAGAAAATTAATTAACGATGACTGTGTAAATCTATTAAATCAGTATGACGACTTCAAGCCACAATTGTTTAAAAAAATGGTATTAACCCATTCATTGCTACTTAAATTTTAAAAACATCACCTGGGTGCCACTTAATATTTTTGTGGATTACAGAAGAAAGGGCGTAATTAAATGTGTTCTTTAGTTACAAAAATCCCATAAATAACAAAAACCCATCTAAAAATGGTAAACGCACCATACATGGTGGTGGCACTGGTAAGAGAAATTTAATCACAAATGCCATTCAACATGCCGTTTGCGTTGACGTTTGGATAGTATTATGCAACATGTTCTGAGAGACTACTGATGCCCCATATGTTAATATGTTGCTTTATTTATATAATCTATGTTTGTTTATAAATAGGTGTAAGTCATTGTTTTACACACATAATATTACTTTGTTCTATCCTAAGCTTTTGTATCTTATGTATTTATAACTACTTAGTAACTTTTTAATAACTTTAAGCGTGCGGTGTATACCTATTGTTGGTGTACTTGAATAAATAAGTAATTTAGTTTAGAATTATTTAACATATTTGCTCCTTATCTAAATAATTTATACCTATCCACTTGTATATTTTTACATATACGGCACCCAATAAAAACCTCTCCGGATGACCTTTGAATGGGTTGCCTATTTTATTATACGTAGGTTGGTAAACAACAAAAGTGAGAAAAAACCAGGAAGATAATCATTTATTGTTAAAAATAAAAAATTGAAAATTAATAGTTGTGGTACTCTTTGAAACAATCATATTTTAAATAATAAAAATCTATCATATAAATCACATAAATAATAATTATCTTTAAACAACTAGTTTTTATTTTTCACGTACCTACTTTTTAAACATAAAATAAAAAAAAATATGGATTTTCTCCATTTTTCGGACCTAAGTGTGTTCTAGCCATTGCTCATGTACTTTATTTTCACCGTGCGTACTGACGTGTTCAAAACGGAAAGGTTATGACCGGTGCATTTAGAAAAGATTAATCTTACATTTAATGAAAATATATTATTTAAAAAAACATGCTAAGGAGACTCGTGAACACTGCCAGCATCTGTTTTATAATGAATATTTAATCGAAATGTTAGTAGGAATAAGCAGGAACTTAAAACGTTCCTACGAATTATGGTGTGAGCGGAGGTTAGCAGTTGTATTTGAAGATACTATAATTATAAAAGGAAGTCGATACGTAAGCACTACAACGAAGATTTCGGCGTATGGACTCATGACCTTGGATACTATAAATGCTACAGTGGAAGTAATACAAATAAGTTTATGTCTGTGGATTCGTAATTTAAACCTTATATTTTTATTTGTAAAATGTAACGACCAGCTTATAAAATATTTACTAATTAAATACATTACGAATAGTAAATTTAACTTCATGAGTGTAACAAATATTAAAAAATACTAGACGTGCATAAATTTTGTAGTGATTTGTCCCTTATGCATCATGCATAAAACTATCCAATAAAGTTTTTTACTGCTATGCCAACGAACGGACCGTATGCGTGCATGTGACTTTATTTTTAAAATACACGATGAAACAATGGAAAAGAAAGAAAAAATTAAGAATATTGATTACTTTTATCTCCTAATTCACTAATATATAATGAACACTCGTTAAAACTCAAGTTATTTTAAATTCAAAATAGACGTTCTCAGTACACCAATCTTTTTTTCATTGACAAAACAAGAATGACAATCATAGTAGGCATGTCGGTCTTAAATCGATTAATCGAAAAATCGATTCTTTGGCGTAAAATAATCGATCTTTTAGATCGATTCCGAGCACCGCATCGATTCACTGAATCGATCCAAAAACCTCTCGAATCGGACCGATTCATCTGATTCAAGAACTAGCGATAAAATTCCCAAACTGGTTGGGTCAGATACCGCAGTTTTATTATTTTTTGCTGTTGGGGGACGCAAAAACAACCGGTCGTACTTGGTTGATAATTTGAATTCAATATATATTTGAATAAAATAAATATTTATGAACGCATCCAACAATATCGAAAAGTTGTCATTTCATTTTCGTTTCTAAGATTCTAATTCTAATCTTACCTGTTGGTCTAACTTAATCTGTGCTGTGAACAAAGACTACATATACATACTACAATATAATATTATAGCTGTGAACCTGTTTGTACTGTGAACTTGTGAATTTACATTATTTATTATCAAAAACATACATACTGTGAGCTGTAAGTACAGACGGAGTACTTTTTAAATACCTAGATACTGTAAATAAATATTATATGTTGAAGTTTATAGAGGTTTATAGTAAGGAAATATCCAGTATTGTGTTCGTGTAGCATTCACTTCAATTTGATAAATAGTGAGTTATTAGATTGAAACTGATTTATCGAGAAATGTACCTTGCAGTTTGAACTTTTGTTAAAGTATTGTTGTTGTTTCTAGCCTAAAATGTCAAATAAAAGTGATACATGGAATCACTTTGTAAAAAAGGATCGAGTGGCTTATGTGCAAACCACTACTGACACAAGCGTTTCAAGCTTACCAGGAGTGGTTAAAAGGAACATTAATAATGTTAGTTATTATTATTACTAATGTTTTATTAAAAAAAATTAAAGTACAATTAAAGAAAAAATCGCAAATTCTTGAAATTTCATGTTTGAAAATGTCACGATTAATCGAAAATCGATCTTTTAATCCTCGATTTAATCGATAATCGATTCTAGTGGTTTCGATTCAAATCGATTCAGAGATCGATTTTTTTAAGAGTGAATCGACATGCCTAAATCATAGATAAATAATCCCTTTCACTCGGCTACGGATCTAATTAGACCTTACGACGGCTCTAGTACAGAAGTACTGCCTTATGAAAAAACTATTTTTTCCTTTAAAACAAAACCAAAGACAATATGCAATAAATAATAGTATCAAAGACAAAGATATGCTCTTTTATTTTAAACCATAACCTGGCAATGTTTCTTAGAAAAAAAAAAAGAAATCACTCTGAACTTTCGGCGTTCCACGTGTCGCTTTGATGAAGGTGCTCCGTCTTTTTTATAGAATTTTATATTTGTGTCTCGACTAAAAACGAAAGTATTATACTTTTTTATATTCCTTGTAATATAGTAAACACATAGATATATAATTTGTGGTATAAAAAGTGAAAAGTAAATTGCCAAAAGTACTTCAAAATCCGGAAGGCCCATTTGGGCGGTTGGGTCATAAATGTGTTATTTTTCAAATTCGTAAGTAATAAGTAGTTTTGTAATCGTAAAATAATTCGTTGTAAGCGTGCTGGTATCGAATCTAAGGGCTTTTGAAAATGATTTTTAGCAGTTTATGATCTGTTTCAATTAAAACATCACTTTTACCGTAAATATATTGGAACTTTTCACACGCAAAAGAATAGCTAGCATTTCTTTTTCTATCTGCGCATATCGTGCCTGTGTGTCGGTGAGTGTACGTATATTCAATAGGTCGGCCGCCCTGCAACAACACGGCTCCTAACGCTACACTGCTTGCGTTCACTTCAGATGAAGTAAAAAAAGGTAGATATCGTACCTAGAACAAGAAACTGTAACCAATTTTATAACTTTGTGTAAGTCAGAGAAGTGTTGTCACTTTTTTTAAAAGTCCCTAAAAATCGAGATACATTACTACAACTATAAGAGTAATGTGCGATGCGAATGCGAAAGTATATCTGTCTGTTTTAATAAATTTCAACAATTTGACATACCAAAAAAAGATGAAGCACGTAGGAGGTGTCTGTAGATAATTTAAAACTCTTCTTGTTAGATTGTCCAGTAAGTATGTAAGCATCGATAAAATATACAACATATGTAATGTAAAACATGTTTATTATAAAAAATAACTTAATACTAAAAAACAAGTTGGAATAAAAAATAAATTTCAAAAAAAGTATATTTTAGTAAATGCAAAATAGAACAAACTCCAGGAGGGCACAAAGGAGTGTTCTAATTTGTAAACCGGGTAGGATAGATATGAATTATAAGCCGGAGAGGACACCTGAGTCTTGGTTAAAAAGAGCAAGGGCGGGTTCGCCGTCTCCGGGTGGTAGTGGACAGCATTAAGATTGGAATGAAGTGCCCTGATGTTGTAAAAATTCACGGATAGCGGGACAGGGGTCGCCTTGGTCTTATTGCTCCGCTTGCCCCTAGCAGTTTTAGTTGCGAGCAGAATTCCCCCTCCCCCCATTCCCCCAGAATACACGGAGCAGCCTAAGCACCCACGCTCAGGAAGATTAAAGTAACTTGGTCGTGGATGCTTAGCGGGTTCTCCGTCACCAGGAGTGAGGGTACCCTCTTGGGGTAGTTTTTATTTGATTCCGCTACGATGTTAAGGGTAGGGGGCGTTTCACTTGGGGTGGGAGGCCCAATTGGGCCTCCACCCCAAGTGAAACGCAGAGGTAAACCTCTACTTCACGCAGGTTTTCTGTGAGGTCGTACGGTACCACCCCGGTTCAAGCTGGCCCATCCATGCGACATCAATAGCCACTGCGTGGCTCTACCACTGTCAAGTCAAGAGGATAGCTGCCATTTTGGTTCATTTGAGTTCAGTCTTATAGCAGCTACCCTTAATTTTTTTATAGGATAGGGTGACAAACGAGCATACAGTCCACCTGATGGTAAGTGGTTGCTGTGACCCATAGATATCTACATCTATCCTCGATTACGAATCAAAATGCAGATGCGTTGTCACCCGTGAGGACTAAGACGGAATGCCTCGTTTCCAGTAAAAGAGTCTCCGGTTCTCTACAATCACCATACGAAACAACACCATTAAGCTACTATTTTACGCTGGTATTCTGTGAGAGCGTGGTCCTTCCCCGGTCGAGCCGACCCATTCGTGCTATAACTATACTACTAATAACGGCAGCATGGCTCTACCACGTAAACAATTCATGTCTTATTAAAGTATTTGTTGGTGGCCTAAATTCATAAATATTTTGTTTGTAAAATAGTTTGTAAGTACTCAACAATTAAAACAGAAACATCAACGACTTAAAAATTAAATATTTACCTTGACTTCAATTTGAAGTAACATAATAACAACTAATTAAAAAATATGCTAACTACATATATTTTTATAACTTAGATAATAAAAGTAAAATTAATTACCCTAATCTTGGACCATTAGTAATAAGAAATACTGGCAACATTCTCCCGTTACGTAATCTCGAAGCATTGACATCGCATCGTGTTTCGAATAACCTTCAAAATTGTGTTAGAATAACAAATTAAAATATAGTTAAATGAGTGTTTACGAGTGAAACGATATTGCTTCAGACTTTTTGTTCACTTTGGTATTGTTTTTGCACACATTTAACTACACAGGACGGCATTTTGTAGGCAAATTTACTGCACGACCGACGCCCCGAGAAGCACTGAGCGAAAATGAGCGTAGCTTTATGCATGTGTGTGCGTGTACGCGTGTGCTTACATAAACGAGCGGAGTTTTTTTGGCTTCACTAATAACAAAGGCCGCGCTGTATCTGCCTTTTTTTACTTCATCTGGGGCGTCCACCGAGACTACAGCCGGTTGCGATACGTCATATAAAGCCAACACGGGTGCTTTGCTTATTAAATCTTTTAATAAATCGAATGCATTCTGTTGTCCACTCTCCCAACACCATTCTGTGTCCTTTTTCAACAGTCGAGTAAGCAAATAAATAAGCTCGGAATACTTAGGTATAAACTTAGATAAATAATTTACGGCTCCTAAAAATCGTCCTAATGATTTTCGTTCTTTTGGAGTTGGCATATTTTTATTGCTTTTACTTTTTCTAAATCTGGTTTCATTCCGTTTTTGTTAAACCGACCCAAGTAAGTCACTTCTTCCACACATATACGACATTTATCTTGATTAAATTTTAAATTAATTTAACGAGCCCTATTTAATAATGCCTTTAAACGCCTATCATGTTCGTCTTTACTTCGCCCCAGCATATAATATCGTCTATAAAAGAATCTACTTCCTCTAAATCCTCTATTAATTGCTTAAGAGCCCAGTCTTTCAGAGCAAAACAGAAAAATTGCGTTCTGGTGACACATCTACACCCGCCCTGCCCCGCCACTTCATGTACCGCCACCGCAGTTATCTTTCTGGCCGTAGCGTGGAAAGTTGCTCTACTAAGATTTTCCAGTATCAATTTATCTAATATACAGGATTATTGATAATTAGCTAACAAATTTTCACATACAGATTTTCTACCTCGTATCTATTTTTGTTCCATGCTTTTATTACAAAATTCGTTACACAAAAAAAAATATTTTAAGTTTGTATAATTTTTGTTGTTTTGTTGAAAAGGTTTCTAAAAGATAATCATCTAGAACCTGTATAACATGTACTCGTATTATTGATTATTCAAATGAATCTGGCAAGTGCTAGAATGAGTCGTGCACTGAGGGTTTCGTAATAAGTCGATGACACTATCGAAAATCCGTCAAGTACGTCAAGTAGTTCTAAATACTAAAATAGATTAAAAAAAAACTCAAAATAATTTCACTCAAAACATCTGACAATGGTTGGCGAGAACCAGCAGCGGACCTGGGTACAAATATGCAACTCATTTATAAACTATTCTTAAAAGTATCTACCTAATTATATACCTAATATTTAACCAAGTGCTCACACATATGCACGTTGTTAACTATTTTACTATGAAACACAAAAAAACTTACCTTTGAATTCTATTTCTGTTCATTGCTTCAACGTTTGATTTCAATTTTCGTTTTCTGGTACAAGCATATTTTTTACGTTTATGGTCCATATCGAAATTAAAAGTTATAAAACAAATACAAAATGATTTATAAACCCTTAAAGAATTATATGCAAAAAATAATAAAGTAGAGCAACTTTCAATTCGTAACAATGCGCAACCAAGATTAGGGAAAGAGAGAGAAGAGGAATGTTAGAGCGAGAGGAAGTGCAAAAATTTGGCACAGACAAGACGTCTGAACGCTACAGCCGCTCAGCGGCTACTAAGGAATATTGCCCGCAATTATTGTTTATAAAGTCAATATTTTATAGGTCGATCGAAATAATTATTAATTTTGAAATAAAGTGGTTTAAAATATTATTTTTTAATATTTGTCTAATTAAACACCTGCCCTTGAGAAAAAAATAATTATAGCATAAATATTTTCAGCTATTGCTATGAAACAAATAGTTTTTTATGAGGCGAAAACAGCGAAATTTAACGAAATTGAGACCTCTTATTTAAGACAATGAAAGATATTTAGAAAAAAAAGAAACAGCGCATTTTGGAGATGAAGATGTTTAGCTATTAACGCGCTGAATAGATTTCGCCTTTTTATTATCGATTGCCTTATAATGGTACACGAACAAAGCTCGAAATTGCGTTGGGTGCGAGAGAGCTCTATTTACCGTTTGATTTATCTAACATAGACCACATAGATGAACCAAAAAAAAAAATTTAGCCATTACTTATAATCTGGGTATTTATGTGTTATCAAAATATTTTACTCTGAAACAATAATTTGCTGTAAAAAAAGAAATCAAAGTGGCGCTAATGATTCGATGTGAGTCAACTTTAAAAGACTGTAGCCTTAATCTTAGCATGAAAGACCTCTGAAGCGCAGTTAAAACCGTAAGGTAACCTTAAATACTGATAGCGTCCAAACGGTGTGCTAAAGGTGCATAAGTCTGAACTCTGATCATCAAATTTTATTGCCCAAAAACCTGAATTTGCGTCTAAAACCGAAAATCGCAATGGGTTAATTCAATTAATAAAAATAAAATAATTGCGGAACTAGGATTAATTCAACGTGTTTACGGAATTAATATGGTAGAAAATTCGGATCTTTTTGAAGGTTTAGGGTGCTTACCCGGTGAGTACCACATAGTTGTTGATAAATCAATTAAACTGGTAGTTTGTGCTCCGCGAAAAGTACCTCTAGGATTACGTGATAAATTATTAGAAGAATTATACAGGATGACTGACTTAGGAGTCATTAGGAAGGTCACTCACCCAACACAACGGGTTAATTCAATAGTAATTGCAGCAAAAAAGAATGGAACATTACGAATTTGTTTAGACCCGAGACCTCTACAGTAAAATAATACTTATAAAAAGAATTATAGTGAAAGCCTGTGCAGTAAAAAGTTATAAAAAGTTCTTTAAAATTTCCACTGTATCTACAGTGGCGCCACCCTTATTTAGCGCTTTTCTATGGACACATTTTTATACAGAGTTTGTTCTTCTTACTTCTACACTTCATATGTACGGAGAACCGACTCTGTATAAACTTATATCGATATCATCATCATTACAGCCCTTCACAAGTCCACTGCTGAACATAGGCCTCCCCCAAGGAATGCCACAAAGCACGGTCCTGTGCCACCTGCATCCATCGACTTCCTGCATATCTTACCAGGTCGTCACTCCATCTAGCGGGGGGTCGCCCTACACTTCGCCTACCGGTACGAGGCTGCCACTCGAGAACCAATAAGGGTAGCGCCACTGTAGTTAGAGTGTAAATTTTAAAGAACTTATAATTTTTCATTTCACAGATTCACCATAATTCTTTTTTATGATTTGTTCGCGTTGTGAATTTGAAAATAAAATTTTTAATATTTTATTTTCAAAATAACAAGCCGTTTCACGCTGACTTTTTCTAGGTTATATTTACTAAATTATTTTAGACAAGTAGTTGAGATTTTAAACACTGCAGTTTAATCAACTACACTAGACACCAAAAATATTAAATTTCTCACTCTTATTATTTTGTGTTCTCAACTCTGGCCGCGGCCAAAGTCTGAACTAATCGTGTGCTGCCATGTTACTGTTTATGGTGAATGTCAAGACAGTTTGTTAGGTGCCGTGTTTTTATTCACTTTTGCAGTGTATAATTGTTATCATTATGCGGAGTGATTAAAAGTGCTGGCAGGGACATTATATTAAAGATCAAACGGGCCTACACTACTGTTTTCCAAAGTTAGAGCCGGCGTTGCATATTTAACTGGTAAAGTGGTAATTTTTAGGGTTGCCATAAAAATAAAACTCCCTAATTTTCTCGCTTCGTTCGTTTTTAGTTTTCCTCATGTTATTAATATCATGATTGTATTTATAATGCATTATTTTTATTTGGTTTTAGGTGTTTCTGAACGCACCGTCACCCAGATAACTCAAGAGGGTAACGTAGCATCAGCTTCATCTTCTAAAATTGTGACGCCGGAAAAACTAGGAACCGGAGGAAAAATTTATGATTTAGACGAATTCGATATGTGCGCTATAAGGTATTTAATACAATTTTTTTACGTCATGATGAAAGAGATTTCTACTACTACTATTTTAAATATGGCAGAACATCGTTGAGGAGTATTTAAAAGACTATGGGCTACAAATACAAAAAGTGCCAGTTTAAACGTAAAATATTGATAGAACACAGTGATATTGCAGCTAGGAGATCAAAATATATACTGCAGCTGCGCAAGAATCGTCAGGAAGAAAATCGATCGATCATTTATGTTGACGAAACGTATATACATGCTTCATACCACCACCAAAAATGTTGGCAATCGGAGGAACAGCCCGGTATTGTTGCTTCAGATAGCTTCGGTGCAAGATGGATAATAGCTCATGGTGGAGGTAAAACTGGGTATGTTGAAAACGGACTGCTACTGTTCAACTCTAAATCCAAATCAAGTAACTAGCATGACGACATGAATTCCGCTAACATTATGCATTCATGAAAGAAAAAATTGTGCCAAATCAACCCACGAATTGCATTATAGTGATGGATAATGCGTCATACCACTGCACACAGATAAACTGTTGGCAATACAAAAGCAGAGCTCCAAGATTGGCTTACGAGAAATGGTAGTGAAATGGATTGGTTGGATAAAAGCGCAATTATACGATTTAATCAAAAGACACAAAGGAGACCCATAGTATAAAGTAGAAAAAATGTTAAATGAACATGGACATGAGGTTCTCCGTTTGCCGCCTTACCACAGCGATTTAAATCCCATCTAAAAATTTGGGCAATAGTAAAGGGGCAGAAAAAAAATCACTCAAGCTCCTAGCGAAATGTTGCAATTACTGAGTTGCGGTGTTTAGAACAGTAACGACAGAAGAATGGCTCAATGTACGTCTCCATGTAGAAAAAATAGAAGATAAATATTTCGAATCAGACAGGCTGATGTTGATGATGGATATGAAAATGGATATATTTTTAATTAAAATTACAGGCGATACATCCTCGGATACATCTTCTGATGAAGACTCTAGCATGGAATCTGGTGAAAATATGCGAATGGAAGGCGTTGACTTACTGCAGGACCATTGTTACACTAAATTTATAAATACTACTAGGTATTCAATAAAAGATTTACAAGGTGTCTGTGGAGTTTTAATTTCGTTCTTTATAGTAAATATTATAATGCTAAATCAGTTCTGCAACAAAATAGCCTTTCAAAATTTTTAATATAGACACAATATCAATGTTTAATCTTGGTAATAATCATTTCCGACATATCATATATAAATATTATTGATCACAAAACACACTCGCATAAATTAAACGTTTTCAATTGGTTATTAACAGAAACATTAGAGAAAGTAACAATCAAGAAATATATTTGTTATGCCAATCTAAACAATAAATATAAGGTTTAATAAAATTATTAGGTCTTTGTAAGGTTAAGTTGAAGATTACAACTTTTTTTTATTTATTCTTATAAAAAGTGTACATTATTTATATTTTAAATTTTGCCAAACTGTAAGCCAGTTTGTCGGTAACACAACAGTTCATCGTTTCACACTCCTTAATAATAATATCTAGTACTTACGGCTACTTAAATTAACACAAAATAATTAAAGAAACATTCACTACTATGGACACAACGACAGATAATGTTTCCTCAAGATTGATTTGAGCTGCGCCTTTGTTATGCTTTCGTCATATATATCCGCTACCTCATTACACAAAGTTGGAGTTATCCATTGCCTTGTACGCCGTCCAAAGTAATTTTCAGCCCTAGGTATAAGATATTTCCTCCTTTGAGTAATTTGGCGCTTCGGCATTATATATGCCCTAGGTGTCTTAAATGTTACCATACCATGCTGTTCTAATATGATAATGGATTTTACTTTCATGTCTATGGGAATAATTTTGCAAATTTTAAATAACATTTCATAATTTTTATCTATAGCAATTTTCGTTTTAGTATCAACTAATATCTTTAAAAACCTTATCTGTATAGTCTTTATTTTGTTAAGATATGTTGGGAATGTAAGTCCATATGCACCTAAGCCATATCCGATCGTTGCGTCTGCTAGGGCATAATACAGCATATACATGATTCCTCGATTCACAACATATTTTATATGATTCAGTTTACCTAGTACTGCCCTAAGCCTGTTACACACTAATTCAACATGTAAATCCCATGAGAAACGATTATCTATAACCAACCCTAAGTATTTATAGTTCGTTACACACTGTAGCTTTTCGCAACGGCAGACAGAGCTTGACTGGTCAGTGTGCAGGCAATCGTAAGTGTGACCCATAAGTGCTATATCTACTGTTTTTCTATAACGGTTATAGGGTGATGATATTATCATAAATTTGGTTTTATTCAAGTTCATAATAATGCCATTGTCGTGGGACCACTTTAATAAATTGTTTAAATCCTGCTGCACTTTGAACTGTATCTGGCTACTATTTTTTCCACTATACACAAGGCAGGTATCGTCAGCATACATGTATGTTCTACAATTCTTGATGACATTTATCATGCTGTTGACGTGCATTATATATCCGATCGGGCCAAACACAGAGCCAGTCGGTACACCAAATTTTACTTTTCCTATCCTACTATCCACTCGATTTACACGAACAACAATATTTCTATTTTCTAGATATTTTTTAAACCAATTTTTCACTGGATCTCTTATTCCACATTCATCCATGGCCTACAACACGCACTCATGTTCCAATGTATCGAACGCCTTTTTGAAATCTATAAATAGAGCTACTACGATATTTTTATTATTTAACGAGTTGTTTACATCATCTGAAAATGCTGTCAAGGCCGTTGTTGTACTTTTGTTTAATCTAAACCCAAATTGAAATTCTGTTAAAATTTTATTTTTTTCAAGAAACATACCGATTTGTTTGATCAATACTTTTTCAAATATTTTATTTACGATACTTAATATTGCAATTGGTCTGTAGTTCGTATATTTTTTAACCGGGCTTTGTTAATCATTTCGGTTTTTTGTGTAATTTGATATAATTATATAATTCTAGTGTTAAGATTAAATGAAGGAAAAATATTAGTTAATATGGCAACATTAAGTACGCTATCAATCGCACGTAGAGTTATTTTGCGCGCACTATTCTAAGATCATTTTTCATACCCTCTAGCTATGTTTTTGAACTGCTATTTACTGCTTACAGATGGACACTTATTCAACTATTCTCCTATGTGAGATGGTTACCCTTACCTCTATACTCCATGACCTCAGCTCAGTAGTCTTGTGCCTGCTCGGTCATTTTAAAGATTACTCCGTACTAGTTCATTTCGGACAGTGAACTAGTTCATTCTATTAATTCTATTCAGTCATCATTACTATTGTTGCATGAATAAGTCAACTAGCGCCATCTAGTGTCAGGAACGAGAGCGAGGGGAGCTTTGCAGAAAATGACATCACAAATCTCTCAACCGACAGCGCCATCCGAAGAACTAAGTTTCTAGAAAATCTATACTCGAACTCTCGGTACCTTGCGCGTGTTTACTTGAACATTCTGGATATTTTGCTAGTTTAAATAAATAGGGGCTGCAAGATGCGATCGAGGCATTATTGAATTGGCGAGACAAGCGAAGCTTCGGAGCGGAATTAAGTGAATTAGTGTGTTTAATTATTAGTGTTTTAAGTTAAATTAATTTGTGTAAAGTAAATTAAAGTGTTAATTTAGGTAATTTTATCGGCAATTTTTACTGTCGCGAACCCTAAGCTCGTAACAATTGGTGTCAGAAGTGGGATAAAATAATGCCGATTTTACCTAAGGAGGAAACGGAGGGTGTCCGTACCCGAAGTCAACGCCAGCAGGAGACGGACCAACGAAGATTTGGTGGTGCGACGCCGCAGACTTTGGAATGCCAGCCGCCGGCTGCAGGCCCGTCAGTAGCTCCTACATCTGCAGCACCTGACTTAGGTGCTCTGATGGTGATGCTGCAGGAGCAGGCTCGACGACAGGAGGAACAGGTCCGTCGTTTGGAAGAGCAGCTGCGGGGCGGACAGGAGGAAGAGGCCCGCCGATTGGAAGAGCAGCTGCGGAGCGGACAGGAAGAACAGGCCCGCCGGCAGGAGGAACAGGTCTACCGACAGGAGGAACGGGCCCGCCAGCAGGAGGAACAGGCCCGCCGGCAGGAGGAACAGGCCCGTCGTTTAGAAGAGCAACTCCAACGCGATAAGGAAGAGCAGATGCTCCTCATGAAGGACCTTCACGCTATCTTCGGAAAAGAGATACGGGAGGTGAAGGATAAGGTTGCTCAACATGACAACCGCCTGTCGGAAGCCGAAACCCGAATCGACCAAGTAAACAATCGGGTTGACAACGTAATGGCTGACGTGAAGAAAACGCTGGACGACCTCAAACTTGGGGATGGAACAACAGCTCCCGTAGTAGCTACAACACCTTCGCTACGTGGATTCAAAGTGCCGCCGTTCGACGGGACCTCTTCCTGGTCGGCCTACAAAATCCAGTTCGAGGCCGTCATGGAGGCAAACGGCTGGAATAAAAGCCAGGCCATGACTGCACTCACCTTAGGCCTGCGCGACTAAGCCTTAACCGTGTTGGAAGCTCTCGGTAAGAAAGTGACCTACGAGCAGCTCCTTGAGGCATTGGAGGCGAGATATGGTGACGCTCACCTGGAACACGTCTTTCGAGCGCAGCTTAAAGATCGCGTGCAACGCAGCAACGAAAACCTGCAGCAGTGGGCCCTTAAGGTGTAGAAGATGGTTCGAAAAGCATACCAGTCTGTACCTGCGCTCATTGAAGGGAACCTGGTGCAGACATTCATCGACGGCATCCGCGACCTGGAAGTCAGAGCTGCTGTGAGGCTCGGGTACCACGAGACGCTTAAGGACGCCCTGGCCCATGCACTGGAGGTAGAAGCCGTGCGGCAGGATCATCGTTCCCATCGCGTCAGGGAGGTTGCAGCAGCTACAGTTCGCGACCGCAACAAAGGATACAGCCCTAGGTTCTATGGCTGTGGGGAAAAGGGCCATCTTCGATCCAGCTGCCCTAAGCGAACCCTAGAAAGGGAAGGTGAACGATCCCAGGAGGGTAGTGCGGCCAACAGCACCGCCCAGCAGCAGCAGGGAAACGAGTAAAAGCCAGAACTGCGGGGCGGGTGCTGGCTGATGTTAAAAGAGCCCCAAGGATCTCGATCTCACAAACCCATGATGGCAACAGTCTAATCATCAAGGGCGAGGTCAACGGAATGCCGTGTAAACTGACCATAGACACTGGAGCCTCTCGTACGGTTGTTAGTTCCCAACTTATAAGTCAGTTCCTTGGGGACTCCGCATACAACCGAGAACGCATTAATTTGGTAACAGCCACCGGTCAGCGTATACCCGTCCGTGGAGAGAAGGAGATGGAGTTGAAGCTAGGCAACGTGATCTACCTGCATAATGTCATCGTGGCTGATATAATGGACGACTGCATCCTAGGCCTAGACTTTATGAGGAATAATTGTTGTGAGATCGACGTTAAGCAAGGTGTTTTGAAATGTGGACAGGAGGAACTTTTTATGGAAGGTGCGTTACCAGGGAACGTGTACAGCATTAAGAAGATTGTTCTCCCGCCGAGATCGGAAACGATTGTTCCGGTTAGTCTTCCTCGAAACGCTGGGCAAGCCCACCGTTGTGTACTTGTGGAAAGGGTAAACAATGACCTTCCATGGAAAGTAGCTCGAACCTTGGTCAGGACCACTGACATCTCAGGAGTACGTGTGCTGAACCTTTGCGACCGGGACCAGATTATAGAAAAAGGCACACTAATTGTTACTTGTGAGGAAGTGGACTGGTTACGTCGGTGCAAATATATATCGAGTGGGACCCCCAGCAAGGATGCAGAAACGAGAGTGACCACACTTTTGGAAGACTGTCGCAGTGTTCTCTCCCCGAACGAATTGGTCAAGGCGAAGAAGTTGTTACTCAAGTACGCCGATGTATTCTCATCAAACGATGCTGATATAGGAAAGACTGGCTTAGTTCAACACAAAATAAACACAGGAGAAGAATTGCCTATCCGTCAGCGGCCAAGAAGATTGCCTGCAGCACGTGAAAAGGAAGTGGAAACCATGATTGAAGGAATGGATGAAGGCCAGTGCTCCCAAGCCCAAGTGGAGCGACGTCTCAGCGATGAGTTCGACCACTAAAAGCTACTGGGCTCAGTGGGACAGCTTGCTGCTTCAGGATGGAGTTCTGTGCCGTAAATGGGAAAATATTCGGGGAGACAGCTGGTTCATTTACAAATGGTTGTCCCTAAAGCTAAAGTACCGGATGTTCTACAGCTGTACCATAATGATTATTCAGGAGGCCATCTGGGAGTTAAACGAACTCTACTGAAGATCCGAGAACGGTTTTACTGGGTCCACTGTCGAAACGATGTCGAGGACTGGTGTCGCAAATGTACAAGTTGTGCGGCTGTAAAGGGACCTCAGACTCGTAGTAGAGGTGCATTGAAGTTGTACAATGTGGGTGCACCATGGGAGAGAATAGCCATTGACGTGGCGGGGCCGTTTCTGGAGAGTGAAAGCGGTAACAAGTATTTCATGGTTGTGATGGATTACTTCACTAAGTGGCCAGAAGTCTTCGCCATTCCAAATCAAGAAGCTTCAACAGTTGCAGATAAACTAGTTCATGAAGTCTTCTGTCGTTTTGGAGTACCTTTAGAGATTCACAGCGATCAAGGAAGGAATTTTGAGTCTCAAATATTCCAAGAAACTTGCCGAGTTATGGGTACTCATAAAACAAGAAAGACTTCTTATCACCCGCAATCTGATGGAATGGTGGAACGATTTAATCAGACATTGGAGAGGTACCTAGCAAAAGTTGTAGACAATCGGCAACTAGATTGGGATAAGCACATACAACCGTTTTTGTTGTCATATCGAAGTTCTGGTCACGAAAGTACAGCAGTGACACCAGCTTTCGCAAACTTTGGAAGAGAATTACGGCTGCCTGCAGACCTGATCACCGGGATACCACCTGATGCCCCACGCAGTATAACCGATTATGCAAATGACTTGCGGAACAAAATGAATGACATTTATGAGCACGTCAGACAATCGGGCCAGCAAATGTCTGAGAAAATGAAAACCCGGTACGACCGCAAAATGAACAATAAAGGGTTCAACGAAGGTTCATTAGTGTGGTTGCACAATCCAGTCCGCAGCAAAGGGAAATCTCCTAAGCTTCAAGCTAAATGGGACGGCCCGTACCGAATTGTAACCAGGATCAACGATGTGACCTACCGGATACAGAAAGGCGCAAGAGGGACTCCTAAGATGGTCCATGTGGATCGCTTGGCGCGTTATTATGGGACCGATAATGCTCGGGACGAGCATGTCTTAGGAGGGGTCAGTGTTGCATGAATAAGTCAACTAGCGCCATCTAGTGTCAGGAACGAGAGCGAGGGGAGCTTTGCAGAAAATGACATCACAAATCTCTCAACCGACAGCGCCATCCGAAGAACTAAGTTTCTAGAAAATCTATAATCGAACTCTCGGTACTTTGCGCGTGTTTACTTGAACATTCTGGATATTTTGCTAGTTTAAATAAACAGGTGCTGCAAGATGCGATCGAGGCATTATTGAATTGGCGAGACAAGCGAAGCTTCGGAGCGGAATTAAGTGAATTAGTGTGTTTAATTATTAGTGTTTTAAGTTAAATTAATTTGTGTAAAGTAAATTATAGTGTTAATTTAGGTATTTTATCGGCAATTTTTATTGTCACGAACCCTAAGCTCGTAACACTATCAAGAAGTTTAAAATATTGTTACGAGCTTAGGGTTCGTGACTATAAAAACTGCCGATTGAATTACCAAAATTTACACTTTAATTCACTTTACACTAATTAAAACTTAAAACACTAATAATTAACCACACTGATTCACTTTATTTCGCTCCGAAGCTTCGCTTGTCTCGCCAAATTCAACATTTCCCCGATCGCGTATTGCAGCGCCTTTAAATACACATTTTCACCGAAACATCCAGAATATTCAAGTAAATTACGTGCGCCAACCGACCAGGCGCCGAAAGTTCGAGTGTAGGGCTTGTAGAAAGTTTAGTTTTTCAATTCGATACTAGATGGCGCTATCGGTTGAAAGATTAACCATGTCGTTTTCTGGAAATATCTCTCCTCGCTCTGTTACCCGACAATAGATGGCGCTAGTGCCAGATGTCAACTTAGCCGCGCAACAATATATCTGTATGTATGGAATGGCTATCTCAGTCGGAAGATATCTGCTCGAGTCGTAATGTGGTTTGATTACTACACACTTAATAATTTCTTGGTCAAATTATAAGTCTAAAGCAAATTAGTGTTGCAACATAATTAGCATTAGTAAAATAAAATCTCATATCCATAGCATGCGAAAATAAGAAGCATCCAAGGATGAAACAAATATTAAAACAATAATAAAAAACATAAAACTCTCCTCAATACTTGTTATAATTGTTACATATTAACTTCAACTTTATTAAATTTTTACGCGATCACAAGTGTGGAAACGCAGTCTATTAAATGTTTGTTTGTATATATTTATTAATTATGTACACATAACCTGCGATGTAACTTTTCCTTCATACTTTCATCCTGGCTTAGGACAAGCAAAAATTAAGGAATTAAGGAAAAATTGAGATTTAATTTAAAAAGATGTTGTTATTTTTCATTGAATTTACGTTCTATAAGTGAAACCAAACCACTGGTTTCAAGGACAACGGTGTTTACACTAACAGCCTGTATATATAATCGGAATCTCGGAAACGGCTCTAACGATTTTCATAAAATTTTGTGTCCAGGGAGTTTCGGGGGTAATAAATCGATCTAGCAAGGATTTATTTTTAGAAAATGTCTTTTTTCCGTGGATATCGATCAAGTGGATATCGAGCGGTCGTGAAATCGTAATGCCTTGGTTCGCGTCCCGTCTGGGGTTCGACTTTTTTTCAAGTTCACTTCTTTTGTGAGAAAATCTATTATTTCGAGCCCTTTTTTAGTATTTTTTAAAAATACGAAAATTTTAATTAAACTAATTGCACTCATGACTTTTTATTCAAATAACGAGTTCAGTTTTTTTCTATTATATCAATAAGATCAAAAAATATTATTTATGTAATTTGTATCTAAATGTACCTTAAAAAAAACCGAGCAAAGCTCGGTCATCCGGGCACTTACTAATAATATAGTACCTATAGAGTGTAGATTTTTCTTTTCTTTTCCTTCACTTTTAATAAAGATGAATCGTTTAACAACTCATTTGGTAAAATCATTCTAATAAGCTGCTACGGTGAAACATCTATACACACACACATATATAAAAGTCAAGTATTGAATCCTTTCTTTGAATCGCCGTAATCGTTTAAAAATGTGAAAGTAACAACCCTTTGTTGTAGCAAATCATGGCAAAAACATACAAAGCAAAAAAAAATCGGCGTTAAAATAAAATGCCAAAATTAACTCTCGTGTAACCATATAGAAAATAATGCTTTTACAATAAATTAAATTTTACATTAAGGTTAAAAATCAGTCAATTATTCTATTATTGGTTAGATTTTACATATTTGCAAAAGATTTCAGCTTAAAGAAATCATGAATCCCGAATATCTAAACGGACTAGCACCATTTGTTCCGAACATTTTGATAAATCATATTTCATACCCCAAACTATCAATAAAAGGAGGTTTGCCGATACTGCTGTACCAAACTTGAAATTGTGGGAGGTAATGTCTAGCTGTAATTATATCAATAGATTAAATATTTTATTATTACTCTTGACACCAATATCTTTCTTCTTAAAAATATTTTAGAATTTCTATAAGTTTACAATATTTAATGACTTCTTATATTTACGCGAACTCTACACATTAAATGAAACTAATCTTACGGCTTTTATCGCGTTTGGTTTTGACTTTTGATTCTGGATGCACCTAAATTATGCAATGGATTTAATCTGATCTATATTGCGGTTTATCCAGCTAGGGCTAGAAATAATGAAAAAACCACAATTTTATTAGGAAACGCCGTGGGAAATACATATATAAACAAATACATGTATAAAGAAATACATATATATACATGTATAAACAAATTCGTTGCTCACTTCAGTATTATTAAAAAATCGAAGATTTTATTTTATTTTACTACTAGCGACCCGCCCCGGCTTCGCTCGGGTGCAATGCTGATACTAAATACACTACAGAAAAACTGTGAACGTTGTATATAAAACATAGCGGCTCACTCCAGTTTTGCACGGGTATAAATATGTCACTATGCACTATGCCTATGTTACTCACTGAAAAAATGATTAAAATCGATCCAGTAGTTTTGATTAATTCATTACTGCCCTTGGCCTGCACGCGTTAAATTTGGAGTAAAACAATTCCCCTTTCCCTATACTTACCATGAACATTTCCTGCTATCTTTGGAATATCCAAATTCATACACTACATTTTTATAATATATAAAAATATATAAATAACAATTAATATATTATTACAGGATGTCTTTATACACAACGTTCACAGCTTTCTTTTCATTAGACAATACAAACATGTTTTCTGTAGAGGTTACTCTTGAAAGAGCGACATACAGTTGGCCAAGTGAAAAACAGTCAACGCTCAAACCTAAGCCTGCAACGTTGAAGGTTTGACCCTGCGATTTATTAATGGTCATTGCAAAAGATGTTTTTACCGGAAACTATAAACGTAAATTGGAAGGGTAAATTCGATGGTATCAGAGGGATTCGGGGAATCAATACATCTTCTCCGGTACCACATCCTGTGAGTATTGTGCACTCTATTTTGAAAGTTTTCAGTGATTTATCAGCAAACGCGTGCCATTGCAAAGTTTAGGTGGATTCAGGTTTCTTAATAAAATAACAGGACAACCTAATTTCAACACCATTTTGTGAGGAGGGAGTCCAGACGGGTTCAAAGAGTTTAGAAATTCTGTAGGAAAATGAACAGCTTCTTCCAAATCGAGAACAGTATCGACCGAATAGTATATTTTCGTCGGCGCATCATTCTGTGAAGGCGTAGAATCAAGTTATTTACCTTATCTACTTGTTCGTTAGTTGGTGACAGAATCGCTCTTTCTTTAAACCAAGATATTGTCTTATAACTTATGTTATCAATGTCAGGATAGACATTGTTGACTAAATCTTGGATGTTGTCTATCAAAACACAAAGGTTTTCAAGGTTAATCCTTCCTTCACTTTGTGTTAACTCTCCATCTCCATTGCTTTTGGCAGTATCTCTGGAAATAGCCTGTTCTCATGTGAAGGTGACGAAACCCTCATATTAGTTTTAAGCTCTAATTTATTGACATGTGGCCAAAGGTTGGATCTTTTTAGAGAAGCATTTATTTCGTCAGCACGTGTTCCTCGAGTCACAACTGGTAGGATTTGACGAAAATCTCCAGAGAACAGGATTGTATTCGTATTGTTTGACATGGTAGCTTCGTCCCAGACTATTAATGAGCAGTCACGCATCAATTTTTCTGTATTGCTCTGTTTAGAAACACTATCATACAATTATTAATCGTAACTTACTTATAATTACCTACCGATACGTTGTCGCGCTGAAAAGCACGTTTTTATTAAGTATTGTTATTTTCCTCGCTAGAGAGCTCTGATAATAAACGCGTCCGATTGCTGTTAAATTCAAAGTGCTAATGCTATAAGAAGAACCGCGGCCTCCGACGCGCTATTTATAGGCATTATAATCCGGCCGCTGAGTTATTACCGATTTGACACATGACGAATTGACAATACTAGTGAAGTGACTGAACCAGTAACCCTAATATCATTTGGGAACAGTTTGTTTTTAAATATTCTAGTATAGTGTGTAATTAAATAAAATCAAAACAATAATAGTTAAAGACACAGGTTCTTTATTAGGTGGAGTATCCTTGATGGGCGTAGATAATTGGTCGAGGACATATCAAAATAAAACAAATTTGTAAACACTGTTACACATTTTAATGAATAGAGTAGGTACAAGATGTTTTAATAAATGACTACCTATCATTTATTAAAACAATTATTCAGACTCTGAACCAGATTCGCCAGAGCTGTCATCGCTATCAGTCACTTGTATGACAATTTCATTCTCTATAATGGTGTCCACTCTTATATCGCTTTCATAATCTTCTGTTATTTGTTTTCGAGTCTTTTCGACGACCTTGACCCAATCTTCTTTCGTTATTTTGCTGCAAGCATCTTTTAATAGACCCATCATTTTATTAGTACCGAATGGCGGAGTTGTATTATTACGACCTGTAATGTAAACATTAAATAACGTTAATTTATTACATTAAATAAACGAAATGTACACAATTACCTACATGTAAGGGACATGAGATATTTATTTCTTAGTTATGTATCTTTTTACTTATATGCTGATTATTGGATGTTATAATAGTACAAATTATTCATATTCATAACTTATGCGATAAAAAACAATACCTTTGATTTGTGCCCATATTAGCTCAATGGCATTGTACTGGCAGTGATAAGGCGGAATTCGAAGTACCCGATGTCCATGTGCTAGAGCTATCTCATTTACTTCATAACGGACTCTTGATGTTTTATTTTCGCGTACCAACTTTACTAAGTCAGACTTTAGCATTTCGGCAGTAGTTTCAATTCCATTTTGGTGTAGCCATGCTACGAGATCAGCTTTTTTGTCGGCCTGAGTAGGCGCTTTATTCACTTGTTTCGAGTGATATGAAGCGTTGTCCATTATTATGATAGAAGGCTCTGGCAGGCTGAGTAATAATTGATTTTCGAACCAATTCGTAAAAGTGTCTGTATCCATCTCCTCGTGGTAATCGGAAGTACTTTTTGACGCGAAAGCAGTCCATTTTCAAAGAAATCACTTCCAGCAGAACCGGCGTGACAAATTATCAGTCGCGATCCTTTTCCAATTGGAACCTTTGAGGTTGATGCTTTTGTTTCGTCAGTCCAAGAGCGTGACACAGTGTGGTTCGCATTTAACCATGTTTCGTCAACAAAAACGACGTTGTCCCAAGACTCGATTTTTTTGGCTTCTCTTAAAAACTCGCTCCTTTTAATTACTAAATCAAATCTTTCCATTAATATTTTCCTTTTATTCCTTTTTTAATATTCAAACCCAATTTCGTGCAATAGTTTTGACAACGCCGTTTCACCACCTTTAAACAAGCCAGCTTCTTTTAAAGAGACTAAAAGCAAACGTCTAGTTGAAAACTCGTTCCTAGTATAATAACCATATATGTGGTTTCTTATTGCATCTGCATCAAAAACATCAACACCTGTCACGGGCTTTTGTCTTCGTTTTTTCTTAGTAGTGCGTAAAACATTATCTTCACTTCCAGAAGCACCAAACTTTTCTTTATTTATATTAAATAGTGTTTTTGCACCAATTCCAAGAGCTTGTGAAACCCGATCTTTCACTTGAGTGACAGGAATCAAAGGGCCGCCATTTTGTGACTCGCGCTCAAAGTAATCCTGTAGCTTTAGTACAAGCTCACGAAATTGACTATTCAATGTTTTTCCTCGTTTCGGCATTTTCAACAAAATTACCAAACACAAACAAAATTAGTCCAATAAAGCGCAACGATAAACAGGAGAAAGCCGAGTCAAAAAACAAGGTTACACAAAAGAACGTAGTCTGTGCGCACGAGAGTACGGAAGACGACTAAACAGATTAAAATAGCGGTGGTAAGGGTGTTGCCAGAATAGTATCGCCAATTACTTAAAAAAATACACCTATAACATTGCTTAATTGAGGGAGAAAATTATATTTATTAAATGTTGTTTTATATATTATGAATGTTAAAAATTATACATAATCATTTTAATTGTATTTATTTTTAAATCATGGAAAACAGTATTTCTGTCTTTGGATCACACATAAATCTTAAAAATCATAGAGATACTGGCAACACAGTGCAATTAGGAGACGCAAAAAAATGGTAGCTATAGTCTAGTTGCTCGAAGGAATAAGTAAAATAAAAATATCCAAATAAAATAAATATCATATCTATTCCAATGAATTCGGACCGAATACTATCAAGCACATCACTATGAAAACTAGACGCACGATGTAACTTTGTGCAAGCGCGCCAAAGAACAAAAAATAAATGTTTTCATATTATTTACAAACTATTTTAAGTTTTGAAACAGAGTTTATTGGAAAATTACTTGATTCTGACATTTAGACATAAAGTTTTATATTAAAGAGGTATTCTAAATTATTCGGCAAATGTGTCGCTCGTGCAAGGCTATATCGATTAATTAAAGAATAATCTGTCAAATCGGTAATAACTCAGCGGCCGTACTATAGGCATGCTCCCGCCGCCCCGTCCGGCCGGTACCCACCGCAAACGCTACGTCCCGCAATTTTTAAATCTGTAATATCTTCGAAAATATTCATTTAAATCATATGATGTAAAGGGCCATATAGATCTATATTAAATCAACAATGTATTTAAGGTATTTAATTGGATAAGGGTTAATGCTGTGTTGGTTAAAATCGCTTTGAAAATTAGCGATTATTTGTCGTAAAAAGTAAATGACAAAAAAATATTATTGTGGGATATCCATAAGAGATAAACATATACCATCGCGGAGTTTTCTATAGACGTTTTTAATGTGTACAATACTTAGTACATTATTTTGATAAATCTTGTAGGGTTCAGCCTGCGTTTGCAATGTATAAGCGGAAAAAATGAAATTATTTACGACATCACATTAAAAACCTCAAAAACAACAGTATTTCTCCACTATTTAATGTATGTTATTATACGTATAAACGTTCCTCTTGAATCACTCTATCTATTAAAAAAAACCGCATCAAAATCCGTTGCGTAGGTTTAAAGATTTAAGCGTACATAGGGATATAGGGACAGAAAAAGCGACTTAGTTTTATACTATGTAGTAGAAAATGGATACTTATTGATATCCACCATCTTGTCTTTTCCAAATCTTATTATTTTATAATCAATTCTTTTTACATATAAGATACTCATAAATTGATATATTAATTTTTTACATTTAATAATCATTAAAATATGCCAATGCACATAATATGAGATGTAAGTAGCGATAGCACAGAATAAATAATTAACACGCAATTTTTTTAAAACAGAATAAGGGTGACAAACGAGCACACAGTCCACGTCTATCCTCGATTACGAATCAAAATGGAGGTGCGTTGTCACCCGTCACGAATAAGATGGAATACCTCGTTTCCAGTAAAAAGCGTTTCCGGTTCTCTACACTCACAATACAAAACACAGCAGTGCAGCAATTTTACTCCGGTATTCTGTGAGAGCGTGGACATTTCCCGGTCGAGCCGACCCATTCGTGCTCAGCTATACCACTAATATAGCTGCAGCATGGCTCTACCATGTAAAAACCGCTACTTCGACGTCCACATCCTTCAAAAATCCTTTATGCTATATAAAAAGTACTCTGTGTTTTATCCGAAATCATACGAGTGTGGAGTCATTCTTCACTTATTTATCTGCGTTTCCTCGCCGCGCCGTCGCTCGGTATTCGCGGACTAAGTGAAGAGCGAACATTACTTCTTTACTCTCTTTATTTTGTGGTTTGACATAGAAATTATTATTAGGCAATACCGCGTTATTCATGCTTTTAAAACTTTTAAACAAACCATAAACTTTCTTGCATTGGTCTGAAGAGTATATAGGTAATCACAACGTTTTACACCGGTCTTTCATATCCATAGTTGGGGATTCCACAGGGATTGGCAACACAATTGCTAAGTTACCACTTAAAATGGAACTGAACTTTTATAAGCATATTATTTATTCCTCATAGAGTCTAAGAAAAATTAATTTAAAGATTTTATTACTGAATTTAAGAAATTATTACATGTTAAAAACAAAACTCGAAAACAATAATAAATAAGTAATATTTCTCAGTGATTTGTCAGCTTTAAGAATGTAAATGAATAATCGGTAATAATTTTATAGGTATAGGGTAATTTCATTAATCGCTTTAAAATGTTTTTTGAAGTGAAAACTTCTTTAAAATCGTTGTGATTTGAAACTCAATAAATAGAAAAAGCAACATTAAAAAAAGACAAACATATCATACATCTATAGGATTAAACTTGTGAGAGAATGAGATAGATACCACGACAGTAGTCTAACGTCAGGGTGCGGACTGCAAGCTTGAAAGGTTGCGGAACTGATCTTTTATTTTCCACTACATACTACTTTGAATCGAACATACATAAATAAAATCGGAGCGTGTACTTTATACTTTAAAAATCATGGTCAAACAAACTATGATCCGTCCCATACACTTGATGGTGTTACCATCCCCCCGTGAGTTGATATCAATTTTAATATACTCTGCTGTTAAGCCATAAGCTGAAGTATCCTACTCATGATACTTTGCATTCGTCTGATTCTCTTGAAGTTTAGTTTTCATAAGGTTTCACTTCTACCGCGTGTAATCTAAATGTTTTCCACTAAAACATATTTTTTTTTATAGAACAAACCTAGAGTAGATCCGATTTTCCAGTGCTTACACTCTAATAGTACGATTTAGGTCTAGCTCATATTTTAAAAAACTAGGGTTGCTTAAAGGGTGGTTTTAGGGTTGTAGATCTGAATGTTGCAGCCATTTGGACGTGTAGATAAGTCAGTCTGTTTCGGCACCCGTAGTCGCGAGGATGGTCGTCGCTATCTACGCGTAGCCAAAGAATGAACATGTCGAACGTTTTGAAAAGTGTCTACGATGCTCACTACAGCATATAAAACATAGTACAGTGAAAATGTGGTGCACCCCGGTAGAGCTGATCTATTCGTGCTTCAGCTACAACAATTGCCGCCGGGGGCTCTACGATCAAATTCGTAAACATGTAAATTCTCTTTTATATCTTTGTTTTATATTTTTTTCTTTCAGTTATTTCCGAATAACCGATCTTTGCCATCGCCAATTAATCAAGTTAATAATTATTCAGTGTCACTTCTTAGTCAAACGGTCAAATTACAGTGCCCTGCTAAATGCCGGGGTAAATTAAATATCAGTGCTTTAGCTTGGGCATCGTATTCCAACGTTCATTTTCCTTATTGACTACACTCTGTACATAAATATTATTTTGTTTTATTTTTTAAAAATACGCAGGGTAAATCTGGAAACTGAAAGTTGTAACACTGGAAATGTTTAAATTCTTTTCTTACCTAAGTGTTTATAGTTAGCTTGTGACAGTGACACCACAGAGTACCTCTGCGGCTGTGGCACTAGCTTGCTGCATAATATTTATTAATCTGTGAGTGGTGGCACTAATCACATCTCCTGCCGAATGTGCTAACTTGTAAGTATTTAATATTGATTTATAATATTGATTTATTCAAGATAAGTCCAATCTTAAAGATTATAGTAATTTTAAAATACGGTAATTTTTTTTATATAAAGGAAAAATTTATGCTAAAGAATTTATTACACGGTAAATAATATGGTCCCTGTGCTTGTACGTGTGGTTATTTCTAAGTATTGTATATTTTTCGAGTTGTAGAATCGTTGTTAAATATAAATTCGACTTAAGTTTTATAAAATATATTCATTCCTTACCGCAGTGATGACGTCAAATTTTTTACGTAGGTTTAAAGCCGTCAGTTTCCGTTTAGTTCTCACTTCTCATGATGTAGTTATCAGCCAAATAAGTACCTATGTATTTATTAATTAAAAACTTTATAAGCATTAAGCCCAAACATAAATAAACATAAGGTACACGGATGTGTTCATTAGAAAGTACCTGGTTGACCGAGCTTTGCTCGGTATTTTTCGCTCGATTTTTTTTAATTCGTCTGTTTTGGAAATTATATTTAGATACAAATTACATACTGATGAAATATAAATAATATTTTTTGATCTTAGCGACATAACAGAAAAAACGGAACTGGTTATTTGAATAAAAAATTATGAGTGCAATTATTTTAATTTAAATTTTCGTGTTTTTAAAAAATACTAAAAAACAGAGCTCGAAAAAATAGATTTTCTCTAAAAAGAAAGGAACTTGAAAAAAAATTAAAAAAGTCGGTCGGTCGCGGTCTGGGCTCGAACCGGGGTTTTGTTTTACGATTCTGTGACCGACCATTATACAAATTAAGCTATTTATACTCATTAACAATGTGTCAAAATTTACCTTCTTATTCTAACGATATTGTAGCAGTTTTTCATTGCCTAAAAACACGGACAAAAAGACATTTTCTAAAAATAAATCCTAGCTAGATCGATTTATTATCCCGGAAACTCCCTGGACACTAAATTTTATGAAAATCGTTGGAGCCGTTTCCGAGATCCCGATTATATATATATATATATATATATATATATATATATATACAAGAATTGCTCGTTTAATAGTATAGGATGTTAATGCATGTATTAGTTCAGTGCACATCAACTATGAAGTATGAACACACAATAGAACAGAAGCAAGTAACATTCCTTTTGGATTTTAATGCTATGAGTTCGGGGAATTCCAAGTATGATGTCATTGTATTTTACTAAGGCTCTGGTTTCCTACGGTTGCGGTACCGATACGATACATAACAGCCGTAATAAGACGGCGAATGGCGAACCATAACGTTATAGCGTTGTTTCCTAGAGAGCAGTATTTGACACCAATAGCTATTTGCGTGACGGCCGTCTTGACGGTGTCGGTGTCGGATAGTTTACGAACGTTTTTATAGCGATAGCGGTGACCGGTAGTGGTGCCAAGTTAGGTGATTTTTCACCTTTTAGGCTGTCTCGAAAGATGTCTGGGCGACTAAAAAGTGCGATTGCTAACTAATCGCAATTTAGGCTACTTCGGAAAAAAAACAAAGGCGATTTTGACGTATGATAATTAAATCTCTCTCCTTAATGTCTCATACGTAAAAAAAATGTGTGAAATAAAACGTATGTTTTTGTCACAGAGAAATATCACAGAAAACTGGATTTAAAGGTATTCAAAAATATACTTTAATGATAGCAACATAGAAACCAAGACAAATAGATATATTTTGCATTGATTGCCCCCACCACCGCCGCCATGACGGGTATTCCCCTCCCCTTCCCTGTATTCTACTATTCGATTGTTGGTTGATTTTGTACGTTTTACAGATTGCGCAACAAGATGCAATTGCTATAAAGTACCCAAGTTTTTTTTTCTTAGGTGTCAGATGGAGTGTCGACCTGGTAAGACATGCAGGAAATTAATGGATGCAGGTGGCTCAGACAGACAGATGGTACTTATACGTGTCGTAAATAATACGGTCTTTTTGCGGCCCTCAAGGTCGCTCAGCGAGCTATGGAGAGGGCTATGCTCGGAGTTTCACCGCGTGATTGAGACTCAGAAATGAGGATATCCGCAGTAAAAGCATAGTGACCGACATAGCCCAACGGATTAGTAAGTTGAAGTGGCAATGGGCCGGTCATATAGCTCGAAGAACCGATAACCGATGGGGAAGAAAGGTTCTCGAGTGACAGCCGTCGTCAGTATGAGCCACACTAATAAATATCTCGTCTATTATCAAGCCTAGATATGTAGCTTTGTTGACAGCAATTGATTATATATAAATAATCTCATTAATTAATAATATTGATGTAGGCATTTAAAACGTCAGCTTATATACGCAGTACTATTATTCATAGCAAAACTATTTATTCTGTGCTCGAATTTAAAAAAGCATACTCCGTAAGAGATTACGTTGCTGCCATATAGCGGTCGTAATACAGGCCCTTGAGCGTCCTCATACGGCCAGCAGTGAAGGACCACGTAGTATAAGTAACTACATATTTACAAATCCCTTGTGGATTCCGTATGACATACAAAAGCTACGGGCGGACATATACATATAACTTATCTGGACAGGATAGACAGTATACACTCTACTACTTAGAATATTAAAAATTATTACACCCAGTAAGGAAACACTGAAACACAGAAATAATTATTGTGAACTAATCTAAACATACAAAATTATACTAGTACATGAAAAAGTATGCTATTCAATAGTGGAACAATATAACAATAGTGAGCTTCAACAGACTGATCATTAATTTGTTTACATAGGTAGTTATTTAACTATTTTCAATCGTAACTACAGTGAGTTCACGTCTAAAAAGATTTTAATTTTGTTTTATTTACTTCCGTTACAGTTCAGTTACAGTTCCTATCGAACGTATATGAACATAGGCCTCCCCCATAATTTGCATCATAAGGGGAATCTATATTTGCTACAGTTGTCTTGCTTAGCACGTGTGGTAACAACCGCAGTTTTTTTTAAATTGTTATTAGGGAGACATTGCTGCACATCTCTTTGTTTGTTTTACTCTGTCGCTTCTTACGACACGGAACCTTTTATAAGCTTGGCCTGCATATAGAATGTAATGGAATTTTTTTATAATTCAATTTTAACCCAGTATTTCGAACTGTTGACAAATCTGAAAAATCTGAAATTTTGCTGACGTATTAAGTGTACAGTGTAATGGCGGTATAAGAATATTCACTACCCTATATCGTTCCTTGTGTGTCGTAAGCGGCGAAAGTGAGAAAAAAAGAGAACATTATAAAAAACTGCGGCTGCCAACCGCCTATATACATACTTATAACATATCTATATCACTAGAAATGCTATAAAAGCTAATAATGCTATATGGACAGAGAGCTACACAGTACATGATACCTATACTAATTAAGTAATTACCTACTGAGCTACGTAATAAGATTAACGAAAAAAAATCGTGAGTTAACAAAGTATTGCATACACAGTATATACTGGATGATTTTTCTACCATCTAGAAAAAGATAGGGTGTAACAGGTGAACCGAATAGCAGCCTATGGCACTGATATTTTACAATTTTTAACTTTCCGCTAAGAAAATTGAAAATATTCAAAAATGGGAAATTATTGTTTTTACCCCGTTTATCGAAAATTGAGTTTTCATTGGAAGCCACCATGAAGATATTTCGATGGTGTCTGTATGTATGTGTGTATGATGTATGATGATGTGATGTATGTAATTCTTTTCCATACACTGGAATGGTAGCGAACTACAAAATTTTATTTATAATTATATTTTGAATAATTTTACTGATTATCAGCTTGTGGTAACTTACTAATGTAACACTAAAATACTAAAATAACTAACTAATGTATCTTCAATCTTATTTTCTAGTCTAATTTGACCGGACTAATTATGTAGATATACACGTACTTATAAGTTATAACCATACCGCAATTATACATACCTTCCATGAACGAACATTTGTACTTACAAATCAATTTTTTTTTAAATAAATATTGTACGTCCTGTATAACTCAAGCAAAAGACGGGCGCTATTGTTTATTGTATTTTATTATAGTATACATATCGCTTGATTTCTCAGAACCGGTCACAAAGTTAAATATGATGAACAACTGGCGGTATTGTTTATTATATTTATTATATTTAATACATCGCATGAGTTCTCAGAACCGGTTACAAAGTTAAATATGTAGCTTGAAGCTTGAACCCCTTTTCTCTTAATAGATTATAATTATGTATGCTTTTTGACGGTAACAATAACGTCGCTAAAATTAAGCGAGTGACGAAAACAGTGTTGCGATAAACAATTGAGTTTAGCGGCATCTTATTTTTGTAAAACTGTACTGTATATTATTTAATTATAAATAAAAAAATATCTCAATCTGACGAATAATTTTAAGTAAATACTGTTAAATTTATGTTTTACTTTGTTTTACTTCCGTTATCGTACTTTTTCTCACGACTGTTTAATTATGTTATAAGACGTTTAAGTTACAGTTTTGAGAGAACACTTTCGTTATCGTGCCCTTATGTTATTAGAGGTTTGGGTTACAGTTTTGAAAGCCGATAATTTCGTTGATAAGTAGAAGCACTAACAATAACATTTACTAATTTATTTCTTTTTGTACAGCTCTTTGTAACTTTCACGACTATTTATTTCTGTTAAAAGACGTTTAAGTAACAGTCTTGAAAGCCGATAAATTCGATAAGTAGAAACAATAACAAAAAGGTTTAGGTGTTTATTTCTTTTTGTACAGCTCTTTTTAACCGAGTGAGTATAGTCCTTGAGAATACTTTTAGTTCGTTCAGAATCGTATGAAATATTTCTAATCGAAATTATACTGTCTTGTTATAATAATTAAGACAAAAATAGCAGCGCGGTATAGCTGCATGAAGAGTTAAGACTACCTCCACGACTAACTTTATCAGTTCACGCCCTTTAATACGTGTGACTGTTTTCAGTGCATTCCTTTGGTCCTAGGAAAATTACCTTCAGTTCACTTCCGCCGCGCTAGGCAGTGACTGGGTTAGTCTTCAGGATCGTTGCGATTTATTACACACGTATGAAATATACATGAAGGAACATTTTATTATTAATTTAAATAATAGTTTTATAACAATATTTCAATATATAAAATAGGTACCTTTACGTTGTCAATACGCTTCTTGTTTTCACTATTTATTGGACATGCCAATCATGATTTTTTATCCATGGTTTAAATTTTCCGCAGCGGCACCTCCTTTATCCTCTCAACTCTCCCGGCCCAAACGGTCGCTTTGGCGCATACTGTCCAATCCTAAACGAGTGATTTATTGCCTACGTGGCTCGTGTCATTAAAATAGCAATATCTTAATAATTATGAATGGAAACTCTATAAAATTATATGTTGTTAGAATTATTGTTAAGTAAGCTAATATAATATGTGTAAATGTGTACGTTCACCTTTTTATATTTTCTAAATTCCATGGTAAAAATGCTAAAAGCGATGTTTTTCCAGTTTGGTGAATAAAAAATTGTAAAAAAAAACAATTAATTCAATAAATATTTATTTTATTTACAATAAGATAAATACACTTTACAATAATTAATTTAAAAAAAAAACACAACTCTGAGTACATTTTTTTTACACCACAAGCTCGACAATAATGTGGGCCACTTAAGATGACCCGAAACAGGCACAAAAAAAGGCACATTATGTACTTCAATTGCGACAATTACATACCGAGATAAGTAGGTTAATGATATTAAAACAATGTTGTACGAGTTAGAGGGAGATATAGATACATTTACCGCGGCTGTTTCGTGTCTGAAGTTTATAAGTAAATTGCAATCTTCTAAAGGTTGTGGACAGACGCGTACTTTTTAAATAGCGACCTTTAGAAGGTTTTGGACAGCCAAAAGGTTAGAGGTTCTGTTAGACCTTTCGCTACCTTTCATGTCTTCGACTTCGTATCTGTCTTGACCAAGGCATTTTTTTTATTTGAATAGGGAATTTAAAAGTAGATAATAGCTTTCTGTGGCGTCTATCATTTGTCTGACTTTGAATATTCGGTAGTACTAGATCTCCTTCGCTATACTGCTTAGCTTTTGTACGTTTACTACCAAAGTTTTTTCTTTTAATAGTTAGCATTTGTCTGTATGTTTTTGTCTACATATTTACACAACTTAGTTATATCCGTAGTACAACTGTCAACGTCAAGCTCAGGTATTAAATTATCACTATTCGTTCGCAACCTATAACCGAAAAATACTTCGCTAGGAACAGCTTTTGTGGTTTTATGAAACGTACTTAATCGCTTGATGTAAAGGTATGAGACATTTATTCCAACAAACTTCATTTATTCAACAAACAAACCCATTGTTTTCATGGCTTCTAAAATTGTTCTGTTAAACCTCTCGACTTGCCCGTTAGACCTAGGCCTTCCCGTCGCCACAGTATGCAACCTAATATTTTTATTAAAACAATAATCTTTAAATATTTTCGAGGTAAATGCTGAACCCGCATCCGTAATCAATCTTCGCGGGTATCGATTTTCGATACGTTTTCGAGTTCTTGGATCGTATTGCTACGCGTCTACGATAACTAATAAGTACTTATTTTTGTCCCGAGTTTCTACAAAAGGACCTAAATAATATAAATGTGACGTATGGAATAGCTGGGCATATTTGGGTAATGGATATAGCTCTCATTCTTTTGTCCCGCCTTTATTTTTACATTAAATGCACTTTATACAATTATTTATATATTTTTTATTATGTTTCTCATCCGTGAGAACCAGTATCGATGAAAAATTCTCTCGACTGCTTTTTCGACAGGAAAATGACCGAGATCATCGTGATTGTATTTCGAACCCGACAAAAAAAAGGTTTGTCAATAAAAATTATAACAAATTTATACTGAAATGTATAATACAGACATAGACAAGGACATTCTCTTTAATTTGGTACCATAATATGTCAATTTCGATTCTAAAAATAGACACAAAAATCATTCTGACGTAATGGCTTTTTACATAGTGTTGCCACTATAGCGACTTTGTCGCTAGATCTAACGACTTTTTTGTTAGCTTAGGGAGTTTGATTCAATGTTTAGCGACAAAAAATATTTTGGCGACTTTTAGCAACATTTGCGCAATCTGTACATACTTCAATTTTTGGTACCATCTGACAACTTTAGGCGTAAGGAATATACTCTATCCAATAACGAAATTGTAAAATGTAAAGGAACTGAAACAAAGGTTCTTTGGATATCGCTTTTCAAACATTATTTATCTATAATATTTATGTATTTAGAAATATATAAGTATGTGTATCAGTTGTCTCTAGTACCCATAACACAAGCTCTGCTTAGCTTGGGACTAGATGGCGTTGTGTGATAGTTGTGGAATATTATAAAAAAAAACACATATAAAACATCACAACAATATTCCTAATGGAAAAATGTTATGTTATTTATTTGTAATAGGTAATCCTGTTACTAATAAATCACATAACATGTACTTCATCAAAATCTCTTGCTTTCAAAATTAAAATTAATAACAACGTAACATACGTGAGAAATAATTTTAAAATAAAAATGAAACGCCTTATAAATCCTAAAGCAACTAAAAGTAAATAATCGTTTTACACAGTACTTATTTTAAATTGTATTATTTAAAGTATTATTATTAACTTATTTTATGACAATAGAGGATTGTTATTAAAAGTTTTATTTAAAACGAGAATAAGCTATTTCCTAATTTGGTCGGATTACACCTACCACGTTGTTATCACTCTTTATTTGTTTACATTTTATCTGTTTTATTTGCTTTGATCGGGACTTCCTCGATAGTTAAATAGTATTATTTAAAGTATTATTATTAACTTATTTTATGACAATAGAGAATTGTTATTAAAAGTTTTATTTAAAATGAGAATAAGCTATTTCCTAATTTGGTCGGATTACACCTACCACGTTGTTTTCACTCTTTATTCGTTTACATTTTATCTGTTTTATTTGCTTTGATCGGGACTTCCTGGATAGTTATATTCATAATAATTATTCATTCTTGTCACTTTAGTCTTGTTGCGCGCAATACTTACGTTTAGTGTTTTTTTTAAATCTCCCGTGTATCTAATTTTATTTGTTTCCATTTAAAAGTGATTGTTTGTTATTTAATTAAATTTATTATTAATCAAGATTATAAAATGAATATACCGCTGAAGAAAAAACCTGCAGTCATATATATATATATATATATATACATATATGTATGTATGTATATATATATATATATATATATATATATATATATATATATGTATATATATATATATATAAGATTATATTTAGCGACATTTGGAGACTCTTTCTGTTACTAAATTCACTTATAACTAGGGACTTTTTGATGGCAGTCTAGAGACCTTCACTAATTCCATGCGACAACATTGTTTTTACAACAGTAGTGCGTGGTAATGCGTGAGCTATTTCTGTGTGATTTCTCCGTTTTTCTGTGTGTTTTTGAAATAAAAAGGTGAGTTTTATACTTTTGTGTATTCCTTGTAATAAAATAAACACGTAGATATATAATTTGTGGCATAAAAAGTGAAAAGTAAGTGCCAAAATTACTTCGAAATCGAGAAGCAACTAAAAATAATTTTATTTTAGCGGTTGGGTCGAAAATGTGTTATTTTTCCAATTCTTATTTATTTTTAGTGTAAAATGTAACTAAAAATAGTTTTATAACATATTTCAAATAACTTGACGTTGTATTTATTTTAAATTCACACAAAAATATATTTGAAATATTATTCGGAAATCTCATAGAGATAAAAATTAATTTCGTTTATTTTTTTATTTTTTTATTTTTATATTTTGGTATGAGTAACGAATAGAAACACATAAAACATAAAAATATACATATTTCCATACATTTTCATATAGATTTCTCCAAAAACAAACATCTAGAATTCAAATTACTAGTAATTTTAGACTAAAAGTGAAGTATCTACTACTACTGTGTTATAAAGGGTAATTAATTTATGAATTTTATTACAATTTCTAGCAACTAAAAATAATTTTATTCGATAGTTTATACATTCAATAAGAATCCCTGTAAGTTTTATCCATAAATATTGTCTCAAAGTGAAAATATAGCAAAATTTGCAAGTTAGCAAAAATTTTGCAATTCCCGCCATTTTACGTCGCGAGCCAACCGGCGAATCGAATAAAGTCGCCTTTCGAACATACAGGATACCTGCCATATGCATGCTTTTGGCACCACCCAACGTCGACCTTGGTTTGTAAGGCGATATACTTTGTTACCTAATAGTTCATAGTTATTAAATATATCTTTATATTTAAGCGCGTCACCAGATTCTAAAGATTTTTTGATCTCAGCTATCCGAGAGTCCTTACGCTGAACAGCGAGTAGCCAATCCGCTTCCGTGATTCGTTTTCCGTGAACAGACATAGATTAATTACAGAAACAATTAAGGGCAACATGTTGGCAAAACAGGCCATTTGTCGTTATGGCGGCAACTGTGTAAATTTTCTGCCAACTGACAAGATGCTAAAATGTTTTAACTCTGAAATTTACAAAAAATGGGAGGCAATCGACAGTGACAGTGATTAAACTACTTTGTGTATTACAATACTAAGATATTTAGTTAGTTTGAGTATAGCATATTTAAAATGCATATTTGCATGCATATTTTGATTCATTAAATAATTATTTCCTTTTATTACGTCATTTAATTACAATGTAAAATACACTGTATTTTTTTCATAAAACACTGTATTTTTCTTTCAAACACCGTAATTTAATGTGGATAACACAGTATTTTCGAAAATCTGATCTGGTAACCCTACGCCAACTTGCCATTTTAGCTGCTTCACGTGTCTTTCCAAACAATTTCCTATTGACGGGAGTGAGCCGCTAATTAATGTAAATCCGACACGGATCTCCGGACAACCCCAGTGAATCACTCGTTATGTTGCGTCGCACCTGCAGCCGCACACAACGTAGGAGTTCGTCCCGAACCGAACGCCGACTCATCCGCACCACAATCTTGCGGGGTCCAGTAGACATCAGTTTTGAGCGCTATTGTTGTTATAATAAGATGTACACAAAATACCAGCATGCTCCGCATGAACTATCTCACGGTGAATATCGAGACCCATGTTTTTAGCGCATAGCACCACGGTATTGATAGGATTTTTTTTTTAATCTTCATTATACACCTTATATACTAAGGGATATAAAGGGCGGACTTAATGCCTTATGGCATTCTCTGCCAGTCAACCCTGGATGATTTGAGAGACTGTGGCAGGTGTAATAAATCACTTCATAAATAAATAATAATGATATAAAACAAAATAAAATGCAAATGAATAGAATAAATATATAGTTAGTAAAATATACATACTTACTTAATATATAATATAGGATAAATAATAAATATATAAACGGGTACTTCTATACAAAACTATAAGTACATAAAATATTATGAGACAAAAAATAAAATAACACAATACATATTAAAATACATTATACAAAATATTACTTATAAATTCAAAGAGAAAAAAAAACACAAAAACAATAGTCGGATAGTCAGGTGGTATTATTCTTACGACAGGATTCTCGAACTACCGGGCTAGCATGAGCAGGGGATAAAAATTTTATCCACCGATTATATCCACTGACAAGGGATAAAATTGTCTTATCTCTATGTCAAAGCTTTATCCACCCTGCGAGCATGGGCCTATGGTGGATATAATATTGACAGTAGATAAACTTATTCCCGCGCATAGATAATATACCATAGTATAAAGCTATATACTATACTAGCTATAAACTAGTTTTAAGATTAAGTAGATTTACATTAACTTATATTTTCTTCTACCTTTTGTTTATTATATTGCTAAACTGTTCATAATTTTTGTTAACAATATGTCATTTATAATATTTGTTATATTTATTTTAAGCGTATTTCTGCCTTGTTTTTAGGGTTCCGTAGTCAACTAGGAACCCTTATAGTTTCGCCATGTCTGTCTGTCCGTCTGTCCGTCCTCGCTTAATCTCTGTGACCGTTAGCACTAGAAATCTGAAATTTGGTACCAATATGTGTATCAATCACGCCGACAAAGTGGTAAAATAAAAATTAGAAAAAAATGTTTTATTAGGGTAGCCCCCCTATATGTAAAGTGGGAAGTGATTTTTTTTTAATTTCAACCCTAACGTGTGATATATTGTTTGAAAGGTATTTAAAAATGAATAGGGGTTTACTAAAATCATTTTTTGATAATGTTAATAATTTCGGAAATAATCGCTCCAAAAGTAAAAAAAACAATGTGTCCCCCCCTCCCTCTAACCTTTGAACCATAGGTTTAGAAAATATGAAAAAAATCTGAAAAGTAGAACTTTATAAGGACTTTCTAGGAAAATCATTTTGAACTTGGATGGAAACAGTTTTTGTACAAAAAAGACAAAAAGTTGTACAAAATAATTTCCAGACTAAGTTTGTAGTATAATCGTGTATGCAAGTATTTTTTTAACTTCGTTTACATATTTTATTATCCTGAACGTATCTTTTTCAAACAAAAAAAGAATTATTACCACCGCAAACTTCTGGCACGTCTATGTATTAATTAGTAACCCAATTCCCCGAGAGATGGCGCTGTAGGTACTTATTACATTGGGTCGGGTATTATCGAATTGTTCGGTTGGTCTCTTCTTGGCATCGCCTGCCGCGGAGCGTGCAATGTTGCAAGCTACATGTTCGCGCCCGTACCCACTACCGGGAGCAGTTGCAGGAGCGCGGAGCGCTGCTGGAGCGCGAACATAATGGATACCCACCTTTAAACTCATAAGTGGGAACACTTATTGTGACGGACGGGAAACTACGGAACCCTACACTGAGCGTGGCCCGACACGCTCTTGGCCGGTTTTGTTATTTTTTCTATTATTCTAATTTTTTATTTATTTTCTTTTGTATACCATTGATATATTAAAAGGGGAAGATAGGTCACTAAATCAAAGCGCCCGGTCCTACATAACTACGGGATTGCCCGTACTTGGCTCGTTTGTAAGAGCGAGAAAACATGCGTGAGAGACACGATACGCACGTGATGCCCGATTTCGCGATGACGCGATTTCGCTCGCACAACTACGACGTTTCCTATTTCTGTCCTTGTCTATCGTTAAATATAATTTTGCGTTTAAGATAACAGATGTGTAAGTTTTGGTGCTTGTAGTCGTGCGCCGAGCCCAGGTTTAGTGATTGCGATATTAGCGTGTAACATATCTTCCCTTTTAATATATCAATGTTGTATACCTTATATTTAAGTTAAATATACATTGCTTGTATCAAATCGCAGGTATTACATCGCTTGTGATAGCATTTATTAAAAAATATGTGTTTATAATTGGCTTACAATTGTGAAACTGGACAATACAGACCATTTGGAGGTGGTGTAACCTCTTGAAGAAATTAAAAAAAATATATCCCCGCAATTACTGCCATTATAAGAAAATTACAAAATACATCAAAATTGATGTCTACTCTAAGTCACAAAGATTTAATTTTAATTGAAAATGATGAAGCATGAAGAATAAAAATGTAATGATTTCAAACAAAACAAGGAAAAAATAATTTTATAATCATGAGTATAGTACATTTAGCAAGCTTTGCTAAAGAATTAACATATTTCTTAATTTAAACCTTTGAATTGTAACTTTACTAAGTTTGATAACTTTATTTTAAAACGTTATAATACTTACCTAAAATATAGTATAGACCGATTCTATTATCATTAAATTTGACTTGACCATGGACTCGCCTTGGGTATTGTTGACACAACCTATGTAATTAAATCATGGCATTGAGCTATTGAGATTTTTTTGGACAAGGTTGTTGTAATAATTGCTTACTTCAATATGCACTGTTAGTCCATCCACAGAATTAATAGGCTTTAAAGCCTCATAGAGTTCTTTACACAAATACAAAACAATCTTTAAGCATCCGAAACCGGCGTAGAAATTCGTTGTCGGAGAATTCCAATAGATTAAGTATTCTGATCACGTATCGATCGCTGATGTAATTCTCTTTCTTGTTTTTCAATTTCTGACACGAAAATGTAGTTGCAATAGGCTCGAGACATCTTTTTTGTATTAAAATGGTTTGAAGATAAACTTAAACCCACGTCCGCGAAAGAGGATAAAATTGTCCCTTTCAAATGTCAAAAAGGGATAATTTTTTCTCTTTCCCTTGGCCTCATGCTACGGACGGGGAGATATATGTCCACTTGTTATGTCAAACGGGAATATACTACAGAGATAAGATAATTTTATCTCTTGTCAGTGGATATAATCGGGGGATATAATTTTTGTCTCTTGCCCATGCTCGCAGGGTGGATAAAACTAAGCAAGGGATAAAAATTATATCCTCTCTCCGGGGATATATTCTCTCCGGCTCATGCTAGCCCGGCTAGTCTTTTAAAATAATTCTTGTTATTAATTTTCTTGATATCAACAGGCAAGGCATTCCAGAGCAGTATAGACTGCACAGTAAAAGAGGAATTATAGAAACCACTCCTATGTGGTGGAATACGAATTTTAAGACAATTTTGGGAACGGGGAACTCTATCGTTAGTGGAATACAAATATTGAAAGTTATCCTTAAGATAAGAGGGAGAATTGGGGTCATTTAAAATTGAATGTAGTACTTGCAAAGTTCGGGAGCTACGCCTTTGACGAATAGATAGCCATTTAAGCTTAGATCGGTACTGAGAAATATGGTCATACTTACGTAAGCCAAAAATGAATCTAATGCAATTGTTGAGAAGGCGCTCCAACTTATTGAGAAGATATTGAGATAGGTCTGGGTAACACACATCTGCATAATCAATAATGGGTAATATCAAAGTCTGGATTAGCAGAAGTTTAGTTTTAAAAGGCAGAAAGTTTTTGAGACGACAAAGAGAACGTAAGGTGGCAGTTACTTTACGGCTTGTTTCGGCAACTTGAACTTCCCAGCTTAAAGTATGGTCTATATGTAAGCCAAGATTTTTGACAGACTTACAAAATGGCAACAACGTGCCATTGTAAAATACGGGAGCAAGGTTATCGTTATTAATCTTACCTAACATTCTGCTACTACCTATAACCATTGCTTTGCATTTGGTTGGGTTAACTAAAACACCATGTCTGTACGACCAATCTCTAATGGCATCGAGGTTGTGGTTGAGTTTATGAATATTATCATTAAGGTCATTAACACTAGATTGCACATAGAGCTGAAGATCATCTGCATACAGATGGTACGAACAGTTGAGAACTGAAGTGATAGAATTTATGAATAAAGAAAACATTAAAGGAGAAAGTATTCCGCCTTGCGGCACGCCTGTTTCAATGTCAGCCCATCTTGAGAACTCTTGTTCTAATCGTACTGATTGCTGGCGGCCGCGAAGATAGGATGAAAACCATTCCAAAGCTGGTATTGAGAATCTAAGATTAGTTAGGAAGGCTATAAGGATATCGTGGTCGACTGTGTTAAAAGCATTTGAAAAGTCAACAAGCACTACCACCGTAAGCTTTTGCTCATCCATTCCCATTCTAATATCATCTGTAACTTTTATCAATGCAGTGGTAGTACTGTGACCTGCACGAAAGCCTGACTGATATTTATTCAGCAGATTGTGTTTGGTTATGAACATAGAGATTTGCTTGTGAACACAGGCTTCCAGAACTTTAGATAGGTATGGCAATATTGAAATTGGTCGGAAATGGGTAGGTAATGAGGGATTAGGTATTTTAGGAAGTGGTCGCACAAATGCTTTTTTCCACTGAGTAGGATATTGACCTGAGTCAAGGGAATACTTACTTACTTACTTACTTACTTACTTATCGTCACGCACAATCCCTAACGGGGTAGCCAGAGAGAACAGATCGCCAAGTGTCACGATCCTTACATACCTCTTTCGCTTCTTTCAGGTTCATTAACTTCTTCATACATGCACGTCTAGGTATCCGAGTACTCTTGACCCTCCCCTCTTCGAGCAATTTGCTCACATGGTCTTCGAAAGTTAGTCTCGGTCTACCTCGACACCTTTTAATATTTACTTTCGCTCTATATATTTTCTTCACCATTCGGTCTTCACTCATTCGTTCAACGTGTCCAAACCATTGGAGTACGCCCCTATCAATTTTTGTGATAAGGTCATCTTTCAATCCTGCCATATTGCGAATCTCTTCGTTTCGCTTTCGGTCGGCTATGGTAACGCCACACATTTTACGAAGAGATCGCATCTCCACTGCATTCAACTTGCTTTTATGCTTCTTCTGGCATACCCAGGTTTCGCTGCCATATAACAAAGTCGGTACCAACACTGCGTTATGTATTGCAAGGCGTGCACTCTTCACCACGCCTTGCCTTTTTATTAATGCATTCAGGGCACCATTGACTTTGTTTCCGGCAGCGACACGCCTATCCACATCTAAATCACATCTTCCATCCCGGCTGAAAGCACTCCCCAAGTATACAATTTCATTTACCTGTTCTAGACATTCCTGATTTACCCATATTTCACATTTCGTTCTCTCTTCGTCCTTTTCAAATACCAGAACCTTAGTTTTATTAGCATTCAAACGGAGACCTTTAATTTCACATTCCTCTTTCATACACGTGACTAATGCCTGCAGTTCTGCTTCTGATGGTGCAATAAGCACTGCATCATCAGCATACAGCAGACAATTAACTTTTATGTCACCCAATTTCACACCCAAACAGCTATCTTTCAGCTTCTGTAAACAGCTGTCGAGATACAGTATGAACAGCCAGGAAGACATGACACAACCCTGTTTTACGCCCGCTTGGACGCTAAACATGGGTGACAGGTCATGCCCTACCCGCACACAGGCTTTACAGTCATAGTAGAGTGACTGCACAGCCCTTAACAATCGACCATCCACACCATATCCCGGCAACAGTTCCCACATTTTCTTCCTTATAACCTTATCAAATGCTTTCTCCAGATCCACAAAAGCACAGAAAATCCTCTGGTTAACACTCAGAAGCTTCTCCGTGATCATGCGGAGAGAAAACATTTGATCCGTGCATCCTCTTCCAGGTCTAAATCCGCATTGTGCCTCCCATAAGAATCTTTCCGATTTCTCTTGCATCCTAGTCAATTGAGTCAAGGGAATAGTTTATGATATGTGTGATTGCAGGCAATAGGCACTCAAGGATCATGGATACCATAACCTTACTAACCTCATCACAACCCACGGCCTTGGATTTAATAGCTAGTACAGACTTCTGTATCTCATCCTCAGTCACAGGTAAGAAGTGAAAAAAAGGAATAGGAGGAGATGGCATGGATTGAATGGAAGCTATTGTCGTAGAACGAACTGTGGGATCCAAAGGAGAAGTAGAAATAAAGTGATGATTTATTTCATCCAGAGTGATTGATGGACCACGGTCAGATGTAACGGCCTTACTAATACCTAGTGTTTTAAGAAATTTCCACACATCAGCGGTTGAAGAGTTTTCAATATTACTATGGATATAACGGCGTTTAGAATTTCGTACCATCTGATTGCATCTGTTTCTTAGCACTCTGTAGCGATCCCAGCTGTCCTGTGTACGATGCTTCTTAAATTTCACAAATGCTCGATCTCGCCTAGTCATTGCCAACCTTACGGCCTCAGTCATCCACGGGGCTGGTGAACGCTTCACTCTTACTTGATGTTTGGGAGCGTGTTTGTTGTACATACCAAGAACTATATTATTAAGGATTGAGACTTTATCGTCAATACAAGTTGATTTAAATAAAGAGGTTAAGTCAATACGATAGGCGTCACTTTTAAGTTTATCAAAATCCATTCTGGAGAAATTACGAATGTATAGTACGACGGGATTGAGTTTAGGAGAAATCAGCTTATATGATATATAAATAAGATCATGTCGTGAAAAAGCAGGAGCCGATAGTTGTCCGTGCTTAATGACATAATCGGGAGAAGCCGTGATAATATGATCAATCCATGAGTCATCAGTGTCAATATTGTGGTGAGTTGCCGCTAAGGGGAGAATTTGGAGATCGACTGACTCTATGATTGACCGAAATTTTTGAGAACGAGAAGAATTTCTCAACAAATCAGTATTGAAATCACCCATTATTATGCAGTGCATGTACTCAGATGAAGTGGAAGTGAGGGCGCTTTCAAGAGTGTCGAAAAAATTAACAGTAGGTGGACAGTATACTACCCCAAGAATTGCCTTTACACCTTTGATATCAATTTCCAGAAACAGAAACTCCGGTGAGGCAGAATACGCAGATGGAGAAGCTAAAATTATTTTATAAGGGATATTTGCTCTAAGGTATATGGCAACACCACCTCCTCCTTTTTCAATTCGGTCGTTACGCACAAGAACAAAATCATTTAGAGGATATAAGCTGGACATTAATGATGGTTTTAGCCAACTTTCTGATACTAAGATTGCATGAACACAATCTATAGAAAAAACTTCTTCAAAATAAAAATAGTGACTTGGAATGCTTTGAGCATTGACATGACATATATTAAGCAAGTTTTTACAAGGAGTAAATAAATTGATTAGCTCATCGCGGAGGGAGGGCATACTATCACTACCATCACAAGACTCGAACGAGATATCTGAATCATGGGCAGAATAAAAAGATTCATCATCGACATATCTAACATTAATAATAGAGATATAAGAATAATAAATTTTAAATAAATAAAAAAAATATAATATAATAATATGTTATTAAATAATATAATAATATGTTATTATTGTTAGACTAACTACAAAATACGACTCAATACATATTATACATCACCCAACAGTTGACTGATTGCAAAGGAATATCTAAAGCTTGCAGTAATAATAAGAATTAAAAAAAAAGCAATTAACACTAACCTACTTGATCAAAGCATAATAAGACATAAGTTTACTGTTAGTTAATCACTAAGTTAGTCACTTAATTAACAAGATAACTTAATGAATACTATTTGACAACAAGATTCACCAAAACAAACAGTAATGCAAAAAGAACATATTTTTAACGGTGTGATACAAAAGAACTTAAATTTTGCTAACATAGCAGCAAGAAGGTACCACACAAAAACAAAAAAAAAAAACAAAGGAATACGATTAAGTTTCGAAATACAAGATCAATAATGTACAATTAGTTTTCAGACACAGCTTATTCTATTCTTTATACAAAAGCTTACTCCATAAACATAGTAATTATATACTCTTTGTGTCGAACTGTCACTATTAGATTATCCGCTGTATGTTTGTTTTATAATCAAGCAAATAATGTAAATAATACAATTACCGTCAACAAATGATAACAAACAATGACAACAAACAAATGGAAAACCAAACAAACGAACAAAAAATAAAATACAATAAAAAGAACTTAAGAACTAAAGATAGAATACAAACTGCCGATTACAGAGGAATTATTTTTTGGGCATAACACGACGTGTCTTCTTGATTTCTACACTTTGAACCGCTGGGATGACTTGTCTACGCCAGGCCCCACCTTGCTGAGAACTGGTTTCTAATGGGCTTTTCTGCGCAGTGACGGAAGGAGAATTAGGCTTGGGCCATTTAGTAAGAAGGATATCACACTCTTCCTCAGTAGAAATTTTTATGCGGCTACTATCAGGAAGCCTAATGTTTATGGTTCCATCAAGAGTCCAAACATTCTTCATGCCGAAATGTCGGCGTGCCTTCTTATATGTACCCTGTCTCATTTTAGTGAGAAACTCCGATACTGTGTATGGTGTATTCTTTAATTTTGCCTTAGATCTCCAGACTTCAGATTTAGTATCATAACTTTGGAAATGAACAAGTACAGCTCTTGTCCGATCACTGCCCGGAGCTCCCAATCGATGACAGCGCTTCAAGGAAGAGTTGCTTATATGTGAAAGGCCCAATTTATTATGAACAATTTCAAGTACCTCCTGTTCTACATTTAATCCAGACTCTTCAGGAATACCATTAAAAAGTAGTACCTTACGCCTTTGTCGCATATCTATTTCATCAACTGTATTAGTACACCTCCGAAATTGTTGCTGCAGAATACTAAACATGTTGCTCACTAAATCTTTAAAAGCATAAAATTCCTCACTTAGCTGAACCAAGGTTGGATTTGATGGGACTAAAGCAGCTTTTAAGCGTTTCTCAAACTCTGACATCTTTTGCATCCAATCAACTTCAAGTTCCTTCTGCACCAGATCAACCTTGGTGACATTTGCCATCATGCGTTAATCACTTTAAATGTATAAATATAGTTACTCCCTTGTAAGCTAAATGGAGCTATAGGGTGATGCAAGTAAGTTCTTAAATCTTCTTTAAACACATATGTTTATAATAACAATGTAAACAAAAATGCGTTAAGTCACTGATTTGAAAGTAATTGAACTTAAATTAGATATTAAACTATTTTTAATTGAGTAAATAAAACGGAGCTAACAAATCAACTGTTACTTTTACACACCTACCCACCAAAAAAAAAAAAAAAAAAACATTTTCACCTTTTTGTTCCGGTAGCCCCGATATCTCCAGGTCATTGGCTAGAAGGTCTTGATCTCTCTCATTAAGTTGGACCCTAAGTTCGTGTCCTCTAGTATTTTGGTGTCGGTTTATCATATAGTTTTTCTAATTTGGCGACTCTGCAATCCATTTCCCCCAGATTTTATACTACACGCAAGAACTGTATCCTTTAGCATAGTTATATTGTCCCTGACTTCCTTCAGCTCATTCCTCATAGCGCTAAGCTCATTTCGAAAAAGACAAATTTCTAAACCTATATCGATATCTTTATGGAGAGGACTACATTCACCAACTTCTTGGCACTTAACCGGTGTGTTGGAATGTTCTCCAGTGCGAGGAACCTTATTTTTACAAGCAGGGCACATCCATGAAGCTGATATCTTCGTCTTCTCACAGAGGTTCACACAGCCTCGATGATAGGCTACATCACATTTGCCACATATAATACCATCTGTCGCCGGCAGGTAGCGACCACAAACTCCACACTTGACCGTGGTAATTTGATTGAGATAGACTTATTTATATCGCGTTTATTTATTTATGTACGTTGCAGCGTCTTATTTACTGCCAGTAGCCGAGGAAGGCAATAAACACAAAACTATTGATCACCACTACTGACCGGTTTAATGTTTAACACAACACACAATTATTGTCAATTTTTATAATAATTATAAATAATCTAGAATTAAACTTTAAAAGTTCAATGTAACAGTAATTATTGAAGAACAACAAGTAAACATAATGTTTTTTAACAAATGAATATGTAACAACAACAGAGTAAAGTTAACATTTAATAAATATAATGGGGTACATCGGTATCGTTGATAGTTTTATTTTAACGCTTTTAATTTTAATGTTATTGATTTTGATTTCGCTTCTAAATCGAATCGAATGTTCTAAATTGTTATACACACTCACTTTTATGACTTTAAAGGTGAGATAATTATTTTAAATTAGGCAAATTAGAGCACTACATTGACAACAACCACTGTGTCCACTACTCCCCGTATCTATAAACGCATCGCTAACAAATTCATTTATATATACCTTTTTTAAAAATCTCTGTTTTGTATTAAACAATTAAATACACTGTGTTTCTTGTCGGTCAAAGGAGACGGTCCATTTCAGGCCCAGTCTATGTACACTATTCCAATTCATAAAATATTTAAAAATTTACCTACGTTTCTACTATGTATCAGGAAAGACTATCATATCTTGGAATCTTTTTCATAGAAAATTATATTGCGCAGAAGTTAAATTATTCCAAATGAATAAAACAATTGTGAGCGCATAAGCTATAAAGGTGGCCATCTAGGCTTTTCATTGAGTTTTTAAAAAGCTACCAATTAGGTAGCTCTTTTACATACATAAATACATAAACACTCACGCCTGTCACCAAGAGGGGTAGGTAGAGACTACGGACTTCCATTTGGCACGATCCTGACATACCTCTTTCGCCTCTTTTACATCCATATATCTACGCATACATGCTCGTCGGTTAAGGGTACTTCTTACGTGGCCCATTTTCAAAATATCGCCAATTTGGTCGATAAACTTTTTTCTAAGGCGTCCCTTCCCGACTCGGCCGTTCACATCTGCCATATAAATTTGCTTTGTCACTCTTTCCTCATTCATTCTTTCTACATGACCAAACCACCGAAGCATTCCTTTCTTAATCCTGGTCCTAACATCATCTTGCATACCGCATTTATCTCTTATCACGCAATTTCTCACCCTGTCATTCAGATTTAACCCTAGCATATTCCTTAAAGACCGCATTTCTAGAGCATTTATTCTACTTTCGTGCTTCTTCTGCCACACCCAGCTTTCACTACCATACATTAAAGAAGGGTAACACAGCGTTATGAATTACCATACGTGCCTTTTTTGACACATTCTGGTTCTTCATAATAGAGTGTAGTGCCCCATTCACTCTATGCAGGGAGCATTTACTCGTCGTTCTATATCCCTATCATATCCACCATCCCTGCTAAATACACATTCCAAATTTTTTTTTTTTTTTTTATAGAAGAGGGGGCAAACGAGCATGCGGCTCACCTGATGTTAAGTGACTACCGCCGCCCATGATCAAATCAAATCCAAATACACGAACTCATCCACTTGCTCAATTAACTCTCCTTCTATTCTTATTTCAGTAGTTACGATGTACCAGTTCTGGCTCACTTGTAGAGAGTTGTACAAGTACGACGTTCGTCGATTCACGATCCTAAAAAAAAAAAAAAAAAAAAAAAAAAAAAAAAAAAAAAAAAAAAAAAAAAGGTTTTGGCATGCTCTGATCACGAATCTGCGGTCCATTTTTGCGTAGGATGTACGGTTCCGGAGATGTGCAGATCAATTAACTCTTATCTAATTGATATCCTCTTCGAGCCTCAACCGTCATTAGCGCTCCATTGTCCTTATCTACTTATCTATTGTTGATTGACTACCGTCATTATCTATTATTCGTCGGCGTGTGGGTCGGCTTATGCTATTGTATTATACTCCTTTGTTCCTATCTACACTAATCTGACTCATTAATAAAACACATTACCCAATTTTGTTAAAAGTTTTATTTATAAAATACAAAATCTTATTACTTATTATCTATAAAATAGGAGCGAAACATCTCATCCACTAAAATATCGTTGTACAATGTGTTCCCTGTAAATATACTCGTAAAACTATGCATTGAACATCCCTGAAACTTATATAGCAAATACATTAAGCAATATTCGCCACAAACTGAAGTCCACTCATTCTGAATCCTATCAACATTCCAGTTCCATCTTTTACAATTTCTTTTAAAAAACTCTAGATGATATCGTACAGGTGCCCGTCCGAATGAATCAAAATATTGACCGACGTCATTCGTATCGATATATAAAGCTACCCAATGTGACCCTGGTTTATCATCTGTATCCAAATTGCATATTATATACGTTGGTACGTGGGTGTACATGGGTAGTTTATTGGCAGCATAAACATTATTTTCTAGAGTGGGGTGAATCTTTTTCAGATGTTGTTGTACATCTAGTGTATCCATAATATTACTGCTATTAGTAGATTATTACAGTACCAATCTACTCAATGACTAATATAGGAGTGATCAATTATAGTGATTTCTAAATATTAAATTGCATTCTTTGTGTTATACAAATCGTATTTGAGTCACCAATACACTGAACAAGACACGACAGGAAGGACGTAGGAATGTAGAGATAAGCAACAGAATGTAAGGTAAGCTTGTTGACGCATAAAGATACTATCAATTCTACTGCAGAAATTCTTTAGATTAGAATTATTACTCACTGGTACTATATAAGACCAAGCAACTGCAGTCATGGAGTTAGTGTATGGTCGTTTGACCGCAGTGGATCTATCAATACTACGTTTGTGTTACTTCAACGCATCAAAGGCCATGGATGTAAGTGTTTATTCTATTGACAAACTTACTTTTCTTTCTGTTATTTTCTTACGTGTGTATGATTTAGTGTTAACAAATTATATTTAAATATTATGTGTGTGTATATGGTTAAGCCGTGGTAGCTCAGATGGTTAGCGCAAAATGTAAAATTCACAGTACGCGACCCGGGTTCGATCCCCGCCGGCACCAATTAAATTGTTAATTACAATTTTAAGTGCTGATTTACCACGTGCTCAGCGTAGCCCTAAAACCCTCTCAGAAATGAGAGGAGGCCTATGTTCAGCAGTGGACTTTAATAGGTTGTAACTTTAGCTTTTTTAACTTTTATGATTAAGTGTTAACAAATTGATATTAACATGATAACTGTGTTGTTGCAGAAATCATTGAGCTTCGATGAAAATACCTATAAACAGTATTACTACTCGCCACTCTCCCCTCAAGAAGAGAGTGATGACATCGTCATTAATAATAACACATGCGATGGTGGAAAAAGAAAATCGCAATCGATTGATCATTTTTTTGAAGCTGAATCAAAAATAAAAAAGAGGAAGCTGTTATCATCAACCGTAGCACGAGCCGCTAGAGATGGTGTATCATACATTTCTACTAATTCTGACGACGGAGACCAAGCGACGCATCTCATCAAAATTGAAATGTACGATATGAAGAAGCTATCCAAGATTCCAACTACTGATCATTGGAAACATGCTTCCACGAGGATTAAATATTACGTAAAGACTAATAAGGATAGCATCTACGACAACACAAACGCCCTCGTATACAATATTACAAAGACAATAGCAGAAAGTGAAAAAGTTAAAAAATACTTTTTTAACAATGACAGTCATTAGCTGATCATTAGTGAATGTGATTCTGTTTACTTAAATTACTTCCGTGTACTCATTATATTCTATTTCTAATCCTTTGTTAGACTTAAATATCGGACATTATTTGAAATTTGGGTATCAGTTGGTCTACCAACACTGAACTGTTACTTACTCTGCTACCTATTTTCTTCTTTACTATAAGGATGGCAAACTTCAGTGAAGTGTGCACCAGTGCTTTCTTCTCCACAACCATGGAAGAGAATACGGAACTATTCAACAGCGAATTAAATCAGGAGTTGTCTAAAGTTTGTGATGAAATGGAGAAGGATCAACTGTTCGATTCATCATATGATGATGAGTTGTATAATCACTGTGCGATGGTTGAAACACAGTTTAAGTAAGTAAAATAAACATTCATTTCGATCATAATTTACACAATGTCTTGTACAGTTTTTAATAAATTTAAACATTTTAGTAGTCAACCACTACAACTTGGAAGAGGAACGAAGCGAACGAGCAGCAATGAACCCAAGATCATCAAAAAACCAACAACGGAAGCAGAAGCGCCTACCTCTGCAGGGAACAGTATCAGTAACGATGATCAAGTGGAATGTCTAACGTGTCATATATTTATCAAGAAACGGTATTTAGCTAATCATTTTAAAAGTAATGTTCACAAAAATAATCTTTTAAATTCACATAATTCTTTATCAAACGTTAGTGTTATTGAATCTGCTTTTGGAAATAGGATTTTAACTTATAAAATCAAGAGTAGAGTAGATAGTTCGACATTGGTAAATTTTGAAACTCCTGAACTATTTTTAAATTCTATTAAAGATGATATTTTATTTTTAATACAAGAGTGTATTCATCAACACATAATTTTTAAAGTAAACTTCATATTGCATGCTGATTTTGTTCAACAAACTAAAGATATTCATGATACGTTCGATTTTCAAACGCTTAACTATATTATTTGTCAAGGAGATGACTTAAATATTTTTTTTTCATCTTTAAATGATACAATTACTACTAAAATTAGTGCATTTGAAAAAAAAGATAGTGGATGGAGTCTAAAAAACATAAAATCTATAGACATGAATGTTAATAAATTTAACCCCCTACGCGGTACTTCATACATAGATCTTCCTCGTGACATAAAATTAAAAAAGGCTGTTATAAATGTAAAAAGCAAGGATTATTTTTGTTTTAAATGGGCGTTACTCTCGGCGTTATATCCCGTAAACAAAAACGCGGATCGTGTATCATCGTACGTTAAACATGCAAATAAACTTAAATTTGATGGTATTTCCTTTCCAGTTAAAATTTCTGACATAGCAAAAGTAGAGAAATTAAATGATATTAGTATTAATGTTTTTGGGTTAGAATATAATAAAGAAAAACGATGTAATTCTATAGTAGGTCCATTATTTTTAACAAAGTGTCGTAAAGATAGACATATCAATTTATTATTTTTTTCCAAGGATACAAAAAATCATTATTGTTACATAAAAAATTTATCGCGGTTAGTTAGTAAACAAATTTCAAAAGACGGTCACATCATGTACATTTGCGAAGCATGTCTACTTCACTTTCCATCTAAGGAAAGTTTAAATAACCATGAACAATACGATTGTGCCCACATTTGTACAGAATTACCAAACAGTGAAACTTTAAAAAAAAAGAATTGGTTTGGTCAACCTATTTCAAATGATAAAATTAAATTTGATAGTTATGAAAAAAAGTTGAAGATACCATTCGTAGTTTATGCTGATTTTGAAGCATTTTTAAAACCAATAGAATCATGTTCTAACGATCCTTCCAAACCTTTCACACACAATATTCAGAAACATGAAGTACATAGTTTTGGTTATTATATTAAATGTTCATATGATGATAAATTATCAAAATATGTAACGTATTGCGGACCCAACTGTGCACAAGTGTTTATGGAAAGTTTATCTAACAATCTCAAAGAAATAAATAGACTTCAAAAATATCCTCCACTTCCGCTAACAAATGAAGACAAAAACCAAATTTCAAATGCAACCATTTGTCATATTTGTGAAACAGAGTTAGCAGAACATTTTTATAATTTTGATTGGTACACCGGTAGTTTTATAGGTGTTGCTCACGAATCATGTAGCTCGAAGTTCAGAAAACCTCGTTATATACCAATATTTTTACACAACCTTAGTCACTATGATGCTCATTTTATTGTTCACGCGTTAAACTTTTGTGATGGTGAAGTCGAAGTTATCCCTCAAAATAAAGAAAAATATATATCCTTTTCCAAAAAATTAAAAATGAATAACCACGAAATTATATTAAGATTCATAGATTCATTTAAGTTTTTATCATGTAAATTAGAAGAATTGGCCAAAAATCTCAGTAATGATCAATTTCAAGAATTACGTAGAAATTATCCTAATGATGAAGATTTCTTTCGTTTAAAACGGAAAGGCGTTTATCCATATGAACTTATGACTAATTATGATAGTTTAAGCCTAACATCGCTCCCCGAACAAAAATTTTTTTATAGCTCGCTCACAGATTCCCATATTTCAAATGATGATTACAATCATGCTAAAGATGTTTGGAAACACTTTGGGTGTTGTAATATGCTAGATTATTCAAACCTGTATTTAAAAACAGACGTTTTACTTTTAACCGATGTATTTGAAAACTTTAGAAAGTTATGTATTAATACTTATGATTTAGACCCTGCCCATTATTACACAGCACCCGGTTTAAGTTGGGAAGCAATGTTAAAATATACAAAAATAGAATTAGAACTTTTAACAGATTATGAGAAAATTGCATTTATTAGATCAGGTATCAGGGGTGGTGTATCTCAATGTAGTAATCGTTATGCTAGAGCTAATAACAAATATATGGGGGATTATGATGCAGGGAAACCAAATTCATATATCACATATTTTGATGCCAACAATTTATATGGTTGGGCTATGTCTCAATGTCTTCCTACTGGTGGATTCGAATGGGTAAATCCGAATACAGAATTTAATGTGTCTGAGACATCGAACTTCGGTTTTATTTTAGAAGTTGATTTGGAATATCCAGATGAACTTCATGATTTACATTCGGACTTTCCTTTATGCCCCGAAAACATTTGTGCAGACAATATTAATGAAAATAAACTAGTCCCAAATTTAAATAATAAAGATAAATATGTAATTCATTACAGAAATTTAAAGCAGTTCTTAGAAATGGGGGTTAAATTAACTAAAATTCATAGAGTTTTAAAATTCTCGCTGGTTGAAGATGTACATAGATCTAAACACAAAATTAAGAACGTTAGCAAAATCAGATTTCGAAAAAGATTTTTATAAATTAATGAATAATTCAGTCTTCGGAAAGACTATGAAGAATATTGAAAAAAGGGTTAACATAAAATTAGTTACACACTGGGAGAACCAGGGCAAAGCTTTAGGTGCTCAAGATCTAATCGCTAAACCACAATTTCATAGTCTTTCAGTATTTTCGGAAAACCTAGTTGCGGTTCAGTTGCGAAAAACAAAGTTAATATATAACAAACCAATTTATTTAGGGTTTTGCATTTTAGATATTTCAAAAACATTAATGTATGATTTTCATTATAACTATATGGTTAAAAAGTTTAGTAAAATCAAATTATTGTATACAGATACGGATAGTTTAATATATCATATATTTACAGATGATTTTTACTCTGATATAAAACCTGACCTTTCATCATACTTTGATACCTCAGCTTATGATGCAAATAATATTTTTGAATATCCAAAATTAAATAAAAAGAAATTAGGTTTTTTTAAAGATGAAAATAATGGTAAAATCATGAAAGAATTTGTGGGTTTACGATCCAAAATGTACGCTTTTAACTTAGAGAATAAGACTATAGCCAAGGCAAAAGGCGTAAATAAATGTATCACTAAAAAGATGACCATGGATAATTATAAGTCTTCTCTATTTAATAAAAAAGTGCAATATTATAGTATGCTTAGATTTAAATCAATTAAACACACAATTTTTACACAAAAATTAAATAAGATTGGTTTATCATATAATGACACAAAGAGGCATATTTTAGATAATAATATTGAAACATTAGCTTGGGGTCATTATAAACTGCGTTATGTAAGTGTTGATAGTTTTTAATTTTATGTCTGCATGTAAATAAAATTTGTATTGATTGTAAAATAATGATAATAGTATAATATGACGTAGAGTTTATTACATATTTAATCGTTGTTTTATTGTAAATAATTTAAGTTAATTGTTCTTTATATTTGCGTGTGTGTGTGTGTGTGTGCATTTATTTGAGATTGAGTTGATTGTAAAATTATGATGTACTAATTGTGTTAGAAATAGTATACAGATCATTCTGTTTTATATAATGTTTGCAATATATATTAATTGTTAACACCAACACTTTCATTTTTTATTTCACCCCTTAGAACTTTAGACGTGTATAATGTTTCACTTTATCCATCCGTTTACTGCTATTGTGGCGGGGCCAAGTGGATGTGGGAAGTCAAATTTTGTAACAAATTTCATAAAATCAGTTACAGAAATATGTAATTGTGATTTTAATCAGATCACATGGTGCTTTGATGAAATGCAACCTTTATATAATTTACCAAATGTTAACTACCATCAAGGAATTCCAAATGTTAATATGTTTGACGGTGAAAACCCACATCTTGTTATTATTGATGATCTAATGAGAGAGTCCGATGGAAGAATTGTGGATATATTTACAAAAGGTAGTCATCACAGGAATCTTAGTGTATTTTATTTAACACAAAATTTATTTCATCAGGGTAAAGGGCAAAGAGACATATCCTTAAACTCAAGTTATATAATATATTTTAAAAACCCTCGAGATAAAACTCAAATAAGATATTTAGCACGACAAGTGTCACCAGATAACCCAAAATTTATTGAAGATGCCTACAGGGATGCAATTCTAGAGGCGCATGGATATTTAATGGTAGATTTAAAACAGAATACCAATGATTTTTGTCGTATCAAGACAAATGTCTTCCCATTTAATGGTTTCTGCACAGTCTACGTCCCCACAAAAGAGTTTAAATACACCAAGAATCAAACATTTCAAATCATTGCTAAATGATGCATCGTCGACTCACAACGCATAAACATTTGCTAAACGCTTTGCATACGCTTAAACCAAAATATCAAAGAGCATTACTTAAAACGTGTGATGAAGAAGAAATTAACTGTATTTGTGAGTGTATTCATAACGTTTTACAAGGAAAAGTACCTCTTAAAGATCAAGATAAACAAAAATTGAATAAACACAAAAATATACTCCGTCAACTAGTGCGTAAGTGTAAACATAAACTAAGAAAAAATATAATTATACAAAAAGGAGGGGCTTTCTTACCAATAATATTAGGTGCAATATTGAGTGGATTAGTGAGTGGACTAGCCAGTTAACATGGAAAATGCAAAGAAAATGATACTTATCGAACCTGGATTGATTGAAAAATTAAAACAAGAAAATAAGGTTAATACGAGTAGTAGTTTATCTCGATTAGATATCGAAATGCAAAATATTATGAATAGTAAGACGGAAGACCGAAAGAAATGGATGTTATATTTACAAACACTGCAAAGATACCTTCATTTTACCGAAGAGGATCGTCAACCACTCAGATTACCAATTTATTCTGATACATCTAATGAAGATTCAAACGAGTCTAAAGTGGGTTTTAACAATAAAGATAGAGATCTAAAAACTTCAGTTGATGCTGAATCTTTGTTGGAGGAGAATCGATCCATCAAAAGTAAAGAAAATGTTGAAAATCCACTTTACACACCAGCTTAAATACTCAGTTTAATACCAAAAACTTATAATAAAAAAGGACAGTTATTATTAAACTTAGTTGAAACAAGTAGAGGTAAAATACATTGGGATAATGAAGGTACAGTCACAATTGATAATGAAAAAATTCCTGGAAGTAATATTGTTGATTTAATAAATGATTCACTAAGACCCTTAAAAAGAAGTGATCCAGTAGGTTGGGATAGATTTGCTGAAGCATTAAAAGATATTAAAGTATCACTTACTTATATTGGAAATCCAAAGAGATGTGAGTTTATTAACCAACTTCAAGCAAAAGATCTGAACAAACCCTCTGAGATTGAATTTCAAGAGTTTTCTACACCGAGCAGTAGAGATAAAAAGTCTACAACTAAAATACGTAAAAGGCTTGAGTGGGAAAAATCGACCCCGTACTAGAAGAAATTAACAGGATTTATTATGATCCATTTAATCCCGCTGGTTTTGGTAGTATTGATAAATTATCAAAAGCCATGAAGGGTAAAATGAATAAAAAGCAAGTAAAGGAATGGTTAAAATCACAAGAAACATACACATTACATAAACCCATTCGAAAAAAATTCCCGCGTAATAGGTACATTCTATCAAATATTAATGAACTGTGGCAAGCTGATTTAAGTGATATGCGAACTTATTCTCAATATAATGATGGTTTCAAGTATATACTTTGTGTTATTGATGTATTTAGTAAATATGCTTTTGCAAGACCAATGAAAAAGAAAAACTCAGAAACAACTAAAGAATGTTTTGAAAGTATATTTACTGAAAGTAATTTAACACCTACTCACATACAATCTGATAAAGGTACAGAATTTGTTTCAAAAGATGTACAAAAATACTTTAAATCCAAAAAGATTAATTACTATACCACTAACAATCCTGACATTAAGGCCAGTATTGTTGAACGATTTCAAAGAACACTAAAAATGAAAATGTGGCGTTATTTCACTCATAATAATACTTATAGATATATAGATGTTTTACAAGATTTAATATACTCTTACAATCACAGCTTTCACTCTAGTATTAAGATGTGCCCATGTGATGTAAATTCCAACAATATTGTGACAGTTTGGACTAATCTTTATGATAGACGGTCAAACAAACTTTCTTTAGAAAATCCTAAACCAAATTTCAATGTGGGTGATTATGTTCGAATAACTAAATATAAACATGCTTTCCAAAAAGGATATGAATCAAATTGGAGTGATGAAATATTTATTATATCTTCAATAATTGATAGATCTCCATGGGTTGTTTATACAATAACAGATTTACAAAATGAACCAATAGTTGGTACTTTTTATGAAAGAGAATTACAGAAAATCACTTACAACCCCACCTCACAATATAAAATAGATAAAATAATTGACACTCGTTACTCAGGTAACAGAAAAGAAGTATTAGTGAAGTGGAAAGGTTATCCAGATAAATTTAACAGTTGGATTTTAGCTTCTAGTTTAAAAGAAATATGAATAAAGAAAGTTTTTATTTAACTTTGCTCAGCAATAGTTCAATGGAATATTTTCCTGATAACAAGACCACAAATTTTTCAACGAAATTACCGAAAGCTATTAAATTAGAAGGTGAATGGTCGGTTGGAGTTGTCGAGTTTCAATATCCATGTACCATGTTTACTGTTCAAGATCATGAAAATGTTATATACATTACAAAATCTATGTTAATGCCTAATGAAGATAAACCATCCACAGTGTACTACAAAAAACATATTCCAGCTACCAACTATGATAACGTTGAGCATATTTTAAGAGTGTTAAATGGTATCGGAGAGAACTTGAAATTTCGCTATGATGAAATAACAAAATTTGTGTCTATTTCTGTTTTGGATAAAAATATAACATCCGTAACATTATCACCCAAATTAAGTTTACAACTAGGTTATGAACCAAATAAAAATCTCCTAGAGAGAAATTTTGGAAAGTGTCCTGCTAATTTACACTTAGGGTTACCATCTCAACTCTTTCTATATTGTGACATTATCGATCCTCAGATTGTGGGTGATGTTATGACTCCTTTACTAAGAGTCATTTCATTAGATCCTACAAAATACATTTATGGTGCAAATAAAATGCACGTTTTCTCTCAACCTCACTACTTACCTGTTACGCGAAGAGAGTTCGATACGCTGGAAATAGTTATAAGATCGAGCACAGGACAAAAAATACCATTCCAGTTTGGAACCGTGTGTATTAAACTACATTTCCGAAAATTATAATAATGAATTCCCTTCGTGATCATCATAAATGTCCATATGAAAATTATTATACACATCAAGCTGGGTCAGGAGTTGGAGTAATTTATAAGGGTGCACCATACCAACACGGTCATGGTATTGGGAGCTTCTTAGGGGGGTTATTTAGATCAGTTTTACCTTTACTTTCAAGTGGTGCTCGAGTGATTGGTAAGGAGGCATTAAGCGCTGGAGTAGGACTTTTATCGGATATGGTTCAAGCGCGTCCTATGGAAGCCTCAATAAAAGATCGTCTAAAGCAAGTTAGTACGAATTTAAAACGAAAGGCTGATGAGAAAATTGATCAATTTAACATGACAGGATCTGGGTATAAAACTAAAAGAAAACGATTGACCTCGTTCATTCCACCATTAACTGCTAAAGTGAAAGCTGCGAAAAAACTTGGTCTAAAACCAAAAAATAACAAAGATGTATTTTCAAATTAAATATGTCTTTCCTTCATAATCATTCTTGCGAGTGCGTTAAGTCAGAATTGGATTTGTTTGCACTACCGTCTACACAAACTAGCATTGAAAATGGATTGTGGATTCATTATAAACCAATTTCATCTCTTGGTGATGATGGACCTATCGAGTTTCAAGTTCCTGGGACAGACGATGACTACATAGATTTGTCTCATACATTACTCCACATAAAGGCAAAAGTATTAAATCAAGATTCAACTAACTTGATATCTACTACAATAGTAGCACCTGTAAATAATTGGCTGCATTCACTTTTTAGTCAACTTGATGTTTATTTAAACCAAAAACTTGTATCACCACCTAATAATACCTATGCATATCGAGCATACATGGAAACCCTTTTAAACTATGCTCCTGCTGCTAAACAATCTCATCTTACTTGTAGTCTTTGGTATGATGATACAGCAGGAAAAATGGATTCTACGGATGGTAAAAACATAGGATTTGTTAAAAGACAGGAATTGATTAGTGAAAGTAAGGAAATAGAAATGATTGGTCATCTTCACGGTGACATTTTCAACCAAGATAAATTTTTAATTAATGGTGTTGAAATGAGTGTTAAATTGGTTCGATCTAGAGAGAGCTTTAATTTAATTGCTGGGTCAAACGATGTAAAGTTTAAAGTTTGCATTACGGATGCAACTCTTATTGTTCGACGAGCACGAATTAATCCAAGTGTATTACTCGCACATCAAAAAGTTTTAGCTTCTACCACTGCTAAATATCCTATTACTCGAGCTGAAGTAAAAGTTTTAACAATTCCATCGGGTGTTCAAGGAAAAACTCTTGATAATATATTTTTAGGGCAGGTACCCAAAAGATGTATAATTGGATTTGTGAACAATTCTGCATTTAATGGTTCCCTTACTAAAAATCCATTTAACTTTGAAAACTATGGTATTAATTCTTTCAGCTTATATATTGATGGTCAACAAATACCTTCAAAAGCTTTGCAACCATCTTTTAATAATAGCATATTTACATCAGCATATCATACTCTATTCTCGGGAACTGGTATTCACTTTCTTAATGAAGGAAATGGAATCTCTTGTGAACAGTATGCCAAAGGTTACTGTCTATTAGCATTTGACTTAACTCCTGATTTATCAGCCAACTCATCAGCTCATTGGAATCTCATAAAGCATGGTAGTGTAAGATTAGAAGTACGATTTGAATCCTCACTAATACAAACAATTAACTGTATAGTTTATGCTGAGTTTGATAATATTATTGAGATAGATAAAAACAGAAATGTTACTGTAGACTATAGTAGTTAAGGTTATAATATGTGTTGTGTGATAGATTTTATGAGTTATGTGTAATGCATTTTGTGTGTATGTAACTATGTGAAACATTATAAAATTAAATAAAACAAATTGTATGCAATATATTATTTTTTATTTCTTTATAAATATTCTATTTAATGTAATACAAAACTCTGTTCGAGTTTAAATTTTACATAAGCACACTGACTAAACCACTGAACATGCTGCTGCCAAGGATCATCATCATCTTCCCAATCTTTTAAGCCACCACCACAATGGAAACACTTGGTCCTGTCTGCATGGCCAGTATAAAAGAAACCGGCTTCTGCAAGATCTTCAGGTTTCTGTCGCATAACGAGAGGCCAGTTTTCGAAACTGAGCAACCGGCTAGATTTTGAACTGAAGAATGGATATTCAGCTCTTGAGTACTGCATATTCTTCTCGTTTTCATCTCCACTCAGTGTTGTAGTTTTGTTCTTCAATGATGTGTTCTGTACACGTATGCCACACTCAACTCTTTCTTCTGCTCTTGTCTTCCTGTAATTTAAGTAAACAGAATCACATTCACTAATGATCAGCTAATGACTGTCATTGTTAAAAAAGTATTTTTTAACTTTTTCACTTTCTGCTATTGTCTTTGTAATATTGTATACGAGGGCGTTTGTGTTGTCGTAGATGCTATCCTTATTAGTCTTTACGTAATATTTAATCCTCGTGGAAGCATGTTTCCAATGATCAGTAGTTGGAATCTTGGATAGCTTCTTCATATCGTACATTTCAATTTTGATGAGATGCGTCGCTTGGTCTCCGTCGTCAGAATTAGTAGAAATGTATGATACACCATCTCTAGCGGCTCGTGCTACGGTTGATGATAACAGCTTCTTTTTTTTTATTTTTGATTCAGCTTCAAAAAAATGATCAATCGATTGCGATTTTCTTTTTCCACCATCGCATGTGTTATTATTAATGACGATGTCATCACTCTCTTCTTGAGGGGAGAGTGGCGAGTAGTAATACTGTTTATAGGTATTTTCATCGAAGCTCAATGATTTCTGCAACAACACAGTTATCATGTTAATATCAATTTGTTAACACTTAATCATAAAAGTTAAAAAAGCTAAAGTTACAACCTATTAAAGTCCACTGCTGAACATAGGCCTCCTCTCATTTCTGAGAGGGTTTTAGGGCTACGCTGAGCACGTGGTAAATCAGCACTTAAAATTGTAATTAACAATTTAATTGGTGCCGGCGGGGATCGAACCCGGGTCGCGTACTGTGAATTTTACATTTTGCGCTAACCATCTGAGCTACCACGGCTTAACCATATACACACACATAATATTTAAATATAATTTGTTAACACTAAATCATACACACGTAAGAAAATAACAGAAAGAAAAGTAAGTTTGTCAATAGAATAAACACTTACATCCATGGCCTTTGATGCGTTGAAGTAACACAAACGTAGTATTGATAGATCCACTGCGGTCAAACGACCATACACTAACTCCATGACTGCAGTTGCTTGGTCTTATATAGTACCAGTGAGTAATAATTCTAATCTAAAGAATTTCTGCAGTAGAATTGATAGTATCTTTATGCGTCAACAAGCTTACCTTACATTCTGTTGCTTATCTCTACATTCCTACGTCCTTCCTGTCGTGTCTTGTTCAGTGTATTGGTGACTCAAATACGATTTGTATAACACAAAGAATGCAATTTAATATTTAGAAATCACTATAATTGATCACTCCTATATTAGTCATTGAGTAGATTGGTACTGTAATAATCTACTAATAGCAGTAATATTATGGATACACTAGATGTACAACAACATCTGAAAAAGATTCACCCCACTCTAGAAAATAATGTTTATGCTGCCAATAAACTACCCATGTACACCCACGTACCAACGTATATAATATGCAATTTGGATACAGATGATAAACCAGGGTCACATTGGGTAGCTTTATATATCGATACGAATGACGTCGGTCAATATTTTGATTCATTCGGACGGGCACCTGTACGATATCATCTAGAGTTTTTTAAAAGAAATTGTAAAAGATGGAACTGGAATGTTGATAGGATTCAGAATGAGTGGACTTCAGTTTGTGGCGAATATTGCTTAATGTATTTGCTATATAAGTTTCAGGGATGTTCAATGCATAGTTTTACGAGTATATTTACAGGGAACACATTGTACAACGATATTTTAGTGGATGAGATGTTTCGCTCCTATTTTATAGATAATAAGTAATAAGATTTTGTATTTTATAAATAAAACTTTTAACAAAATTGGGTAATGTGTTTTCTTAATGAGTCAGATTAGTGTAGATAGGAACAAAGGAGTATAATACAATAGCATAAGCCGACCCACACGCCGACGAATAATAGATAATGACGGTAGTCAATCAACAATAGATAAGTAGCTAAGGACAATGGAGCGCTAATGACGGTTGAGGCTCGAAGCGGATATCAATTAGATAAGAGTTAATTGATCTGCACATCTCCGGAACCGTACATCCTACGCAAAAATGGACCGCAGATTCGTGATCAGAGCATGCCAAAACCTTTTTTTTTTTTTTTTTTTTTTTTTTTTTTTTTTTTTTTTTTTTAGGATCGTGAATCGACGAACGTCGTCCTTGTACAACTCTCTACAAGTGAGCCAGAACTGGTACATCGTAACTACTTATTTCACATACCGTTTTGCTTTCTTCTCTTTCAAAAACCATCACTTTCGTCTTACTTGCGTTCACTTTCATTCTCCGTTCTTTTAATTCCCAGTTCATTAATGTAACCATCATTTGCAACTCAGCCGCCGATGACGCAAATATGACTTGATCATCGGCATACAAAAGGCATTTGACGGTTAACTCGCCCATTTTTAACCCACATTCTTCATCTTTGAAAGTTTGCAAACACCTGTCCATAAATAGGTTGAACAGCCAAGGGGAAGCTACACAGCCCTGTCTGACACCTTTTTGGATGCCAAACCAGTCCGAGTAGACCCCATTGATCCTGACACAAGCACTAGAGTCCCTATAAAGAGACCTTAATGCCTGTATCAAACCAGCGCTCAACCCATATGAGTTCAGTGTTTGCCATAACACATTCCTGTCCACTCTGTCATAAGCCTTTTCCAAGTCCATGAACGCACAAAAACCTTTCTGGTTTTTGGCCAAAAACTTCTCCGCAATCATGCGCATGGAAAAGACTTGATCTGTACACCCCATTCCCTTTCTAGAACCCGCTGTTTTATTTTTTTTTAACACTGAACTAACAAACAAGATTATTAACTCCTATTAAGAGAACTAATGTGTACTACTTAGTCACCGCTGCAAGGCGAGCAGAGTAGCGTTGTGGAGCGCAATGGACAACATTTTTAATGCGAATAAGCAGAACAACTGCTATGTCAAGAGCGATAGACATAACTGTGCTTGCCCCGCATATACATCTGTAGATATTTGATCTAATACTGTTTAAAATCAGGAATAAGCAACTGTATAATATAGGATCACTAAGGTTTTGTATTTAAACGGGCGCCACTATGAGACAAACTAAATACCTAGATCTCAATCTCGCACCACCTAAAAATTTTGTTAGGGCCGCCACTGACTAACCTAGATAAGCAATGAAAGATTGATAGAACGTTAGATATATTCACGGACTACTAAGAGAATACTATGCATAATACACTGTCAAGGCGTGATTTACCCACAGGCTAACTAGGCTAAAGCCTGGGGCGCAAGCCGCAACACCAGGAGAATTGCGGGTGCTTTGCCGGCCCTTTAGAAAGGCGTAAGCTCTTTTCTTGAAGGTCCCCAGGTCGTATCGGTCCGGAAAAATCGCCGGTGGTAAGCTATTCCACAGAGAGGTTGTACGTGGAAGAAAACTCCCTGTGAAACGTACAGTGGTGGACCGCCAAGCATCCAGATGGTGTGGATGGTATCGGGACGTTTGCCGTGTAGTGAGTTCATGAAATTTGGCGGCTGGGATTAATCCGAACAATTCCTTAGAGCACTCCCCGTGATAGATGCGATAAAATACGCAAAGAGATGCAACATCTCTTCGCAGCGCCAGTGAATCGAGCCGATCGGAAAGCACTCGGTCGTCGACGATTCGAGCCGCTCTGCGCTGGATGCGGTCAAGTGGAAGTAGCTGGTACTGGGGAGCCCCAGCCCAGAGATGGGAACAGTATTCCATGTGCGGCCGAACCTGCGCCTTGTAAAGTTGCAGGTGGTGTGCCTGCATGAAATACTGTCCCGCTCTGCTGAGCACGCCAAGCTTTTTAGAGGCCAATTTGGCCTTCCCTTCCAAGTGACCACGAAACTGCACGTCACACGATATGTCAACGCCGAGGATTCCGATACTGGCTGAGGCAACAAGGGGAGTGCCTTGAAACTGAGGGGATACGACAAAGGGGTTCTTTTTAGCGGTTAACGCGCAAACTTGTGTCTTCTGGGGGTTAAACTGGACTAGGTTTATATTAGGTAGTCGTCCCCAATCCGAGACTCTGTTCAGCAAAGACTCGACTTCAGACACAAGTTTGTCCCGGCACTCGGAGACGTTTTCCCGAGAAATATTGGCTCGGCCGGTGTAAAGAGCATCACCAGTGCTGTCATCTGCATAGCAATGAATGTTACGGGTATGCAACATATCATTGATATGCAGAAGAAACAGCGTTGGCGATAGCACGCAGCCCTGTGGAACACCAGCATTAATAGGCTTCCAATCGGAGCTTGCACCGTCTACAACGACCTTGATGCTCCGATCTGCAAGAAAGCTGGTGATCCCATCGCACAATTTCTCGGGAAGCCCATAGGAAGAGAGCTTCGAAAGAAGCGCTTTGTGCCAAACCCGATCGAAGGCCTTCGCAATGTCCAAACTAACGGCCAATGCCTTCCCCTTGAACTCTACTGACTCCGCCCATCTGTGAGTGAGGTAGGCCAGAAGATCACCAGCTGACCGACCACGGCGAAAACCGTATTGGCGGTCACTAATCAGCTGGTGATCCTCAAGGTACCTCATGAGCTGGCAGTTTTCAGTGGACTCCATTGTTTTGGAGAACAAGGAGGTGATGGCGATTGCCCGGTAGTTGGACAGGTCTGAGCGGTCGCCTTTTTTAGGGATCGGGTGGACGAAAGCCGTCTTCCATGATTTTGGGACTACGCCTAGGGAATAGGAGTACCGGAAAAGACGCGTTAAAACCGGTGCCAACTCTGGAGCACACGTCCTCAGCACAATTGGGGGGATTCCGTCAGGCCCAACTCGACTTGTGGATGTCCCGGGAGAGGAGTGCTTTGCGAACCGAGCGCTGTGTGAACTGCTCTTCCGGCATGGAGCACTCACACCGCGGGATGGTCGGCGGCGTACTCCCCCCGTCATCGAGAGTCGAGTTAGACGCAAAGAAAGAGCCTAGAAGATCGGCTTTCTCCTTTGCAGTATGGGCCAGTGAGTCGTCCTCCCTGTGCAGAAATGGAAGAGATGGCTGACAGAAATTCCCTTGGACAGCCTTGGTGAGAGACCAGAATGCACGGGTTCCAGAAGGAAGGCGAACTAGTTTCTCGCCATTTCTGCCTATGTGCTCTGACTTTGCCTTGGCAATGACTCTTTTGATGGACCTAGAGGCGGAATTATACTTCTTTTTTAGAGCGCTGGTGTTTACATCCCGGGACGCTGATGCATCAACCCAGGCTTGGTAGCACTCCTGCTTATAGCATGATGCTATTTTACAGGAGCGACCAAACCATGGCTGAGATTTGCCTCCAATGGGCACCACAGAAGAAGGAATAATGAGTTCCGTACCCTGAAGTACCACATCAGTAACAGAATCCGCAACAACGTTGGGATCATCCGGCGAGAAGCAAACCCGCCACATCATCCCATCCCAATCGGCTGACCTATAGTGCCAAACACGGCGGCAGCCTGCAGAATGCAACCGCGATTTCAGCGTGAGTGGCACAACACTCCGGACCAGGCACTGGTCCGAGGAGCCTAAAGGGGCGTCGACGGAAATCTGATATCCGTCCGGGTGAGAGGTCAGCAGAAGGTCCAACAGGGAAGGTGCATGATTCTCCACATCTGGAATCCGCGTAGGCGAAGTAACCAGTTGTGTCAGACCATATGCCAAGGCAAAATTATGAACAGATCTCCCCGCATGATCGGTTAAACGTGAACCAAGCCATTCGGCGTGATGGGCGTTAAAGTCGCCGAGGATCACGATCTCTGCGGAGGGGATCTGCTGTAGCAACGAATCTGCAGCCATTTGGACGTGGTCGAAGAGTCGGTCTGTTTTGGCATTACCGCTATGGGACCTATAGAGGCACCCATAGACGCGCGGATGGTCGTCGCTGTCTACGCGTAGCCAAAGGATGGACAGATCCGAACCTTCAAGTCTGCCGAGGCGTCGAGAACAGATGTCCTCTCTGACGTAAACGCAAACTCCAGCCCGAGGCACAAAGGAGTGTTCCAGTTTGTACCCCGGGTAGGAGAGATACGAGACATCAGCCGGAGAGGACACCTGTGTCTCGGTCAGAAAGAGCAGAGCCGGCCTCGCCGTCTCGAGATGGTAGTGGACGGCGTTTAGGTTAGAGTGAAGTCCCCTGATATTGCAGAAATTCACGGACAGCGTGGCAGGGGTCGCCTTGGTCTTGTTTCTCCGTTTGCCCCGAGCAGTTGTAGTCTTGAATTTTTACTTTGTGTTATTTTGCTCACACCTAATTAATGTAAAGCTGATGAAAAAGCATTACCAAATTTAGCAAACAGAATTTTCTTAGTGGGTTTTATGATATATTTTAATTTTTGTAGCACGATCGATCTGAATTACAAAATTCACCCGAATTGAAAAATTTGGCAAAATTAATTCTAAATCAAAAGTTTTTAAGTTCCATTGCTGAACACTTCGTCCATAGCGGGTCTTCCTTTAGTTGGCAACCTAAATTAATATTTATTGAAAATGTTAAGCAATGTCATTAAAACGCTGAATTTTATTGAACCATAGATAAACATAAAACGAGTATATCAATAAGGCTGTTTTTTCTATAGCTACCATCACTAGAATTGTCTATGGTATATAAAAAAGGTAAAAAAAAACGTCTCCAACCTTGTAAAGGGGAAGGTGACATTCATATAACTATCTTTTTTATCCTGTAGGAAATGTCATATGCATAAAGAGTTTGGTTACATGAGATTTTGTTCCGTTTTTAAGACTCTATCTATGCTAGTAATTACTCTGAGGGGTTACAGTAGTTATTTAACCTACAAAAAAAATTTACCTCAAATATATGAACATTTTTCAAAAAGTAGTATTACATTTAGATTATAAAATAAACTTTGAATTATATTACAAAAATATTGCTCACAAGTCCCTACCAATTAATGCATAAAATAAACATACCCAAACTGATACAACACAGTGTAATAATAATTTAAAAAAGACGTAATAAATAATTGTACGCAGACTGACTGATAATATCTGCATGCATGGCTGTAAATGGTAATTCAAACAATCTCTAATTTTAACACTCAAAATAGCTCAAATCTTTTTCTAAGACGTAAACTTAAACCTACTAAGGAAAATAAGAGAAAACTTAAAGTTTATACTAAACAATTAAAAAAATCATTAATTTGACGAAAAAAATCATGTAATAGTTATTACATCAACCATAGACTTAAAATATACTGGAAACTTGAAGGAATTAGTTAAATAAGACTGATATGTTTAAAGGCCAATATTTTTATGAGGCTACTCTCTCTATACTGTCCCTGAAAAATATGTAGTAATAATAAACTTATTATCATTTTAGCTGCATGAATTCTAAAACATTACACAATATTAACAGAGACTAGCCAAATACGCAGGCGATATTAGTGCATCAAGTGTCTGAAGATATATATTTACTCTTTACTTTTTAATATTTGTTATATGTATAATATGTAAATGCATGTTAAGAAAACGGTCACCCATCTACGGACTGAACGCGGTATGTGCACCTTTTTCTCGCAGATGAAGAACATACCCTTTATTAGATAAAGGGTATGTTCCAAAATAGAACCCAGTGTACTGTCCAATGCAAATGACGACATGAATCGACGTCATACTGGTGATTCGTTCCAAAACAAGACAGTTTATGACGTCATACCTTTGCGCTATATTGGAAAAGTTATGGCGATTATTTTGTCATTTTGTGCTTCAAAAATCATTATATCCTTCTAATGGAGATACCAGCAATTATTCTATATTTTTTGTATCTAAATAAATAAAAACAAATTCTGGCATGCTTCATTCAGCGCACACACAATTAAAATTGTTTTATTATGGCCGGATATCCGACACAATATGGCGGCGGCACACCAGTACAATATAGTGTCAATTGATGACGTCATTTGTATTCGGCAGTATACTGAAAACGTTTCGGAACATACCCCTAATGATCCGCGCAGCTATTACTTAACTACGAGCTCCTCTTCTCTACGACGTGATGAACCACGCTATTAAACCCTCTTTACACAGAACCACGCGTCTCATGCGCGGGCGTCTAGCGGAGCTTCAGGATGTTGTACATTTTTTCGGTCGACAAGTAGATACATCTTTCATGTACTACAGTTTTATAATGTATAAATATCTATCTATATCTTTATCAAAAGTTTTTGAAGTTAAATTTTTGAAGTCTTATTAGACTTACAGGTGAAAATAATGTAAAAATGGCTCCTTTTAATAAAATTGGTTTTATTCTACATTTTTTTATACTTCTAAAGAAAATGTTTTCTGCAAATTGTTGAGTTCTTCTTTGGGTTCCAATCAACACACCCTCTTAATCTTAACCATTTTTTTCTAATTGTGGAATTCGGTGTAAATCTGTTTAACAAACGGCACAATAAAATTCCATTTTTAGAACGCAAACCGAGCATTTTCATTCATCTTCTTCTTGTGTGGGTAAGTCTATTGGTTAATTATAAACATTCAAGATAAATATGGACATTAATTTTGATATAGTTTAGTCTAATTCGTACGTGTAAAATATTTTCTATAAGATTGTATTTACCAAATTCATGTAAATTATCAACTAAATTATAAACATTCAAGATAAATATGGACATTAATTTTGATATAGTTTAGTCAAATAAAAAAAATGTTAAATAAAAAATAAAAAAATAGTAAATATTTTGTATAAATTTTTTTTTACCAAATTCATGCAAATTATCAACTACGTGACTTTTTTCTTTGCAATATATTAAAATAATTGAAAATATTATATATTTTCAACAGTATATGACATAAATTTTAACCAAAGTTAAATAACCAACTTAACCAAGTTAAATAGACGCGTCTTATTATTGATGACATTTTAAGAATTTACCTATGAAATGTGCAATTATCATATCAATTGTACAAGGTACAAGGCCCATAAGTCGTTAGAAATGTAAATTTCGAATAAAATACAAAAGGCGCGCATGAGTGGCGCGCGCGGTGCGGGGGGAGTACCGACGGTTTCTGGGAATTCAGTGATTCAGTCGCCATGGAGCGTTTCACCGGTGCGGACTGTGCATTTTGTGTGCGCGAGTTTTATCGAAACAATGATTCGGCTACCATTGCGCGGCGTAAATTTCGAGAATATCAGAATTTACGCAACTTTAAAGACATTCCAAGTGTTCAAACGATTAAGAACTGGGTTATTAAGTTCGAAGAGAGTGGTTCGACGTTGGATAAACAACGGTCACATCGACCAAGGACATCACGGACAAAAGAAAACATCGATGTAGTGAAACACTCAATTCGTGAAAATCCTACCCAGTCTACTCGTAAGCGTTCCAGTGCATTAAACTTACCCAGAACATCATTACAGCGAATTTTAAGGAAAGATTTACATCTTCACCCGTACAAGATTCAGATAGTACAGGAACTGTAAAACTTAGGAAAACTTACTTAGGAAAACAATAAACTAGTCCGGCCTGGGAGTCGAACCCAAGACCTTCATATCATTAATTCGACATTTCTTTAAGATTGAACTAAGCATTTTCTTATTAGAACATTGCTATTGGACAATTTGCCTTTTAGAAGCTATTCGTCATCGGTTGACTTAATAAACTGAAATATTCTAATAGGCGCGTCGCCAACAATCTCCCCTCCGTGCGTAAGCACCATTATTTGGGAGGCGTCGCGGGTACTAACACTATTATTCTGGATGTAGGTCTCCTCAAGATACCTGTGCTAGTAATGACGTCAACCACTCTGGTGTGACCGTCTGGTCCCGGTAGCGTTCTTCTAAATTTGCCTTTCGGCCACGTATTTCGTGGCAACGAATGATCTATTATCAAAACAATATCTCCTTCTTTAGGTTCCATGAACTTTAAAGGTGGTTTATTGTGAGCTATTCTTTCCAGAGGGATATTTCCTTGTGGCACGTTCTGCGGTTTTGACCTGTATGTCCTGCACCACTGACAATGGTGTGACACACTATGTACTACATTACGCAAGTTCAAGACATAAAATTTCTGGTTCACCTCATTCATCACCGTCTGGTGATTGGCATGTCCAAAATGATGATGAACTTCTCTCATCATCATTTTAACGATTTCGTGTTTACCGTCCAATACGACAGGTTTTCTACTTTCCTCGGTCAAATTAGACTTGAAAGGTAAACGTCCATTTAAACGGAGTAAGTTATCTTCTCCTATTTCCATAGATAATTTACTTAAGCGTGAACTTCTTTCAACGCTTTTGCCTGCTTTCAAGCATTTTATTTCCGAATAAAAACACTCGTCTTGAACGAACTTCCAAATTAATAATTCTGCTTTTTTCAAGAGCGCTATGTCCAACGCGCCATCGGGTCCTTTAACCGACTTTGCTAAAACTTTGTTGGAACACATAACCGACTTTTCGGCTGCGCTGTCGGGTCCTTTAACCGACTTTCTTAAACTCTTGAATTTTTCTACCGCTTGTAAGGTGCGTGTAGTTGCCCCAAGGAATTTCTTAAAGCTGCTAAATCGTCCGTAGTCGGGTAGACTTAACGGTTCTTGCTTTCTCAGCGCATTTACGCCCTTTGGCGATTTTTCTTCACCTGTTTCTAAGCTATTTATGGTGTCCACTTGTTTGGGCCATAAATCAGGACTTTTCCTGAGGAATTCAGGTCCTTGAAACCAGCGATGACTTACATCGAAGGTGGAAGGAAAATTTCTAGTGGCGTCATCTGCCACGTTTTGGGACGTTGGAACCCATCGCCATTCACATGGCTTACTGTGATCTTCGATCTCAGCCAATCGATGAGCAACGAATGGTTTAAAAGCGCGAGGATCTGACTTAATCCACGCTAACACTGTACGTGAGTCTGTCCAAAATACTCTCTCGGATATCTCGTACTTGCTCTCTTCACTAACTGATGCAGCCAGTCTGCTGCCCATAAGAGCTGCTTGCAATTCAAGCCTTGGAATCGAAATTGGTTTCAGCGGCGCTACTCTTGCCTTTGCGGCGATCAGCGTAATCCGCCTTTTTCCTAGCTCGTCCGTGGTGACGTAATACACCGCGGCAGCGTATGCTTTTTCACTAGCATCCGTGAAAGTGTGTAACTCTCTCTTGCCGACGCCTTCAGCAACGGGTCTAGGTACTTCCTAGATATCCATTTACCAAATAACACGTGTAATTCGTGTGAAACTTCTACATCCCAAGAGATGCCTGTCCTCCATACTTGCTGGATCAGCGACTTCCCTTGAATCGTTATGGGTGATGCGAGTCCCAAAGGATCGAAGACTGACATTACAGCGCTAGTTATCTCCCTCTTCGTAAGCGGTCGTAAACCTTCCATCACCTCTTCCGGTGTGTTACGAAGACTTATGGAGAAACTTATCATATCCCGTTTGATATTCCAAATCAAACCTAACGTGCGCTCTGTGTGCTCTTTATCTCCCAGCGAAGCACTGTCGCTCTTATATTTATTTTCCATTTTACATGCAGCATGTTTATGTAATTCATACATATCGTTTACTATCCTTTCGGCCGTCGTCACGTCGGGAAATGCCTGTAGATAGTCATCCATATAAAAATTGCTTTCCTTAGCGGAAGCTGCTTCTGGATAGATATGTGCGTTGTCCTGCGCATTCCTATTCTTTACATATATAGCGATGCATGGTGATGATGCCGCTCCAAATATGAGTGACGTCATTCTATACTCTTCCGGTGGCGCGTCACGATCGTGCCGCCATAAGAATCGAAGGCTATCCCTGTCTTCTTCCCGTATTTTCACTTGCAGGAACATTTCTTTAATGTCTGCCATCACTGCCACGCTTCCTTCTCTGAATCGTAGCAGAACTCCGAACAACGACTTCAATAAGTCCGGTCCGGTTAACAATGCATCATTAAGACAACGTCCGCCCGTCCTTGCGGCGGCGTCGAAAACTATCCTTATTTTCTTTTTTTGTGGGTGAGTCACTGCGAAGTGAGGAAGGTACCACGTACGTGGGGAAATGGAAATATGGTTCGCTTTCTCTGCGTAACCGTTAACGATGAGATTTTCAATTTGCTTCTCATATTCCTTTTTCAACACGCTATTTTCGTCGAGCTTCTTTTCGATATTAAACAGGCGACTTTCAACCTGCGCTCTATTTGACGGCATGCACTCATCGTCTGTGCGCCATAACAAAGCAGTCTCGTACATATTATTAGGTATACGACGTACCGTTTTGTTCAAAATATTTAAAGCTCGTTCTTCTGGGTCGTTCGCGGGCTTTCGCGCAGACACTCCCAGAGATTCCAAACTAAAATAATCCTTGATTAACTTATCCATATCTTCCTCCTTCTTGGTGGAAATGTGGTTAACAATCTTGATTGGTTTAATACGACCCGATATGTGACCATGTAAAACCCATCCAAGTTTGGTGAGCGATGCTACAGGTAGGTTCTTACCTCCTGAAATTAATTCACGAGTAACTATAAGATGCCAATTGTCCTGGCCAATTAATATGGTAGGTCTGGACCTCTCATACATCAACTCATCCTTAATCGGTGTCAAATGAGAACACCGTTGTAATAATTCTCGGCTTACTGACTGAGGAGAAAGGTAAAGTGACTTAATTGTTTGTACACTTATCTCTTCTAAGTCGTTCGAGTAAATGCCTTTTATCTTAACGTTTAAGCGATACGAACTGTCGTCGTTAATTCGCTTACCTCCCACGGCTTCAATACGTAATTCCTCTTTACGTCCGCGAGGCGCTAACTTCTGAGCCATCCACTCCTCTATGAGTGTCATGGTCGATCCCTCATCCAGAAGAGCTGTTGTCTTGACCTTTCCTCTAGGTCCATACAACTCGACCGGTATAATCTTTAAGTATGCACATGCCAGTGCATTCACTGGACTAACAGTTGTAATCTGAGCCTCTTTACCCCCCTCGTCCCCTTGTGGCGAGGTATTTTCATTGGGGTATCGGTGTAGCATTCGATGATGTGACATTCTACATCCCTCTACACCACATTTTTTCGCTTTGCACTCTAACCTCCTATGGTTAGGTGACAAACATTGGAAACAATTAATTCAACAAATATTTATTTTATTTACAATAAGATAAATACACTTTACAATAATTAATTTAAAAAAAAACACAACTCTGAGTACATTTTTTTTACACCACAAGCTCGACAATAATGTGGGCCACTTAAGATGACCCGAAACAGGCACAAAAAAAGGCACATTATGTACTTCAATTGCGACAATTACATACCGAGATAAGTAGGTTAATGATATTAAAACAATGTTGTACGAGTTAGAGGGAGATATAGATACATTTACCGCGGCTGTTTCGTGTCTGAAGTTTATAAGTACATTGCAATCTTCTAAAGGTTGTGGACAGACGCGTACTTTTTAGATGGCGACCTTTAGAAGGTTTTGGACAGCCAAGAGGTTAGAGGTTCTGTTAGATCTTTCGCTACCTTTCATGTCTTCGACTTCGTATCTGTCTTGACCAAGGCATTTTTTATTTGAAAAGGGAATTTAAAAGTAGATAGAGCTTTCTGTGGCATCTATCATTTGTCTGACCTTGAATATTCGGTAGTACTTACTAGATCTCCTTCGCTATACTGCTTAGCTTCTGTACGTTTACTATCAAAGTTTTTCTTTTAGTAGTTAGCATTTGTCTGTATGTTTTTGTCGACATATTTACACAACTTAGTTATATCCGTAGTACAACTGTCAACGTCAAGCTCAGGTATTAAATTATCACTATTAGTTCGCAACCTATAACCGAAAAATACTTCGCTAGGAACAGCTTTTGTGGTTTTATGAAACGTACTTAATCGCTTGATGTAAAGGTATGAGACATTTATTCCAACAAACTTCATTTAAATCCGCTCCCATTGTTTTCATGGCTTCTAAAATTGTTCTGTTAAACCTCTCGACTTGCCCGTTAGACCTAGGCCTTCCCGTCGCCACAGTATGCAACCTAATATTTTTATTAAAACAATAATCTTTAAATATTTTCGAGGTAAATGCTGAACCCGCATCCGTAATCAATCTTCGCGGGTACCGAATATTTTCGATACGTTTTCGAGTTCTTGGATCGTATTGCTACGCGTCTACGATAACTAATAAGTACTTATTTTTGTCCCGAGTTTCTACAAAAGGACCTAAATAATATAAATGTGACGTATGGAATAGCTGGGCATATTTGGGTAATGGATATAGCTCTCATTCTTTTGCCCCGCCTTTATTTTTACATTAAATGCACTTTGTACAATTATTTATATATTTTTTATTATGTGTCTCATCCGTGAGAAGCAGTATCGATGAAAAATTCTCTCGACTGTTTTGTCGACAGGAAAATGACCGAGATCATCGTGATTGTATTTCGAACCCGACAAAAAAAGGTTTGTCATTAAAAATTATAAAAAATTTATACTGAAATGTATAATACAGACATAGACAAAGACATTCTCTTTAATTTGGTACCATAATATGTCAATTTCGATTCTAAAAATAGACATAAAAATCATTCTGACGTATTGACGATAACGATTCTGGCTTTTTACATAGTGTTGCCACTTTAGCGACTTTGTCGCTAAATCTAACGACTTTTTTGTTGGTTTAGGGAGTTTAATTCAATGTTTAGCGACAAAAAATATTCTGGCGACTTTTAGCAACATTTGCGCAATCTGTACATAGGTACTTCAATTTTTGGTACCATCTGACAACTTTAGGCGTAAGGAATATACTCTATCCAATAACGAAATTATAAAATGTAAAGGAACTGAAACAAAGGTTCTTTGGATATTGCTTTTACAAACACATATAAAACATCACAACAATATTCCTAATGGAAAAATGTTATGTTATTTATTTGTAATAGGTAATCCTGTTACTAATAAATCACATAACATGTACTTCACCAAAATCTCTTGCTTTCAAAATTAAAATTAATAACAACGTAACATACGTGAGAAATAATTTTAAAATAAAAATGAAACGTCTTATAAATTCTAAAGCAACTAAAAGTCAAATAATCGTTTTACACAGTACTTATTTTAAATAGTATTATTTAAAGTTTTGTCATTAAAAATTATATTAACTATATAATATTATTAACTTATTTTATGACAATAGAGGATTGTTATTAGAAGTTTTATTTAAAACGAGAATAAGCTATTTCCTAATTTGGTCGGATTACACCTACCACGTTGTTTTCACTCTTTATTTGTTTACATTTTATCTGTTTTATTTGCTTTGATCGGGACTTCCTCGATAGTTAAATAGTATTATTTAAAGTATTATTATTAACTTATTTTATGATTTTACGTCGCGAGCCAACCGGCGAATCGAATAAAGTCGCCTTTCGAACATACAGGATACCTGCCATATTATGCATGCTTTTGGCACCACCCAACGTCGACCTTGGCTTGTAAGGCGATATACTTTGTTACCTAATAGTTCATAGTTATTAAATATATCATTATATTTAAGCGCGTCACCAGATTCTTAAGATTTTTTGATCTCAGCTATCCGAGAGTCCTCACGCTGAACAGCGAGTAGCCAATCCGCTTCCGTGATTCGTTTTCCGTGAACAGACATAGATTAATTACAGAAACAATTAAGGGCAACATGTTGGCAAAATTTACACAGTTGCCGCCATAACGACAAATGGCCTGCATTTGTCGTTATGGCGGCAACTGTGTAAATTTTCTGCCAACTGACAAGATGCTAAAATGTTTTAACTCTGAAATTTACAAAAAATGGGAGGCAATCGACAGTGACAGTGATTAAACTACTTTGTGTATTACAATACTAAGATATTTAGTTAGTTTGAGTATAGCATATTTAAAATGCATATTTGCATGCATATTTTGGTTCATTAAAAATTATTTCCTTTTATTACGTCATTTAATTACAATGTAAAATACACTGTATTTTTTTTTCATAAAACACTTTATTTTTCTCTCAAACACCGTAATTTAATGTGGATAACACAGTATTTTCGAAAATCTGATCTGGCAACCCTACGCCAACTTGCCATTTTAGCTGCTTCACGTGTCTTTCCAAACAATTTCCTATTGACGGGAGTGAGCCGCTCATTAATGTAAGTCCGACACGGATCTCCGGACAACCCCAGTGAATCACTCGTTATGTTGCGTCGCACCTGCAGCCGCACACAACGTAGGAGTTCGTCCCGTACCGAACGCCGACTCATCCGCACCACAATCTTGCGGGGTCCAGTAGACATCAGTTTTGAGCGCTATTGTTGTTATAATAAGATGTACACAAAATACCAGCATGCTCCGCATGAACTATCTCACGGTGAATATCGAGACCCATCTTTTTAGCGTATAGCACCACGGTATTGATAGGATTTTCACCTTTTTGTTCCGGTAGCCCCGATATCTCCAGGTCATTGGCTAGAAGGTCTTGATCTCTCTCACTAAGTAGGACCCTAAGTTCGTGTCCTCTAGTATTTTGGTGTCGGTTTATCATATAGTTTTTCTAATTTGGTGACTCTGCAATCCATTTCCCCCAGATTTTGTACTACACGCAAGAACTGTATCCTTTAGCATAGTTATATTGTCCCTGACTTCCTTCAGCTCATTCCTCATAGCGCTAAGCTCATTTCGAAAAAGACGAATTTCTAAACCTATATCGATATCTTTATGGAGGGGACTACATTCACCAACTTCTTGGCACTTAACCGGTTTGTTGGAATGGTCTCCAGTGCGAGGAACCTTATTTTTACAAGCAGGGCACATCCATGAAGCTGATATCTTCGTCTTCTCATAGAGGTTCAGACAGCCTCGATGATAGGCTACATCACATTTGCCACATATAATACCATCTGTCGCCGGCACGTAGCGACCACAAGGTCCACATTTGACCATGGTGATTTGATTGAGATAAACTTATTTATATCGCGTTTATTGATTTATGTACGTTGCAGCGTCTTATTTACTGCCAGTAGCCGAGGAGGGCAATAAACACAAAACTATTGATCACCACTACTGACCGGTTTAATGTTTAACACAACACACAATTATTGTTAATTTTTATAATTATTATAAATAATCTAGAATTAAACTTTAAAAGTTCAATGTAACAGTAATTATTGAAGAACAACAAGTAAACATAATGTTTTTTAACAAATGAATATGTATCAACAACAGAGTAAAGTTAACATTTAATAAATGCGGGGTACATCGGTATCGTTGATAGTTTTTTTTAACACTTTTAATTTTAATGTTATTGATTTTGATTTCGCTTCTAAATCGAATCGAATGTTCTAAATTGTTATACACACTCACTTTTATGACTTTAAAGGTTAGATAATTATTTTAAATTAGGCAAATTAGAGCACTACATTGACAACAACCACTGTGTCCACTACTCCCCGTATCTATAAACGCATCGCTAACAAATTCATTTATTTATACCTTTTTTAAAAATCTCTGTTTTGAATTAAACAATTAAATACACTGTGTTTCTTGTTGGTCAAAGGAGACGGTCCATTTTAGGCCCAGTCTATGTACACCATTCCAATTCATAAAACATTTAAAAATTTACCTACGTTTCTACTATGTATCAGGAAAGACTATCATATCTTGGAATCTTTTTCATAGAAAATTATATTGCGCAGAAGTTAAATTATGAATGAATGAATGAATATACTTTTTTTGCACACCACAAACAAATTTACAAAGATCATAACAGAGAGCAGATTACATGTACAATTTGGCGGCCTTATCGCTACATAGCGATCTCTTCCAGGCAACCAAAGGTGTAAAGGAATAAAACAGTGAGTACTAGGTGGGTGGTGCAATATAAATATACCTAATATGATATCAATACATGCAATAAAATAACATATAAATAACTAATACATTAAAAAAATATGATACACATATACATACGTATATAAATAAACATACACACCCACATATATACATATATATAAATATATATATATATATATATATATATATATATATATATATATATATATATATATATATATATATATATATATATATATATATATATATATATATATAAACATATCCATACATATACATACATACATATATATACACATATATACATACATATACATATACATACATATATCCTCAAATATATACCACTAACAATAACATAAACTATTCCAAATGAATAAAACAATTGTGAGCGCATAAGCTATAAAGGTGGCCATCTAGGCTTTTCATTGAGTTTTGCTAAGCTACCAATTAGGTAGCTCTTTTACATACATAAATACATAAACACTCACGCCTGTCACCCAGAGGGGTAGGCAGAGACTACGGACTTCCGTTTGGCACGATCCTGACATACCTCTTTCGCCTCTTTTACATCCATATATCTACGCATACATGCTCGTCGGTTAAGGGTACTTCTTACGTGGCCCATTTTCAAAATATCGCCAATTTGGTCGATAAACTTTTTTCTAAGGCGTCCCTTCCCGACTCGGCCGTTCACATCTGCCATATAAATTTGCTTTGTCACTCTTTCCTCATTCATTCTTTCTACATGACCAAACCACCGAAGCATTCCTTTCTTAATCCTGGTCCTAACATCATCTTGCATACCGCATTTATCTCTTATCACGCAATTTCTCACCCTGTCATTCAGATTTAACCCTAGCATATTCCTTAAAGACCGCATTTCTAGAGCATTTATTCTACTTTCGTGCTTCTTCTGCCACACCCAGCTTTCACTACCATACATTAAAGAAGGGTAACACAGCGTTATGAATTACCATACGTGCCTTTTTTGACACATTCTGGTTCTTCATAATAGAGTGTAGTGCCCCATTCACTCTATGCAGGGAGCATTTACTCGTCGTTCTATATCCCTATCATATCTACCATCCCTGCTAAGTACACATCCCAAGTACACAAACTCATCCACTTGCTCAATTAACTCTCCTTATATTCTTATTTCACATACCGTTTTGCTTCCTTCTCTTTCAAAAACCATCACTTTCGTCTTACTTGCGTTCACTTTCATTCCCCTTTCTTTTAATTCCCAGTTCATTAATGTAACCATCATTTGCAACTCAGCCGCCGATGACGCAAATATGACTTGATCATCGGCATACAAAAGGCATTTGACGGTTAACTCGCCCATTCTTAACCCACATTCTTCATCTTTCAAAGTTTGCAAACACCTGTCCATAAATAGGTTGAACAGCCAAGGGGAAGCTACACAGCCCTGTCTGACACCTTTTTGGATGCCAAACCAGTCCGAGTAAACCCCATTGATCCTGACACAAGCACTAGAGTCCCTATAAAGAGACCTTAATGCCTGTATCAAACCAGCGCTCAACCCATATGAGTTCAGTGTTTGCCATAACACATTCCTGTCCACTCTGTCATAAGCCTTTTCCAAGTCCATGAACGCACAAAAAACTTTCTGGTTTTTGGCCAAAAACTTCTCCGCAATCATGCGTATGGAAAAGACTTGATCTGTACACCCCATTCCCTTTTTAAAACCCGCTCTTTTATCTTTTTTTTAACACTGAACTAACAAACAAGATTATTAACTCCTATTAAGAGAAATAATGTGTACTACTTAGTCACCGCTGCAAGGCGAGCATAGTAGCGTTGTGGAGCGCAATGGACAACATTTTTAATGCGAATAATCAGAACAACTGCTATGTCAAGAGCGATAGACATAACTGTGCTTGCCCCGCATATACACCTGTAGATATTTGATAGGTCTAATACTGTTTAAAATCAGGAATAAGCAACTGTATAATATAGGATCACTAAGGTTTTGTATTTAAACGGGCGCCACTATGAGACAAACTAAATACCTAGATCTCAATCTCGCACCACCTAAAAATTTTGTTAGGGCCGCCACTGACTAACCTAGATAAGCAATGAAAGATTGATAGAACGTTAGATATATTCACGGACTACTAAGAGAATACTATGCATAATACACTGTCAAGGCTTGATTTACCCACAGGCTAACTAGGCTAAAGCCTGGGGCGCAAGATTCAAGGGGGCGCTGAGCTAGCCTATGTGAACACCACTTATGTACAGAATGAAATTTGTTTTTTCTTTATTTTTGGTAGAAAACAAATAAATAGATTGTAAAAATTACTTTGAATTATTTGAAACCTTTTGTCTTTTGTTGACTAACTGGATAATAACCGTACCAATTAAACTAATTTAAGCTAAGTAATTAAAACTATTTTTTTTAATTAAAGTATGTAAGCTGATATACATTAAAGCGGTCGACTTATGACGTAGTTACATTTATGTGCTTATTGTAAATATAAACAAAAAGTTTTAAGAATTTTATTTATTATCCGAGTATTTTATTTATGTGATCGTAATCTAAATAACTTGAGTGAAGCGGGAGTATTGTGCATTATTGAGACTTTTAAGCATTTCGGTTGAGTGTATTTCACATGGTTACAGGAAACAAGAGCGCTACGCTTGACGGTTACTGGCGCGTTTGACTTTGTTTTGTTTAATGTATAGAACAAAAAGTATGTTCCGAAATACAACGCAGTGTACTGTCCAATGCAAATGACGTCATAAATCGACGCTATACGGGTGATTCGTTCCAAAACATTGGACAGTAAATGACGTCATACTTTTGCGCCATGTAGAAAAGTGTTGGCAATTATTTTGTCATTTTGTGATCCAAAAATCATTATATCCTCCTAATGGATATACCAGAAATTTTTCTATAATTTTTTGCATTTGAATAAATAGAAACAAATTCTGGCATGCTTCATTCAGCGCACACACAATTAAAAATTATTTTATTGTGGCCGGATATCCGACGTAATATGGCGGCGGCACGCCAGTACAATATAGTGTCAATTGATGACGTCATTAGCATTTAACAGTGTACTGTGTTGTATTTCGGAACATACCCAAAGTGAACAAACCATCGCGCTTCGCGCTGTAGAAAAGTGACAGCAATCATTTAATTTTATGAATGTTCTTCATATGTACAAGTCTCGAATTATTTTATTCTGTTTCATAGCCCTAAAAAAATAATTGATTAATATCTTTAAATTAGGCACAACTATTTTTTATTATTTGTGGTAATTTTGATTTTATTTTTGAATTAAATAGGAGTGGCTACTGAAAAAAAATTAGCAGTGCAGAATATCGTAAAAGAAAAACAGAATAATCTACGAAAATAGATAATTTACTTAAAAACATTCCAATAATATTTAGTTTTATGTTAAGCTCAAGTAATTCTTCTAATAATGACCAACAACCATTATGTTCATCGGTCGTAAGTATCTCGTTATGATTGCTTCTAACTTTTTTATATGTTACGTTAGTCGGGATAAATACTAAATAAATGCCAGTTGTTTAACACGTTCATGCACGCATACCATAATAGTCAATATATAGGCCGTGGCGCATGATTACTCCGTACAAAGTTTGAGGACGTCCATACTCGTATCGCCGTATCACAAACAAAATATTGCATATGACTTGTCGGTAACGTCAGTAAGCGTTGACGTTCAAGGACGCACCGGTATATTGCTAAAATTATTATCCATCAAAGGGGCAACAACGTTTAGGTACGTCTACGTTACCAGCCGTTCTGTTCCGATTTGTGGGTATTTTAGACCTTACAGATTACAAGAACGTCGTTAAACGTCAATGTCGGTACACGTTCTGCTTTCATCTCTAGACAAGATCCCTACACTATATTCAACAACGTTTAATAACGTCAACTTTGGGACACGTTCTGCTTTAATCTCTAGTCAAGATTTCTACACTATATTGAACAACTTTTAACAACGTTAACGTTGGGACACGTTCTGCTATAATCTCTAGACAAGATTTCTACACTATATTGAACAACGTTAAACAACGTCAACGTTTACAGCCGTTCTGTTACTAGTTGTCAAATATTGATACCATGATAAGAAAGCAGCGTCAATGCACGTTGACGTTCATATCTGTTGTTCCACAAATATCTAGTAGAACTTAAAGTTTTGGGAAACAACGTTTAATTACTCTAACGTTACTTGACGGTCTGATCATAAATCGACTATACGAGCAAATTATCTGTCGCTCATCGTTTCCTGACGTTGACTTTGATTTATAAAAATAAAATAATAAACAGGATTTGATATGGAATAATACTCAATAATCATCAGTTTTTTGTTATATATTTTTAGAAAATCAACCATTTTTCAAAAATTAACTACATATCACATTTTGTGTCAATATCTACCCTCTTCTCGACTTAATTGAAAATAATTTAGGTGCAATTGTCCATAAATTTCTTCCAAGTTTTAGTTTAATAAAATTTACTTTTACTTCCTATCCTATGTGTAACTTTTTCAAATTTTACGCTATTATCACATATCGATCAAATAATACTATGGTAAGTTTGGTTTATCCCATAGAAGTAACGAATTATTTCTCAAAATAAACAGTTTCTCACTACTATCTTATCAATAAATTACCACTATAGCACAATAACAATCAGTCTTACACAGTTTTGGTATAACATTGGTAGCAAAAAATTATAAAAATTATAAATACTCACTTACTTTTATCTACCTATCATATGAATGAGTAACCTTTTAACATTTTACGCTACTATCACAAAATCAAATAATACTCTGGTAAGTTAGGTATTTTCTATAAAAGTAACAAATTATTTCACAAAATTAACAGTTGCCTGCTTCTATCTTATCAATAGATTACCAACCAGTATAGCACAATAATATTCAGTCTTACACAGTTTAGCAGATTTAGTATAACAATCGTAGCAATAAATTATAAAACTTCTAAATACTCATATGCATGATACAGTTATACTTATTTGATATCACTCTCATAAAAAGGAACAAAATAGGTAAAAAAGCATTATACTTCTTTGTGCCACTCTTCGAAGCAAAGAGCACACAGTGCTGGCTTTTCAGGGCAACCTTTACATCTCAGGCAAGTCTCCCTTCTCACCTTTTTTTTCGTGCACATCTTGCATTTCAAGTACTTTGATGTTTTGTTTGAACCCTCTTGCACGGGTATTTTCTCAGGCCAGTGACCATGGACTCTTGAGCTTCCGACGTCGTCGTCAATGGTACTGACTGGAAGTGGCAATAAATTAGCTCTGATTCTGTTGTCATATTTGCTGCGAGCTAAAATCACTTGCTCTGCTGTTAAATCTGCTGGTAAGTCCAACAGTCTTCGAATCAGTTCCTCTCGGAAAAGCAAGAAATCACAATTGGCTTGGCAGTATTTTTTGAAAATAAAAAATGAGTTCCATACTGCGACATCCAACAAGTGGAACATCACTTTTTTATACCACCGGATTGATTTCCTTGGTGAGGAGTAATATGAGATCATTTGATCTGCTCTATCAACTCCGGACATGTGTTGATTGTATTCTGCCACTTCTGCGGGTTTAATTTTTCTTTGTTGAAATCTGTTTTGTATTTCTATAAGCCGAGGATGAACTGAAGTTGTTACCATAAGAACTGGTCGCTTGTCAACCCATTTTGAAACATAGACCTTATTTTTTCGTACCCACACATGTTGATTCTTCTTGAGTTTTTTCTTAATGATGTCTTTGGGATTATCTTTTCTGTTTGAACGTAAGGTACCTGTGGTGTGAGTTTTTAAGTCAACTAGCTTTTGCGAAAGTGTTACGGAATTGTAATAATTATCCATGTATAATTGATGTCCCTTCAGCAAATATGGCCTCATGAGACGAAGGACGATCTTTTCAGATTTTTTGCCAGTTCGAGCAGTTGTGTCTTTTCCGGAGTACATCATTATATTTAAAATATAGCCATCAGAAGTTGTCAACTCGAAGAATTTGATTCCGTAACGTACTTTTTGCTCTTTATATATTGTCTGAAGGCAAGGCGGCCTCTAAATAAAAGCAAAGATTCATCCAAACTTAACTGTTTGTATGGCTTATAGCACTCCATGAAGCTCTTGGTAATAGCATTAATAAATTTTTCAATTTTATCTTTTTCTTTTGAATCTAAATCCGATACATAAATACATCCCAAGATTTGCTCAAATCTTCGAGCGGACATCACATAGTGAAAAATTGGGTGATAATACAGTGGGTCGGAATACGTAAAATTTTTGCGTTTTTGAGGAATTTTGATTTGACCCATAAGCAAACATAACCCAAAAAATTTCAAGATTTCTTCCCGGTTTGTGTCCCTAAAGTTATAGCTACGTGAGTTTCGACTAGTAGGTCTTGTTTTCTCGCATAGTGCTCGCCCGTACGTATTAGTACATGTTACAATATAGTCTACAATATTAGGATTAAGAATTTTATCAAATATTTCCATAACTGTCATAGCTGGGTTGACTTCAAACTGGACACCTGCTGAACTTTCATCAAACTCGAACGAAGGTATGTCTGTGTTCGTGTGTTCCCAATCATAATTTATCAGTGGAGGAGTGCTTGGTCTGCAATTGGTCGCTGGACTTATCTCGGGGAGTGTGTCAGGCACGGAGTTTCTTTCGGCGGCCTCTGGGTCCAGCACATGACAGATAGAAGGGTTGCGTTGTACAAATGCTTCCCGATCCAAAGCAGATGGTCTGGTAGGCGCAGAATTCGTTTCGGCAGCATCTCGTTCCGGCACAGGAGAGCCGGACAAGCCACGCTCTGCAACTACCTCCAGTGCAAGTGTGCTGGCCGGAGTTGGATATCTTACAGTAGCGTTTAGTTCTGGTGGTGCAGAAGAGCTAGGTGAGCGGCACTGCGTAGTTGCGTCCCAGTCCAGGGCAGGAAGGTTGGCTGGCGCGGGATTTTCCTCAGCAGCCTCCCGATCTGATGCAGACGAGCTAGGAGAGCGGCACTGCGTAGCTGCGTCCAGGTCCAGAGCAGGCAGGTTGGAAGGCGTGGGATCTTCCTCAGCAGCCGTTGGATCCGATACAGGAAAGCCAGGAGTGCGGCGCTGCTCAACTGCGTCCAGATCCAGGGACGATAAGTTGGCAGGCGCGAGATTTCTTTCAGCAGCTGCTGGATCCGGTGCAGGAGAGCCAGGAGAGCAGCGCTGCGCAGTTGCGTCCAGGTACAGGGCAGATAATTTGACAGGCGCGGGATTTCCCTCAACAGCCTCCCGATTCAGTGCAGGAGAGCTAGGAGAGCGCTGCTGCGCAGCTGCATCTAGGTCCAATGCAGGTAGGTTGTCATGCGCGGGATTTCCCTCAGCAGCTGCTGGATCCGGTGCAGGAGAACCAGGAGAGTGGCGCTGCGCAGCTGCATCTAAGTACAGCGCAGGTAGGTTGTCAGGCGCGGGATTTCTCTCAGCAGCTTCTGAATCCGGTGCAGGAGAGCCAGGATAGCGGCGCTGTGCAGCTGCATCCAGGTACAGGGCAGATACGTTGACAGGCGCGGGATTTCCCTCAACAGCCTCCCGATCCAGTGCAGGAGAGCTAGGAGAGCGGTGCTGCGCAGCTACATCCAGGTCCAAGGCAGGTAGGTTGTCATGCGCGGGATTTCCCTCAGCAGCTGCTGGATCCGGTGCAGGAGAACCAGGAGAGTGGCGCTGCGCAGCTGCGTCTAGTTCCAGTGCACGTAGGTTGGCAGGCGCGTGATTAACCTCAGCAGCTGCAGCAGCATGGTCGTCTTCAGCACCTTGAATTTGTGGATTAGTATGGGAGTGACTTCCTTCGATATGTGAATAAATTGAGATATTTTCTAATACTGCAGGATCGAGTTGCACTGAAGAGCTTTCAAGATTTTCTATATTATTTAGCAATGCCTCAGAATCTAACGACATAGTGTCGGTACTCTGATCTGCACTGGCGATCTTAGGTTTTTTGTATCTTGATCCTAAAGAGGAACTCTGCCCCTTCTTTTTTCTCTTTCTACTGTCAAAAATACTCTCATCACTAGATTCTGCCGATATCGAATTTGTATCATCCTCGTTGTCATCGCTATCACATACATCCGTGCACTCGCTAAAGCCTTCGGTTCGATCGTCAGAATCAGAGCTGCTACTTACACTGCTTTCAGAGTTGCGTTTACCATGTGACCTCGTTGCGTTGTCCTTGGAACGTTTCTTTAGTTGTTTCTTTTCACGTTGCTTTGTGTGATCACTAACAGTGCTAGTGCTGTCTGTATTATCATCATATCCTGGATCATAGTCGTTATCGGAACCATACTCTCCATCATCACTAAATGGGTCTGGTGTAGATGGCCTTGATGAAGAATCATATTGAAACAACTTCATGGAAGCATTATTACTAATTTGGCGTGATTTTTCCACCTACAACAAAAAACATAGCTATCATCTTATTCAGGACACAAAATTAGAACATATGCGTACATTTGAGATTTTTTTCAGAAAAAAACTAAAAATATAACTTACGGAATGAGTTTTCCTTGATATCCCACTTGGTCCAGCTTCACATTTTTCTTTGCAACCTACTTCAATTACTTTTTTCTTAGATGGCTTCTTCTGGCCTCTTTTTCTATTTCCCATCTATAAAATTCAAAAATTGCAGCATATATACTATAATGCACTCATAACAACTATCACCATATCCTACAAAACTATAGAAAACGAAAAAATAACTTACGATTACTTTCTCAAATGCACGGCCTGCGAGGGTTTTGTAGCGTAAAACGTGGGTCACTGTACCGGCGCGCAAGCAGACTGGCAGTATGGCGACTCTAACCAAAAACGACGTTTGTCGACGTTGTTCATGTGTGTGTAGGTATCTATCAATGTGTGTGTGACTTATGTTCAAGTAAGAAAAAAACTAATGTATTGTAGCGCTAGAACTTTGAAAATTTCACACGATGCGGCGCAATGACGTAGCTACCTAAAGATTATACAGAGATTTGACGTTACTAGCCGTTGTGCTTGGAAATTAAAATTTTCTTAGGACGTGATTAGACTATGTGCGTCATCGCGAAGACATCAAATTGGACGTTCTGTGACGTTGTTAGAACGAAAGTGTTAAGTAGATTTTTTTCTAGCCGGAATTAGAAGAGAATTCACTATCACAAGATACGAACAAGACGCCGTCAAATTTTCGTTCATCACAAGATACTGAAGAAATCCAGTCAACAACTGATATTTTAAAATTTAATATTGATCCCTTTTTTGGAATTTGAACAAAGAAACACGGGATTTCATAACTGTAAACGGTATACCACGAAATGATAATACGGATTGATTAAAACTACTTTTACGGATTTTATCGTGTTTAATTTTAATTGGTTTTTAATTCCCGACGTTTAGGGTGCTTTCCAGCACCCATAGTCACGGGGGACTGAGGTGACTGACGTCCCGATGTCAATGTTAACACGAAGTACCTTCAGCTTTTTAATTATTGTTTATGGTCCATGCAATCAGATCAGACCATTACGGATTCATTTAGATAATTTACGTATACATAAGTGGGAATAAAAATTAGTTAAAGCTCAGAAGCTTTCGAGAAAACGTCTACTAAAAATCAAATCTCTCCAGCAAAGATCGTGTAGGCTTAAAAAGAAAAACATAACCTGAAATGATAGATTGCAAGAGATCCTAAACAACTAAAATGTAGGAAACGAGAAAATACTTATTTTGGACGCAGTAACATCATCATATATTACGTCTATTTTCTAAGAACGTATAATATAGTAAGTATAATAAAGTATATATGCGTGAATGCTTTAATTCAAATGCCTTATAAACTTCGCCTGAATTTTTTTAATTCGTTGTTTGTGCGTAATATAATAGGGACAACAAATACTACAAGCGTAATAAACACCTTTGATGCAGTTTATGTCCGAAAAAGGTTCGCAAGTACGTAGACCAAACCTTTGAAGTTTTATGCTTTTTGTACTATTGTATTTATATGTTTTGTCACAGCCAGCTTCTTGTCAAGAGTACCAATTGGTATTCTTATTTATTATGACCTTTTTTACACACCTTATAATGAGGGATATAAAATGCTGACTTATTGTCTTATGGAATTCTCTACCAGTTAACCCTGGACGATTTAAGAAACTGTGGCAGGTATAAAGGTTTTACTAAATTAAATGAGTAATAAAGATATAAGTTACAATAAACAATTTAAAAGTTATTTTAATACAGTTAAATTGGTTTTATTTTCTTTGTAAATGGCAAATAAATATTTTGTTTGAATTTTTACTTTGTGTTATTTTGCTCACACCTAATTAATGTAAAGCTGATGAAAAAGCATTACCAAATTTAGCAAACAGAATTTTCTTAGTGGGTTTTATGATATATTTTAATTTTTGTAGCACGATCGATCTGAATTACAAAATTCACCCGAATTGAAAAATTTGGCAAAATTAATTCTAAATCAAACGTTTTTAAGTTCCATTGCTGAACACTTCGTCCGTAGCGGGTCTTCCTTTAGTTGGCAACCTAAATTGATATTTATTGAAAATGTTAAGCAATGTCATTAAAACGCTGAATTTTATTGAAACATAGATAAACATAAAACGAGTATATCAATTTTTTTTTTAATATGGCAACCTAACAATTACTGCCAACCTCCAGTCAATAAAAATACTTGTAACTTGAAACGAAACGACGGACAATCTAAAGAGAAACTACGATTCTGATTTAAAACCAAAATCATAATGTTAAGAACCATAGAATACTATAATAATGAATCATGAAATGACTTGTACCGAAGTATATTAAATAAATGATAGATATTAGGTTGAATTTAAATAATACTAAACTCAATACCACATTAAAACCAATCAGTATTACTAAATAAAGACGATTGATAGCTAAATAATGAATAAAATTTTTTAATCTAATATTATTTAAATCTAAAAATTCCATAAGACAATTGAAAACATTTTTACTTTTTTTAGAAAAAATTAAAAGAGATCAAATTTCTGTAGGAAGAGGAATTTTAAGATTTACCAAAGTGTTAAATAATGAAGTATGATCATATAACGGACACGAGAAGAAAATATGGTTGAGGTCACCAATATCCAAACCACATTCACATATTGAAGAATTTTTAATATGAAGCCTAGCAAGGTGAACCGAATTACAGCAGTGACCCAAGCGCATTCTACATAACATTGATGTATGTTTCTTATTTAAGGATAATTTATAAAACCAAGGCTTAGAAGGAATGATGGGTTGAATTTTGGCATAGTGACAGCCTTTTGTCGTTTTGGTTTTGTTCCAATGTTTTGACCATCTATCTCTATAAACTAATTTCGTAGTTCTTATAAGGTCATAGCAATAATTTTTAAATAAGAAAGTATCCCCACAGACTATAGCTTGTTTAGCAAGTTTGTCAGCATATTCATTACCAGATATACCAGTATGACTCGGAATCCAAACGAGAGAAATGTTGATGTTTTGGAATTGGTATAAGAATAGAAGTTTCTTAATTACAAATATCAAAGGATTGCGGGAAATGTCATAGAAAGGATTACATAACAATGCTTGTAAAGAACTAAGAGAATCTGAAAATATCACGCTTGATTTTAATTTAAAAAGATAGCAATATTTTATTGATTGTAAAATGGCTAACATTTCTCCAGTAAAAACTGAAGATTCGGGAGGACTTTTCATTTTTTGAACCATTCTCCAATTTTGATGGTATATTGCATATCCAGTACAACCTTTTGAGTTAGTCTTAGAAGCATCTGTAAAAATATAATGACAATCTGGGAAATTCTTATCCAACGTAAATACAAATCTTTTATTTGATTCAATAGAAAATTTATTTAATCCTATATCTAATATAACATTGGGTTTGAAAAGTGCAACTTCAAACGAATTGGAGAAAAGAGGCAGAGTCGCCGACCTATAAATAGGATCTAGTAAGGAATTATAATAACAACAACATTATAAACACTCACGCCTGTCACCCAGAGGGGTAGGCAGAGACTACAGACTTCCATTTAGCACGATCCTGACATACCTTTCTCGCCTCTTCCACATCCATATACCTACGCATACATGCTCGTCGGTTAAGGGTACTCTTAATTTGGCCCATTTTTAGTATATCGCCAATTTGGTCGATAAACTTCCGCCTAGGACGTCCCTTTCCGACTCTTCCATTCACTTCTGCAACATATATTTGCTTTGTCAGTCTTTCCGCATTCATTCTTTCTACATGACCAAACCACCGAAGCATTCCTTTCTTAATCCTGGTCACCGCATCATCTTGCAAACCACACTCTTCTTTTATTACACAGTTTCTCACCCTGTCACTCAGATTCAGCCCTAACATACTCCTTAGCGACCGCATTTCTACTGCATTTATTCTACTCTCGTGCTTCTTCTGCCACACCCAACTTTCACTACCATACGTTAAAGTAGGGATTAATACAGCACTGTGAATTGCCATACGTGCCTTTTTTGACACATTCTGACTTTTCACAATAGAGTGTAGAGCCCCATTTACTTTATTTCCTGCATTCACTCGTCGTTCAATGTCCTTATCATATCTTCCATCCCTGCTGAATACACATCCCAAATATACAAACTCATCCACTTGCTCAATTAACTCTCCTTCTATTCTTATTTCACATACCGTTTTGCTTTCATCTCTTTCAAAAACCATCACTTTCGTCTTACTTGCGTTCACTTTCATTCCCCTTTCTTTTAATGACCTGTTCATTAATGTAACCATCATTTGCAACTCGGCCGCCGACGACGCAAGTATGACTTGATCATCGGCGTACAAAAGGCATTTGATGGTTAACGGACCCATTCTTAACCCGCATTCTTCAACTTTCAAATTTTCCAAACAGCTGTCCATAAATAGGTTGAACAGCCACGGGGAAGCTACACAGCCCTGTCTGACACCTTTATGGATGCCTAACCAGTCCGAGTAGACCCCGTTGATTCTAACACAAGCACTCGAGTCCCTATACAGAGACTTTAATGCCTGTATCAAACCAGCGCTCAACCTAATTGCGTTCAGCGTTTGCCATAACACATCCCTGTCCACTCTGTCATAAGCCTTTTCCAAGTCCATGAACGCACAAAAAACTTTTTGGTTTTTCGCCAAAAACTTCTCCGCGATCATGCGCATGGAAAAGACTTGATCTGTACACCCCATTCCCTTTCTAAATCCCGCTTGCACATCCCAAATTTTTTCATCAGTTTCTTTCATAACTCTTTCAATTAGTACCTTAGCATACAGTTTTCCCACAATGCTAAGAAGGCTGATACCACGGTAGTTTTTACATTCCTGCTGTGACCCTTTTCCCTTATATATTGGGACTGTCACGGCTTTGCACCAGTCTCAGGAATTATAATGTTCATAGCTTTTAACTAGGTTAGGAGTTTCTTTATTACGCCAGTATTTTCCTGAATTAATTGAAATGTACTGAGAAAGCAAACGAATTTTAGGTAGTAATGGATGGTTTGAAAACTGAAGAACCCGATAAAAAAAGGAATCCGATAAATATTGTCGTCTAATAAAAAGTGGAGGATCACCGCATTCAATCTGCAAGGCATTGATAGGCGACGAACTCATAGCGCCTATAATTAATCTTAAAGACTTGTGTTGAATGATATCTAATATTTTTAATCCTTTTTTACTAGCTGGTTCAAGAAGAAATGAGGCATAATCTAATCGGCTTCTTGTAATTGCATTATAAATTAATTTTAAATAATATGGATGAGCGCCCCACCATACCCCGCACAAAGCTCTAAGAATGTTTATATTTTTTTCGCATTTTTTTGGGTATAAATTATATGAGGCATGCCGGATAATTTATTATCAAGAATTACACCAAGGTATTTAACTTGTTGAATATTTACGAGCGGATAATCAAAAAAGCGAACTTGGATTTCAGGTAAAACTCTTTTGCGCGAAAAAATTACTGTATTACTTTTATTTGGGGAAAGTTCTAGTCCATGATCATCTAACCAAGAGGCCATAGAGAGGAGATCTTGTTCTATCGCATTAGCACAAGATTCTATACATTTATCATTAACATAAACTAAGATATCATCAGCATATTGCAAAATTCTACACTTTGAAATAGACTGGTCCAAATCTGACGTATAAATATTGTATAATAAAGGACTTAAAACAGAGCCTTGTGGAAGGCCTTTAAAAACCTTTCAAGTATATTTTAGATCATCAATTTTAATAAGTATATATCGGTCTAGAAATAAATTGATAATCAAATTTGTAAGTTTTTTGGATATATTGAGCTTAAACATCTTTTCTCTAAGGATGTTGGGTCTGACATTATCGTAAGCAGAAGAAATGTCAAGGAAAGCAGCAAGGACCGATTCATTTCTCGAAAATGCTAGTCTAATATCTGTGGTGAAGATAGAAAGACTGTCATATGTGCTTTTACCTTTTCTGAATCCATATTGGGAATTTGATAACAATCCATGACTTTCTACATACCATCTAAGACGGTTCTTGATCATATGTTCAAAGGTTTTAATTAGAGTTGAGGATAGAGCGATCGGTCTATAAGAAGAGCCGTCGTTAGGATTTTTGTCAGGTTTCAAGATAGGAATAATTACTTGAGTCCGCCAACAGTCATGAACAAAGCCTATGTCAAACAAAACGTTAATGATATTTAAATAGTAGGATAAAATTTGATCATTACATTTGGCAAGTAGTGAATATGGAATACCGTCTAAACCAGGAGCTGAATCTTGAACGTGAGAAAGGACGAGCTTTAATTCATATAAAGAAAATGGACGCTCTAAGGGATCAAAAAAAGAATCACATGGAATACTTTGAGGTAGCTCCTCTCTCAAAGGAGCAGAAGAGGGGGCAAGTTTATTTAGAAAAGTGTTTATAGATTGAGAGGGAATGGCACCACTGTAAGAACAAGATGAAAAACAACAGCGAAATTTTCTAATATTACGCCTAACAACTGATGAAGGTATTGAAGGAGAAATTGAGGAACAAAAGGCATGCCAACGTGTTTGTTTTTTTGTGCGAAGAGTATTTTTAGTCACTTCTTGTACACGTTGAAGGTATGAATAGTTTTCCGAACTCATGTCTAATTTATATTGTTTTTCGGCTTTTTTCCTATTACGAATGGCCTCAGTACATTCAGAATCCCACCATGGAGGGGAGGGCCTACATTTATTATTTAGAGTTTTAACAGGAATTGTTTGATCTGCTGCATTTATAACTGCGTTTGTAAATGCTTCAACAATAGAAGTTATATTATTTTCAGAAATAGGAGCGATTTTTAGAATTTCATTGTAAAGAAAAATATTGTACAGGTTCCAGTCTGCTCTGTCTAATTTGTATTTAATACATGGTTTTTTGTTAATTTCTGCCAATTCTTTGTTTGGAAAGGAAATCAATATGGGAAAATGGTCACTGCCGTGAGAGCTATCTAGAACTGACCAATTTAGAAGAGTGGTTAAATCAGGAGTACAAATTGATAAATCTACAGCACTTCTAGACTCATTAGGACGAGAGCGTTTGGTAATTTTACCAGTATTAAGGACACAAATATTAAGTTCGTTAATTATTTCAACTAATAAACTACCGTATTTATCAGTATTATCACCCCATAAATAATGATGACAATTAAAGTCACCAAGAATTATAAATGGTTTGGGTAAGGAGGCTATTAAAGATTTTATTCTGCGAAACGAATGGACAGAAGGGGAGGGAACATAAATAGAAACGAAAGTTATATTTTGAATTCTTACTGCTACAATATTAAAGTCAAATATTTCATCATAAACATCTATAATGGAATAAGTTATATTATTTTTATAAGCAAAGCACATCCGGAATAACCATCAGATCTGTCACTTCGAACAAGACAAAAACCAGGTACTCTGATATTCGAATCCGGTTTTAGCCATGTCTCTGAAATAGCAGCGATACACACATTGTATTTTTTTAATAAATAGATTATTTCAGTACGTTTATCTAAAATGCTTCTACAATTCCATTGAAGGATCTTTGTGAGAGTGAATGTCTTGGAGAATTTTAGGTATAGAATTTAGTAAGCGAGCAACGTGGGACGGTAGTTTCGACGAATACGAAGATATGATTATGTTAATAAGGAAACTTATAATGCTTTCTACAGAATCAAAATTACCCTGTGAAGTAACTGGTGAAACCCGAAGAGCACAACCATCCTCAGGTTGCGGAATTGAAAAATCTTCAATAATTTTTTGATGACTTTTTTTGTCGTATCCTGTTTGTGAGTGGTGACGTAATGGTTTAGGAATATATAATGTTTTCTTATAAGAAGTTTTATTAGATGTTGCGGGGTTGGAAGGAAAATTATTTACTGTAGGATTAGTAGAAAGCGAAGAATTTTCAGGGAATTTAGAAATCAAAACATCAGCATATGATTTTGAAGAAACTTGTGGATATTTTTGAGATGCTTCTAGGTATGAGATAGACTTTTGTGCCATTTCAATTTTAATATTATTTTGTCTTGTGTGTTCAGGACATCTAGAATCTGTGGCTTTGTGGTTACCTGAGCAAAATAAGCAACGAAAAGATCCATTATCTTTGTCGCAAGAAGAAGAGGAGTGATCACCTCCACATTTTGAGCATCTTGGCTTGGAACGACATAAATCTTTAGTATGTCCAAATCTACAGCACTGAAAGCATTGGATCGTTGGAAGCTTATAAATTTCAACAGGAATGGAAGAATAGCATAAATAAACCCTCGAGGGAAGAATTTGACCGTCAAATGTGATTACGACACTTTCAGAGCTTTCATATCTGACTTTGTCTTCGTTGCGAACTCGGTAATTTAATCTTCTTACTTTTAATACAGGAATGGTATTTGGATACGAAGATAATTCGGAAATAATCTCTTCTGGTGTCCAATCTTTTGGTACACCTTTTATAACTCCCATACGAGATACGTGAAATGATGGAATAAAGGTTTTATATTTATCATTTACGGATGGATTTTCTAAAAATAGATTTGCATCAATAAATTTAGAGAATTCAACCGTTATTCTATTTCTCCCGATACGTTTTAGGCCTCCATTAACTATATTTTGTGCATTTAATTTTTTCAAAAAGTGACCAAATGAAATGGCATTTAAAGTTTTACCAGAATTAGGAGAGTCTTCTTTTACTTGAACATGAACGATAAAAGGACCCGAATCTGTAGAATTATAAGAACGAAGAGATTGAAATCTTTGTGACTCTATTTTTTTATTATCGCTATCAATATGCGTGTTAAGAGATTTAGAAGAGATATAACTATTGGCAGAATTTAATGTTTGTGATAGAGGAATGCCAGATGATGGTGAAGGAGGGATTTCAGATGATTGTGTACAAGCAATATTGGATGATAAAGACGTGGGAGATTCATAAGCACGTTGTCCTGACATATTGCTTTTGATAGAGTTAGAGCCTACAATTTTAATTTTAGATGATGAAGTATTACCAGTATCGCAGTCCGATTCTGAGAATGAGGAATTGGTGGAAAAAGCTGAAATTCTTCTATTTATGTCAACCCGACTAGCATGCTCTTCCTTCCTCCTTTCCTTCGTTTTATGTTTTCTTTTCTTTTTGTTTGAAATAATTTTGAAGTTGTCATCAAAATTTCTTGCGATAATGACTGCCGTGGTTTTTTAAATGAACCTTCTAAATCATTTTCAATTTCCACATAAGCTGCTGGTGAGGAAATAATGTTAGTGTCAGAATAATTCGGATCCGGTGGCTTAGGCGGAATTGGATTAGACATGGCGACCGAGAGACTAAGGCTACGTTAAACTATTTTGTGATAGTATGAAATTGTCGCTAAATGAGATACAATATGAAAATGCAAATAAATATTATTAATATATACTAAAATATAAAAGGAATGTAATCAGAATATTACAAGAAAACTTAAAATAATTAGAATGACAACAAAAACGCGTAAAACCGTTATTGACGTTCAGTTCGAGTATATCAATAGGGCTGTTCTTTTCTATAACTACCATCAATAGAATTGTCTATGGTATATAAAAAAGGTAAAAAAAAAACGTTTACAACCTTGTAAAGGGGAAATGGTGACATTCATATAACTATCTTTTTTATCCTGTAGGAAATGTCATATGCATAAAGAGTTTGGTTAGATGAGATTTTGTTCCGTTTTTAAGACTTTATCTATGCTAGTAATTACTCTGAGGGGTTACAGTAGTTATTTAACCTACAAAAAAAATTTACCTCAAATATATGAACATTTTGTTAAAAGTAGTATTACATTTAGATTATAAACTAAACTTTGAATTATATTACAAAAATATTGCTCACAAGTCCCTACCAGTTAATGCATAAAATAAACATACCCAAACTGATACAACACAGTGTAATAATAATTTAAAAAAGACGTAATAAATAATTGTACGCAGACTGACTGATAATATCTGCATGCATGGCTGTAAATGGTAATTCAAACAATCTCTAATTTTAACACTCAAAATAGCTCAAATCTTTTTCTAAGACGTAAACTTAAACCTACTAAGGAAAATAAGAGAAAACTTAAAGTTTATACTAAACAATTAAAAAAATCATTAATTTGACGAAAAAAATCATGTAATAGTTATTACATCAACCATAGACTTAAAATATACTGGAAACTTGAAGGAATTAGTTAAATAAGACTGCTATGTTTAAAGGCCAATATTTTTATGAGGCTACTCTCTCTATACTGTCCCAGAAAAATATGAAGTAATAATAAACTTATTATCATTTTAGCTGCATGAATTCTAAAACATTACATAATATTAACAGAGACTAGCCAAATACGCAGGCGATATTAGTGCATCAAGTGTCTGAAGATATTATATTTACTCTTTACTTTTTAATATTTGTTATATGTATAATATGTAAATGCATGTTAAGAAAACGGTCACCCATCTACGGACTGAACGCGGTATGTGCACCTTTTTCTCGCAGATGAAGAACATACCCTTTATTAGATAAAGGGTATGTTCCAAAATAGAACCCAGTGTACTGTCCAATGCAAATGACGACATGAATCGACGCCATACTGGTGATTCGTTCCAAAACAAGACAGTTTATGACGTCATACCTTTGCGCTATACTGGAAAAGTTATGGCGATTATTTTGTCATTTTGTGCTTCAAAAATCATTATATCCTCCTAATGGAGATACCAGCAATTATTCTATATTTTTTTGTATCTAAATAAATAAAAACAAATTCTGGCATGCTTCATTCAGCGCACACACAATTAAAATTGTTTTATTATGGCCGGATATCCGACACAATATGGCGGCGGCACACCAGTACAATATAGTGTCAATTGATGACGTCATTTGTATTCGGCAGTATACTGAAAACGTTTCGGAACATACCCCTAATGATCCGCGCAGCTATTACTTAACTACGAGCTCCTCTTCTCTACGACGTGATGAACCACGCTATTAAACCCTCTTTACACAGAACCACGCGTCTCATGCGCGGGCGTCTAGCGGAGCTTCAGGATGTTGTACATTTTTTCGGTCGACAAGTAGATACATCTTTCATGTACTACAGTTTTATAATGTATAAATATCTATCTTTATCTTTATCAAAAGTTTTTGAAGTTAAATTTTTGAAGTCTTATTAGACTTACAGGTGAAAATAATGTAAAAATGGCTCCTTTTAATAAAATTGGTTTTATTCTACATTTTTTTATACTTCTAAAGAAAATGTTTTCTGCAAATTGTTAAGTTCTTCTTTGGGTTCCAACCAACACACCCACTTAATCTTAACCATTTTTTTCTAATTGTAGAATTCGGTGGAAATCTGTTTAACAAACGGCAAAATAAAATTCCATTTTTAGAACGCAAACCGAGCATTTTCATTCATCTTCTTCTTGTGTGGGTAAGTCTATTGGTTAATTATAAACATTCAAGATAAATATGGACATTAATTTAGATATAGTTTAGTCAAATGAAAAAAAATGTTAAATAAAAAAAAAGTAAATATTTTGTATAAAATTTTTTTTACCAAATTCATGCAAATTATCAACTACGTGACTTTTTTCTTTGCAATATATTAAAATAATTGAAAATATTATATATTTTCAACAGTATATGACATAAATTTTAACCAAAGTTAAATAACCAACTTAACCAAGTTAAATAGACGCGTCTTATTATTGATGACATTTTAAGAATTTACCTATGAAATGTGCAATTATCATATCAATTGTACAAGGTACAAGGCCCATAAGTCGTTAGAAATGTAAATTTCGAATAAAATACAAAAGGCGCGCATGAGTGGCGCGCGCGGTGCGGGGGGAGTACCGACGGTTTCTGGGAATTCAGTGATTCAGTCGCCATGGAGCGTTTCACCGGTGCGGACCGTGCATTTTGTGTGCGCGAGTTTTATCGAAACAATGATTCGGCTACCATTGCGCGGCGTAAATTTCGAGAATATCAGAATTTACGCAACTTTAAAGACATTCCAAGTGTTCAAACGATTAAGAACTGGGTTATTAAGTTCGAAGAGAGTGGTTCGATGTTGGATAAACAACGGTCAGGTCGACCAAGGACATCACGGACGGAAGAAAACATCGATGTAGTGAAACACTCAATTCGTGAAAATCCTACCCAGTCTACTCGTAAGCGTTCCAGTGCATTAAACTTACCCAGAACATCATTACAGCGAATTTTAAAGAAAGATTTACATCTTCACCCGTACAAGATTCAGATAGTACAGGAATTAAAAGATACTGACACTATCCACAGACTAAATTTCACAAATGAAATGTTGAACCGCTTTACTTCGTTTAATAACGTGTTATTCTCTGCTGAGGCTCACTTTCACATCAACGGCTGAAAAGGAAACGCAGCTTATTCAAACGTTCAACTAAGAAACAGAAGGGAGGAATCGAGGCTTCTCTCGATCCGGCCTCCTATAACGCCTACGTTGGGTTCGGGAACAACGTATGTGATCTCCGCAACGGAGTAACACACAAGGGCGATAACCTCTTACTTTTCAGCAAGTAGGTTCAGACGGGGATTACGGGTCTTCCTAAGTCGTCCCGGTCCCAACGCCTTAATTCTTCGATGTGGACTGTATAAATTGAGGGATGAATTTCTTGGGAATAAAACAGCAATTATCTTCAAACCGTTCCGTGAGAGAGTAATCACTTTTCCCTATCACTTCCCCACACTTTTTCTTTCTTCTTCTTATTGACTGCTGGTATGATTCCCGAACGAATTGCAATAAAACTCATTTACTAAGCTACCCCAGAGCAATACGCGAAAGTGAGCCGCGCCATTCGCGCGCTTGCGCAACTCAATTACATGAATTTGTTCTATTACTCTCTCACGTTTTACTTAATTTCTTTATTTGCATAAGTCATACATCAATAAAATTTACCTGTATAGATAGCACAAAACAATATCTACACTACGATATACATTACATTTTCATATCACAAAAAAACCTTTTATTTATTTAACGAAATATGCCTATTTTACTCACAAGTTCAAAGTCGAAATTTCTTAAATATTTAACACAGAAAGTTAAAACAATGTTTTCCACTTGAAATTATACATAAGTTAACCAATACAACCGTTTAATTTACATTTTCTCTATTCATTTCACTATTGAAAACACTTTTAAATTTCTTATACAAAACTATCATTATTTCACTCATTCAGGAATTTTCACATAAAAATAACACAGAATTCACCTTTTTAGCACGTACAATCAACCTGAAATGTTTTACAAGTCATTTTTACATAAATTGCTGAAATTACAAATATTCAAATTTTTACATATTTGGCCTCCTAAGGGCGTGGCTATCGTGCGTCCGTGAACTCACACTATTTGAACAACTAACTTTTGCACGGCTCTCGACTGTCAGAAAAATGAAAGTCTGATATACACCAATTTTAACAATATTAGGTGAATAAATGCTTCTACACAATTTTCAAACTGTAGGAAACTATTTCTAATCAGATTCTTATCAGTTATCATGTTTCTTATTAGATAACAATATAAGTGAATGTTCTCATAAATCAATCATAGCAAATAGGCATTTGTTTTCGTACAAAACATATCAAACTCATATAAGACAATACTTATGCAATTAATTTCCGTTAATTCTATTTATGCACAGAGTGATCATCTCGACCGGGGAACAAATCTGATCTCTAGTTTCACTTTAATATTCCTTTGAATTTACATCATTAGAAAGATGATTTCAACCGGGGAACCAATCCGGTAACATAATTTATATCATAAAATTCCCTATATGAATTTATTAAGAGATATTACTTAGGAAAACAATAAACTAGTCCGGCCTGGGAGTCGAACCCAAGACCTTCATATCATTAATTCGACATTTCTTTAAGATTGAGCTAAGCATTTTCTTATTAGAACATTGCTATTGGACAATTTGCCTTTTAGAAGCTATTCGTCATCGGTTGACTTAATAAACTGAAATATTCTAATAGGCGCGTCGCCAACAATCTCCCCTCCGTGCGTAAGCACCATTATTTGGGAGGCGTCGCGGGTACTAACACTATTATTCTGGATGTAGGTCTCCTCAAGATACCTGTGCTAGTAATGACGTCAACCACTCTGGTGTGACCGTCTGGTCCCGGTAGCGTTCTTCTAAATTGGCCTTTCGGCCACGTATTTCGTGGCAACGAATGATCTATTATCAAAACAATATCTCCTTCTTTAGGTTCCATGAACTTTAAAGGTGGTTCATTGTGAGCTATTCTTTCCAGAGGGATATTTCCTTGTGGCACGTTCTGCGGTTTTGACCTGTATGTCCTGCACCACTGACAATGGTGTGACACACTACGTACTACAATACGCAAGTTCAACACATAAAATTTCTGGTTCACCTCATTCATCACCGTCTGGTGATTGGCATGTCCAAAATGATGATGAACTTCTCTAATCATCATTTTAACGATTTCGTGTTTACCGTCCAATACGACAGGTTTTCTACTTTCCTCGGTCAAATTAAACTTGAAAGGTAAACGTCCATTTAAACGGAGTAAGTTATCTTCTCCTATTTCCATAGATAATTTACTTAAGCGTGAACTTCTTTCAACGCTTTTGCCTGCTTTCAAGCATTTTATTTCCGAATAAAAACACTCGTCTTGAACGAACTTCCAAATTAATAATTCTGCTTTTTCCAAGAGCGCTATGTCCAACGCGCCATCGGGTCCTTTAACCGACTTTGCTAAAACTTTGTTGGAACACATAACCGACTTTTCGGCTGCGCTGTCGGGTCCTTTAACCGACTTTCTTAAACTCTTGAATTTTTCTACCGCTTGTAAGGTGCGTGTAGTTGCCCCAAGGAATTTCTTAAAGCTGCTAAATCGTCCGTAGTCGGGTAGACTTAACGGTTCTTGCTTTCTCAGCGCATTTACGCCCTTTGGCGATTTTTCTTCACCTATTTCTAAGCTATTTATGGTGTCCACTTGTTTGGGCCATAAATCAGGACTTTTCCTGAGGAATTCAGGTCCTTGAAACCAGCGATGACTTACATCGAAGGTGGAAGGAAAATTTCTAGTGGCGTCATCTGCCACATTTTGGGACGTTGGAACCCATCGCCATTCACATGGCTTACTGTGATCTTCGATCTCAGCCAATCGATGAGCAACGAATGGTTTAAAAGCGCGAGTCTCCCCAAAATACTCTCTCGGATATCTCGTACTTGCTCTCTTCACTAACTGATGCAGCCAGTCTGCTGCCCATAAGAGCTGCTTGCAATTCAAGCCTTGGAATCGAAATTGGTTTCAGCGGCGCTACTCTTGCCTTTGCGGCGATCAGCGTAATCCGCCTTTTTCCTAGCTCGTCCGTGGTGACGTAATACACCGCGGCAGCGTATGCTTTTTCACTAGCATCCGTGAAAGTGTGTAACTCTCCCTTGCCGACGCCTTCAGCAATGGGTCTAGGTAATGATTTCTTATATTTACGCGAACACTACACATTGAAATAATACTAATTTTTACGGAATTTATCGCGTATATTTAACTTTTTTACCCGACGTTTCGAGAGCTTTACAGCACCCATGGTCACGGGAAGGACTGAGATGTTCAACGTCCAGCTGTCATAGTTAACCGCGGTTACCATAGATTAAAATTTAACTTTTGTTCCGATCTAGGCGCGCCTACGTCACAGAGAACGAGTGAAGCCGGCCACAGTCGAGCGTGTACCTGCTGTACTGCCATATGTTAGAGGAGTCACTGACAAGATTGGCTACATCTTGAAGCGCGCTTCCATCAAAACATACTTCAAGCCGCCGAAGAAGATTGGTCAGTTTTTACCATCAGTCAAGTGTAACGTCCCTCTGCAAGATGCAGGAGTGTACAAGCTTGATTGTGAATGTGGTCTCTCCTACATAGGACAAACTAAAAGATCAATTAAAACCCGCGTCAAAGAACATATAGCTGATGTGAAGAATCGACGCTCCGGGAAGTCTGCAGTCTGTGAACATGTACAGGATCGCCCCCGTCACTACATCAGATTTGATAGACCACAAATCCTCGCTAAAGAACACCGATTCCTTCCAAGGATGATTCGCGAGGCTATTGAAATCAAAAAACATCCTAATTTCAATAGAGAAGATGGCTGGGTGCTACCATCTGCTTGGGATCCTATAATAAATAAAATTAAATCCCAACCCAAGCATACAACTGCAAGACTCCATGATACCATAAGCTCATACTGTGTAGATCGGAACAAAAGTTAAATTTTAATATATGGTAACCGCGGTTAACTATGACAGCTGGACGTTGAACATCTCAGTCCTTCCCGTGACCATGGGTGCTGTAAAGCTCTCGAAACGTCGGGTAAAAAAGTTAAATATGCGCGATAAATTCCGTAAAAATTAGTATTATTTCAAAATGGGTCTAGGTACTTCTAAGTGACCTAATTTCTTCACTTCCGATATCCATTTACCAAATAACACGTGTAGTTCGTGTGAAACTTCTACATCCCAAGAGATGCCTGTCCTCCATACTTGCTGGATCAGCGACTTCCCTTGAATCGTTATGGGCGATGCGAGTCCCAAAGGATCGAAGACTGACATTACAGCGCTAGTTATCTCCCTCTTCGTAAGCGGTCTTAAACCTTCCATCACCTCTTCCGGTGTGTTACGAAGACTTATGGAGAAACTTATCATATCCCGTTTGATATTTCAAATCAAACCTTACGTGCGCTCTGTGTGCTCTTTATCTCCCAGCGAAGCACTGTCGCTCTTATATTTATTTTCCATTTTACATGCAGCATGTTTATGTAATTCATACATATCGTTTACTATCCTTTCGGCCGTCGTCACGTCGGGAAATGCCTGTAGATAGTCATCCATATAAAAATTGCTTTCCGTAGCGGAAGCTGCTTCTGGATAGATATGTGCGTTGTCCTGCGCATTCCTATTCTTTACATATATAGCGATGCATGGTGATGATGCCGCTCCAAATATGAGTGACGTCATTCTATACTCTTCCGGTGGCGCGTCACGATCGTGCCGCTATAAGAATCGAAGGCTATCCCTGTCTTCTTCCCGGATTTTCACTTGCAGGAACATTTCTTTAATGTCTGCCATCACTGCCACGCTTCCTTCTCTGAATCGTAGCAGAACTCCGAACAACGACTTCAATAAGTCCGGTCCGGTTAACAATGCATCATTAAGACAACGTCCGCCCGTCCTTGCGGCGGCGTCGAAAACTATCCTTATTTTCTTTTTTTGTGGGTGAGTCACTGCGAAGTGAGGAAGGTACCACGTACGTGGGGAAATGGAAATATGGTTCGCTTTCTCTGCGTAACCGTTAACGATGAGATTTTCAATTTGCTTCTCATATTCCTTTTTCAACACGCTATTTTTGTCGAGCTTCTTTTCGATATTAAACAGGCGACTTTCAACCGCGCTCTATTTGACGGCATGCACTCATCGTCTGTGCGCCATAACAAAGCAGTCTCGTACCTATTATTAGGTATACGACGTACCGTTTTGTTCAAAATATTTAAAGCTCGTTCTTCTGGGTCGTTCGCGGGCTTTCGCGCAGACACTCCCAGAGATTCCAAACTAAAATAGTCCTTGATTAACTTATCCATATCTTCCTCCTTCTTGGTGGAAATGTGGTTAACAATCTTGATTGGTTTAATACCACCCGATATGTGACCATGTAAAACCCATCCAAGTTTGGTGAGCGATGCTACAGGTAGGTTCTTACCTCCTGAAATTAATTCACGAGTAACTATAAGATGCCAATTGTCCTGGCCAATTAATATGGTAGGTCTGGACCTCTCATACATCAACTCATCCTTAATCGGTGTCAAATGAGAACACCGTTGTAATAATTCTCGGCTTACTGACTGAGGAGAAAGGTAAAGTGACTTAATTGTTTGTACACTTATCTCTTCTAAGTCGTTCGAGTAAATGCCTTTTATCTTAACGTTTAAGCGATACGAACTGTCGTCGTTAATTTGCTTACCTCCCACGGCTTCAATACGTAATTCCTCTTTACGTCCGCGAGGCGGTAACTTCTGAGCCATCCACTCCTCTATGAGTGTCATGGTCGATCCCTCATCCAGAAGAGCTGTTGTCTTGACCTTTCCTCTAGGTCCATACAACTCGACCGGTATAATCTTTAAGTATGCACATGCCAGTGCATTCACTGTACTAACAGTTGTAATCTGAGCCTCTTTACCCCCCTCGTCCCCTTGTGGCGAGGTATTTTCATTGGGGTATCGGTGTAGCATTCGATGATGTGACATTCTACATCCCTCTACACCACATTTTTTCGCTTTGCACTCTAACCTCCTATGGTTAGGTGACAAACATTGGAAACATACTTTCGCTTTTTTGACTGCGTCCCATTTCTCGCGAATATTCATGTCCTTAAACTTGTAACAACTCACTGTAGAGTGCTCCTTGTTGCATATAACACACTTATGTGTTACCCGACTTACAGGCTTGTCCTGGGTTTTCATAACCACTTGTCGGTTGTGCCCTTTATTATTTCGGCGTTCTAGACGCTCGCTCGTATTACATCGGCGCATATGGCGCTCGCTCTCGGCACAGCTGCGTACACATCCCTTTGCAGTGTGTACAGTTTGCTTCCTGAGTTCAGGACGCTTCCGTTTTTCAGGCGCATTTTCATTGCTTAAGGACGTTCCAAATTGTTCACTCCATAAATTTAAAAACTTGGCCATCTTCTGTAACTCTGGCTCCAAAGGATACTGAGCTCGATATTCAAACCATTTAAATTTAATCATAGTTCCGAGTTTCTCCACTATGCGGCTCACTAACTCCGGTGAGTATAAATACTGTGGTTGATTCAACGCTTGTATCGTGGCAACCACGTTCGTAATACGACTTGCAAAAGATCCTATATTCCGGCAATCTTCCGCCAATCTTGGCATACGCTTTACATTCTCGATTTCGGCTAGATTGAGCATCTCAACCCTACCGAATCTTCTCTCGAGAGCGTTCATTATTTCTTCAGGTTCACACAAAGTAAATAACAACGACTTTACCGCCTCTTTAGCGGTGCTTTTTAATGCCCTCCTAAGGCGTGCAACATTTTGCACCCCTAAAAATTGGCTTCTTGTGTCTTCAAACACCGTTTTGAAAATTATCCATTCACCCGGGTCTCCATCGAACACCGGTAATTCCTGGAGGAAATGAAGCTGGGAAGACTTATCTTTACCCGCTATTTTTATTGCACTCACAATCGCTTCGGTCAATTCTGACACCTCACTCGCGTGTGTTTTCTGTGCATTTCCTAGGTTGCGCTCGACCTCCGCCCCTTTGCGGCGTGATCCTTTACACGCTTCCTTATCAGTAATATCGGGTTGCGTTACACTAACCGGCGCGCTCATTATGGTCTGCTGAAACCAACTCCTTACGAAAGGTTCCACCTGAGTATTCCGCTCTTCATCATCCTCACTTGAGTCGATCTCCTCTTCTCGGTTGAGTCGTGCCAACTCCAATTGAGACTTGGCTAAGGCAGCAGCTGCCTGTGCTCGTTTGAGCTCTGAGCGTTCGAATTTAATCCGCGCCTCTAATTCGGCTTTCAGCCTCGCCGATCGCGATGACCTACTACCTCTCTGTGACCCTTTTTCACTAGTGTGCCCGATTACTGTCCTTGACGATGCCGCTTCTTCGGTCCTTTAACCTACTTTTTCGACCACCGTTTCACTCCTGGATATAACGGATTGTTGTGCGGTGCTGGCCTGCGTACCACTGGTGTCCGTCCTGTTGCTTGTCGTTGCCATGGACGTCCCTGAGTCCCACGTGCATGTGGACGTGTCGGTGGTGGCTCCACTTGAAGGAGTTGCTCCATTTGACGCAGTAGCTGTGGTCGCTCCAGATGGTTCCGCCTCTTTAGCTTTTCTTGAGAGCCCTGTCCTTGTCCTGCTCCCTTCGCTTTTCCCTGTCTGGTCTTGTGCCTTCTTCATCTTGCAGGAAGGTGATTGTTGGCCTACGGTCCCTACAACCCCTTAACTACAACCCTTCTACACCTCAACCTAACACCACTACCCCTCCCCCCCCCCTTATCTCCCAACCCTACAATCCTACTACCACCCTAACAGCCCTATCAGTCCTATCAATCCTGAACGGGGCCTACCGAGGTGAGCCGTCCAGGGATGGAGTCGTGCAGGAATGGAATGGAGGAAAGGTTTAGGAACTGTCCCGCCAAGGAATATGACGAAACAGTCGAGCGGTAGTGCAAGCGCAGTCTCGCTCGAGAGAACTGCTCCACCCGAAAGTGTTGTGCCAGAGCCCGACCGTTTGGCACCGTTAGGTGGTCGGGATGTATGCTGTGCCCGCCGCCCCGTTGCCGGTGACGCCTCGTCCGAGCGCCCTCCTCCGGCCGCGATGCAGTCAGGTGCCCACGCACACCCTCGCCTGGCAGCAGCAGCAGCGGTGGATGCTTCTTCTTGCACCCTGATGACCCGACAGGAAATGCCGGAAACAGTCGTCCGACAGGAAATGCCAGACACGGTCGTCCGACAGGAAATGTCGAGCACGCTTGCCCGACAGGAAAAATGCCAAGCCCTGCTTGGCCACGATGAGCGCCTTCACAAGGCACTTGCGCCTGGCTGCGATACGTGCCCCATGCGAGCACACGCCCCCAAGCCTCAATCCTGGTTTTCTTTCTTCCGGTAGTTCCAGGTCCAGTCCTTCTGTGCTGACGTCCTGGTCTTCTGGCCTTTGGTCCTATTGCTTCAGCTCAAACCTCCGGCTTCCTTCGGATGCTGATCTTCACTCGGCTCCGAAGGTCTTCTTTCTCCACAACCAGCAGTCCACAGCTGGTTCCTTGATCCTGGCTGCAAAGGACCAATTGAAAAGGAAACGCAGCTTATTCAAACGTTCAACTAAGAAACAGAAGGGAGGAATCGAGGCTTCTCTCGATCCGGCCTCCTATAACGCCTACGTTGGGTTCGGGAACAACGTATGTGATAACACACAAGGGCGATAACCTCTTACTTTTCAGCAAGTAGGTTCAGACGGGGATTACGGGTCTTCCGAAGTCGTCCCGGTCCCAACGCCTTAATTCTTCGATGTGGACTGTATAAATTGAGGGATGAATGTCTTGGGAATAAAACAGCAATTATCTTCAAACCGTTCCGTGAGAGAGTAATCACTTTTCCCTATCACTTCCCCACACTTTTTCTTTCTTCTTCTTATTGACTGCTGGTATGATTCCCGAACTTTTTTCCCGAACGAATTGCAATAACACTCATTTACTAAGCTACCCCAGAGCAATACGCGAAAGTAAGCCGCGCCATTCGCGCGCTTGCGCAACTCAATTACATGAATTTGTTCTATTACTCTCTCACGTTTTACTTAATTTCTTTATTTGCATAAGTCATACATCAATAAAATTTACCTGTATAGATAGCACAAAACAACATCTACACTACGATATACATTACATTTTCATATCACAAAAAACCTTTTATTTATTTAACGAAATATGCCTATTTTACTCACAAGTTCAAAGTCGAAATTTCTTAAATATTTAACACAGAAAGTTAAAACAATGTTTTCCACTTGAAATTATACATAAGTTAACCAATACAACCGTTTAATTTACATTTTCTCTATTCATTTCACTATTGAAAACACTTTTAAATTTCTTATACAAAACTATCATTATTTCACTCATTCAGGAATTTTCACATAAAAATAACACAGAATTCACCTTTTTAGCACGTACAATCAACCTGAAATATTTTACAAGTCATTTTTACATAAATTGCTGAAATTACAAATATTCAAATTTTTACATATTTGGCCTCCTAAGGGCGTGGCTAGCGTGCGTCCGTGAACTCACACTATTTGAACAACTAACTTTTGCACGGCTCTCGACTGTCAGAAAAATGAAAGTCTGATATACACCAATTTTAACAATATTAGGTGAATAAATGCTTCTACACAATTTTCAAACTGTAGGAAACTATTTCTAATCAGATTCTTATCAGTTATCATGTTTCTTATCAGATAACAATATAAGTGAATGTTCTGAACATACATATACCTGTATACATGCAACTATTTGTCACCAAATCACTTAATTAATGTATCATGTTTAAGCGAATAAATGATATTATTGTTAGGCATTATTAAGTCACAAAATAGTTAGAAGAAACTTTTTGGAAGAAAAAGAAAAGATGTGCAAAAATTTGTTTAGGAGAGTTGGTCAGAATAGAAAGATATGTTTTGATAAGAACTCCTTGAACTACAACATAGTAAATGTGGTGAGTGAAAGTAGCGTAATATTCAATAATCAATATACACGATTTTCCAGATTTAATGCGGAATCTGTAAAGGAAACCTGCTAAAAATGGACGAGGACGCACTACACCGTTTCGAAGGTAGGAAACATTTTTTTTTGTACTAATCTATATCAAGAATAAGAGATAGAATATTTTGCGCGACAGGAGGCAAACGAGCATGTGGCTCACCTGAAGGAAAGTGACTACCGCCGCCCATGAACAACTACAACGCCAAGCGAATATGCGTTGCCAGCTTTTAAAAAGAGTAGACTCTTTCTTGAAATTCCCTAAGTCATACCGGTCCGGAAAAAATTCCGGTGAAAGTCGACTCCACTAGAAAGTAGTGTACCGCCAGTCATCCAGATGGTGTGGATCTTATCGTGAGTTTTTTCACGGTGTGCGATGGTGAAATTGTGCGGCTGGAATTATCAATTCCTCAAAGCACTCTCCGTGTTAAATGCGACAAAATACGCAAATAGATACATCATCTCATCGCGGTGCCAGTTAGTCAAGCCGATTGGAAAGAACTCGTTTGGTTTACCCCTCCAGAATACGCGGGGCAGCCTGAGCACCTACGCTCAGGATGAGTAGGGATTCTCCGTTACCAGAGGCGCTAGCACTCTCTTGTGGTAGTATTTTATTTAACTACGCTAACATGTTAAAGGGGGGGGGGAGAGTTGGGCCTGCACTAACCAGATGGATTACAGAATCAGAGCTTCTAATTCACACTGGTCATCTGTGAGATCGTGGCACCACACCGGTACGAGCCAGCCCATAAGTGCAATAGCAAAAGCTGTTGCGTGGCTCTACCACTGTTAAACTGAAAAAATATGAAAGATATGAATGAATGAAATATATTAAATGAAAAAATATGAAAGATATGAATGAATGAAATACATTAAATGAAAAAATATGAAAGCTCGAGCAGACCGCGCGCGTTGTAATGGATCCGAAAGAAATGTAGAATTTTTTTAATGATATTTTTCTGTTTTCTAATATGTACTATGTAGTCAAAAGTATCTATTGACATTCTTGTATATTCAAAAAACTTTTGAGGTTGTGCCACAGAATGAATAATAGTACTACGTACAGAAATTGCACTCCTTTGATGTCGACTGCTTGCCGATGTTAAATAGCCTACATAATTATTATTAATCAGATAAATCGCGCACATAAGCTAAATAAAACTTTATCGCTGCGCGTTAGTGTCCATATTACTTTGCATCTTTTTCGGTTCCTAAGTCACGGCGGACTTTCCGTGGTAATTAAGGGATGTCAATAGAAAGTAAAAAAATACATTGCGAAATGTTAATTATGTTACTTAAGTGAAGTACCTATTCTGACTATGATCGACTGACCATACTTTCGCCCCTATGTGAGTTCTGCGATGCCTAACGCATGCAAATTGCAAGGTCATTCGTCGGGAATCGCAACGCTTGGTTCGGAAGAAATAAGTAGATAGTGTAAACAACAAATAAACCTGAAATGCGATTCCTAACAGAAATGTGATCTATTATTCTACTTAGTTAAAAATCTTATTAGTAAACATAACATAACATAACATAAACACTCACGCCTGTCACCCAGAGGGGTAGGCAGAGACTACAGACTTCCATTTAGCACGATCCTGACATACCTTTCTCGCCTCTTCCACATCCATATACCTACGCATACATGCTCGTCGGTTAAGGGTACTCTTAATTTGGCCCATTTTTAGTATATCGCCAATTTGGTCGACAAACTTCCGCCTAGGACGTCCCTTTCCGACTCTTCCATTCACTTCTGCAACATATATTAGTAAACAAAGTTTTAATTTCAGTATTTTGTGTTATTATAACTTAAAATATTTTAATTACAAAAGACAAGTATAGGTATGTAAGTAAATACTTGGATAATGAAGTACATTTTAACTAATTTGTGTTATAAAGTACTTCGGTGTTTCTTTTGTAGACCAAATTAATACTTAATTTTTTTTGCTGTAAGTACCTATCTAACAAAAAATTAAATAAATTCACCTTTCATAACTTCCTTCTAAAAATCTTTGGTAACATAAAGAATAATATGAAATCTTTTATTGGTCATTTCATTTAGTATCCATCCACGCAACAGTTATAAGTAGGAATGACGGTTTGCTATTATAATTTATCAAATAGGTAATATACATAATATATCATTTTAAAATATATTAAAACTTTTACAACTATTTTTACCTACAATTAAATATACTAAACACTAAACAAAAACTATTTCAACAAGTATTTACATAAAGCTATTTACGTAAAAAGCGTTAAAAAACTTTAACATTGAATCGCCTACATTGCGCTAGCCCTGACTGCGTTATTTCGCCCGGGCGCGTCGCGATTTTAGGTAATTATTTCACGCAGGTAGCAAGAGTGACAGAGGCCTGGTTTTGCTCACAATTTTAGATACAGTTTGTGAAATTCTTCTTCATTTTCTCTGGTTAAACTGATTTCATTAATTCCATTTTTCACTTGTAGACTTTGCCATTTAAAGTGAAAATTTTCCAGTAACAATAAGGCTGGACTCACACATCCGGAATGCCTCTCTGAATTCGTAATCTAAATTCATATTAATAGTTAAGAAAGCCCGGAAATGCATACAATTTAACTATGCTCTACATAAATTTGAATTTTTCGTAACCATTCGGTGATCGCTGCCTGTTTTTACTCTTGCGATCACTGAGACATCACTGAACAGTTACCATCTAGTCGTCATAGTGAAGTCAATCTCATTTATTGTCGAACCGTCGGGGCTCGAACAGGTCCACTTTCTGTGGGGCTGCTTCTGGAAGAAAGAGTTCATAATAAAGAGTCCCGCTTTCACCATGAAGTCGGCCAGCTGCTGGCCCCTTGCCCTAATCCAAATTTCCCTACCTTCAGCTCATCGTTCTTTCTTGTGCCTAGTTTTGCGTTGAAGTCTCCCATTGGCACCGTATAATGGGTTTTCGAGGAATTCATGGCTCTACAAATATCCTCATATATTTCGTCCACCTCCTGATTGAGATGTCCGTTAACATTAACAGAAAATAACATTAACAGAAGACCCGGAAGTACAAGAGTTTGCTAAAAATCGGTTGAAAATCTTATCCCTACCTAACATAACCCTATCCTATAGATTCACTGCCAGTCAAACTTTTTCTATCAGAAGAATTGTGTAACGTAGTAGATACAGAAGAACTTATTGAAAAAGTTGATCTGTCTATTGAACAGAATTATCTAAATAAGACAAGGTTGTGTAAGTAAGCAATTTGAGGGAATTTGGGAGAATCCTGTTTTTCACATGGTCAACGCTATGTAACTTTTTCGCGCGTTGGACAGAAAAAAAATTCATGAATCCACCTGAACACAAGACAATTTAGTGAATAAGAATGTATTGTAATGTAAGTATTCAGTTAATATCTGTTAAGTATTTTTGTATTGTTAATAAAAAATATGAAAATAGGAAAAAAAAATTAAAAATTTCAAGGAAAACCACGTGTTCTTAATTTAAAAAATAACTAATTTAGTAATATATGCAAACGTGTCGTTAATCATGGCGCACGCTTTACGAGCGGGTTGGCAACCGCAGTTTTTTATTATATCACAGTTGTCATCAGGAAGATGCTGCTGCCCATCTCCTGCCTGTCTCTCTCTGTCGCCTCTTACGACACCCACGGGAAGATATGGGGTAGTGGATATTCTCAACCGCCACTACACGGCCAGGTATTCAGGCATACCTCAATCTCTGAAAACTAAAGTATATAACCAGTGCGTGTTGCCAGTGATGACTTATGGATCCGAGACGTGGTCATTCACTGCTGGCCGTATGAGCACGCTCAAGGTCGCTCAGCGAGCTATGGACAGGGCTATGCTCGGAGTTTCTCTGCGTGATAGACTCAGAAATGAGGATATCCGCAGTAAAACCAGAGTGACCGACATAGCCCAACGGTTTTATTAGTAAGCTGAAGTGGCAATGGGCCGGCCATATAGCTCGAAGAACCGATAACCGATGGGGAAGAAAGGTTCTCGAGTGGCAGCCTCGTACCGGTAGGCGTAGTGTAGGGCGACCCCCCACTAGATGGAGTGACGACCTGGTAAGACATGCAGGAAGTCGATGGATGCAGGTGGCTCAGGACCGTGCTTTGTGGCATTACTTGGGAGAGGCCTATGTTCATCAGCGGACTTGTGAAGGGCTGCAATGATGATGATGATGCAAACGTGAATATTATTCCACAAAAATTAACCCAGCGAAGCTGGTTTTCACAATTAGTTACATACAAGCCAAAGAGGATTGCCCATTTTCGGCCATGGAACGCCCAACAATGTGAATTTGTTAAAAAATTATATCTTTATTTATGGTTATTAATCGCGGTATTCATTTGTCCTCAAACAATGGGAATATTTTTGCACAAATTAAAAGTACCGAAAACATAATAATAAAAATTAGGTAAATCATTATGTCATTAGTTTGTGAGTAAAAAAAAGTGTTGCCAATCACAAAACACATTTAAAAAATCGATTCTCTTTTTCGATCGATTATTTACGGTGTCATCATTACAGTGCTAATATAATTTTTAAATAATTATTATGTTACGATAATTAAACAAGCGAATTACTAGCTGATTTTCAATGAATTCTTTAGAGAGTAACAAATGCTACGGCACAATTTAACTGTTAATCTTAACCGATCCTCTTTGAAAACAGATAAGAACTGTTCTTATCTGTTTTTAAAGAAGATCGGTTAAGTTATTCTTATCTGTTTATAAAAATACATTTAAAATAGAATCATGTTATGATAACGAAACAAAGTTAGTTTCCAGCTGATTTACCATGAATCCTTTAACCTTTTGAGCGCCAAAGTCGCCTATACTTGACCAACACCTGCGGGCCCTGAGCGCCAACGACGTCTATAGTTGACAAAAACCCGGCTCTCAAAAATATGAAATATAGATATTGGAAAATTATTACAGGTATTTTAATTCTACACTCCTCAAAATAGGAATAACCCAGCAATATGTGAGTATAAAAAACAAGTCTTCTAGAACCACAAGTACTAAGAAACATTGAACTAATAAAAATGGATTTTTATCTAAGCAAATACTATGTCCAGCACGCCAAAGTCGTCTATGGTTGACCGCTAGTATCAAACGCGGGAGGCATAGATTTCTTGAAAACAATCCAAAATTCAGCTCAATGGTGTTTTTTTTCTATTATTTATGATATTTGAATAAAATTAAAAATTAGAATCATAAAACTATAATTGGCTACATGAATAAAAAATGTTATCAGATCATCTTTACATAATAAATCTAATATCTCAGCTCTAGCGCATCTTTAGCGCGTCATCGAAAATCAGTTCACTGGGCACCGTGATCAAGGATAGACGACACCCTGATGACGTCATAAGTGATTACCGAGAAAAGTAGAGCAATGCAACATGAACGATTCCTCAGAACTCATTCGGATTTTGGAAAGCGTCGATGATGATGAATTTTGATTTTTGATTGATGAATTGAATTTTTGATTGATTGGTGAACAAATATGTTTATTTATTCCATGACCAAGATTTTGGTATTATAAGGCTGATTTACCTAGTGCGAATAATTATATACAATTGTTGATTAATGAATAATTATGTACCTTTTTTAATAATAATACAAAATTACAATTAATGTTTTTTTTTATTTAGGGTGTGAAGAGCAATTTTTCATTTTGTGTTGTGCCATTTTCTTTCTCAGTCTCAAAATCATCTAGCAGCATCAGCATCACATGAAATCCCCATTGTCATAAGAGTGTAAGACTTTTCTTCTGTGCTTCACTTGAACTACGCCTTCCCCGACACATAAAATATTATGAATCGATGTCTGTATATTTCGGTTAGATCGATTTTGAAATCGATACACAACATTCTAAGAATGTTTCAAAAAGGAAGGTCAGCTACGCCGTTGGCGTCCAGTCGTGACAGTGTCGTCATTAGGATGGAGAGTAGTGCTGTGGTTTACTACTATTTTATTGCTATTATTTGTTTTTATTTATGTTTATATGTACAAAGTACATATATAAAAAGAGTGGGAGACGGCATTAAATAAAACATACAGTTTATTAAGAGTCATTTATAGCATAAAAAACCATCAAAAACAAGTTATTTCACGTTATTGATATATCAACTCTTGGCAACACTATTTTGTTTTGGCGCTTTGGCGTACAGGACACGGTAATGCGTTTTTGGCGTGGCGCTCAAAAGGTTAAAGCTTAACAAAACGCAACTGCACAATTTAACTGTTCCTAAAAATACATTTCAAATAGCATTTAAATAAATAAAGGAAAATATATTTTAAGAAGCCTGCAGAACTTAAAGCGCCTCAAAGATTGTTTTTTAACGATATTATTAATCGAATAAAAATCGATATCCTTTCATTGATTTTATGTCAGTTAAGTGGCAACATCGAGTCTGACAGCTAAGCCCTGTCATAGAATGAAATCACAATTCAGTTCACAACTATAGTCATATATATAAATAGTCACATGTAGAATTCATTTGCTTGTTGTTTTGTTTGTTTTTATTTTTGTGAATTTGTTATCGAAGTAACGAACAAGCGTTATAATTGGACTCTGACATTTTATCCCACCCTACTGACCACGGCCTGAACATGGACCCCGCATCCGCTTCCTTCAATAACCCCTGCACGAACTTGGACTCGATATCCACTGTTAACAATGATCCCAGCTTCCACGCCGGCCAGACTTCTTCCCAGCCCTCGGTAACTCATTCAAGAGGACATTTTCGCTGTGTTAATTGATGTTTAAATATAGCGAAAACACGAAGGCATTTGTTGGAAATTCCAGAACTGCGAAATCTTATACAAGAATGGGTTCGACCACAGCAGGTAAATAGTTACAATCATGTGTCATTTCTTCCTTTTCTTCATTCTACAATTGCAGCAATGCTTATTAACTGAGTTGTCTTATAATTATATCAATAGATATAATAATTATGGCTTCTTTATTAGGTACAAGTTTCGAGTGATAGTGTAGTATGCCACGCATGTTGAACTGCAGCCTGGAATCAAATACGACATCCAACTAGCGAACAGGAAAATTCACCAATTATTAGTCATCGACATGTATGTATCAGCTGTGGCAAGTCACTTTTGAGAATAAGATCACACACATTATTTGGGTCTGATTCTCCACGTGAGGAACTCATAAGGAATGAAATTGCCCATCAAATTGCACCATGTGAGGTACGTGTTCAACATTTTTTAATTTATTAAGTGTGTGTGCTCATATCTGATAGTGATACATGTTTTTACTCTGATTACATCCACACAAACTATATCTGACAAACATACAAGCTTATTTATAACATGGCGATAAGATTAGCTTGTCACCACCAGGTAGAGTGTTACCGTTTTTACCAACTACCAAGTAATGAGACAATTGATTTTTCATTGTTTTTGGACTACTGGTAGTTTTTAAGTGCTTAATTATTAAATAATATAGGCCATTAAATCTGCTTTTGTGCAGTAACAATTAACTTGATAAATATTTTATATGTATTTGAGTTTAAAGGAAACAAATCTATTTTATTTTTATTTAGTTCACTTTTTCACTTTTGTATTTAATATTATTTCAGTTGCCATCGTCATCTCGTGTGTGTCATAATTGTTGGCGAAGGTTTGATAGGGCAGCATCACATTCAACTGCAGAACGGGAACCATCTGAATCATCTAGTTCATCCTCGTTGCAATCTGAAGTCGGTAATGTATTGCATCCAGATCAACAAAGCTTAGATCGTATATCACATAGTATAACGCTGCCTAATTATGTAAGAGAGCACTACTAACACAAAATCAATGTTTTTTTCCTGGTTGTAACGACTCCAATCGACTCATTGTTACAACAGCGTTGCGGGTACGTCTTTTTTGCGATTACAATTACTATGTACCTCCAGAATGTAGAATCTGTAACTACCATTTAAATAGTAACTCTTGGGATTTACTTTTAGAATCAATATATAATCCTATTAAAACATTTAGTGCAGCACAAATTGAAGATTTTGCTACATTATTGAAAGATAATATGCATAATCATATAGACTGCACATTGTACATTATTATCTAGGCTTATCAAAGGCACAATACCAACAAATTCTCTCTGTAGTTCCTAGACTGTCAAGTAAACATAGGGGTTGTTTTGCACTTGCTGCATATTTAATGAAGTTAAGAATAGGAGATAGTGACGAACGCATGTCAGCATTATTGCAAGTGCCAAGAAGCACATTAGAGCGGCTTATAAATATGGCCCGCGAAATAATTAATCAGGATTTTGTTCCTACGAATTTGGGCATAAATCATATATCCCGAGCAGAAATAGCTCAAAGAAATCTTCTCATTCCAAATGGACTTTATGGGGGAGAAAATAGGAGGCCTGTCATAATTGCCGATGGTACATATATATACATAGAAAAAAGTTCCAATTATTTATATCAGAAAAAAACTTACTCATTACACAAATATAGCAATCTTATAAAGCCTTTCCTTTTTGTGTGTAGTGATGGTTACATCATAGATGTTTTAGGCCCTTATCCTGCAACAACCTCAGATGCGGATATCATAAAAAATGAATTTGGTAATGAATCCAGTTCATTAAGGCAATATTTTGAATCTGGAGATGTATTCATCCTAGATAGAGGCTTTAGGGATTCATTGCCTCTTTTAGAACATTGTGGTTATCAGGTTCATGTACCTTTGTCTCCACCCGATGGTGAATCTCAGTTAACGACTAGAGAAGCTAATAAGTCCAGAGCCGTGACTATGTGTCGATGGGTAGTCGAGGTGGTGAATGGCATTTTTAAAACTCAATTTAAAATATTTCGCCAAAATTATTTTAACAGGGCTTCTAAACATTTGATGATAGACTTTGCTGTGGCTGCTGCTCTAATTAATAAATTCCACACTAAAATAAGGGACAGGGATGATGCGGCTCAAATACTTGAAATAGTTCACCAAAATATGGAGACAAATAATGATTTGTCTGAGTATGTTAGGGAACGAAATCTAAATAGAGCTAGGGCAGACTTTAGAAATATAAATGTAGACTCTGAAAATGTTAGGGAATTTCCTGTTTTAACTTACAATGATTTAATATTCATTGCTTGTGGCACATACCAATTAAGCAAGCTCGCTCCTATTATGGTGAGCATATTAGATTTAATGGTTGCTATCGGATAGAACTATGTAACAACCACAGGAGCAGCATTACGGAAGGAATAAACTTTAGCCCTAGCTACTCTTTACTTAGGGCTAGAATCGCAAGTCGACACATCAGTCGTAAAGTATATTTTATATATATTTTAATTAGTGACAATGATTCTGGTAGAAGTGCAATCAAAAAGTATTGTTGCAATTGTATTGTCGGCCGTCGAACGGTAGGATGCTGTGCCCATGTTATGACAGTAATTTGGTATTTGGGTTGGGCTCGGCATCAGTCTAATATTTCGCCTCCTGCTCAATTCCTGGATAATGTATTGATTGTGTATGATACAAATGTTGTATAAGATTGTATATATAAGATAAGATTCTTCGTACGTGGTAGGGTCATGCTGCAGTTATAGTTGTAGCATGAATGGGTCGGCTCTACCAGGGAAGGACCACGCTCTCACAGAGTACCGGCGTAAAATAGTAGCTTAATGCTGCTGTGTTTCGGATAGGGAGTGTAGAGAACCAGAGACCCTGGCAACGAGGCATTCCATCCTAGTCCTCACGGGTGGCAACGTATCTGTATTTTGATTCGTAATCGAGGATAGATGTTGATGTCTATGGGCCACAGCAACCACTTACCATCAGATGGACTGTGCGCTCGGTTGTCACGCTATCCTATAAAAAAATCATAAAATAAAGATCTGATCAAAACTTGATTATGATATTAGTTAGTTAGTTTACGACGGGCTGTTTTCCGCAACTCCACGTCTAAGCGTGTATTTTGCGTGTGGGATAATGTGATTATTAAAGGCAAGGAATAATAAAAAGTTATATATGATTCCTATAATATAATAATAATTAAGTTAATTTGCGTCGACCCCCTTAATTCCCTTACACACATTAGTGTTTAGGAGAAAGGATGTGAGGCTAATGGGTCTCTAGGATTTAGGATTTGCGTATACACTCCTACCTGGTTTGGGTATGAATGTGACTTTCACTTTCATACCCAAACCCTTGGAACACATCTCATTATGACAACGAGTCTGCCTATTAAGGCCTTCCCCCCACCACCACAGTAGGAGTGCTGGGAATCTGCTGACAGGTCCTGCTAGCTTATTGGGGAGGAAATTATGAATTTTTCCTGCGCCCTCTTTTCCCAAAAGAGGGTCGCTTCCGATACGGCATAAGAAGCTTAAACAGCCAGTTGTCAGTCCCCAAAGGCGGTTTTTAGAGGGTATCACTTAGGTTCCCCCGGTAGGCAGTGAGTCCCTCATAATCACGATAGACCGGCTATCGTGGTATGCGTAATGCATTTTCCGCCTCCCTTCATAAAGGGTAGCCTTTTCCAATTGCTTCGGGCGCAAAAAAAAAAAACAATGGATTTTATCCATTGTTACCACTCTGTGCTAAATTCCATTCAGTGATTATGATATTATATTAGAGGCAAATAATTCCTTAGCATTGCCAGATGTGTTAGTCATCCGAAATTCTATTAACACCATAGGTTACACTGTATATAGAAAAAAGTCCCATACAAACCAATATTTAAACGGTGAATCTCACCATCATCCTTCACAGTTAGCTACCGTGGGCAACTCTTTGTTACAGAGAGCACAAGGGATCTGTGAGCGCAAACACCTGGCTGCCGAGCTTCAGCACGTCAAGCAAGTTCTGCACGACAACAAGCTTCGGGTGCTGCACCTATGTCACAGTGACCGAGTGAAGTCGGGCACAGTCGAGCATGTGCCTGCTGTACTACCATATTTCAGAGGTCTTACGGACAAGATTGGCTACATCTTGAAGCGAGCTCCTATTAGAACATTCTACAAGCCGCTGAAGAAGATACATATAATATCAGATTTGATAGACCACAAATCCTCGCGAAAGAACATCGATTCCTGCCAAGGATGATATGTGAGGCTATTGAAATTAAAAACATTCTAATTTCAATAGAGAAGGAAGCTGGGTACTCCCACCTGTTTGGGACCCTGTAATTAATAAAATTAAAACTAAACCCAAGCATACCACGCAAGACTTCAAGACAGTAAGTTCATTCTGCGTATATCGGACCATAAATAGTTATTAAAAAGCTGAAGTTACTCCAAGTTAACACTGATTTCGGTACACCAGTCACCTCAATCCACCATGACCGTGTGTGCTGGAAAGCACCCGAAACGTCGGGAATTAAAAATCAAAGAAATTAAACGCGATAAAATCGGTAAAATTAGTTGTTAAAAAACTGTATTTGTGAAAATAAAAACTTTTATATCTTAAAATTCCCGACTTTTTTTAAACCAATTTCTTAACCATTTCATTCTTTTAATTGTATATTATCATATCTATATGCTTTTATTTGTGGGCACCCATGGCCGAAATGTCTATGAAGAGTGGGCAATGCCCTTTGCATCAATTGGGTTCAAAAAATAATCCAAAAATATCTTCTGTCCAAGTGATCCAACCAATTTTGCTAATTTTGTCAATGAACAGTGTTAATGATGTGTTTAAATTGAACTCGATGAACGGTAAAATGCTAGTTACTAATATTTATATGGTAATATGTCTTGCTGTAACTTACATTAATATTGTAGGTATATTACAATTACTTGTGTAAGGGGCCTTTTTTTTTTTTTACATGGGAAATGCCTACGCATACCCGCCTCGCGGGGGCAAGGACGGGTTATGTCGGACTCGCACCGACCAAAACCCCATGCTGTTCCACCTTTGTCGCATATTGGCAGGGCTACGGGAACGCTTTCGCACACATCCGCGGCCCTACCAGCGCCTGCCGCCCCAAGGCAGCACCTCCTCGGGAGAGGAAAATTCCTCCCCGTTCTCCTTCCCAGGCAAGGCGCACCAGAACACATGGCGCGCCTTCCTCCACGGCCTCCAATTACGTCTGCGCAACAGACGCCCCCGCGTCCGATGCACAAAGGCCATGGGGCCAGGAAAAACGAGCACTTAGAAGTACTAGCCTTCCCGACCCCAGCGGCGGATCTGGTCTATGGCTCCGCCGCCAACCAAGATTCGCCTGCGGAGGGTAGGGAGAGCGGCGCCTCGCAATACCGACAATCCTCTCCCCCCGCAGCCCCACCACCACCGCATCAACGGTGCGGCCCCGTTTGAGTCACGAAGGATAGGGCGAGTGGCGCATCGCCATACCAACACTCCTCTTCCTCCGCGACTCCACCTCGGCTGCAGCGGTAGAGGGTGCGCGAGTCCCCACTCGCTGCAGTCCACCAGCACACATCCAAAGTGGGCTCCCAAGCCCACTCGGAGTGGCCACCTCAGGCCGGCCCTTCACCTCGGGCCAGCCACGTGGGTTCCTCTTTGTTCACCGTGGGAGACCAAGCCACGGCTACTAAGCCGCCCCGCCACGACAAGGCGGGAACCCGTTCGGGGGGGTGTGTAAGGGGCCTAACGCGGGAACTTGGTTATGCCTTAAGGCCCAAAGCCACTTGCTGTTTATGTCAGGTGCACCTAGCTGCACAAACCTTTAACGTATTCCTTTCTTTTCTGCGTATTCGGTTTACTCTTTATTTGCGCCAACAAAATTATATCCCTTATCACAGTCCGTCGTTTACGGCGTTTCTCTTCGGGACGAAAATTTTCACAACGCTAATAATATCATCGAGTTGGTAGCTACTCATGGAAGGGGCTAATTCTAGGTGCAAGTACTGCACTTGTAGTGGGGCAAGTGAAAGAATTAGTACTTACCATCTTTTTACTTTTATTCTTTCACGAAGGCGAACATAAGGCCAAGAAACAACATTTTTTGTAGCCTTTTTGATTGCCATGAGTTATATTAATGTATTTTTGACACAATGAGCAATGTGAGTTATAATTCTTATTCGAGTCTGATTTAATTAGTTTTTTTCTACCACTAGTAAAAATCGAAATACAAACTCCTTGTTGGTAAGTTCGACCGTAGAACTTACCTACAAGACGTTTTTATCTAACTAAATTTACCTAACTTAAACGCAGAATGTAAGTTAGAAAGTGTAATTTACTACTTCTTAGTTAGTAATATAATGAAATTTTATAATAATTTTATTGATTGAAAAAAAATATCATTGCAGCAGGCGGCGGGAGAAAAAACTAAGATAGCATGAATGATTATTCTGTATCTTGCCATCACAATAATCGCGAAGTTCAAAACTTATAAGTTGACTATTTAGTCCTCGTTTCATCATTACAAGTCCACTGATGAACATAGGCCTCCCAAAGAATGCCACAAAGCATGATTCCGGAGCCACTTGCATCCATTGAGTGCCTGAATATCCTACCAGGTTATCACTCCATCTAGTAGGGGGCCACCCTACACTTTGCCTTATGCCGCCAAGCCGGTACGAGGCTGCCACTCGAGAACCTTTCTCCTCCATTAGTTGACGGTTCTTCGAGCTTTATGGCCGGCCCATTGCCACTTTAGCTTACTAATAAGTTGGGCTATGTCGGTTACTCTGGTTCTACTGTGGATATCTTCATTTTTAAGTTTATCATGCAGAGAAACCTAAAACATTGCCCGTTCTATGGTTCACCGAGCGAACTTAAACTTCCTCATACGGCCAGCACTGAAGGACCACGTCTCAGATCCATAAGTCATCACTGGCAACAAATGCTTGTTGTTTAATCTTGTTTTCAGGTTACCTTTACGTGAAGATCTGTCGTAATCTCACGAACGCTGCCCAGCTGAATTGAATCACTCGATTGACCTCTTGGTCGAAGTCGGACTTAGTTGGATTATTTGTCCTAAGTAAACATACTCGTCGACAACTTTGAGCGTAGTGCTCCGAACAACTAGCGGCACAGGAGTGACCATGGACTTTATACATGCTACGTACTACTAGTTCTACTGAGGATATCCTCGTTTTTAAGTCTCTCACGAAGAGAAATCCCAATCATAGGTAGCCCTCTAAATAGCTCGCAGATCGATCTTGAATTTCCTCATACGGCCAGCAGTGAAGGATCACATGGTCCGTCTTAGATCCATAGGTTATCACTGGCAACAACCACTGGTTGTTTTTAGGGAAGATGTGTTGTAATTTCTCGAACGCTGGCCCAGCCGAGTTGAATCCGTCCATTGACCTCTCGGTCGAAGTTGGACTTACCTAGTCGGACTAATTTTGTCCCAGATAGACATACTCGTCAACAACTTCGAGCTTAGTGGTCCCAATAAATACCGTTATAGGTGTAAAATGGACGTTACACATGACTTTTGTTTCGTCCATGTTCATCTTGAGACCTATCCGTTGAGAGACACTGTTGACGTCGTATCGAGGTATTATTAAGCATAGTCCTTAGGTCCTCCAGCGATTCTGCTATAAGGACTATATCGTCAGCAATGTGAGTGATGTACTCGCCATTGACGTTAATATCGTATCTTTTCCAGTCCAGTAGCTTGAAAACATCCTCCAATGCAGCGGTAAAGAGTTTCAAGGATGTAACGTCTCTCTGTCTTACACTTCTCTGCAGTTGAATAGGTCTCATACTCTGATTCTGTACTCAGATAACCATCGTAGCCCTACCGTACAAACTCTTCAGCACTTCGATACGAGTATACCGACAGTCAACTTGGCAGCGTTGAAGGGACTGCAGCACTGCCCAAACTTCGATTGAATCAAAAGCTTTCTCATAGTCCACATACGCAGAACAAAGTGGCAAATTGTACTCTTCGGTCTTCTGTAAAATTTGTCGAAGGGTATTTATAATAATAATAATAATAATATAATAATATTCCACAGCTATCACACAACGCCATCTAGTCCCAAGCTAAGCAGAGCTTGTGTTATGGGTACTAGACAACTGATAAACATACTTATATATTTCTAAATACATAAATATTATAGATAAATTACACCCAGACACAGAACAAATGATCGTGCTCATCACACAAACATTTGTCCTGGGTGGGAATCGAACCCACGACCTCCTTAGCAGTCAGGGTCACTAACCATTAGACCAACAGGCCTGTCGTTTATGGTCTATATGTGGTATTTATGTGGTCTATGGTGTAAAAGCATTTTCGGAAATCGGCTTGTTCGGAAGGCTGGAAGTCGTAAAGTCTGCGTGCGTTTGGTGAGAAGATATTATGTAAATGTCAAAGCAAAAATATTTTGATGTGTCACCTTTCCTGTCAAAATTATCGATCAAAGTTCAGATTGAGATGGTTATTGAAAATGGGTAAATTTGGCGTCTCTAAAATCAGGAATTTCCGCACTATTTGGGACACCGCAACACTACTGTAAGTGAAGGGGTAGCTCCTCATCGGCATCTGTAGGAAGTGCATAGTATGCTGTTATGATATCTGGCATCATCGGCATTTATTTATATTCCCATCTTTAAATTTTTAAATAATTTGACACTATATTTCGGCCAGTACACATGTGTGAATTACTTTATTAATTTAATGGCCTTAAAGTGAAATAATGACATCGAAAAAGATAAACCTATTAGTTTTATAACAATATTATAATTTTTTAATTTTTACAGCGCCATCAACGTCGAATACTTCGACTAAACGCGGTAAAAGCAACCAAATTATGTCATCACGAGTACGAGAAAGAGAACAAGAAGAAGAACGAGGACAAGGACAAGGACAAGGACGAAGACAAGGACGAGGACAAGGACGTGAACGAGGACAAGGGCAAGGACAGCGGCGGGAACATGGACAAGGACGAGAACAAGGACGTGAACGAGGACGAGGACAAGGACGAGGACGACGACAAGGACGTAGACAAGAACGGGGTAAATGTTTCAAAATGCTTAGAATTTTAAAATCAACAATTTTTTTCGCTTAGGAACACCCATTTTTATCATTATACGTTTCACTGCTGGGCACAGGCCTCCTTTCATTTCTGTGAAAGTTATGGAGCCGTTAGTCTGCAGTGCTTTTCCAATGCATATTGGCGAAACTTACACCTGTACGGAACAGAATTCAATTAGGAAACACTTTCTTGTCCGTCGGTACGTCTCTCCCTCCATCCAGACCATTTTTCTATGAAACAAGACAGGTATCAAGTTAAAACCAATATCAAAATCTAAGTTCTGAGATTTATTGGAGGTGCAAAAAAATTTAAATCATTCATTTATGTCACATATTTTAGTACTCGCAAACTCAGTCATCAAAACGCGTACTTTCCGTTGATTCATAATCATATAATTGTTACTTTTTACAAAAGTAAAAATCGACTTCAAATTGCTAAAACAGTAATTATTTATCAGCATTCACTTACCATCAGATGGAAAGTGTGCTCATTTATCCCTCATATTTCATAAAATAAACCACCTCGGGATCGTTCGCGATGTGGTCCTCCCCTCAATCCGTCATCGCGAGTCGAGACGCAAAAAAAAGAGCTTAAAATATCGGTTTTCTCCTTTGCACCATTGGCCAGTGAGAAGTCCTCCATGAGCTGTGATGGAAGAGATGGCTGATAGGAGTTCCCTTGCCTTGGCGAGAGACCACCATGCACATGCGGGTTTCCGATGGAGGGCGAACTACTTTCACGCTAATTTTGCCGATATTCTCTGACTTTGCATTGACAGTACTTTTATAATGGACCTGAAGGCGGAATTATACTTCTTTTTAAGAGCGCTGGTGTTCGCATTCCGGGAGGTCGATGCATTAGCCCAGGCCCAGTATCACTCCTGGGACTGCCTGATACTGGGATAGCCTGATTAAATTTGACAGGAGCTACCAAACAATGGCTGCGATCTGTCTCTAACGATTACTGCAGATAATGGAATAAAAGTTCCATTACCTGAAAGTACCAAATCTGCGAAAGAACTAGCAACAACGTTGGTAACATCCGACGGGAAACACACTCGCCCCCAATGAATTGTCAATAACAATGCTCGGGTCAAGCAGAACCAGTGTAGTGTTGATCAGAATTTTGCCCCCTATCCCTTTACAACCGGAGACTTTTTTCAGATTCTAACCATAAAAATTTCATGTTGGCTTTCTACTAGGTATATAGAGCTCAAAAAATTAGTTAAAAAATCTCGAGATCATAGCTTACCCACAAATCCACCCGCACATACCCGACATAGTCACGATCGTGAGGGTAATTTAAACTAGCCCTATGTTTTGGTACTTTAAAGAATAATTAAAAAAGTTTATATTTAATCAGCCTCTTTATTAATTATTTAGTTATTTTAATCATTCAGTCATTTGAGTATTTAACCAACTGGAGAGGCCATGCGCGTTAATTCCTAAACAAAAATTCTTTCAACATCAGGGGGGCGCAAGAAGAACACACAACTGTATACTTAACTACAAATTCAAAATTAAATCGCGTCACTATAGACGCACACTACAGCATTTGTGTTTGTGTTCATCGCGTTTACGCATACCATCCAATTGTACACGTGTCGATACACTGATAGTCTAGGATCCCACTGCAGAATTAGTGTACTCATCGAGTATATGCTAAAAACCTAATTTTTACGCATATTTATCATTAAGAGAATAAATATTTGCTAGCACCCGACGCATGCGCAATGGCTTTAAAACGTCGGACAGCTGGCAATCGCTGTCTTCGTCTGACTGGTTACATTACGCGCTAGCTCTCTTTCACTCTACTTTTAATATTTATCATATTTAGCAGCCAGCAACTCTTACTTGCGGCCAGATTTAATTAGGCACCCATATATCATAATAATAAGAAAAAAAATTAGCTTTAATACACCTGGCTGCGAAGAGGTGCGGCCAAGTGCGCAACGGCAACCGTAAATTTTCAAAGTCTTTATATATATTGCCGTGAAGTGGACGATATTTTATTTTAAAAACAAATCAATGAAATTTTTTGCGAAAAATTAATTAAAAATAATTTAATTAAAAATACTAGCGGCCACATTTTGATAGGCACCCTAGCAAATATTTATTCTCTTAATGATAAATATGCGTAAAAATTAGGTTTTTAGCATATACTCGATGAGTACACTAATTCTGCAGTGGGATCTCGTACTATGATAGCGCTGTCTGAATGCGTAAGCAACGTAAGGCGTGGACTATGTCGATATTTTTTATCGATAAACAAATCACCTTAGTCCGCATAAGTTTTTATTTGATTATAAGTAATACGTAGATAAATAATACCAAGGTGTTATTTGAATTTTTTTTTAAAGTATTTAGAAACGTTTTTTTACATTATACAATTATTTAGCTACAGGTTTATTTTACATTATGCAGGATAAAATTTAGAATAAACGCAGTAGAAATGCGGTCGAGGGCTGAATCTGAATGACAGGGTAAGAAATTGTGTAATAAGAGAAGAGTGTGGTTTGCAAGATGATGTTGTGACCAGGATTAAGAAAGGAATGCATCGGTGGTTTGGTCATGTAGAAAGAATGAATGAGGAAAGAGTGACAAAGAAAATTTATGTTGCAGAAGTGAATGGTAGATTTGGAAAGTGACGTCCTAGGCGAAAATTTATCGACCAAATTGGCGATTTATTGAAAACGGGTCAAATTAGGAGTACCCTTAACCGATGACCATGTATGCGTAGGTGTATGGATGTGAAGGAGGCGAAAGAGGTGTGTCAGGATCGTGCCAAATGGAAGTCTGTAGTCTCTGCCTACCTCTCTGGGTGACAGGCGTGAGTGTTTATGTTATGTTAAATTTAAAAAAATTAACAAATCGAAATAGGTTTAGTTAACTTATTTTAAAAATCAGATTTGTGAAAAGAAAAATCCTATCAGTTTATCGTCCTAGATGGTGTTAACCAAGTTTTTGTTTTTATTATAAGGATTCAATCACAAAACCCCTATTTAAAAAAGTTGTTGATTTTCAAGAGTTATTAAATGAACTATCTGGAAAATATTTAATAAATTAGAAAAACAAAAAAGTTTTACGCTATATAATTACTCAAAACTAAAACGTGACTTTTACCTAAGGCTAAGTATTCCCCAGAAAGATGTTTTGCTTTAATTTTACATTAATATTCATCGAAAGTTTAACAAAATGTGCGAAATATCAAAAGTTTTGAAATTGGTCTGCCTTCATCACATACTATAACAAAGTGGTACAGTACAATTTATGGCCGACTTGGCTACACGAAAAAAAAGCGTTAACTGTTTTAAAACTTAGAGTAGAGAGTAACCCAGACAAGAAATTATATTGTATATTAGTGATAGATGAAATGAAAATAAAAAAATTGACGGAGTACCATGCAAGTTCTAAAAGACATTTTGGTTGTATACATAATGCCTTTGGCTACTAGCATTTTATTATATAGTATTGTTACGAGCTTGAGGTTCGTGACAATAAAAATTGCCGATAAAATTACCTAAATTAACACTTTAATTTACTTTACACGAATTAAAGTTAAAACACTAATAATTAAACACACTAATTCACTTAATTCCGCCCGAAACTTCGCTTGTTTCGCCCAAATCAACACTGCCTCGATCGCACCTTGCAGCGCCTACTTATTTAAATTAGCAAATATCCAGAATGTTCAAACAAACACGCGTAAGGTACCGAGAGTCCGAGTATAGATTTTCTAGAAACTTAGTTTCTTCGGATGGCGCTGTCGGTTGTGATGTCATTCACTGCAAAGTCCCCCTCGCTCCCGCTCCTGACACTAGATGGCGCTAGTTGCCTTATTCATGCAACACTGCCCCCTCCTAAGACATGCTCGTCCCGAGCATTATCGGTCCCATAATAACGCGCCAAGCGATCCACATGGACGATCTTAGGAGTCCCTCTCGTGCCTTTCTGTATCCGGTAGGTCACATCGTTGATCCTGGTTACAATCCGGTACGGGCCATCCCATTTAGCTTGAAGCTTAGGAGATTTCCCTTTGCTGCGGACTGGATTGTGCAACCACACTAATGAACCTTCGTTGAACCCTTTATTGTTCATTTTGCGGTCGTACCGGGTTTTCATTTTCTCAGACATTTGCTGGCCCGATTGTCTGACGTGCTCATAAATGTCATTCATTTTGTTCCGCAAGTCATTTGCATAATCGGTTATACTGCGTGGGGCATCAGGTGGTATCCCGGTGATCAGGTCCGCAGGCAGCTGTAATTCTCTTCCAAAGTTTGCGAAAGCTGGTGTCACTGCTGTACTTTCGTGAACAGAACTTCGATATGACAACAAAAACGGTTGTATGTGCTTGTCCCAATCTCGTTGCCGATTGTCTACAACTTTTGCTAGGTACCTCTCCAATGTCTGATTAAATCGTTCCACCATTCCATCAGATTGCGGGTGATAAGAAGTCGTTCTTGTTTTATGAGTACCCATAACTCGGCAAGTTTCCTGGAATATTTGAGACTCAAAATTCCTTCCTTGATCGCTGTGAATCTCTAAAGGTACAAAACGACAGAAGACTTCATGAACTAGTTTATCTGCAACTGTTGAAGCTTCTTGATTTGGAATGGCGAAGACTTCTGGCCACTTAGTGAAGTAATCCATCACAACCATGAAATACTTGTTACCGCTTTCACTCTCCGGAAACGGCCCCGCCACGTCAATGGCTATTCTCTCCCATGGTGCACCCACATTGTACAACTTCAATGCACCTCTACTACGAGTCTGAGGTCCCTTTACAGCCGCACAACTTGTACATTTGCGACACCAGTCCTCGACATCGTTTCGACAGTGGACCCAGTAAAACCGTTCTCGGATCTTCAGTAGAGTTCGTTTAACTCCCAGATGGCCTCCTGAATAATCATTATGGTACAGCTGTAGAACATCCGGTACTTTAGCTTTAGGGACAACCATTTGTAAATAACAGCTGTCTCCCCGAACATTTTCCCATTTACGGCACAGAACTCCATCCTGAAGCAGCAAGCTGTCCCACTGGGCCCAATAGCTTTTAGTGGTTGAACTCATTGCTGAGACGCCGCTCCACTTAGGCTTGGGAGCACTGGCCCTTATCCATTCCAGAATCGGCTTGATGTCCGGATCTTCCTGCTGTGCATGTTGTAAGCTGTCCTTCCATTCGTTGCTGAGGTGGTCCGTCCTGAGCATCCTCACGGATACCTCTTCCTTACTCTCTTGCCTAGTACAATGGTTGCAATCTTCATCTCAATCTTCAAGGACAAGGTCTTCTTGACAATGCATCTGCGTTGCCGTGAGATTTTCCGCTGCGATGTTCGATCTCAAAGTCGTATTCTTGCAGTATTTCAATCCACCTCGCAACTTGTCCTTCTGGATTTTTAAACTGCAATAGCCATTTTAGTGCAGCATGGTCAGTTCGTAAGTGAAACTTTCGTCCCAGAAGATATTTGCTAAAATGCTGCAACGACTTTACCACAGCGAGCAATTCGCGTCTTGTGACACAATAGTTCCTTTCCGGTTTTGACAACGACTTGCTGAAGTACGCTATTACGACCTCTTGGTCACCATTCCGTTGAGACAACACACCGCCGAGTCCTATATCACTTGCGTCTGTGTCAACTATAAATTCTTTGCTTGCATCAGGGTATCCCAAAATAGGTGTTTTGCACAGACGGTCCTTAAGCTCCTGGAATGCGATATTGCAACTTTCATCCCAGCAAAAATGTCGCTTCTCCTCGGTTAGCTTGTACAGAGGTTTGGCTATATCTGCAAAGTTCTTCACGAATCGCCGGTAATAGGAGCACAAACCCAAAAATGCTCTAACCTGCGTCTTGTCTTTTGGAACCGGCCAATCCTTGACAGCGGCGATTTTCTCTGGATCTGTGCGGATACCTTCTTCCGATACTACAAACCCCAAAAAGTTAACTTGCCGTTGAAATAGTGAACATTTCTTCGGGCTCAACTTAAGGTTGGCACTCTGAATCTTCATGAGCACGCGTTCCAGGTTTTGAAGGTGTTCCTCAAACGTACGGCCCACGATGATGATGTCATCCAAGTAGACCAGACAGGCATCGCCAATTAGCCCGGTAAGTACAAGTTCCATCAGCCTTTCAAACGTTGCTGGAGCATTGCACAACTCAAACGGCATTACTTTGAATTGCCACAGACCCTTTCCCGTCGAGAACGCAGTTTTCTCCTTGTCCTTAGGGTCAATTTCAACTTGCCAGTAGCCACTTTTTAGATCCAGCGTGCTAAACCATTTTACTCCTGTAAGCATGTCCAGCGTGTCATCAATTCTTGGCAAGGGATAGCTGTCCTTCTTTGTAACGTCGTTCAGACGGCGGTAATCAACACAGAACCGCATGCTGCCATCCTTCTTTTTCACCAGCACCACTGGTGAACACCATGGACTAGAGGAAGGTTCAATAACACCATCCTTCACCATTCCTTCAATCATGGTTTCCACTTCCTTTTCACGTGCTACCGGCAATCTTCTTGGCCGCTTACGGATAGGCAATTCCTCTCCTGTGTTTATTTTGTGTTGAACTAGGCCAGTCTTTCCTATGTCAGCATCATTTGATGAGAATACATCGGCGTACTTGAGTAACAACTTCTTCGCCTTGACCAATTCGTTCGGGGACAGAACACTGCGACAGTCTTCCAAAAGTGTGGTTACTCTCATTTCTGAATCCTTGCTGGGGGTCCCACTCGATATATATTGGCACTGACGTAACCAATCCACTTCCTCACTAGTACCAACCAGTGTGCCTTTTTCTATAATCTGTTCCCGGTCGCAAAGGTTCAGCACACGTACTCCTGAGATGTCAGTGGTCCTGACCAAGGTTCGAGCTACTTTCCATGGAAGGTCATTGTTTACCCTTTCCACAAGTACACAACGGTGAGCTTGCCCAGCGTTTCGAGGAAGACTAACCGGAACAATCGTTTCCGATCTCGGCGGAAGAACAATCTTCTTGATGCTGTACACGTTCCCTGGTAACGCACCTTCCATAAAAAGTTCCTCCTGTCCACATTTCAAAACACCTTGCTTAACGTCGATCTCGCAACAATTATTCCTCATAAAGTCTAAGCCTAGGATGCAGTCGTCCATTATATCAGCCACGATGACATTATGCAGGTAGATCACGTTGCCTAGCTTCAACTCCATCTCCTTCTCTCCACGGACGGGTATACGCTGACCGGTGGCTGTTACCAAATTAATGCGTTCTCGGTTGTATGCGGAGTCCCCAAGGAACTGCCTTATAAGTTGGGAACTAACAACCGTACGAGAGGCTCCAGTGTCTATGGTCAGTTTACACGGCATTCCGTTGACCTCGCCCTTGATGATTAGACTGTTCCCGTCATGGGTTTGTGAGATCGAGATCCTTGGGGCTCTTTTAACATCAGCCAGCACCCGCCCCGCAGTTCTGGCTTTTACTCGTTTCCCTGCTGCTGCAGGGCGGTGCTTTTGGCCGCACTACCCTCCTGAGATCGTTCACCTTCCCTTTCTAGGGTTCGCTTAGGGCAGCTGGATCGAAGATGGCCCTTTTCCCCACAGCCATAGCACCTAGGGCGGTATCCTCTGTTGCGGTCGCGAACTGTAGCTGCTGCAACCTCCCTGATGCGATGGGAACGATGATCCTGCCGCACGGCTTCCACCTCCAGTGCATGGGCCAAGGCGTTCTTAAGCGTGTCGTGGTGCCCGAGTCTCACAGCAGCTCTGACTTCAAGGTCGCGGATGCCGTCGATGAATGTCTGAACCAGGTTCCCTTCAATGAGCGCAGGTACAGACTGGTATGCTTTTCGAACCATCTTCTCCACCTCAAGGGCCCACTGCTGCAGGTTCTCGTTGCTGCGCTGCACGCGATCTTTAAGCTGCGCGCGAAAGACGTGTTCCAGATGAGCGTCGCCATATCTCGCTTCCAAGGCCTCAAGAAGCTGCTCATAGGTCACTTTCTTACCGAGAGCTTCCAACACAGTTAAGGCTTGGTCACGCAGGCCTAGGGTGAGTGCAGTCATGGCTTGGCTTTTATTCCAGCCGTTCGCCTCCATGACGGCCTCAAACTGGATTTTGTAGGCCGACCAGGAAGAGGTCCCGTCGAACGGCGGCACTTTGAATCCACGTAGCGAAGGTGCTGCAGCTACTACGGGAGCTGTAGTTCCATCCCCAAGTTTGAGGTCGTTTAGTGATTTCTTCATGTCAGCCACTACGTTGTCAACCCGATTGTTTACTTGGTCGATTCGGGTTTCAGCTTTCTCGATTCGGTTTTCAGCTTTCGCGATTTGGGTTTCGGCTTCCGACAGGCGGTTGTCATGCTGAGCAACCCTATCCTTCACCTCCTTTATCTCCTTCCCGAAGGTAGCGTGAAGATCCTTCATGAGGAGCATCTGCTCTTCCAACCGACGGGCCTGTTCCTCCTGTCCGCCCCGCAGCTGCTCTTCCAATCGGCGTGCCTGTTCCGCCTGCTGGCGAGCCTGTTCCTCCTGTCGGCGAGCCTGTTCCTCCTGCCGGCGAGCCTGCTCCTCCTGTCGGCGAGCCTGCTCCTCCTGTCGGCGAGCCTGCTCCTGCAGCATCACCATCAGAGCACCTAAGTCAGGTGCTGCAGATGTAGGAGCTACCGACGGGCCTGCAGCCGGTGGCTGGCCCTCCGACGTCTGCGGCGTTGCATCACCAAATCTTCGTTGGTCCGTCTCCTGCTGGCGTTAACTTCGGGTACGGACACCCTCCGTTTCCTCCTTAGGTAAAATCGGCATGATTTTATCCCACTTCTGACACCAATTGTTACGAGCTTGAGGTTCGTGACAATAAAAATTGCCGATAAAATTACCTAAATTAACACTTTAATTTACTTTACACAAATTAAAGTTAAAACACTAATAATTAAACACACTAATTCACTTAATTCCGCCCGAAACTTCGCTTGTTTCGCCCAAATCAACACTGCCTCGATCGCACCTTCCAGTGCCTACTTATTTAAATTAGCAAATATCCAGAATGTTCAAGCAAACATGCGTAAGGTACCGAGAGTCCGAGTATAGATTTTCTAGAAACTTAGTTTCTTCGGATGGCGCTGTCTGTTGTGATGTCATTCAAAGTCCCCCTCGCCCCCGCTCCTGACACTAGATGGCGCTAGTTGACTTATTCATGCAACAGTATTCTGTCAATTGCTTAATTTTCATTTCATCCATTACTTTTAGTAACGCCACGTAACGAAAAGTTGTTTTTAGTCAACCCTGGTCGGCGATCGATGGTAGTGTACCACTTAGTCAATGTACGTGGTGCAGGCAAACATGTTTCAAAAGTTTTACGTACATAGCGATAGGCTTTTGGTGAGTAATGGTTAAGTGTTAGGGCATAGTATTTATGCAAACTTGTGAAGCCTATTTATGCTATTGTTTTTTATGTCAAGGCATTTTTTCATTTTAATTTTCGTTGGCCTATGTTGGCTCGTACTCGCAGTGGGAGTAGGACTAGTTCGGGCTATATAAGGAATTTTTTTCGTATTGTGACTTTCGAGATAACTTATGGAATTTTGCTGGAACATCCAGATTTCTTTTTCGATGTAGACGATATTGTGCAATCACCACGATCACCCTAAAATAAATAATTTTATTTTAGTATATATATATATATATATATATATATATATATATATATATATGATAAAGATAAAGATATTTACACTAGTGTTAAAAAACTTAAAACGAGCTACATGTTTTGCCATTTATGGCGTACAAAAATTATACTACATTAAGTTTACAATTAAAATAATAGGTATATAAATATATGAATTAAATTTGATAGGTTAATGCTTTTGTAAATTTAATAAAATATTTTCAAGTAGAATAATATTGTTGTCAAAGGTAATAATAAAAATATTTAATTTAAATATAATTACAGCCAAACATTACCTCCCACAAGTTTAAGGTTGGTACTGCAGTGTCAGATTCATTTTTTTTTTATAGAAGAAGGGGCAAACAAGCATGCGGCTCACCTGATGTTAAGTGACTACCGCCACCCATGATCAACCGCAACACCAGGAGAATTGCGGGTGCGTTGCCGGCCCTTTAGAAAGGAGTAAGCTCTTTTCTTGAAGGTCCCCAGGTCGTATCGGTCCGGAAAAATCGCCGGTGGTAAACTATTCCACAGAGAGCTTGTACGTGGAAGAAAACTCCTTTTGAAACGTACAGTGGTGGACCGCCAAGCATCCAGATGGTGTGGATGGTATCGGGACGTTTGCCGTGTAGTGCGTTCACGAAATTTGGCGGCTGGGATTAATCCGAACAATTCCTCAGAGCACTCCCCGTGATATATGCGATAAAATACGCAAAGAGATGCAACATCTCTTCGCAGCGCCAGTGAATCGAGCCGATCGGAAAGCACTCGGTCGTCGACGATTCGAGCCGCTCTGCGCTGGATGCGGTCAAGTGGAAGGAGCTGGTACTGGGGAGCCCCAGCCCAGAGGTGGGAACAGTATTCCATGTGCGGCCGAACCTGCGCCTTGTAAAGTTGCAGGCGGTGTGCCGGCATGAAATACTGTCCCGCTCTGCTGAGCACGCCAAGCTTTTCACGGTTTCTACAAGCTACAATCCAAGTCTGCCGCTTAAGAGGATCTCTTGGAAATCTATAAAACAAACCAATAATAGAAAAATTCACTACTTTTTGTAATACTTTATTATAAAATCTAAATAAAAACTACAAACCGGTTCGGCAGACAAACCTGCATGGTTAATTAACTTATCGATAGCTAAAGTTGCGGCGTTCATCACTATAGTGCAATACTTTTGGTTGCAGTGATACCAGTTTATTTATATAAAAATTGCACACTTTTGCTGCGAGGTTGCAAGTTTCGATTTGACTTATTTGGACTGTATTTTGTATAATATTGTGTTGAAATTGAGCTGAATATATAAATCATTTAATAAAATCCACTACACATCTATATGATATACACATAATAATGATTATTATTCATCACAAACTGATTTAGTTATTAGGAAATATATTTTCGTTAATATATATAACTTGTGTAGTAAATTAGTACACGAATTTAATTAGTAAACGAAGTCCAAGCCCAGATTATTATTATTTTTTTGGAAATTTTATCTGAAATTCAACAAAACCTTAAAGCTTCAATAAGTCATTGTGTACATTAGGTAATGAGTCTACAGTGATCAGAACTTAGTTTCTCAATTATTAATTTAATTATTGACTTAACAAAGTAAGTGCACAATTAACACAAGTTGTGCTACACTCAACAATACTTGTTGCTTCAAAGAATAAGTTATCTTATAAGGACTGATGGAAGAATCTTCTAGAAGATTGATATTAAAATCACCACAAATTACAATAGATTTATTTCGTGTATAAAATTTAATTAAATTTTCTTCCATAAGTATTCAAATGTATAACTTGAACACGAGTCTGTTAACACTGACAATTATAATACAATGCTGAAGTTTGATGTAGCATGAGCAGCATGAGGTACACATGATATTTCTACCGTTCGCTCAACAGCTTCACAATATCTTGTACATTCTTCATTAAGTTGTTGCTGTGGCCTATAGACATCTACATCCATCCTCGATTACAAATAAAAATGCAGATGCGTTGTCACCCGTGAGGACTAAGTTGGAATGCCTTTTTCCAGTAAAAAGGGTCTCCGTTTCTCTACACTCTCCATACGGAACACAGCAGTGGTAAGCTGCTATTTTACGCTGGTATTCTGTAAGAGCGTGGTCCATACCAAGTCGAGCTGACCCATTCGTGCTTATATTACTAATATAGCTGCAGCGTGGCTCTACCACGTAAATAATTAAATTAATAAAATGATTTCTTATACTTACGCGAACACTACACATTTAAATAATACTAGTGTTTACGGATTTTATCGCGTATATTTAACTGTTTAAATACCCGACGTTTCGAACACTTACAGTACCCATGGCAATATAATTTATTTCGCTGTAACTTCTTTAAAATAAAATGAAAGCTCTTACTCTCTATTTCAGGTACTGTTGAAAGTCAACATAAAAAGGAAGCTTCAATGTGCAATCGGAAGTTGCGATTACCACTCACAGTTCATGAAAAAAACCGTAATACGGAGAAAGTTATGGGGTTTAAAACCTTAGAAGAATTTGCGCGTACACATAGCAGTGACATTATTTTGAAAATCACTGAAAAGAGAAATGCTTTTCTTGATTTTATAGAATCACCGATAAATAGACCTGACGTATTTGTACTCATGATGGAGACTTTATCGAAAGTTTGCCAGTCGTCGTTTGACAGTCTAAAATTAAAAATTCTAATTGAAGTGTGTGAATCGCAATTCTTAGTAAATTTGCAGGGTTACTTAATTAATTTACCATATCAAAGCCAAAAGTCTGCAAATATGTTATATTGGAACAATCAAGCTGAGTTTTGGAATAACTTTTTACTTTTCTGCGAGAGCCTCACAAATGCTTCACCCTCGACAGCGCTACGTAAATGCCGATCACTAATAGAGGGTACAACGAAATTTTGTTTGGACGGTTTAAATGAACGTCATAATTTCAGGCTGCCCGAGGAGAACATTAAAAAGTGGAATGAACTTCGAGAGAGATTAACACTTCACGAACAAACTGATGAGGTATGTTGTTTTTTTTATCGTACATTTTGTACAAATGAAGACAATGGCTTTCAAATACAAACAATCGAGTCAATGACCTCTCAAAATCTTTAAGGTTATATATAGAGTGTCAAGCGGAAGTTTAGAGATAGAGGACCCCTCGGGGTACCCGAATCAACCCCATATACGTTCCGCAATTTTTCATAGTTTTCGAGTTATGGTTTTTTCTCTGAATTTTTGAGAATTTTCGACCTGAACAACTTAAAAAAGCTTTTTTGAGATTTTTTTAAGCGAAAAATTTAGGTGAATTATGATTTAAATTTTAAACTTTTAATTAAAAATCTAAACAGGTCTCAACAATTTTCCAGACTCTCAACTTTTATAATCATTAGAAAAAATAGTACGTAATGAGCTACTTTTGTTAATTAGGCTTTTAAAGACAGGGAGGTGAAAAATTCTTAAAATTAGTCATATGATTACAAAAATTTTTTGGCCATTTTATCATTTCTAAGGTTAATTAGTTTGTTAACTAACCGAAAATGACTACAAGAAAGCTAAGATTTAAGCATTTAGCGATAGCAAGAATTTTCAGACAACATTTAAATGAAGATTAAGAGACAACTGGATTGGGCGTGGCCAAGTCAATCCATTTCTGCGTCTGAGGATATTATAAAGAATTGTTTTACGCCAAATAAATAAGTAACTTAGCTGAATTACGGCCAAAATTGAAACAAGCAGAAGAAATAATAAAAAACAACAGAATAGCGTTCATACAACTAAAAGACTTTTTAAGGCTGTGTAGGATTTTTGTTGAGCAAGAGGGTCAACATTTTGAAAACTTTTTGTAGTAAAACAATAAATAATTATGTTTCATTTATTAAACTTAATAAAACCTCCAAAGGTTACTTAAATCTTAGCTTTCCTACAGTCATTTTAACCTTGAAATTCTTCATAAATCATATCATAGCTTTTCTACAGTCATATCACAAATGTAATCTATGTCACAAACTTTTCTACAGTCATTTGTGGTTAGTTACCATACGTCATGAACGTTGAACAAATCGGACTCTCGGCCCATTATTGCAGGTAAAAGATTTGCGTCCACGCTTACAACCCATGATCCGCTGGAACAACTCGCGTAAAATTAATTAAAATATAAAAAACTATAATTGCTTAAATCTTAGCTTTCTTGCAGTCATTTTTGGATAAATAACAAACAAATTAACCTTGGGAATGATAAAATGGTCAAAAAATTTTGTAAACAGATATTTTATTTAAAAAAAATTTCACCTCGTTGTCTTTAAAGGCCTATTCAGTACGTACTACTTTTTTAATAATTTTAAAATTAAGAGCCTGGAAAATTCTTGAGACTTACTTAGGAACCATCAAGTCACCTGTTTAGTTTTTTTTTAAATTTAAAGTTGAAAATTTAAGTCATAATCTCATAATTCACCAGATGTTACACTTTACATCAGCATTTTCACAGTTTTCATCAAAGTTACGAAGCTGATTATTTTAAACGTAAAAGTTACAGCTCATGACAATTCAATTGCAAAAAAATCTTTACTTTTTTTAAGGTTGTTCAGATAGAAAATTCTCAAAAATTCAGAAAAAATCATAACTCAAAAACTATTAAAAATCGCGGAATATACACGGGGTCGATTCGGGTACCCCGAGGGTTGCTCTAACTATAGACTTCCGCTTGACACTATTTTTGGGACATTCTTATATATATTATTAAGACCGTTTAAGGTTACATTCACGCATTGAAGTAATTTGTAATATGTACTAGAATAGACTGCGAACAAAATCTGGCAAAATGAGGTAGTGCGAGCCTTGTGAAACGAGGCACAGGTACCATTTTATGGCACAGACTAAGTTTGATTCCATTGGCTCTTATGCGTTTCGCAAACAACCAAGTGTTGCCATCGCTTTTAGTACGTAGTACATATTACTGCAAGGTTATTCACGCAATATTTTTTTCGAGGCGTTTGTTCATAGCTATACTAGGATCCGGTAAGTTGAGCCATGGTTGAGTTATTTTTAATAAGCCCGTGCTTGTCTACTAACCTACGTGATGGTTGGTAAGTGGTGAATTAGCTGATGATGGTTAAGCACATTGATTTAGCTTAACAAAAGCATATTCACTATTGTCTTAAAGAGACCCACGTTGCAATTAGTTAGAAAGACATGCTGCCATATTATTTAACTCCTTTTCTACATGCATTATGAACGAATGCGTGGTATGTCGACATCAAGGAGAGACCAGCCGAGCGTCCGGTGGTCGGATCATGATGAAACCCGAAAGGTTGGCTACTTTACGCCTGTGACTGGTATGGCTGGTAACTAGGTGGCATTTTTCAGCATCAGCCTATAGATGGCATCTATACTGATGCCATATATCCCAAAAAGAAAATTATGAAAGCTCCACCCGACGCTATGGCTGTTGGTCCAGTTATAAATAAATTTTATATTTACACAGTAAAGTATAGAGTAAATTAAAGTTGAACTCATCGCATCACCCACCGGAAACGGCAGAACATTGTCTGCGGGCCAGCTACTGATTTAAAACGGATAATTTGGTATTGAATATAAATGTATTGTCTCCGTCCTGTTTGCACTTATTATTATCAAGCAATATTTTATCTTGGTAAGCCACGACGGTGCGACGATCATCATCAGCTCTTAACGGTCCACTGCCGAATAAGGCCCTCTTTCATTTATTTAAGTACCAGACGTATTTACCTTTGGCAAACACTGAATGGAGTGATGGGTTATCTTACGCGGCCACCAAACGGCATCCTCCCTAAAGTGGGAGAGGCCTATGTCCAACTGGGGTCTTTCACGGGCTGATGAATAAAAGGAACAAGAATAAATGCTTATACCGCCATTCCATGAAATTTTGCGACATTTATTATGGTCGCCTCTTACGACCCTTATGCTGGGATGATGGATTTCCTTAGGCCGCTTCCAAATTGCACCGCTGCTGCCACCACAAGGTTCGAATGACGTAACAATCCATTTTTTATTGTTCACTATCACAGCAATTGAAGTGTGCACACTCGAATTTTCCAGTTTTTATTCCCTATCATAAAGTTTTTATTCCCTTAAAGGTAAAACAAAAGACTAAAAGGTTTTTTGTGGAAGAAGAAGAATCCGATCCACCTGAAAACTTCCGGGATCTTAGCGTAATACCAACTTGTGATGATCTCCTAGAGCGTCGACCGTTTGTCCGTCCGAACATGGTTGACGGCGCGTACAAAGATATAGAACACTATTTAGATGTTCAGTTCAGGTTACTACGAGAAGATTGCTTCGGCCCGCTTCGTGAAGGAATTCGTAAGATTTTTTGTTAAAACTTAGATATAATGTAATGTGCGAGCAATTTTTTGTCGTACAATGGTTGTTGCTGGTTGAAAATCTGTAGGTAACTGAACAAAGTACCGGAATTAATTTGTATTCATTACGCTAATAGTATATTTTCGCGGTTTTTCATAAACAATTTCGATCTTAAACTAAAACTCAACTCAAACACAAATTCTGACATTTTAACGTTTGGACTTAAACTAGAGAATGGCCTCCTAATATTTTGTTATAGAATAAGAATAACTAACGAGTATACAGTCCACCGATGTTCAGTTAATGCTGCGGCCCATGAACATCTCGTGTGATCACCAGATTTTTATCGGCCACAGCATCCACTTACCATCGGGTGGTATGTCCCCGCCCCCGTGTCACCGTTATCCTACAAAAAAACTACACTTATCCTCGATTAAGAATAAAAATGCAAATGCGCTGTCAACCCTGTAATAAATGAATAATGCCAACCAGTAAATGTGATTTCCGACACTCACCATACGAAACATAGCATTGTACTGCTGTTTCACGCTGCTGCTGTATTCTGTGAGAAAATATAGCTGCAGCGTGGCTCTACCACGTAAGCCTTTTCGCGCGCGTTTAGATTAGGATGCCACATTCAATTTCCATTCAAGTCAAAAAGAGGATAATTTGGTGAAGTCGATCACACGATATAATTCGGAGGAAGCGGAAACCCAAATCGACCAAGTGAACAATGGGGTTGACAACGTTATGGCTGACGTGAAGAAAACGCTGGAAGACCTCAAACTTGAGGATGGAATTACAGCTCCTGTAGTAGCTACAACATCTTCGCTACGTGGATTCAAAGTGCCGCCTTTCGACGGAACTTCTTCCTGGTCGGCTGAATAAAGGTCAGGCCATGACTGCACTCACCCTAGGCCTGCATGACCAAGCCTTAACTGTTTTGGAAACTCTCGGTAAGAAAGTGACTTACGAGTAGCTCCTTGAGGCATTGGAGGCGAGATATGGCGACGCTCACTTGGAACACGTCTTTCGGGCGCAGCAGCGGGCAGCGATCGCGTGCAACGCAGCAATGAAAACCTGCAGCAGTGGGCCCTTGAGGTGGAGAAGATGGTTCAAAAAACATACCAGTCTGTACCTGCGCTCATTGAAAGGAACATTTATCGACGGCATCCGCGACCTTGAAGTCAAAGCTGCTGTGAGGCTCGGGCACCACGAGACGCTTAAGGATTCCTTAGCCCATGCACTGGAGGTGGAAGCCGTGCGGCGGGATCATCGTTCCCATCGTGTCACAGAGGTTGCAGCAGATACAGTTCGCGACCACAATAAAAGATACAGCCCTAGGTGCTATGGCTGCGGAGAAAGGGGCCATCTTCGATCCAGCTGCCTTAAGCGAACTGTAGAAAGGGAAGGTGATCGGTCTCGAGAGGGTGGTGCGGCTAACAGCACCACCCAGCAGTAGCAGGGAAACGAGTAAAAGCCAGGACTGCGGGGTGGGTGTTGGCTGATGATAAAAGAACCCCAAGGATTTCGATATCACAAATGGGAACAGCCTAATCATCAAGGGCGAGATCAATGGAATGCCGTGTAAACTGACCATAGACACTGGAGCGTCTCGCACGGTTGTCAGTTCCCAACTTACAAGACAGTTCCTTGGGGACCACGCATACAACCAAGAACGCTTTAATTTGGTAACAGCTACCGGTCAGCGCTTACCCACTCGTGGAGAGAAGGAAATGGAGTTGAAGCTAGGCAACATGATCTACCTGCATAATGTCATCGTGGCTGATATAATGGACGACTGCATCCTGGGCCTAGACTTTATGAGGAATAATTGTTGTGAGATCGACGTTAAGCAAGGTGTTTTGAAATGTGGACAAGAGGAACTTTTCGTGAAAGGGGCGTTACCAGGGAACGTGTACAGCTTTAAGAAGATTGTTGTTCCGTCGAGATCGGAAACGATTGTGCCAGTTAGTCTCCCTCGGAATCCTGGGCAAGCTCATCGCTGTGTACTCGTGGAGAGAGTAGACAATGAACTTCATGGAAAGTGGCTCGAACCTTGGTCAGTACCACTAACAGATCAGGAGTACGTGTACTGAACCTTTGTGACCAGGAACAGATTATAGAAAAAGGCACACTGGTTGGTTCTTGTTGAGGAAGTTGGACGTCTTGAGGAAGTGGATTGATTTCGTCGTTGCCAATATCTATCGATTGGGACCCTCAGCAACAATGCACAAACGAGAGTGACCACACTTTTAGAAGAAAGTCGCAGCGTTCTCTCCCCGAATGAAATGGTCAAGGCGAAGAAGTTGTTACTCAAGTACGCTGATGTATTCTCGTCAAACGATGCTGACATAGGGAAGACCAGCTTAGTTCAACACAAAATAAACACAGGAGAAGAATTACCTATCCGCCAGCGGCCAAGAAGATTGCTGGTATCACGTGAAAAGGAAATAGAAACCATGATTGAGGGAATGGTGAAGGGTGGTGTTATTGAACCTTCATCTAGTCCATGGGGTTCACCCGTGGTGCTGGTAAAAAAGAAGGATGGCAGCATGCGGTTTTGTGTTGACTACCGCCGTCTGAACGACGTTACAAAGAAGGACAGCTATCCCTTGCCAAGAATTGATGACACGCTGGACATGCTTACAGGAGTAAAGTGGTTTAGCACACTGGATCTAAAAAGTGGCTACTGGCAAGTTGAAAATGACCCTAAGTATAAGGAGAAAACCGCGTTCTCGACGGGAAAGGGTCTGTGGCAATTTAAAGTAATGCCGTTTGGATTGTGCAATGCTCCAGCAACGTTTGAAAGGCTGATGGAACTTGTACTTACCGGGCTAATTGGCGATGCCTGTCTGGTCTACTTGGATGACATCATCATCGTAGGCCGTACGTTTAAGGAACACGTTCAAAACCTGGAACGCGTGCTCATGAAGATTCAAAGTGCAAACCTCAAGTTGAATCCGAAGAAATGTTCACTATTCAAACGGCAAGTTAACTTTTTGGGGTATGTAGTATCGGAAGAAGGTATCGGATCTAGAGAAAATCGCCGCTGTCAAGGTTTGGCTGGTTCCCAAAGATAAGACGCAGGTTAGAAAATTTTTAGGTTTGTGTTCCTATTATCGGCGATTTGTGAAGAACTTTGCAGATATAGCCAAACCTCTGCACAGGCTAACCGAGGAGAAGCGACATTTCTGCTGGGGTCGCATTCCAGGAGCTCAAGGACCGTCTTTGCAAAATACCTATTTTGGGGTACCCTGATGCAGGCAAGGAATTTATAAATGATACAGACGCTAGTGATACACGACTCGGCGGGGTGTTGTCTCAACGCGGAACGGTGATCGAGAGATTGTGATAGCGTACTTCAGCAAGTCGTTGTCAAAACCGGAAAGGAACTATTGTGTCACAGGACACGAATTGTGTCACAGCCGTGGTAAAGTCGTTGCAGCACTTTAGCAAATATCTTCTGGGGCGGAAATTTCACTTACGAACTGACCATGCTGCACTAAAATGGCTATTGTAGTTCAAAAATCCTGAAAGACAAGTTGCGAGGTGGATTGAACTACTGCAGGAATACGACTTTGTAGTCGAACATTGAAGCGGGAAATCTCATGGAAACGCGGATGCATTGTCAAGAAGATCTTGTCTTGAAGATTGCAAGCATTTTACTTGCCAAGAGAGTAAGGAAGTGGTATCTGTGAGGATGCTCAGGACAGACCACCTCAGCAACGAGTGGAAGGACAGCTTACAACATGCACAGCATGAAGATCCGGACATCATGCCGATTCTGGAATGGATGAAGGTCAGTGCTCCCAAGCCCAAGTGAAGCGCCGTCTTAGCGATGAATTCGACCACGAAAAAGCTATTGGGCCTAATGCTGCCTAATCATGATTATTTGGGAGGCCATCTGGGAGTTAAACGAACTCTACTGAAGATCCGAGAACGGTTTTACTGGCTCCACTGTTGAAACGATGTCGAGGACTGTTGTCGCAAATGTACGTGTTGTTCGGCTGTAAAGGGACCACAGACTCGTAGTAGAGGTGCATTGAAGTTGTACATGTTGGTGCACCATAGGAGAGCATAGCCATTGACGTGGTGGGCCCGTTTCCGGAAAGTGAAAGTGGTAACAAGTATTGCATGGTTGTGATGGATTACTTCACTATGTGGCCAGGAGTCTTCGCCATTCCAAATCAAGAAGCTTCGACAGTTGCAGATAAACTAGTTCATGAGGTCTTCTGTCGTTTTGGAGTACCTTTAGAGATTCACAGCGATCAAGGAAGGAATTTTGAGTCTCAAATATTCCGGGAAACTTGCCGAGTTATGGATACTCACAAAACAAGACTTCTTATCACCCGCAATCTGATGGAATAATAAGATATTGGAGAGGTACCTAGCAAAAGTTGTAGACAATCGGCAACGAGATTGGGACAAGCACATACAACCGTTCTTGTTGTCATATCGAGCACTGTTCACGAAAGTACATTAGTGACACCAGCTTTCGCAAACTTTGTAAGAGAATTATGGCTGCCTGCAGACCTGATCACCGGGATACCACCTGATGCTCCACGCAGTATAACCGATTATGCAAATGACTTGCGAAACAAAATGAATGACATTTATGAGCACGTCAGACAATCGGGTCAGTAAATGTCTGAAAAGATGAAAACCCGGTATGCAAAATGAACAACAAAGGGTTCGACGAAGGTTCACTAGTGTGGTTGCACAATCCGGTCCGCAGCAAAGGAAAATCTCCTAAGCTACAAGCTAAATGGAACGGCCCGTACTGGATTGTGACCAGGATCAACGACGTAACCTACTGGATACAGAAAGGCGCAAGAGGTACTCCTAAGATCGCCCATGTGGATCGACTGACGCGTTATTATGGGACCGATAATGCTGGGGACGAGCATGTCTTAGGAGGGGGCAGTGTTGCGTACCATAGTTGATGGCACTAGCACCATCTGGTATCAAGTATCAGAAATGGGTGTGTTAGGATCTTTCTGGAATTCTCCCAACAGCACCATCTAGTAACGAGTAGAAGAATTAAGCTTTCTAGAAAAGTCCACAATCGAAATTTCTGCACTTAGTCGGTCGGGACCGGTATTTGCTGGAACATTCTGGATGTTTCGGTGGAATAGGCCTATTTAAGGCCGCTGAGGGCCGCGACCGGGGTAGTACTGAATTGGCGATTGGTGTTCAGTAATTAAAGTGTCAATTTTGGTAATTCAATCGGCAGTTTTATTGTCACGAACCCTAAGCTCGTAACAATACTATAATGACAACCGTAACCACTTTGAGCATATTCGGAGTTTCTTTACTTTAGTTTTACACTGCTTTCTCATACTCTCGTACTCAACCATCATTGTCATCATCTGAAAACAAATCTTGCTGCCTTATATTTTTCGTTAGTCTTTGTTTTTGTTGTTGTTTCTTTCGCTTTAATATTTTTGTGTCTTTTCTTTGTTTTATTCGTTTTTCTTTTTCTTCTTCCTTTTTTTCGTTTCATTTTCGATTTTTTCATGTAATCTTTTAAGTTTCACTAGTTATAGCTGACGGTACAAGTTGATACGTCGCTTCTTAGTTCCAGGTTTGGGCCTAAATAAGACACGTTTTAAAGGTGACGGGATTACCCAGTCTTTTGGTAATGTTGTAGAGGTTGAATGATACGACACTGTATATATAGTTGAGAAATATTACTCATTGTTTCCTTGTCCAGTTGGGTGATCGGTTGTTTCTTTGTCCTGTGCTTGTGCATTCAGGGTTTGCGTATTCTGTTCTGTTGTAGTCTGTTCTTGCACATTCTGTTCTTTTATGTACCTTCCTTGTACACTAAAATTTAGTGCTTGTGCTCTTGCATTCTGTTTTTCTGTTTTCACTTTTATATTATGTCCAACTTCATTTAGTCCTTGTGTATTATTTTCTGTTGTGATCTGTACTTCCGCACTCTATTCTTCTTTATACTCTCTTTGTGCATTCAGTTCTTGTGTATTCTGTTCTGGTGTGATCTGTCGTTGTGTGCTCAGTCTTTGTATGGTCTGTACTTGCGTGTTATCTCTTTGCATGTACTCTTCGAGCATTTTTATTCTCAGTCCCAGTTAAGGACAGGCAGTAATGGACATGGTTGTACATAACTGGATTACGCAAATTTGTTTTTAAATATTTTAAGAATAAAACGTAACATATTATTGTCAGAGTTCACAGAATACATAGTTGGCGAATTTGTTAAAAAATCCAGTAATGAACAAAATGTACATGGCTGCGTAGTACATGTTAATGTATCCAGTGTTAAACATAGCCTTTAATTCTTTATTATTCTTTCCGTTTTAAAATGTGCAAGATTATATTACAATTTACAATTCTTGGTCTACCTCTAAAACACGAAATAAACAGACGTTTAATAAAATATGCATAACTATTTCAGAAAAAACATATTTGTTGAACTCACCAGCATCACGATGCTTACAATAAATAAGATTTGTTCAAACAAATGTCACGAACACGTTTTGCACTCTTTCTGTTGTAACTCTCCCCCTCTTAATAAATATATTATATAATTTATAATTAGGTAATTAATTTACCCTTTTTGAAATAAAATTATATATATGTGACCAGGATAAATAAATTTTTTTTGTCTAAGTTATTCTAAGTGTTTTAATAAATTTATTTATTTTGAAAGACAATATTTTGCCTTTAATTTACTATAATATTTGTCTAATATCTCAAATGTATTTATCTTAACTCTATGCTTATTAATGTAATTTTATTGTTTAATATATATTTTTTAAGATTATTTTTGACGCCCCCTTATAATGAATTTAATTATTAATAATAATGATAGGCCGTCACACTGTGAACGAACAAAATGTCTGACGTACTGTCAAACGAAAAACATGGCTTCGGTAGGGCTTATCACTCGTGGAGAATATTGCCAATTGTAAGAAATATTCACAGTTTTGCTATTTTTGATAAATAAAAAATGAAAGGTCCATCACGGTTGTACTGTCCAGTATGGGTTCCGTTACCTTAGATTAGAACCAGCAAGTGCATCTACGTGTACGCGATATACTTGTGGCACTATAATATTTCCTGCGCCTTTCATATTTTTTGTTTTACAAAAATGTTTACTGCGTTTGAGATTTGAACCCAGGACCCGTACTGTGGACAGAGTATTTGCTTACTATAAACCAAACAGAAAGATAGAAATTTAAAAAAATAAAATAGACAAAAAGACAAATAAAACGAAGTAATCACCAACATCATAAATTGACGTAAATTACACTTAAAAACCCTGTGCTGCAAAAAGGACCTGTCTCAGTGATAGCACTGCTTTTTAGTCGGGCCCGAATACTGTTCAATGTCTAAAAATGTTTATCCAACCTTAGTACTTTTTTATTCATTGTAAGTATACTGTTTCGTGTGTAAACGTAGCATTACTTTTTTTTGTTACAGGTCAATATATTAGAGAGCATTCGAGACATAAATACGATAACATCCGGTACGTAAGTGCTTTAAGGCGCTATATATAGTCAAAGTAGGCTTCGGAAAACATTTTTTAGGAAAATGTATACATTTTAGAGCTGCAAAAAAAATGTTAATCTTGATCATATAAGGGGCCATTGTGTTCAAAACACGTTTTCGGTAAATTTTCTCGATAGAAAAAAATCATAAAAAATCCATTAAAATGAAATTCTAGCGATTGTAACTGGATTATTTATAAACAAATCTTGATCAAATTAATAACAGTGATGTAGAATATAATAATAAAGGGAACTGTTGTTTTTATTTATCGATTAAAATAAGATATTTGAAGTATTAACATATTGAATGATTAATAACTCGAAAGAGTCCAACGAAACATCGCTCTTTCGTGCGTCTTTTTGCTTCTCTTTCATTTCTACGCGGAGCGACATTGACCCATAGATTACTGACTATATACTAGAGATAGATGAGCAACTCAAGTTTTATTTACGTTAAGTTCCGTGCCCAACCGTCAGGTGGCGTAAAATTAAGAGTGCTTTGGGCCCGCCCTTTATTTGCACTTTACAATTTTATATTTTCAGAACCATTAATTACATTGCATAAGTGCTGCAATGTAATTAATGGTTCTTTATATTTCTTGTGCTAATTGCTAGTTCCTATTAATAAAATAAAAACCGGATATATTTAAAATGTTTATTGTTTAAAAATTTCTTGCCTAAATTAATAACATTAGATGTGTTAAATTTAACAATATTTGCACAATATCAATTGATTTCTTTAAGCACATTCTTTTTAACTGGTTAGTTAAGTTAGGAAATATATTATGTTACAGAGAATACAATACAATAGAATTATTATTATTAAATATAGATTATTACATAATACTTATTGAAAGTCATGTTTTATTTACTACAGATACCTCTGTCCTGGGAAGAACCAACAAGAAACCCAGCGGGACGTTTTTTAAAACATATTTCACTTTACAATCATTTTGTTTATACATTTTTTAAATAAATTTTAATAGTACAGGCATGGTGGCGATCACCTCAATCACAGGGGTTATTATTGATGTATTTTTTGATATTATAATAACACTTTTTGTACATTTTTCCTTAAATAAAACATTTCAACTTATTTATTGACAAATTTTGTACATTTTCTGAAATTTTGTTTTAAAAGCGTATATGTTGCCCCATAAAAGCACTACTGACTCAGTGGAGTCTAGTAACTGGTGTTACAAGCTTATGTTTGTTCTTAGTTTTTAAAGTATAAACATCTTTATTCTTATGAAAGCTTTTTATGTTTTTATGTACATACATTAGTATATATATATATATATATATATATATATATATATATATATATATATATATATATGTACAACAATACATACATTATTGTACATACATTATTGCTATGCCAAAGTTAATATATTTATTTCTTTAAATTTTTCTCTACGCGACTTTTACAATTTAAGATATAAATTGAACGTACGGCTCTCTTTTATAAAACAAATACGGCTTCAATGTCTAATACTAAGAAAAACTGTGGTATCCACAAGACTCAACTACTTCCCATTTAGGAGCACATTGATAATTGAATCCTCTCCAAAGGTTTGCTTCTTTTCCATAATTTCAAGAATTAGTATCAATTAATTGTTAATAGTGGTACATCTTTAACTTAATATAAAAAGATACATTTTGTAGCAGCATTATTAATCTTTAAAATATGTACTTGATAACGTTATCATATTTTGGTAACAAAACTTTTTTTTAAATGTGTGTAATAACTATACTTTTAAAAATACAAACAATTTACAAAAGTGACTTTCTTATGCCCACTATACCATTGTAAATGTGTAAATCAATATTTTTTTTTTACAAAATCAGCATTTTATATATGTATTATAACATACTCATACATAAGACAACCTCACAAACCATTTGCGAAATTATAATCAATCTACATTATGGAATGCAAATAAATATTGTATTGTATCTAATAGATTGTGGAAGGTACCATATAATCACATAAAGCAACATTTATATTATTTTAATACTAAGAAATAATATTTCAATAAAACTGATATCGTTGACTATGGAACACCCACATATTCCTGAATGTGCAGTTAGTACAGCATAATATGAATATCGTGGAAGATAGTACAATTTCGAAGACAAATTGTTTGGCAAAGACGAACATTAAAAATGTCCTTACATAAATACTAATTAAACCAGATATAAACTCAATTATATTTAAGCAAACGAAAGAACAATGCTTGAGCATGGCAGAGTGCTTGTGTTTCTAAATGCTTGATGAGATGCTAGTGTTCTCCTCACTACATTACAATGCAAATGTCATAGGTTTTGAGGACTGAGGATGTTAAGAGTGAAAATATGATCATGAACATGTTTTGGTTTGATGATAAAGGAGATAAAGTTCATATTAAGCTATCAACTAGTTATAGATTTTGCAAAAATGCTACGATGGCAGTAATTAAAAAATATATATAATAAAAGATTTATAACAAACACGATTAAATGGTGTCTATGATCAATTTACAATTAACACCAAAGTAAGCAATAATTAAGTTAATAGGACAAAGACAGCAAGAATGCTTTTGAAATTTAAAATAAATCCTTTATTTGATACTTATACTTATCGAAATGGGAAATTTTATTTCAAAAGAATTAAGATTTATATGGATGACACTTTTTTACATTTTTCCTTTAATAAAACATTTCAACTTATTGACGAATTTTGTACATTTTCTGAAATTTTGTTTTAAAAGCGTATATGTTGCCTCATAAAAGCACTACTGACTCAGTGGAGTCTAGTAACTGGTGTTACAAGCTTATGTTCGTTCCTAGTATTTAAAGTATAAACATCTTTATTCTTATGAAAGCTATTTGTGTTTTTATGCACATACATTACATTTTCGTAACTATATTGCTATGCCAAAGTTAATAAAACATCCAACACACCCTTAAAATAAAACAACAATATAATGACAATTACAACAAATTATTTAAATTCTGTGGTATCCTGCCAATCGAAGAAAAATTAAAACTTACTTTACAGAACAGTTCTTTAATACAAAATTACAAGTCATACCGACGTACAAATACCAGCTTAGAAGTATATATAACCCTAAATTAATTATAGCTAAAACACGTAATATGTATGGCGATCATCAAAATAAGATTATTATTCCTAAATTAATTAATAAACTACCTAAAACCTTAAAGGAAAATATCAATCCCAAAAATATTAAATACAAATTAAAAACATACTTTTTGAATCAACTAACATAACTAAAAACTAACATACTTAATATTTGTAATATAATTACCATATATCACAAAAATATGAAATAATATTTCCACCAAACAGCCTGTATACTACTCTAACTAGCCACTACAACTCATTCTAATGTTACCTATTTTTATAGTAACGAGCGAACGTTCTAACTCTAAATAATATTAAAATATTTGCACTCGAAAGACGGCGAACTGCAGTGTGCAGAAAAATCTTATATAGGTTTATGTTGCACTGTACTTATGAACTTAGTTTAGTATGTATTTTAGTTGTTGTAAAATAAAAAATAAAATAAATAATACATTTATTTCTTTAAATTTTTCACTATGCGACTATTTACAATTTAAGATATAAATTGAACGTACGGCTCTCTTTTAAAAAACAGATATGGCTTCAATGTCAGTCACATGACTCTAGTAGTAATACCAAGAAAAACTGTGCTTTCCCAATCCATTTAAGAGCACATTAATTATTGAATCCTCTCCAAAGGTTTGCTCCTTTTCCATAATTTCAAGAATTAGTATTAATTAATTATTAATAGTGGTACATCATTAACTTAATATAAAAAGATACATTTTGTAGCAGCATTATTAATCTTTAAAGACCACTATACCATTGCACATGTGTAAATCAATATTTTTTTTTACAAAATCAGCATTTTATATATGTATTATAACATACTCATACATAATACAACCTCACAAACCATTTGCGAAACTATAATCAATCTAATAAATTGTGGAAGGTACCATATAATCACATAGAGCAACAAAAATAATACTAGAAATAATATTTCAATAAAACTGATATCATTGACTCTATGCACACCCACATATTCCTGAATGTGCAGTTAGTACAGTGTAATATGAATATCGTGGAAGATGGTACAATGGCTACTAGGTTGTGCCTGTGCAAGTACTCAGAGTTAGAAAGCGCCGAACAACCGGAGATGACATGCCTAAGTGACTCCCCGGGATGGCGACAAGCTCGACAGACGTCGACGGTGCCATCCTTTAGGATGTATCTCCGATAGTTGTTGGTCTTAATAACCTGATCCTGTATTATTATTATATTATAACATTTTCATAAATATATTGCTATGCCAAAGTTAATAATATAAATTGAACGTACGTCTCTCTCTTAATAAAACAAATATGGCTTCAATGTCAGTCGCATGGCTCCAATAGTAATACCAAGAAAAACAGTGGTATCCACAAGAAAGACTCAACTACTTCCCATTTAAGAGCACACTGATAATTGAATCCTCTCCAAAGGTTTGCTGCTCCTATTCGATAATTTTAAGAATTAGTATCAATTAATTGTTGCATCTTTTACTTAATATTAAAAGATACATTTTGGAGCAGCATTATTAATCTTTAAAATATGTACTTGATAGCGTTATTATATTTTGGTAACATAACTATTTTTTTAAATGTGTGTAATAACTACATTTTTTTAAAATACAAATAATTTACAAAAGTGACTTTCTTATGCCCACTATACCATTGTTTACATATGTAAATCAATATATTTTTTTCTACAAAATGAGCATTTCATATATGTATTATAACATACCATAGAATACTTTAATATACAATAGAATAGCACATCCGTCGACGTAATTACGACCACACATACAAGCAATTACAAAAATTAATATATTATGTAATTGATGTAATAATTGTAATGATGATCTTTGTAAGACAACCCCACACCAAGCAAATACATCAAATTTGTAGTTTCAAGAAAAACGTTTTTGCAACTTTCACAGAACTTCATAATGTGTTGAGGAGATTATAACAAAAATAAATAAAAACATTTGACCAATGATTCCCCCTAAATGGGATATTTCGAGTCATTAAATTGTTAATAAATATCAAATTAAAATTTCCAACATGACATAAACATAAAAAGTAAGGACCCTTATCATAAATTTGTTGATCAAGTTAATTGTACATAGTTCAGACCCTCAAAGATTGCATAAGAGATGGTGCAATAAAATATTAAAAGGCAGACATATTAAAATCAATAATGACAAAATAACACTTAACTAAACTTAAACAATGAATTTGGTTTTACACAATTTTTATAGATCCTGTATGTTTTCTTACAGGAACCTCCATTAAAAGAATCAAACAATTGATCAAACAGGAGTAGTATATCTGCCGTATCTTCACATTCTTGTGGCAGCAACTTATTTTCTGTAAAGAAATAAAATTTTATGAGCACTTTTTAAATAATAAGAAGCAATAAAATGTTTGACACAAGAGGAAATACAAGTAAATACTAAATATGCGATAAAAAGATATCTTACAAAAAATAATTTCAATATTGAATGTTATTTAACAAAGTATATATACGTACACTTGCACAAAATCGTAAAGCTTCAATTTTTTCTGCTGCAGTTACTTGACTTTTTTGTCTTATATTTTGTTTTTTGAAATCATTATTTTGTTTAACATTTTCTTTATGTTTTATCTGTACATTTTCTTTGAATCAATGTATCTGAAAAAAGTATGCCAAACAGATAATCATATAGAGATCAGATGAAATAATGACAGCGTAGACCTGATTGTATTGGAATCTCTTTTTTAAAGAATTTTAATTCTAACTTCTGCATTATGCAATATACTATTAGAATGCTTTTGGAGCTGGCACAGTGCTGCTGTGTGCACAGTGCAAAAAAGTAGCATTCCTACTGCATGGCTTGCGGACCAGTGATAACAAAAATTTGAAGTTATATCTGCAAGAGTTTTGAGTCTGGAGTGCTTCCTCTCAAAGTTCTAGTTATTTCAGATGCAACAAAAGCAAGGTGCAACCACGACTAACCCGTTCCTAGGTTTGGATACAGGAATAATTTCGGTCAACTGCCTACCCCACATGTTATTTACCTAGTGAGTTGTGAGCCAGGTTTAGATATAAAGCCTTTTGACTTGTTTCAGCTGTAAAAAAATTCTCAGGATATTAAATCTTAATGTTGTACTTGTTATTATTATAGTAAATTCCAGCCTTAAAAATTGACTGCCTCGTTGGTTTAGTAGTTGTATTGGCGCGACTTCTGATCATGAGGTCCTGGGTTCGAATCCCGGGTCGGGCGAAAAAATTAATTATTGGGGTTTTCCATCAAGAAATTCTCAATAGCTGCCCGGAGTCAGAAAATTGACGGTATATCACCCCCGTGCTTCGGAAGGTACATAAAGCCGTTGGTCCTGCGCCTGATATCTCTCCGGTCGTGTCGGTTTACGTCCGATCGGAATATGAGAGTGATGGAGTAGATAGTGCACCTGTGCTTGCGCATACATTTGGGCACTATAATCCTGTCCCACGCCGATGGCTAGTCTCCGTTGAGGCTGACCGCAGTGACCGAAATTCAGTCTGGAGGACATTATCATTATTAAATTCCAGTCACTAAATCTTTAACTAATCGCACACTTGCTGGTATAGTAATAGAATATAGTTACAATAATTAAGAGTTTATCAATATTATACTACCACCAGAGAATTTTCTGGACCAATACAATTTGGGACTTTCAAGAAATGAGCCTACTCTTTTTTTAAAGCTGGCAATGCGTATGCCCCTAGTGTTGTGGTCCTACGTGGGTGGCGGTAGTCACTATCCATCAGGTGAGCCGCATGCTCGTTTCCACGCCGCCTCTTCTTTTAAAAAAATAAATTAAATACCTCTTATACGATTATCGTGTGATCTTGTAGTAGAAATTTGTGAAGAAAGTACATCCGGTATAAGTGATGTGGGTTCAATTCCTAATGTTTCAGCATCTAAACCTGTAATAGTAGTGAAAGTATATGAGTAACACATAAAACTCACTTGGGCTTGTTTTGTTCACTGCTACATACCATATAACATAATTACTAGCTTTTTACCCGCGGCTTCGCTCGCGTGGGGTTTAATTAAGCAACATTGATAAATGTTGTTTCATTCTAAATTTAGCAAAATTCAATCACTATTAGAGTCACCTCGCTGTGTGTCTTTCTTTATGTCTGTTTGTCAAAGATTTGGTTTTGAATTCTCAAAGACTATTGAACATAGATGATTGATATTTGGCATAGATATAATATGTTATAGGAACCTTCTGATGTATCCATAAAAAAGGTATCAATAACCAAATTGTCTTAAAATCAATTTTTTATTAACCTTTTTAAATTTGGAAAAAAATATGTTAATATGTACATTCTTTCATCATTAAAATTAGTTTTAACAAAACAATGATGAATTTAAATCCCCCCCCCCCCGTGACCATGGGTACTGTCAAGTATCAAAAAACCACTAATTTGGCTTCAATGCCTTTTACTTAGTCCCTTGGACTTGTTTTTTCAAAAATATATTAGAATTACAGACACAACTTTTCTACAGATTTAATAATAATAATAATGTCCTCCAGACCAAATTTTATAGTGCCCAAGTGTATGTGCAAGCACAGGTCATCTCATAATCCAATGGGATGGTATTTCGTCACGACCGGAGAGTGAGAAAACAGGACTAACGGCTTTACGTGCTTTCCAAGGCAAGAGGGGTGAAACGCAGCAAGTTTCTTATCTCCAGACTGCTGCTGAGAATTTCTTGATAGAAATACCCAAAAACAGATTTTGGCCCAACCCAGGATCTCATGGTCAACAATTGCATTTACGACACTAGACCAATGAGGCATTCAAGTGTTATTATAATATTAAGGAATAAATTAATGTATTTTCATTGTAATCATTCACATCACAAATTAAAAAGTACCGGCCAAGTGCGTGGCGGGCCACACCTTAAACCATTAAACCCAATGGACTCGCCCCGCATGGTTATTTCCCTCTGCCAAGGTAATGGTTTTAAAAACTTTCTGCATTTATAAAAACTGTTTACAGAATCTATTTTATTATTACAAGAATCATTACCACTAAGTAGGCACTCTTTGCCGATCTGTGCAATTAAGGTGTGTAATAAAGCAGTCAAATACTTAAAATTTACAAAAAGATGAAGTTACACTCTATATGTAGATATTTTATTGTGATACATGCTTTTTTTTCTATTAAAATCATTCAAAATAATGTTATAAGTAATAATCGAAAACTTTGCCAATTAGGTAATCTGTTACTACCCTAAATTATACTGTGGGTCACCCGCATAAACCAAGAGTTATTACAAATGAAACTGTGTGAGGCTATTTCATTATATGAGTACTTTGAAAGGGACAACAATAACTACCAACTAAAAAAATAAGTGAAAGTAGTAAGTAAGTAAGATTTCTTCATAAAATGTTTATTTCTTACAGTTCACAATAGCATTACAAAGTTATAATGTTGTTTTATGTCATTTTCTATGGAGTTGTAACAAAATTTTTACTAATCCAACTTGATTCTAATTTGCTGCGATAGTTTTCCTTTTAATTACATTATATATGCTACCATTGAGTATACTTTCCACATTTCCAAAAAAGAGTTGGTAGAGGGGACACATGACATGACTCTAATGAAAAATACGACTAAAGCATAATGTTTAACAAAGAAACCGATAAAAGTGAATAAGCTTTTATTGCTAAGCCAGTGTGTGAATTGTAAACCTTACCCTGCGTTATAATCTAGGGCTTCTGCTAAAAGAATTGCTATTAAACATGACAGTGAGAAAGCTTTTAATAGACTTACCAAGGTTAATACTGGGGTCTGGGAAGTCTTGATTCGAGGATATAAAAATCGATCCTCAAAGATACGATCACAAATGCGGTAGTTATTGTAAATTTCACTATCGGTTTTATACTTTCTAAATACACACACACACAGCACAGTATATAAATGCACGAGAAATCGGAATAATATTAAATTGATGTCTATATAAGCTTTACTATTAGTGAGTAGCGACCGCCATTATTGCGTATGTACGTAGCACATGGATTGTTTCCTTTGCATAGACTTAATACATAAGTGTGCCCTCTAGTTCGTTAAAAGTAAGTCTTAGTTTACGTGCCCCACACGAAAGATGGCAGCACAAAAAGATATCAATTTGTTCTCAAAATAATGTTCTAAGTTGCACGCCCATGCATTGACCGCTGAGACGCGCTGCTGGACAGACTTATCGCTCGCCGCTAAAAATCATTTACATATGTCTTGTTGTTGAAAGCTGTTTGTATTTTATTTTGTGATTAGTTTTTTATAAGTTGTATTGTTGGTGTAAATTTTTGTTCGGTTTCGGTTCTAGTGATAAGTTTTGTAAATATACAATTAGTTTTTTATAAGATGGCCTAAACTTTTTGCGATTTCGGTTTTGCTCATACATTTTATAAAATAAACAAATAATGTATACATTATAAAAATGGGCAACAAAAAAAAATAAACGCAGGGCAATAAAGAGATCTTTTTCGATGAAACAAAAACACATGATGGAAATTGTGAAGTAAGTATCATATCATTTTTGTGCACACCTTATTTTGGTTATATAGATTATCTATACATACGTAATTTCAACTAATCCGTCAGTAGTTCGATTGGTCTAGCAAAGCCATGCATTGGGTTAGTTTCTTGCGTCAATGTGTATTAGTTCTTATCCCGCCTAGTGTTATGGGTTATACCTTTTGCTGATTGACTTTATCTCGATTTTCTTGTTTGTAATAATTTTTCAGATTTTTTATTTTCTTATTTTTAATACAGTCATAATCCAATTTTCTTGTTTTTTCTTTTAGTAAAAAGAAAGGGTTGGCGTACAATCCGTCAGCAGATTAATGATCGGAGAAAACTTTTCATGAGTAAGCTTTTATATACATGGTGTTACAGAATATTTATAATTATCAACTCAGAATTACTTCACAAAATGAATAAGTGGGCTTAGGTGCTACAAATTACCAAAATGCCCACAACATAAATTGAATAAATCTGCATACAAAATTTTCTAAATGCCAAGTGCAAATCGTTGGAATTCATTTTCTCAAAAAAAAAACACATGATAGTAAAATAACTATGTAGGTATTTTAATTTATAAACTTGTTTGTTTCAATTTTAGATCACAAAAAGATTCTGAGCACGAGAACCCTGGGAAATTACTTTCAATTGCATCAGTTGTAACTCCAGGAGCTAAACCAAAATCAAGTTAGTATTCGTGAATATCGCGTAATTACCATTACTTAGATATTTTTGTTTATAATTAAATAAAAATTAAATATCTTTTTTTATTTTAGAGAAATCACTGACGATGTGCTATTGATTGAACCGTCGACTGAATCTCTAGAACCACCAATTCATGTTCAAAGAGTAGTTGACATAAAGCATTTTATCCAGCAGCTGTGAATTATATCCAGCCATAGTTCTTTGTAGAACTGTCATTTCTTACAAATGTCACTCATAGGAGAAAAAATGATTGGCTGTTAATAAGTTTAAATATTTAATTAATTAAAAACTGTATAAAAGGGTTATTATAATATAAATGAATATATGGTTGATAATTACCCCTGGAAATGAGGTGGTCGCTTCAAAAATGTTTCTAAAATAAAATTTGTAAATAGTTTATAACCAATCATATTGTAAAATATATGTTTTTAAAGTCCCACTGGGTTTCTTGCTGGTTTTTCCTAGGACAGAGGTTTTTTCCGAACCAGTGGTAAAGTAAAAATGAGTTTCAATAACAATTACATGTAATCTATATTGAATAAAAAATATTCTATTATATTTTAGGGCTGACACCATAATAAAAGTGTTTCATAATGATGTGTACAATGTCTGTCTTTAGTATTACTACAATATTTTGTAACATAATAAACAGTGTAAATTAATATTTTTCTCCATAATCAACCATCGAGCTCGGTGGATGTTTTTATTATATTTTCATTATTTTAATCTTGATTCTGAAGAAATATATATCTATAGTAAAAAACTATATATTTTTATAAATTCAAAAATGTTTGACAGTTAGCCGTTTCGAGAATAGACCATTTTAATAATTGACCATTCTGCACCAGCCATTTTATTTATGAATTATTTATTATTCGTCTAAAGAATCTGTTACATAATTTCTCGATAATTTTTGTAGAAAATTAAATATTTATTTTTAAATTAAGAAAAAAATTACGTACTTATTTTAAAAATAACAATACCAAAATATGTTGGTAAATAATATTTTCAAAATAAGAAAACAAATATATTGAGATATTTTAATAATAAAAACATTTTAAAAATACGAATACAAAAATATATGCGTGCGACGGTATTCGAACCGCCAATCATCGCGATACTTCGCAACTGTACAGCGGAGAGCTGGGCCAAACGTACATTCCTCTAAACTTGTGAAATTACTTATATAGATGTAATGGACGTCGCGCATCGTCGAGATTCGTGCAATGCACGCCGCAGTGAGCGAAACTACTCGTCCCCCACTCATCTGCTTCACCCCTTCTAATACGTAGAAGTCGTCTATTCACCGCGTCTTAACATTAGTTGTTTTGGTGTGGTTTTTGTATATTCATTTAGTTTTCGTTTTTAGATTCTCTTCTTTATTAACCTGAAAACATTCAATGTAATACTGGTCATAGGATTATCAATTGGTATTCGTGACGCTCGTATCTGTGACGCTGATTTCTGTTTTCGGTTGTATATATCATATAATTTACAAATATTTAAATGTAGCCTATATGTGAGATAGTTAAATACATAACATCACATTATGGTGTACACCAATGGTGACATTCAAAATTCCAGCTTTAGGCATAGGCGATTTGTACATAAGTGGGGGGATAAGTCGCTCGCGTCCGTAGGCTTTGACCACCTATTCCTAGGCCCACCCTACACGAGTCCCACGGGTGGTGCTAAATGAGCGACAAGCCGATAGCACAGAATCGGCTCCACGCCGTGGTTGCGGCGTAAAATATGCTACCCATATTCGCACCATGAGGAACCATATAAAAGAAATGGCCCCGAGTTCCCGGCGCCCCTTTAATGGGGCAGGGGTGCGAAGAATCTCCGGGAGGAAAACCGGCGACGAGGTTCGCCACCCGTCACGTTAGGTCTCCCGGAGAGGCGAAAAGTGGATTGCAGAGGCCCGTCTGGCTACGTTGAATGTATGTGGGGCAATGAATGATAAAATGGATGAAGTATGCGATATGATGTATGATAGAGGAATAGATGTGTTATGAGTAAATGAGACGAAAAGGAAGGGGAAGGATGTCACTACACATGGCACGTATACCTCATACTGGTCTGGTGTAGACGAGATCGAGCGGGCATGCCAGGGAGTAGGTATCATCCTTTCAGAAAGAATGGGCCAATGTGTGAAAGAGTATGAATGTGTAAGCCCAAGACTGCTATGGATACAAATGAAAGTGGGCTTAAAGAAGTTGTTTGTGTTAGGGGTCTACGCCCCAGACATGTCTAAGCCCACTTATATCCGAGAGCAGTTTTGGGAAATGGTAAGGATGGTGTTAATGAAGTGTAAGGGAAATGAAAATATTATTATGCTAGGAGATTGTAATGGAAGGGTTGGGGTGAGGAGGCTTGGTTATGAAAGGATATTGGGAACGTTTGGTGATGAAAGTATAAATGAGAATGGTGAAAGTCTCCTCACCGTATGTATGAAAAAGAATCTTTTTGTGACGAACACTTGCTTTCGCCACAAGAGGATTCACATGTATACTTGGAAAAGAGGTGACGATAGAAGCATGATAGATTTCATAATTGTGGATGAAAGATTGAGGGGCGCAGTGGTAGATACAAGGGTTTACCGGGGTTCTAACGTAGGAACGGATCATTATTTGGTTTTATGCCGAATTAATGGTCTATTCAGGCGTTGGCGCCATCGGTCATCTGTGTCTACCACTGCGTTACAGCGTATTAGAATAGAAAGATTACAAGATGAAGACGTAAGAAAAACAAGTTCAAATGTAGACTGAAAGAAAATATAAGTGGTTTGGATGAATTATGTATGAAGGAGTTAGACTTGGAGAATGTATGGCAAAATGTAAAGAAAGGTTTAGTGGATGCAGCTACCGAAGTGTGTGGTGTTAGGAAGAGAAAGAATGAAAGGAAAAATAATACGTTATGGTGGGATGATGAGATACGTATGGAGGTTGAAGCAAAGAAGAGAGCATGGCTAGATTTACTAGCAACAAAGGCTGGTAATTCTAGCGGTACTAATGACGATATTGAAAGAAAAAAGGCAGTCTTTAGACATCTTAATAAGAGAGTAAAAGAAGTAGTCGAAAGAAAAAAGCAAGAAAGAACGGATAAGATTGACAGAAGAATATCGGATAATTTCCAGGCAAATATTAAAATGTTCTGGAAACTTGTAAGAACTGCCAGGGCACATTCAAAACAGCCTATGATGAATTCTATAAGAGACGATAATGGCTATATTCTGAATGATTTTTTTTTACATGGGGAAATGCCTACGCATACCCGCCTCGCGGGGGCAAGGACGGGTTATGTCGGACTCGCACCGACTAAAACCCCATGGTGTTCCACCTTTGTCGCATATTGGCAGGGCTACGGGAACGCTTTCGCACACATCCGCGGCCCTACTAGCGCCTGCCGCCCCATGGCAGCACCTCTTCGGGAGAGGAAAATTCCTCCCCGTTCTCCCTCCCAGGTAAGGCGCACCAGAACACATGGCGCGCCTTCTTCCACGGCCTCCAATCACGTCTGTGCAACAGACGCCCCCGCGTCCGATGCACAAAGGCCATGGGGCCAGGAAAAACGAGCACTTAGAAGTACTAGCCTTCCCGACCCCAGCGGCGGATCTGGTCTATGGCTCCGCCGCCAACCAAGAATCGGCTGCGGAGGGTAGGGAGAGCGGCGCCTCGCAATACCGACAATCCTCTCCCCCCGCAGCCCCACCACCACCGCATCAACGGTGCGGCCCCGTTTGAGTCGCGAAGGATAGGGCGAGTGGCGCATCGCCATACCAACACTCCTCTTCCACCGCGACTCCACCTCGGCTGCAGCGGTAGAGGGTGCGCGAGTCCCCACTCGCTGCAGTCCACCAGCACTCGGATGTGTGCTGGTGGACTGCAGCGAGTGGGGACTCGTGCTCGGCTCGGCTCCCCAAGCCTACTCGGAGTGGCCACCTCAGGCCGGCCCTTCACCTCGGGCCAGCCACGTGGGTTCCTCTTTGTTCACCGTGGGAGACCAAGCCACGGCTACTAAGCCCCCCCGCCACGACAAGGCGGGAACCCGTTCGGGGGGGATATTCTGAATGATGAAGTTTTGAGTTTAAAGAGATGGAAGGAATATTTTGAAAGCGTGTTTATGAGGAGACAACGTGTGTACTAAGTGAAGTAGAAACTCCGAAAGAAGAGGAAAGAGGTAGCGACATAAGTATAGATGAAATAATGAAAGCAATGAAAAGCATGAAAGCAGGTAAGGTTGCCGGATATGATAGAGTTTCACTCGAAATGCTAAGGGCTGGAGAGGAAGTGGTGGCAGGCCTGCTGCACACCTTGTTTAATTTATGCTGGGAACTGAAGCGGGTACCGGTAGACTGGTGCAAAGCCGTGATAGTCCCAGTATATAAAGGAAAAGGGTCGCAGCAGGACTGTAAAAACTACCGTGGCATCAGCCATCTTAGCATTGTGGGACAATTGTATGCTAAAATACTGATTGAAAGGGTCATGAAAGAAACTGATGGAAAAATTTGGGATGTGCAAGCGGGATTTAGAAAGGGAATGGGATGTATAGATCAAGTCTTTTCCATGCGCATGCTTCATCAGGTAATTACAAAGATTGAAGAGGCCATCCAAAACAAAGAAATATGTCTAGGTTCCTTCATAGATATAGAAGGTGCTTTTGACAGAACAAACTTCTCCAGCATAAAAGGTGCACTCAGTAGACATAAAGTTGAACCGGCACTGATCGACTGGATAGTTTGCATGCTCAGTACACGAATAACAAAGATTGCTGGTGAATCTCAACCAATCCTAATTAAGAAAGGTTGCCCGCAGGGTGGGGTCCTCTCACCTCTCCTGTGGAATATGGTCATTAATGAACTCATCAGCAAATTAAATACTAATCACTTCTATACAGTAGGTTATGCTGATGACCTGACTATACTGGTCTCGGGAAAGACAGCTAGCATAGTGTGCGACCTGACCCAAGCGGCTCTCCGTATAGTGGAGAGATGGTGCAGGGAATACGACTTAACCGTCAACCCAAATAAAACGGTTTTAGTAATGTTCACACAAAAACGAATGCTGAATAACTATCATCTTCCAAGTCTTTTCAGCACAAAACTCCAGCTATCCTCTGAGGTAAAATATTTAGGTCTTACCTTGGACAGCAAACTTAACTGGAATAAACACATAGAAAACAAAATCAAAAAAGCTAGTATAACTTTCTGGCAATGCAGAAATATGATTGGCAAAAGATGGGGACTGACGCCAAAAATCATACTGTGGCTTTACAAAGCTGTAATTCGGCCCATGATCACATACGGCGCTCTGGTATGGTGGACCAAGACCAATGAAGCCACCACAATTAAGAAGCTTCAGCGCTACCAGAGACTGGCATGTATGGCTGCCACAGGCTGCATAAGAACTACGCCAACAGCAGCCTTGGAAGCGATGCTGGAGCTAACTCCGCTTCATCTACATATACAACAAGAAGCGACTTTAGCTGCCATCAGACTCAAGACCCTAAATCTTTGGAGTAAGAATAGTGTCCCTCATACAGGCATAATTGATAGAATTCACTCAGAAATTCCTATCCTACAAGCCAAATACGATAGGATTCCTAAACAATTTGTTTTCGATAAGAAATACAAGATACAATTAAATGAAAACAGCCAGCCGGAAGGATCGAGCCCAAAAGAGCTTAGAATTTTCACCGATGGTTCTAAAACAAATGAAGGTGTAGGTTCTGGAGCTTTCTCTGAAGACCTCAATATTCACATATGCACACCGCTGGGTACCTATAACACAGTCTTTCAGGCGGAATGTATGGGTATCATTCAAGCGGCCATAGCAATAGATGCTAGGAAGGTTAATGACTTCCCCATCAGAATACTGACCGACAGTAGGGCGGTACTACAAGCTCTGAGTTGCAATGGGGTGAACTCGGGACTAATATATGAATGCCATCAACGATTAAATGAGGTATGTAAAAACAACAATGTGACTCTGCAATGGATAAAGGGACACGGTGGATCCAGAGGCAACGATGCAGCGGACGAACTGGCCAGAAGAGGATCGGCTCTGGCCACTATAGGGCCGGAACCAATCATACCAATCCCCTTTGGTAACGTTCGTTCAATGGTACGTAGACACTTCACTAATCAACACGCTCAGCTTTGGAAAAATCTAGTAGACTGTAGACAATCTAGGGAGGCCCTACTTATAATAAACAGTCGCTTAACCAAAGTTCTAATGAGACTGAACAAGTCGCAGATCAGGATAGTAACAAGTGCTATCACAGGACACGGCACCTTTAACAAACATTTATTTACTATAGGTGTTACAGATAGTCCCCTGTGCAGGGCATGTATAGGGGAGGAAGAAACGGCGGCCCACGTGCTACTGAAATGTCCGGAGGTCGCTACGTACAGGGCTAAACATCTCGGCACGCCGGGATCACTCCCCGAAGTTGCATGCAACATCAAGGGACTGTTGAGCTTCTTCGGGGAGATCTCATGGCTCGAATAATCACATTATTCCTGCCCACACGCAAAATACGCGTATAGACGTGGAGTTGCGGAAAACAGCCCGTCGCAAACTAAACTAAACTAAACTTCCATGCGCATGATCGCGGAGAAGTTTTTAGCCAAAAACCAAAAGGTTTTTTGTGCGTTCGTGGACTTGGAAAAGGCCTATGACAGAGTTAATAGGGATATGCTATGGCAAACACTGAAATCATTTGGGTTGAGCGCAGGCTTGATACCGGCATTGGAGTCTCTTTATAGGGACTCTAGTGCTTGTGTTAGGATCAACGGGGTCTACTTGGACTGGTTTGACATCCATAAAGGTGTCAGACAGGGCTGTGTGGCTTCCCCGTGGCTGTTCAACCTATTTATGGACAGTTGTTTGCAAATTTTGAAAGTTGAAGAATGCGGATTAAGAATGGGTGAGTTAACCGTCAAATGCCTTTTGTACGCCGATGATCAAGTTATCCTTGCGTCGTCGGCGGCCGAGTTGAAAATGATGGTTACGTTAATGAACAGATCATTAAAAGAAAGGGGTATGAAAGTGAACGCAAGTAAGACGAAGGTTATGGGTTTTGGAAGAGAAGAAAGTAAAACGATTTGTGAAATAAGAATAGAAGGGGAGTTGATCGAGCAAGTAGACGAGTTTGTATATTTGGGCTGCGTATTTAGCAGGGATGTAAGATATGATAAGGATATAGAACGACGAGTGAATGCGGATAATAGAGTAAATGGGGCCCTACACTCTATTGTGAAGAGTCAAAATGTGTCGAAAAAGGCACGTATGGTAATTCACAGTGCTGTGTTGGTCCCTACTTTAACGTATGGTAGTGAAAGTTGGGTGTGGCAGAAGAAGCACGAGAGTAGAATGAACGCAGTAGAAATGCGGTCGTTAAGGAGTATGTTAGGGCTGAATCTGAATGACAGGGTAAGAAATTGTGCAATAAGAGACGAGTGTGGTTTGCAAGATGATGTTGTGACCAGGATTAAGAAAGGAATGCTTCGGTAGTTTGGTCATGTGGAAAGAATGGATGAGGAAAGACTGGCAAAGAAAATTTATGTTGCAGAAGTGGATGGCAGAGTCGGTAAGGGACGTCCTAGGCGAAAATTTATCGACCAAATTGGCGATTTATTAAAAACGGGCCAAATTAGGAGTACCCTTAACCGACGAGCATGTATGCGTAGGTGTATGGATGTGAAGGAGGCGAGAAAGGTGTGTCTGGATCGTGCCGAATGGAATTCTGTAGTCTCTGCCTACCCCTCTGGGTGACAGGCGTGAGTGTTTATATGTTATGTTATGTTACATAAGTGAGTCGACGAAAGAGAGGTAAATTTAAAAGAGATATTCTTTGGCGTAAATTAAAAGACACGGTTCTGCCGTGTGGGTTGATCAATATTTTCAAATGTTGGTATGAACACCAAACAAACTAGGTCAGATGGCTTGACGAGCTTTCTGCATATAATTTACAAATATTTAAATGTAGCCTATATGTGAGATAGTTAAATACATAACATCACATGATTAAAACTACTTTTACGGATTTTATCGCGTTTATTTTTACTTTTTATTTTTAATTCCCGACGTTTCGGGCGCTTTCCAGCACCCATGGTCACGGGGGACTGAGATGACTGACGTCCCGATGTCATTGTTAAACCCGGAGTACCTTCAGCTTTTTTAATTATTGTTTATGGTCCGATCTATGCAAAATGAACTGACTATGGCCTGAGGTCTTGCAGTGGTATGCTTGGGTTTAGTTTTAATTTTATTGATTATAGGATCCCAAGCAGGTGGTAGTACCCAGCCTCCTTCTCTATTGAAATTAGGATGTTTTTTAATTTCAATAGCCTCACGTATCATCCTTGGTAGGAATCGGTGTTCTTTCGCGAGGATTTGTGGTCTATCAAATCTGATGTAATGGTTGGGGCCGTCTAGGATATGATCACAAACTGCAGACTTCCCGGAACGTTGATGCTTCACATCAGCTATATGTTCTTTTACGCGGGTCCTAATTGATCTTTTGGTTTGTCCTATATAAGAGAGACCACATTCACAATCAAGCTTGTACACTCCTGCATCTTGTAGAGGAATATGACACTTGACGGATGGTAGGAACTGACTAATCTTCTTCGGCGGCTTGTAGAATGTTCTAATAGAAGCTCGCTTCAAGATAAAGCCAATCTTGTCTGTGACACCTCTGACATATGGTAGTACAGCAGGCACACGCTCGACTGTGGCCGGCTTCACTCGGTCACTGTGACGTAGGCGCGGGACCCGAAGCTTGTTGTCGTGCAGAACTTGCTTGACGTGCTGAAGCTCGGCGGCCAGGTGTTTGCTGTCACAGATCCCTCGTGCTCTCTGTAACAAAGATTTGCCCACGGTAGCTAACTGTGAAGGATGGTGGTGAGATTCACCGTTTAAATATCGGTTTGTATGGGTCTTTTTCCTATACACAGTGTGACCAATGGTGTTATTAGGATTTCGGATGACTAACACATCTAGGAAAGGTAAGGAATTATTTGCCTCTAACTCCATAGTAAATTGAATTTTAGCGTTTATGGAATTAAGATGTTCTAAAAATGCAGTTACTTTGTCTGATGGTAAAATTGTGAAAGTAAAAAGCTGAAGGTACTCCGGGTTTAACAATGACATCGGGACGTCAGTCATCTCAGTCCCCCGTGACCATGGGTGCTGGAAAGCGCCCGAAACGTCGGGAATTAAAAATAAAAAGTAAAAATAAACGCGATAAAATCCGTAAAAGTAGTTTTAATCATGTGCAATGTTCGCGTAAATATAAGAAATCATTACATAACATCACATTATGCTGTACACCAACGGTGACATTCAAAATTTCAGCTTTAGGCATATACGATTTGTACATAAGTGACTCGACGAAAGAGAGGTAAATTTATAGCGGCGTAAGAGTTGTTTCGAAACATTACACTACAGAATACAAGTCGTCCTAAATTTTGAGAGAGTACTGGTGCTCTAGTAACATTTCTTTATATCATCGCATACTTCCCGAGAAGTCATTAAACGCTACGCTCGCGAAAAATCGTTTTTGAACGTCGATTGTCATTTTGCTGCAGCGAACGTACTCAAAGGATGTTGCAGAAGTAATTTCTATTGTTATTTTTACATTTCAAATCTATTAATAGTTTTAACGTTATAAAGTATTTGTCTGAGACAGTACTTTTATTGTGGAAAAAAGGGCTAACGTTGTGAACATAACTCTAAGACTATTCATTTCTTGCACTAGGTGTATATTTTATATATTATATCTTAAAATTCAACAAATTCGAACAAAATAAAGCATTTATAACCAGTAACTCTGCTTTATTTCAACTTTAAGGAAAACTCAAAACTCTTCTGGAAAGAGTTTGGAAGGTCCCGGAGTGGTGTGACAGCCTTAGGAATGAACAAAGTGCTTTCGAGAACCAATGACGTCCTCTCAGAAAAATCGGAGGTCATGCAGCGATGGAGTGAATTTTATAGAGAAATGTATGCGTGTCATCTTAGTGAAGGATCCGGGGGTGACGCCGTGACTGGCACTCCAAACACGGACCTCGTTGACACTGAGATCATCAGCATGAAAGAGATTGAACGTGCGATTCGAAGTTTGAAATGTGGTAAGGCCGCGGGACTAGACAGAGTTACTGCTGAAATGGTCAAGTACGGTGGCCCTCGCGTCCGGGACAGCTTTCATCTGCTGTGCAATTTGTGCTGGCGGGCGGGAGGTGTCCCGGATGACTGGCGATCCGCGGTCATTGTGCCTTTATATAAAGATAAAGGTTCACATTTTGACTGCGGGTGCTAGCGGGCGATTAGCTTGACCAGTTTAGCAAGTAAAGTTTACTCGAAGGTTTTGGCACGTAGGATGCAAGAGAAATTGGAAAGATTATTATGGGATGCACAATGCGGATTTAGACCTGGAAGAGGATGCACGGATCAAATGTTTTCTCTCCGCATGATCACGGAAAAGCTTCGTGCTGTTAACCAGAGGATTTTCTGTACTTTTGTGGATCTGGAGAAAGCATTTGATAAGATTATAAGGAAGAAAATGTGGGAACTGTTGCCGGAATATGGTGTGGATGGTCGATTGTTAAGGATAGGGCATGACCTGTCACCCATGTTTAGCGTCCTAGCGGGCGTAAAACAGGGTTGTGTCATGTCTTCCTGGCTGTTCATACTGTATCTCGACAGCTATTTACAGAAGCTGAAAAATAGCTGTTTGGGTGTGAAATTGGGTGACATTAAAGTAAATTGACTGCTGTATGCTGATGATGCAGTGCTTATTGCATCAGAAGAAGAATTGCACGCATTAGTCACGTGTATGAAAGAGGAATGTGAAATTAAAGGTCTCCGTTTGAATGCTAACAAAACAAAGGTTCTGGTATTTGAAAAGGACGAAGAGAGAACGAAATGTGAAATATGGGTAAATCAGGAATGTCTAGAACAGGTAAATGAAATTGTGTACTTGGGGAGTGCTTTCAGCCGGGATGGAAGATGTGATTTAGATGTGGACAGGCGTATCACTGCCGGGAACAAAGTCAATGGTGCCCTGAATGCGTTAGTCAAAAGGTAAGGCGTAGTGAAGAGTGCACGCCTTGCAGTTTGCTTGCTGGCAGCGAAACCTGGGTATGCCAGAAGAAGCATAAAAGCAAGTTGAATGCAGTGGAGATGCGATCTCTTCTTAGGGGCGTACTTCGATGGTTTGGGTAAGTTGAGCGAATGAATGAAGACCGAATGGTGAAGAAAATATATAGCGCGAAAGTAAATATTAAAAGGTGTCGAGGTAGACCGAGACTAACTTTCGAAGACCATGTGAGCAAATTACTCGAAGAGGGGAAGGTCAAGAGTACTCGGATACCTAGACGTGCATGTATGAAGAAGATAATGAATATGAAAGAAGCGAAAGAGGTATGTAAGGATCGTGAGACTTGGCGATCTGTTCTCTCTGGCTACCCCGTTAGAGACTGTGCGTGAAGATAAGTAAGTCTAAGGATTTGAATGTAACGAAATGGATAAAAAATTACAAAACTCTTTTGCTAGCTTCAATTTTTACTTTATTTTTAATCGAATTACATAAAAATTATAGAATATAAATAGCAAATATTGTCCAGATTACAGAACATTAACTTTGAAAGGATTTAATAGAAAAATAAAGAGAAGTATTTGGTAAACACAAGTGTGTCGAACAAGCGCGCGATAGCGCTTAAGAACCTTGATAGTTGACACCAATTTGAATTTTTTCATAGCATATCTTGGCAGCTATGACATATCAGGGGATATGTGGCGGGCTCATCAACTCAAAACACGTTTCTAAAACTTGCATGTTTCATCCCAGTTTTTTCTTTCACTACTAAGCGCATCATTAGAATTAAGATAAAAGTAACATTTCCATAAGTATGCGTCGAGAAAGCGCACACGTACATTAATTCCACATTGACAGAAACCCAGATCACGATCGCATTACATACAGGTTATGAAAGGTCTTGTTCCATGCGCAATTTTAACTCGCGTCCCGCTAGCTAAAGCCAAATGCTTAGCTATTGCGCGTCCGAGCCATCAATTGTGTATATTTACTTACTTATACTTTCTGTTACAGAATCTTTCACAACGTAAAATTTGTGGAACCTTACATTTCCCAGCAGAAATTCGGTTACCTCGTACAACTGGATCACAAAATTACCAAAAGATTCAAAAAAATTAATTGGGCCCACAGCAAGCGTTTTATTTATGGTTCGCTTGTGTTATTTACTAAAGATCGGTGTAAAAGTTTTTTAATTGGTACGATTATGGATCGTGAAGTAAAATATATGGTGGAAGGAAAGGTACGTTACTTACAAAACTCAAATAAGTTATTGTAGGTGATATTTAGTTCAATAGATAATAATATACATAGCAAAGAATTGTTCTTGCTGTTATTCAACATTCTTGTAAATATTTAAAGGAATGCGTTAGATTACAAATGAAATAGCCAGTTTTCTATTTTGGCTTCGACTCAAACCAAATTGCTTGTAAAATCAGATCTTCATTTGTTTTCTTGCCGTAAATTTTTTAATTTTTTCTTTTTTTTCAATATAAGTGCCACCATCTCTTAGTACCATTTCATCTACTTGTACGTTTACAATTTAATCGCTTACTTCCAGGAATTTTCTGGGTTTCTTAGACACCCAGAGGCAAAATCTGTTTGTATATACACACCTAGAGAAACCTAATTTGTATTATTTTCTATGATTCAGATACCGATATCATTAGTAAACGAAGGTATTAGTATGGACATTTGTTACAATAACGATGCATACATAATGATTGAAAGTGAAGTTTATTTTGAACCTTACTATCATGTACTAAACGCATTAAAAGATCCAAAGTTTCCAGATGATTTAGCAATGCGCAAATACATTGTTAGTGTAGACGTAAGTATCACGTTTAAAACTTTAAAAGTAAGTAATTAATTTTAATAAAAACACATACGTAACCTTATTTTTATGTTGTAGCCAGAGCCAAAACCTCCAAGTTATTTGAAACCAAGTCAAATCTACAAAGTGAATTCTAAAGATTTTACAGATATTCTATTTACCATAGATGACAACCAAACATGGCCGTCAAATGAACAGTTAGGCTTAAATGAAAGTCAGTATGAAGCGTTTAAGTTGGCTCTTACCCATGAATTCTCAGTTATTCAAGGCCCTCCGGGCACTGGGAAGACTTTTCTTGGGGTTAAAGTTGCAACGGCCTTGTTACAAAATTTTCAGAAACATCATAACAAATGTATTTTACTTTTGATATGTTACACAAACCATGCTTTGGACCAGTTTTTAGAAGCAATTTTGCCTATCACAGAGTCCATCGCACGTATTGGGGGCCAATCTCGAAGTGAACGTATGATGGAATATAACATTGCAAATCTTAGACATACATTTTGTAAGCAGCACAGCAGAAATATATTTTATGATGAAAGAACAAAAGTAGAAACACTGCAAAACGAACTCAAGTATGCGCAAGAATGTTTCCACCACATAAATAATGATGTGCTTAGTTACGATTGTGTAAAAAGATACATCCCTGAAAGCATTCTTTTGCAACAGTTTTATAAAAATGATGACAAAGATCCCTTACATCAGTGGTTATTTGAAAATATTAATTATAACGTTGAGGAATTTACACTTAACGATATAGAGGAAGAAAATAATTTGATGGAAAATGATGAATATGCAATACTCAAGAGGGACGACACTTTTTTGGACGATCTAAACGACGATAACGATCCTGGAATAAATAAAATCCTAGAACACATAACGTTCTCTTTTTCGTTAGATAACACAATTCAAGAAATTAGAAATCTGGATTCAATATACAATAAAACAGAAAAGGAGAATGAAAAAAGGGATCTTTTTGCAGAAATGCATAAGTTAACATGTCATATACAGCTTTTTAAAGTAAGTGATGGTTGTGTATGTAATTCATAAATAGAATTCTAGAAAAAGCTTTTTAATTGAATAAAGGCGAGCTTTTGATCGCTATTACACTTATTAATGCACATATTCTAGTAATAAAACGTACAAATGCTATTACACCTACTCAAATAACTTACCTACACATCACAATGTGCTAACTAATTATTAAAAAACTTTCAGGAAATGTCTGCATATCGACGACAAGCCAAGAAAGTTTTTCTAAATTTAAATAATCCTACACTAATGACAACCGAAGAACGCTGGTGCTTATACTTTAACTGGGCTGATGTTGTAAAAACGCATCTCTTGACAAACATGGAGCCGCTGCAGGTAATGCTCTTTATGTACAGATCATAACATAAGAACTCACGCCTGTCATCCAGAAGGGTAAGCAGAGACTATTGGAAGTCCGACTGGCACGATCCTGACACACCTGTCTCGCCTCTTTTACATCCATATACCTACTACCTACGCATATGCTCATCTATTATGTGTACTCTTCCTTTCCCGTTTATTCCGTTTAATTCCGCAACATCAATTTGCTTTGTCACTTGCCTTGGTCACAACATCATCTTGCAAATCACATTTTCCTCTTATCACACAATTTCTCACCCCGTCATTCAGGTTCAGCCCTAACATACTTATTAATGACCGCATTTCTACTGAGTTTTTCTACTGCATTGACTGCCTCGTTGGTCTAGTGGTCGTAGTAGTGCGATTGCTGTTCATGAGGTCCTGGGGTCGAATCCCGGGTGGGGCCAAAAATCAATTATTGAGTTTTTCTCTCAAGAAATTCTCAGTAGCTGCCCGGAGTCAGAAAGTCTCACCCCCGTGCCTCGGAAATCATGTAAAGCCATTGGTTCTGCGCCTGATCTCTCTCCCGGTCGTATCGGTTTACCGTCCTATCGGATTACGGGAGTGAGGGAATAGAGAGTGCACCTGTGCTTGCGCATACACTTGGGTACTATAATCCTGTCCTGCGCCGATGGCTAGCCTCCGTTGAGGCAGGCCGCCGTGGCCGAAACTCGGTCAGGAGGACATCATTACTATTATTACTCTCGTGCTTCTTCTGCCACACCCTATTTTCACTACCATTCATAAGGGTAGAGGTTACTAACACAATATTGCGAATTGCCATACGTGCCTTTTTGACACATTCTGACTTGCCAAAATAGAGTTAAAGGTCCCATTTCCTATACTTCCTGCGTTCACTCGTCGTGCTGTATACTTATAATATCTACCATCCCTGCTAAACCACATCACAAATACACAAACTGAGCCACTTGCTTAACCCAATCCTCTTCTATTCTTATTTTCACATGTCGTTTTACTTGTCTTCTGATAAACGCTTTTGATAAACACTCCGTTATGTTTTCTATTTATGTATATGTCGCAGGTTTATGGCCAAAACAGATTTTGATCAAAAACCTAGACTTTTGATCGAATCTTGGAATAATTCTAAACCTAGACTTTTGATCGAATCTTGAAATAATTCTAAATCTAACATATTATAAGTTTAAGTAAACATTGGGAGGGAAAACTATGGACACGGAGTGATAAAATTAATATTTGTCAATAATTTTACTGGTTTTATCATTATTATGTTTTCCAAATTGTAATTAAATGTATTTTCTATATTATACATATGAATTACACTAAAACGTAAACAAATATTTTATCCTATAACCAAGTATACTAAACAATCAACAAAAATATTTATACTAGTAGGTATATACAAAATATTTATTTACACAAACAGCGTTAAAAAAACTTTGAAATCACGAGTACGTCGCTCGTCTAAAACGCGCTGTTCTTTGCTTCCTGTGTAACCTGAGGTTCCGCGCAATTGTTGTAGACATTTCACGCAGGTAGCAAGAGTGGCAGAGGCCTGCCCGTGGTAACATTTATTGTGAATAATTATCATATCACATATATAATTTCTAAGCTATTTACATCTCTTGATCTCGTTGATTATATCATAAAACCACACCTAAGATATTCCAGATTTTTTATCAAAAAACTGGAATATCTCGGGTTTATGATATCATAAAGTAGTACCGTTGTTTTCTTCCGGTTCTTGATCAAAATTATAGATTTTGTACCAATAACCTGATTTTACCATCAACTTTCGATATACTTATAAATTTTAACTTGGTGTCCTTTTTATGCATAGTCCATCTGGGTTTTTACCCTCTTGCCTGTTTATTCCGCCAAAGAGCAGACACTAACAGTCTTACTACAAAAAGCATTTAAACATGGTCCAACATGTGTTTAGTTAGACACGGACTTAAATGATAAACACATGTTTATTTATTTATTTATTTATTTATATTTATCTCCAACAGTTGTACATATTAAATTACTTCTAACACATGCTTTACATCTATAAATAACTATGTACTACCAATTATAGGAGAACACATCATTCTAGAACAATAGCAGTGTTTATAATTTGCCTATTTTAATGGTAGTTGGAACAAAAACAAGTTTTACGAACAAGAGAAAGTTAATAGTTTTTATAACATAAATAAAAGTTAAGTTTGGCATAAAGTTAGTGAATAATTAATTTTCTAAACTGTCGTTACATTTTTTCATAAAAAGTGTGAGCCCGTCACAACCAATGTCCAGTGTTGCTATATTTTTTACACATACATTGTATACGCGTGATATACGTGTTATTGGAGAATTCTGTCCAAGTTTTGTTCGAGTGCTGTCAATTCTAAAGAAAGGACATGGGTTGCGAGGAGGTCTCCGAGGTACGTTAATATTAAATCTGCTCAACAGCTCACTGTCATCAATTTTACCATTGAAAAGTTTATAAAGAAATTTCAAATCAAGAAGAGATCTACGAACTGCCAGTGGTTTCATCCTAAAGTAAGCAAGTTTATTATTGTAGCACTCACTATGACTTGACGCCTTAAAACGGAATATTAGGTGTTTAATGAGTCTTTTTTGAACACGTTCGATTCTTTCAATGTGGTTTTTGTAAGCGGGAGACCATACTTGACAACAATATTCAAGTTTGCTACGGACCAAGCTGTTGTACAGTTGAAGTATTGTTGTTACCTTTTTGAAATCTTTAGACTGTCTTAGAACAAAGCCGAGCAGCCTAAAAGAAGCAGTCACTATAGAATTAATATGTTTATCGAATCTTAATTGGCTATCAAATATCACGCCCAGGTCTCGAATGGAATTGGTTTCCGTCAGGTTTTTACCCAAAACATTATAAGAACTCATTAATGGATTGTTTTTTCTTGTGAATTTAATAAAACTACATTTATCCGGATTGAGCAGCATTCGATTTGTTTCACACCACTTTACAAGTCTATCAAGATTCGCTTGTAGTTCTAATACGTCAGATTCTTGCTTTATAACTTTAGCTATTTTTAAATCGTCTGCAAACAAATAAACCTGACAATTTTTAAATACACTTACTATATCATTAATGAATAGTACAAAGAATAAAGGCCCTAAATTTGATCCCTGTGGAACACCAGAAATAGCATTGAAAGAATCCGAACACTCGCCATCAATTACTACTCTGGCATTACGATTAGAGAGATAGGATTTGCACCAGTTTAAAAATGTATCGGAAATGCCAAAATATGCGAGTTTTTTAACAAGTATATTATGGTCTACCTTATCAAATGCCTTGGCAAAATCAGTGTATATAACATCTACTTGAATATAAGATTGGAAACATAATTGAGTAAATTAGTATTAGTAGACTTCTTAGGCATAAAACCATGTTGGCAGGGATATAAGTGATCTTTAACATGATTGAATATGAATGGGTGGACAAATGATTCAAAAATCTTTGATACGGTATAGAGGATTGATATAGGTCGATAATTAGATACAAGTTCTTTTTTTCCATCTTTGTAAATAGGTACTATTCTTGCTTCTTTCCACTTATCGGGAAAACTCCCTGTCCTAAGTGAAGTATTATAAATTAGTTGTAAGGGGTAGGATATTGAATTTGCACACTTAATTAAGAATATAGGGGGACATTGTCAGGTCCAGCACTCTGTTTTATATCAAGTCTTTTTATTTTGTTTATTATGCATTTTTGGGATATGTAAATATTGGACTACTACTGTTACTAGTTACTGTTGTTATTTGTTGGGGTGTTATAGACACTGGAAAAATGCGCTGCAAATAAGTTACAGGATTCTTTTAGTTCGTTTGATTGTTTGTCTCCTAAATACATTGATGGTGGGTATCTAGACGAGTTTTTACGTTTGTTAGAAATGTGTGTCCAAAAATATTTTGAATTTCTACCTATTTCGTGTTCTAGTGTAGATATGTATTTGTCATAGCATGTTTCTGTAAGTATTTCACAGTCATGACGTAGGTATTGAAATTCTAGTAGGTCTAGGGGATTATTATAGATCTTGTATCTTCTATGAAACTTCTTTTTTTGCTTTAATAAATATATCAAATAAGAGTTGTACCATACCGGATGTCTATTGCCACATTTTTTACTTTTAGGTATATACTTTTAGGTGTACATATAGATTTATTATTTTATAAAGTATTAGATAGAATTCATTAACTATGTCGTTAATATTATCATATTTTATAAGTACATTTGCCCATAAGATTTCGTCTAGGGCTTTAGTAATCTGATCGTAATCGCCTTTAAAATAGTTATTTTTCTGTAATTTCACGTGATTCGGATAATAACTGGAGGGTATTGCAATAGATACTTCTAATGGTGGATGGTGAGTGTCAACATTACGTATAGGGTTGGAACATTCATTAATCTTTACTATTTCGGAGTTACAAAAAATAAGTCTAAAATTTTTTTATTACTATTTGTAATAGAATTAAATTGCTTGAAGTCATTTAATTCCAAGAAATCTATGAGTAAATTATGTATGTTATTGTTGCTGTTTAAGATCGGTAAAAGATACGTACCAGAGCTATGTTGTTCCCAGGTTGCATTTGAAATATTAAAGTCACCTGCTATTAACGTGTGTTTTGTGTTATACTCGTCCATGATTCTATTTGCGTTATTAATGAATGTTCCAAATAAGTTTTGATTTAGGGGTGGTGGTAGGTACACAACACAGATTTTAAGAAATTCGCATTTCTGACCTATAAAAATCTTAACCTTTACCCAAAGATCTTCACATTCAGTATCGCAATTAGATATTCTACAAGATGTTAAATTGTTAGATACAGCTATGAGAACCCCGCCACCAAGTTTATTAATTGCACGATCTCTTCTGTACACTGTATATCTATCGTCAAAGATTTCAGAATCATAAACTGTGCAGTTTAACCACGTTTCTGTAAGAATTATAATGTCAAAATTATTGTTTTGGATTTTTAATGAGACATCCCTAACGTTCGATCTTAGGCCTCGGACATTCTGGTAATAACATGATATATTATCGTATGATGTGGTAGGATAACCCAGCACATTTGTATAATTTATTGTAATATTTAATAAATTAATTCAATTAGCTTAGACTGTTGAGAGATGTTATATGAATGTATGTTATACGTGGTAGAGCCATGCTGCAGCTATATTAATATAGTTGTAGCACGAGTGGGTCGGCTCGACCGGGGAGGGACCACGTTCTCACAGAATACCGGCGTCAAATAGCAGCTTAATGCTGCTGTGTTTCGTATGGTGAGTGCAGAGAACCGGATACCCTTTTTACTGAAAAAGAGGCATTCCATCTTAGTCCTCAAGGCTGACAACGCATTTTCATTTTGATTCGCAAACGAGGATAGATGTGGATGTCTATGGGCCCCAGCAACCACTTACCATCAGGTGGACTGTGTGCTCGCTTGTCACCCTTTTCCTTTAAAAAAATGTTAAACAATGGTTTAAACGCTACTTCTAAACCGTGTTTAACGCGTGCCTCAACGTTTATCTTTAACAAACTTTATTCTCCAGGTCACACTGCAATACATTCGTTCAACATTCGATCATTCGTTTTGTTTTACGCAAATTAAGACGACTAACTACGTAAAAATTAAATATTGTTTTGTCTCAAAGTTCAAGTTCTTTGTTAAATGTTTCATGAGTTATTTTATTTATGAATAAAAACGTATCAGTTATGTTTGGCAGTTGGATGACGATAAATGTGAAATTATGTCAAACGCAACGTCTTTGTATAGATGTCAATGCTCAATGTCAGTCAACCGTCTCCGATCGTTGCCTGCATCGTGTTGTTTGTGAATTTTTTCGCTGTATTGTGTAATATTAATTTGCCTTCACTTTTTGTACTTTTAAATAATGCAGTCGAAAGGAAATATTGCTCCTGAGAATATGCATACACAAATCACAAGATCTAATACTTTTCTAGCAAAAAGTATGCTGAACCTATATTTTTTCTTAAACTTGGTGTCGTCGTATTTTTCAAACGGATAAACCCTCACATGAACCGTATTACTTTCTCGGAACATTTCCGCATAGTTATCCATGTCCTTTTTATCGAAGTAATCAATAAAATCAATTATATCCATGTTAAATAAAAATACTGAAGTGACGGAAAGATAGGTTAGACACTAGTTAAACAAGGGTGTTACGGCCCTCAGTTACCCCGACAAAAGTCGACAGGATTAGGACCCATCAGTAATCCAACTCGACGAGCAACCGAGGGGAGGGCGCAATGGCCTATGCATAATTAATTTCTAACGGCTGTATAAGCAAATACAAACTTACCCAATTCCGGAAGTAGGGTCGACCACAAGGCGCCGTCAGGGGCAAGTAAATGGTATGTGTGAGTGGTGTAGGAAAGTGTGTAATGTAACCTGACGTCACCGATGTAATCGTTCAGCAGAACCACATTCGTTGCCACGCTCCACAAGGCTTAGAGGCACTTTAGAGGGCGCCTGCCGTTATCGGAACTCAAAGTCTAACGTCTCTTAGCACAAACTATAATCGAGCGCGATCTCCACCCGGAACACAAAGTTTAGCGTTCAACTGATAAAGCAAGATTCCTTAGCACGATATTAAAACGCAATACCCAAGTGAGAGTGAGCGCGCAATGTCATTCTCTGTTTTTCGCACACGTTAATTATTGGACCAATTGGCTACGCCTCCTGAGATTTTGCGTTTTTATAAAATATTTCTTAACGCAATAATTTATAGTTCAATCTTTGTTGCATAAACGCTAGAGATATGTGCAGGCGAAATTGTGTATTTATTGTTTGTATATGTGTGTTAGCTGCGAACCGGCGACACTCGTCCCGATATTAAAAGACAGTTCATATTAAAACAACATTTATTTTAAATTACGACAAAGTAAATAATGCTATAGCTAAGTTAGTTAATTGGTTTTTGTGGGTAAGAGTCATGCTGTCACTGTATTTAAGGCCTACCTACTACACTTACAGAATATCAGCGTAAGTAAAACCATAGTGCAACGTGTTTTGCTACAACGACAGGAATAGAATTGGATACTCTGTATCGATAAGGAGTAATTCCATCTCAATCTTAAGAGATGACAACGCATCTGCATCACGATTCTTAATCGAGGATGAAAATAGTTGTATATGGGTCATAGCACCCACTCACCCTCAAGTAGACCGAGTGCGCGGTTACTACTCCCACTTATTTAAAAGAACCATGCGTCATAAGTAAAACAGTCAGATTTTAAAAACTAACAAGCTGAGATGCGCGTACCGTTACAGCCTATTAAAGTCCACTACTGAACACAGGCCTTCCCCATAGATTGTCTCATAGGGGAAATTTTTGCCATAGTTGCCACTCTTGGGTGTGTCACTAGTTTGAAGACCACCGCCAGCCCTCCGCAATTGTGTGTACTATTCCCGTCACATAAATCCCAACATTACTTATTTATCTATAAGTACCTGGTTGACCGAGCTTTGCTCGGTATTTCTCGCTCGATTTTTTTTAATTCGTGTGTTTTGGTAATTATATTTAGATACAAATTACATACTGATGAAATAAAATAATATTTTTTGATCTTAGCGACATAACAGAAAAAACGGAACTGGTTATTTGAATAAAAAATCATGAGTGCAATTATTTTAATTTAAATTTTCGTGTTTTTAAAAAATACTAAAAAAAGGGCTCGAAAAATAGGTTTTCTCTAAAAAGAAAGGAACATGAAAAAAAAATTAAAAAAAGTCGGTCGGTCGGTCCAGGCTCGAACCGGGGTTTTAAGATTCTATGACCGACCATTATACCAATTAAGCTATTTATAATCACTAACAATCCGTCAAAATTTACCTTCTTATTCTAACGATATTGTAGCAGTTTTTCATTGCCTAAAAACACGAACAAAAACACATTTTCTAAAAATAAATCCTAGCTAGATCGATTTATTATCCCCGAAACTCCCTGGACACTATATTTTATGAAAATCGTTGGAGCCGTTTCCGAGATCCCGATTATATATATATATATATATATATATATATATATATATATATATATATATATATATATATATATATATAGATATATATGGTGGAATATTATTATAAATAAAAAATTAAAAAAAGAAAAAAAAAGAAAATTACTACACTAGGAAAGACACATATTTCGTCTACTGGTGTCGTTTCGTTAAACAATTTTTGGACACTAGAAACAGAAACAGAAACACTTTTATTCAACAAAATTTTAAAAAAGATAGCTCTACTAAGTTGGCAATTATTTCCTTCGATAGGGTAGCATCCTGTGGGGTAAGTTGAAATTGGTGGGTGTTCCACCTGACATAATTAGAATTCTTATTAATTGATATAATACGCAGGTTAATGTAGTGAACCGGGATGGCTCACTTTTGGACGAGTTTGTACTGACTTGTAATGGGGTTAGGCAGGGTGGACTGACTTGTCCTCTGCTGCTAAACCTTTACGTAAACGCTCTAATTAAGGAGCTCAATGAAATGAGTATCGGCTGTCGTGTAGGTGGGAAATGTGTAAACAACCTTAGTTACGCAGACGATATGGTTTTATTGAGCCCCTCAACTGGAGCCTTAAGGAAGTTAATTTCTATTTCTGAGAAATATGCAGCAAACCTCGATTTAGTTTATAATGCATACAAATCTGTCGCAATTGTAGACTTTTAATTTTACTTAGGTAACAGGTAGTAATTAGACACTGACTCTACGTATAAGTATTTAATAGAACAAGGTAAGTATTATAATCACTATAAAATAATTATGGCTTTACGAGTCTTGAGACCACCAACGCGTTCGGCAGTCGAAACGAAAGTGTTACTCATAGATTACTGACTATATACTAGGTGTTACTCTCCGGTTTATTTCTTGCTTCCCCAGAGTCAGCAACTTCACTCGCCTACCGTGTTGTTAATCTTACGCGGCAACTTCACACTATTGTCGCGATGTTGCCAACATACGCGGCAACTTCCCACTATTGTCGCGATGTTGCCAACACGGCCCTCCTGCATTGTGCCTGCCCTCAGGCACACATACACACACACCTCGAACAGCTGAAACACACATATTTAAGCATTAAAATGTGACCCATTGTTAAATTACCCAAATTACTTTTTACTCTTAAGAAAACCAGAGCTTTGGTGGCTTAATTCAAACCACTTTTCGTTTAAGACTACCTCCACGACTAACTTTATCAGTTCACGCCCTTTAATTCATGTGACTGTTTTCAGTTCATTCCTTTGGTCCTAGGAAAACGACTGCCAGTTCACTTCTGTCGTACTAGGGTGATTGGGTTAGCTTTTTAGATAATTGCGATTTACTACACGTGTATAAAAGATATATAAAAGAACATTTCATAATTATTTTAAATAATAAATAATCTTTATAATTATTTTGGGCAATGTTTCAATATATAAAATTTAAATTGGTACCTTTACCTTGCCAACACGCCCCTCGTTTTTACTATTTATTCAGCGTGCCAATAATGAATTTTAATCCATGGTTTTAAATTTTCTGCAGCGGCCACTCCTTTATAGGTTCTGTTAGATCTTTCGCTACCTCTCAAGTCTTGGACTTCGTATCTGTCTTGACCAAGGCATTTTTTTATTTGAAAAGGGCCTTTAAAAGTAGGTAATAGCTTTTTGCTGCATCCATCATTTGTCTGACTTTGGATTTTTAGCAGTACTAGGTCTCCTTCGTTGTACTGCTTAGCCTTTGTACGTTTGCTATCAAAGTTTTTCTTTTGGTAGTTAGCATTTGTCCGTATGTTTTTATCTACATATTTACGTAACTTAGTTACATCCGTAGTACAACCGTCAACATCTTCAAGCTCAGGCATTAAGTTATCGCTATCAGTTCGCAACCTATAACCAAAAAATACTTCGCTAGGGACAGCTTTTGTAGTTTTATGAAACGTGCTATTAATCGATTGTTGTAAAGGTATGATACATTTGTCCCAACAATCTTCATTTAAATCTGCTCCCATTGTTTTCATGGCTTCTAGAATTGTCCTGTTAAACCTCTCGACTTGTCCATTAGACCTAGGCATACCCGTAGCTACAGTGTGCAACCTAATATTTTTACTAAAACAATAATTTTTAAATATTTTTGAGGTAAACGCTGAACCGGCATCCGTAATCAATCTTCGCGGGTTACCGAATATTTTCGATATGCCTTCGAGTTCTTGGATCACATTGCTACTGCCAGTATTAGTCACAGCTGATATGAAGACGAATTTAGTGAATGCGTCTACTGTAACTAATAAGTATTTATTATTGTCCTGAGTTTCTACAAAAGGACCTAAGTAATCTAAATGTAACGTATGGAATGGTTGGGCATATTTTGGTAATGGATATAGTTCTCCTTCTTTTGGCCCGCCTTTGTTTTTATAATAAATGCACTTTATACAATTATTTATGTATTTCTTTGTTACGTGTCTCATTCGTGAGAACCAGTATCGAAGAGAAATTCTCTCGACCGTTTTGTCTACAGAAAAATGACCGAGGTCATCGTGATTGTATTTTAATACCTGCCATATGCATGCTTTTGGCACTACCCAACGTCGGCCTTGGTTTGTACGACGATATACCTTGTTACCTAATAGTTCGTATTTATTAAATATATCTTTATACTTATCCGCGTCACCAGACTCTAAAGACCTTTTGATCTCAGCTATCCGAGAATCCTGAAGCTGAACAGAGAGTAGCCAATCTGCTTCCGTGATAGACATAATTATCTCGGCTTCAGATTTTCTTCCCGATTCTAAAGGGTTCCTACTTAATGCATCTACGTGTTGCATGCGAGCACCCTCCCCATGGATAATATCGTAAGAAAATTCTTGAGTCGCCAAGACCCATCTAGCAATTCGTGGTATTATTTCCTTTTTATTTAAAGCAAAACGAACTGCACTGCAATCCGTAACAATACGAAAATGACTTCCTAATAGGTAATGCCTAAATTTATTTAGTGATTGAATAATCGCTAATAATTCGAGTTCGAAAGAATGATACCTTTTTTCATCGTCTGTAGTTTGACGACTGTAGTAATGATTTGGCTTCTCTACCGAGTCCGAAACCTGCATTAATATACCAGCAATTCCGTCCCTGCTTGCGTCAGTATATAAAACGCACTCTTTGGTAGGATCGAATAACATAAGTATATTGTCCGAAATTAGTCCATCCTTTAGAGTCATAAAAGCACGATCATGTTCAGTTTTCCAGACCCAGGGAACATTCTTCTTTAACAGTTTGGTCAGAGGACTGGATAAGGTTGCACAATTTTTTATGAACTTCCGAAAATAGCTAATGAGGCCTAAAAATTGTCGCACCTGATGAACCGATTTTGGAGTGGGAAAGTCTTTCACTGCATTTACCTTACCCTCACTAGGTTTTATGCCTTCCGAGTTTATTCTGTAACCCAAAAACTCTATATCCGTCTTTAAAAAATGACATTTTTTTAAGGTAATCGTTAGACCGTTCTCTTTGAAAATTTTCAACACCTTTTCCAGAAGTTCCAAGTTCTCTACCTCTGTTTGACTTATGATTAAAATGTCGTCCAGGTATAAAATGATTTTTCCAAATCTAAGATTTCCCATGACTCGGTTCATCATCTGCTGAAAACATGATGGAGCACCGGCTAATCCAAAGGGGAGCCTCAGAAATTCGTAGTGTCCATCTTCAGTAATGAAAGCAGTCTTATGAACATAATCTTCTTTCATTTTTATTTGATAGTACCCACTTTTCAAGTCCAAACTGGTAAAAAAACTACATCCCTGAAGTCGATCGATTAAATCTTCTATGCGGGGCATCGGATATTTATTTTTGATCGTTATTTTATTCAGCGCGCGGTAGTCGATGCATAATCTTTTCTCACCGTTCTTTTTATTTACTAGCAGGGCTGGACTTGCATATGCAGAATTACTTTCGCGAATTATGCCGTTTTCTAAAAGTTCGTTAACTAAAGATCTCATAATTTTTCTGTCCGAAAACGATGCCCTATACGGCCTAAATTGTACAGGCTTACTATGGAGCAAATTTATCTCCATTTCGTGTCCCTGAACCATTCCTAATTGATTTATATTTGAGGCTATGCATTGACGGTACTTTAAAAATAACCTTAATATTTCATTGTAATGAGAGTCTGTGTCAAAATCAAGCCCTAACTCACCCATGTTCTTCGCATATTCGAATGTAAGGTTTTCACCTATTCTTGAATACATCAGGTCGGGCCCCTCAGTCACATTGCGTCCTATTAATATATCACATCCAGAGAGTTCGCTGAGAATATACATTTCCACATTATTAATTTTAACTGAATCTAATTTAATATTTACACGAACCATTTCCATTACAGTTTTTATACTATCTTTGGAAAATCCTTGCAATATCACATGCGGTTTTAAAGGGAACCTTTGGAGGTCAAATTCTTTTACCAAACGAGATGATATCAAAGAACAGCTGCTACCCGTATCTATAAACGCATCGCTAACATATTCATTTATATATATCTTCTTAAAAAATCTTTGTTTTGAATTAAAGAATTTAATACACTTCGCTTCTTGTTGGTCGAATTTGTCGGTATTAATATTTTTCATATTTTTTTTATGGAAACATATATCTTCTGTGTGGCCCCTTTTTCCGCAAAATTCACATTTAATCGAACATTGAACCCTTCTATGATTACCGCCACAATTAAAACATTCTAATTTCTTGCGACTTTGTGGAGGGTCAGTATTACTTTGATTTGTAGATCGTGCGGGTAGATTAGTTAACAAAGGTGTATTCGATATTGAGCTATGTGTATTGGTTGTTGTTTTAGTACTATAATCGCGAATGTTATTTAGGCTAGAGGGTTGTTTTACTAATTTTGATTTGAAAATTCTTCCGTGTAAGAATGCTCCTAGGGTTTCGCATGTTTTAAAATTACTTGCTTCCACTGATGCTGTGATATTATTGTCGCCGATATTTCCTAAGATAATCGATATAATGTCGTAGTCCGTAAAGTTTAAGCACAAATTATCAATTTTCGCCTTTTGTTCGAAAAAGAAATTGTACAGAGACTGATTTTCGAAAGGTCGTCGCTCAATAATCTCTTTTAATAGCCCGAACATATTCCTTTTTACCCTAAACGTTGTAAAAATTTTTTCTTTCCAATCTATCCACGCCCAAGTTGTCCAGGAATTATCACTACGCAACAGCGATTCGTACCAAACCTTAGCCGAGCCTTTGAGCTTATTCAATGCTTGATAACGGATTGTACTATCGGACCAAGAGAAAGTTGACGCAAAAGATTCTATAACATTAAGCCATGTCACAATATTATCATTTAGCGGATCAAATTCAGGTATCATACTATGAAGCACTGTGTGGCTTGTACTTACAGTTTCGGTGGAGTTTTCGTTTGATACCTTCATTCTCCTTCTGTTCCGGGGAGATAGCGGCGGTGTTTTTGAGCCACTGCTACTGCTGCTACTGGATGATGATCTAACACGTGTTTTCCTGTGCTTGCGCTTGCTGCTATATTTTCTTTTCCTACCCATTTTTTTTTGGTTGTTTTCGATCCCACTTCTGATGTAGACTTTTAATTTTACTTAGGTAACAGGTAGTAATTAGACACTGACTCTACGTATAAGTATTTAATAGAACAAGGTAAGTATTATAATCACTATAAAATAATTATGGCTTTACGAGTCTTGAGACCACCAACGCGTTCGGCAGTCGAAACGAAAGTGTTACTCATAGATTACTGACTATATACTAGGTGTTACTCTCCGGTTTATTTCTTGCTTCCCCAGAGTCAGCAACTTCACTCGCCTACCGTGTTGTTAATCTTACGCGGCAACTTCACACTATTGTCGCGATGTTGCCAACATACGCGGCAACTTCCCACTATTGTCGCGATGTTGCCAACACAATGATCTTTGAAGCGCATAATAAAGATGTTTGTTTACCATTATACCAGAACGGCAAAAATTTGATGTTTTTACGAGTTTTCGATATTTAAGACATATCGTATCGAGTGACCTGGGGATGATCAGGACATGGACAGGAAAGGGAGATCCCTTGCTGTACGTGCTTATATGATTGGCACGAAATTTAGTAAATGCGAGTAAGATGCTAAAATTTTACTATGTAAAACCCAATCCCAACCCCTTTACACGCATCTCTGGACTAAATTTAAAAAGTAAAACTATCGAATTTTTAAGGTTCAGTATAACGATTCGTTCCGAATATTATGCCGTTTTCCGCGATACTTAGTGCATCTACAATATTCGCTGAGGCACGCGTGCCGGCGCTCGATGCTTTGATAAAGACATCGTGTGGCCAGATTTAGAAGTAATCTACTCAAATCTGGAAGCGCGATTATACAAACTTTAACGCAACATTGCAGTGAAATATTTGAATATTCATCTAGCATGTTAAGATGTAAGTTTAAATTTATTTGATGGCATTTATTTTATTCATATTTATTATTATATTGTATTTCAGGATCATTTTAAATTATTTCAATAATTTTTAATTTTAGTTTGCAAGTTGGTTTAAAAGATTTAAATTGGTCCTGGTTCTGGGCATATAATTTTATGTCGTTCATATATAATAAGTTGTACTGTCAAACAAAAATTTCGCAATTTTCGCAATATGGCCGATAATGTTGACGATACTGTTGATGGTTTCCCGGTCGTTTAACAGACGCAGGCTTGGTTTTGGCCTTTTTTCTTTAGATTAAAATATCTTCTATATTAATTGAAATTATTCATATCATCATCATCATCATTACAGCCCTTCACAAGTCCACTGCTGAACATAGGCCTCCCCCAAGTAATGCCACAAACCACGGTCCTGAGCCACCTGCATCCATCGACTTCCTGCATGTCTTACCAGGTCGTCACTCCATCTAGTGGGGGGTCGCCCTACACTACGCCTACCGGTACGAGGCTGCCACTCGAGAACCTTTCTTCCCCATCGGTTATCGGTTCTTCGAGCTATATGGCCGGCCCATTGCCACTTCAGCTTACTAATCCGTTGGGCTATGTCGGTCACTCTGGTTTTACTGCGGATATCCTCATTTCTGAGTATATCACGCAGAGAAACTCCGAGCATAGCCCTCTCCATAGCTCGCTGAGCGACCTTAAGCGTCCTCATACGGCCAGCAGTGAAGGACCACGTCTCAGATCCGTCATCACTGGCAACACGCACTGGTTGTACAATCTAGTTTTTAGAGATTGAGGTGTACCTGACGAAAAGATATGTCGTAATTTCCCGAACGCTGCCCAGCCGAGTTGAATCCGTCGATTGACCTCTCGGTCGAAGTTGGACTTAACTAGTCGGACTATTTGTCCCAGGTAAACGTACTCGTCAACAACTTCGAGCATAGTGCTCCCAACAACTACCGGCATAGGTGTGACATGGACATTGAACATGATCTTTGTTTTGTCCATGTTCATCTTAAGACCTATCCGTTGGGAGGCACTATTGAGGTCATTGAGCATAGTGCTTAAGTCCTCCAGCGATTCTGCCATAAGGACTATATCGTCGGCAAATCGAAGGTGAGTGATGTACTCGCCATTGATGTCAATACCGTATCCTTTCCAGTCCAGTAGCTTGAAAACGTCTTCCAATGCAGCGGTGAAGAGTTTCGGGGATATAACGTCACCCTGTCTTACACCTCTCTGCAGTTGGATAGGTTTCGAGCTCTGGTTCTGTACTCGGATAGCCATCGTAGCCCTACTGTACAAACACTTCAGCACTTCGATATACCGACAGTCAACTTGGCACCGCTGAAGGGACTGTAGCACCGCCCAAATTTCGACGGAATCAAAGGCTTTCTCATAGTCCACATACGCCAGGCAAAGTGGCAGATTGTACTCTTCAGTCTTCTGTACAATCTGCCGCAGGGTATGTATGTGGTCTATGGTACTGAAGCCTTTTCGGAAACCGGCTTGTTCGGGAGGCTGGAAGTCGTCAAGTCTGCGTGCGAGACGATTCGTAATGACTCTCGAAAACAGCACGTAGACGCGGCTCAGAAGGGAAATCGGTCTGTAGTTCTTTAAGAGATCGTTGTCGCCTTTCTTAAAGAACAAGACTACCGCACTTCTGCTCCACGCCTCTGGAGTAGTGCCACCATGGAGGACGGAATTGAAGAGCTTCTGAAGGACTTCAAGTACCGATGTTCCACCCGCTTTCAGAAGCTCCGCTGTAATTCCATCCTCGCCTGGGGCCCTGCCGTTTTTAAGGTGCTGGAGAGCCATTCTAATCTCGCTTAGACTGACGTCCGGGATATCATCGGAATAGTGTCGGATAAGACTTGCTCTTGGATCGTTACTCACACTTGCGTGTGGCTCCAACGATGATGTGTACAGCTGCCCATAGAACCTCTCAATCTCACTCAAAATCTCAGGTGTCCCGGAAACGATGTTGCCACACTCAGTCTTCAGCCTTGACAGTTGGCTCTTTCTGGCAGACAGATCTCTGGCAATATTAAATTATTCATAATTCTGAGTTAAATATTACTCTTTATTATCTATTCTATTGTTTTTTTTTTTAAAATTTTCTTCATCAAAAGACTAAACTGCAGCTGCAGTCTTCAATCTAAATATGGCAACGTCTAAAAGTTAATATTTTTCTACAAGTGTCATACAATATTTTTACACAACACATGTTTTCAAACTTAGGTACAAAGTACTCATACCCATTAAAGCTTTGCGTCTAGTGTGATTTCAAGAAAAATGGTGGTATCGACAAGACTCAGCTCCTCCCCATTTAAAATTACATTGGTATTAACATGTTTGACATTCGGAGTTATGAATGTCATATATTTAGTTTTAGTGGCTTTAAAAACATTAAACCAATTTGATTAAAACTACTTTTACTGATTGTATCGCGTTTAATTAACTAAATGCAAATTATTAACATCAAACCAATTTACTAATTTAGATATAGCATTATTACTTCGTCATAATTTACTAGCTGTCATTTTAATTAGAAAATTAATGAAGTGTCATCAGCAAATAATACTAAATCTTGGTTATCCCCTACTATGTAAGTCATTAATATATACAAGAAAGAGTAAGGGCCGAGAATTGAGCCCTTAGGCACGCCCTTTTGTACTATCGACCCCATTGATATATTTGTATATCAATGATCAACCAAGAAAAACTCATACTATCAATGACAATTCTTTGGGTTCCGTTACTTAAATATAAAATACATAATTAATATAAGAAAATCACTTCCTATACCGTAGTGGTGAAGTTTCCTGATTAATGTTTCATGGTGAACACAATGGAAGGCCTTGAATAGGTTACAGAATATACCCAAAGCATGGGAGTTCTCCCAAACATTGAGGATATATTTAATCAGCTCAACACCAGCATCAGTTGTCGAGTGACCTGTTGTGAAACCGAATTGATTTTTATGTATTAAATTATTTACATTAAAGAAAAATTACATTTGATCAAGAATAATAATTTCAAAATTTTTGTAAGTGTTGGTATTACAGAAATAGGTCTAAATTGGCGGGATCCAATATACTACCAGATTTAAATAAATATATTACCTACTTTACTGTGCTTCATTAAACCAAACACACCAGATTCGATACTAGTATTAAGAATAATAGATGGTTGAGGAGCGATTGTATCTATTATAGACGCAATAACTTTAACGGAAGTCCCCCAGATCACACATCTGCGGTTTTCTTAATATCAATAGTTTTAAAATTTATATGATAATTAACTTAAAAAATAGATATAACCTAACCAACGACCACACATTCACCATGTTAATGTTATATTACATAAAGATGGTAAATATTTTTTGTCATAGATAAACATGACTTTTTTTGTCTACGGTACCGTCAGCTGTGATGTCATAACGGTCGACGACGGCAAACTTGAAATGAACACGTAGTAGTCATCAATTGATTGTGTGGTTGGAGTAGATAATAATTTATTGAAACTTAAATAATTTGGCGGTATTTTAGTTCAATTAGAGGAATCTGTTTAATAATTGATAATCCACGAATAAATTTTCTTAATTTATTATTTTGTACATCGTTGTTAAAAATATTTTTTAATAAAATATTTAATTTTTTTATATAAAATTAATTCAGATCAAGATACAGACTATAATTAAGAATATAATGAATTACAATAAATAAATTATTTTTTAATAAATATTTCAAGGTGGATTTAAAATGAAATTTTAATTAATTTATTAAAATGATTATATATTAAAATATGTTCATATTGCCCGTCGCTTTCATTACTAAATTGGAATAAGTCATAACAAAATAGAGGTACTGGAAAGTGTTTCTAGAAAGAACTATTAGAGCTTGATAAAAGTGTTGCGTTTTATCGTAAATCGAAACGCAACAATGACAAATAGCCCTAGCCAATCAAAAACTTTGAATTAAATATATAACGGTTCTAGATTTCTTCAAGACGCGATAGCATAGTTTTAACTTAAGACAGTAGTTCACCTTTTACATACATTTTGTAATTGTCTTTCAATATAGAAATCTTGTTTTCATTCTTTACTTCTTGAATTATATGCATTTAATACAATTAAAGTCAAAATTTTTATTTTGGGAATTCGACGACATCAATTTACTATATACATCACCCAAGAGCTCCTGCCGCATCCAGGAACAGGATCTTGGGCAAACAAAAGTATTTCATTTACATTGAAAAGATATTATATTATAATTTATTTGAGGGGGATAAATCAATAAAGTATAAATAATTAAAAAAATAATAGGGTATTTTAATGGGGGTTAAAGTATATTTAATAGAAAAAATAAAAAAATATATAGAAAATTAGTATTGTAAAAGAAATTTGAAATATATTGAAAATAAATTTATTTAAAAGTAAATTTAATTTTTTGTATCTTGTGTATCAGAGTTTATTAATAATATATTTTTTTAAATTTTCTCAAATTTAAAAGAGATAATTAATTATTAAAGTTAATGTTGTATAATTATTTTAAATAATTAATTGAAATGAGAAACGGGTTTGCCTTGCACAACGTTTTATTGGTAATTTTACGACAAACGGCTGCGCACGTCAGGTGGGTTGGTCGCATGTTTTACCGCATGCTTTGCTACTGAATTGAGAAGCGTATAATTCAGCAAGTTGTATGAATGGGCTGTTTTGGCTCTTTCAGTTAACACGAATATGATAAAGTAATTTTTAGCTTTTGAAGAGTCTAGTCCAGACCTTGCACTATGCGATTTCTTTATTTCCCCAAAAACAAAGATTTGATGACGGGTTTGACATTTAGGAGGCCGGTAAAAGCTGTGATAGCTTTCAATCAGCACCTGAAAAACATGCCTTCTGACTAATGGTTCTTATATTCAAAAAAATAGCTCGAATGTATGAAATGAAATATAAAATACTTTGAAAATAAGTACATATATTAGTTTAAATATATATCGTTTTATTTATGAATTACGCAAAATCTCACTGTGCCAACGTATAATACTTAATTTTTATTTTAAGAGCTGATTTACCGCATGCTTAGTGAAGCGGGAAAATAGAGTGAGGAAACCCAAAAGTCTCAAGGAATACTTTACTTTCATCTTACGTTTATAGCTCTTACGTGGCCTACCCACCCTGCAGCTATATTATAGTAGCACGAATAGGTCGGCTCGACTGAGGCAGAAGCACGCTCTCACAGAATACCAGCGTCAAATAGCAGCTTAACGCTATTATTTCGTGAGTGTAAAGAACCGGATATCCTTTTAACTGGAAACGAGGCATTCCATCTTAGTCCTCACGGGTAACAACGCGTGTGTGTTTTGAATCGTTATCGAGGATAGATATAGAAGTCTATGGGCCACAGCAACCACTTACCATCAGGTGGACTGTATGCTCGTTTTCCACCCTTATAATATGTAAAAAAGCAAACAATTATTCATCATCATCATTATCATCATTACAGCCCTTCACAAGTCCACTGCTGAACATAGGCCTCCCCCAAGTAATGCCACAAAGCACGGTCCTGAGCCACCTGCATCCATCGACTTCCTGCATGTCTTACCAGGTCGTCACTCCATCTAGTGGGGGGTCGCCCTACACTACGCCTACCGGTACGAGGCTGCCACTCGAGAACCTTTCTTCCCCATCGGTTATCGGTTCTTCGAGCTATATGGCCGGCCCATTGCCACTTCTGTTTACTAATCCGTTGAGCTATGTCGGTCACTCTGGTTTTACTGCGGATATCCTCATTTCTGAGTCTATCACGCAGAGAAACTCCGAGCATAGCCCTCTCCATAGCTCGCTGAGCGACCTTGAGCGTCCTCATACGGCCAGCAGTGAAGGACCACGTCTCAGATCCGTAAGTCATCACTGGCAACACGCACTGGTTGTACAATCTAGTTTTTAGAGATTGAGGTATACCTGACGAGAAGATATGTCGTAATTTCCCGAACGCTGCCCAGCCGAGTTGAATCCGTCGATTGACCTCTCGGTCGAAGTTGGACTTACCTAGTCGGACTATTTGTCCCAGGTAAACGTACTCGTCAACAACTTCGAGCATAGTGAATAATTATTACCTTAACATACTTGAACATACATATATACATACATATATACATATATATACATATATACTTGAACATAGAGCATAATTATTACCTTAAAATAATAACTTATTACGTATTTGCAGCTGGCATTTGTGGAGGCTGGTGCAGCTTACGAAGAAACCAGAATGGTGATAGACCAAGAATTGTTAAAAGGTGTAAATGTGATTGGTATGACTACAAGTGGAGCAGCAAGACTAAGAAAACTATTGAAATCTATTGCACCTCCAATAGGTAGCTGTTTATTTCAACATTATTAAAACTTAATATACTATTTTACGTCAGCAAACCATTTGAATAATGAAAGAAACAATATCACAGATTAACTAATAGTTATTTCGTAAACAATATATTTAATATGGACTTACCTTGCTCTATTTATTTCAGTTATAGTAGAGGAAGCTGCTGAAGTACTTGAGCAGCATATAATAACATCATTGACGCGACATTGCCAACATCTCATTCTTATTGGTATGTTATTTTTTGAATATGTTTTAAGTACCTATATGCAACTTTCCCATTTTTAATTTCTCCGCTTGATGGCGAAAATCTATGAATCCAACAGATACATATTGGAGACCAAAAGCGCTCATGAGGATTACGTGATTTGGTGTTATAGATTGTGATGATTGATTTTAGGATTGAATACACACACACTTACACACGTCTATACAGTAGAATTTTAGTTTCATTAAATATAAGTACCCGGTTGACCAAGCTTTGCTCGGTATTTATCGCTCGATTTTTTTAATTCGTGTGTTTTGGAAATTATATTTAGATACAAATTACATACTGATGAAATATAAATAATATTTTTTGATCTTAGCGACATAACAGAAAAAACGGAACTGGTTATTTGTATAAAAAATTATAAGTGCAATTATTTTTAATTTAATTTTTGTGTTTTTAAAAAATACTAAAAAAAGGGCTCGAAAAAATAAATTTTCTCAAAAAAGAAAGAAACTTGAAAAAAAAATTAAAAAAAGTCGGTCGGTCGGTCTAGGCTCGAACCTGGGTTTTACGATTGTGTGTGAAACCCAGGTTTCTGTGACTGCCCATTATACCAATTAAGCTATTTATAATCATTAACAATCTGTCAAAATTTACCTTCTTATTCTAACGATATTGTAGCAGTTTTTCATTGCCTAAAAACACATACAAAAAGACATTTTCTAAAAATAAATCCTAGCCAGATCGATTTATTATCCCCGAAACTCCCTGGACACAAAATTCTATGAAAATCGTTGGAGCCGTTTCCGAGATCCCGATTATATATATACAAGAATTGCTCGTTTAATAGTATAGGATTTTTATTTGTGTCAATATCTAATTAGTCTGTATATTCTTTTTGGGAATCCACTGGCTTCCGAGATACAGGTTCTCCTTTTTATACATAAGGAGCCAGGGATTACATTTATTTGTTAAAATAACGTACACATAGTTTAAAATTACTGGAACTTTAAACCATGTGTACGTTATTATATACTTATTTACTGGAATATGCGGTAGCTATTTGGTGTCCGTATTATAATAAATATATAGATAAAATAGAATCCATTCAGAAAAAGTTTTTGCGTAGTGTAAATTACAAGTACAGAAGAGTTAAATTACCCTACTATCAACTGCTGGTCGAATATAACTTACTAAAATTAGAATCCAGACGTCAACAGATTCAAGCTATGTTACTGTATGATATTTGTCACAACAGGTACGATAGATGATACAATACAGAGTACCAAATAGGCCATTGTGTCGCAGAGTTCGTGCCAAATACACATTTTTTACTAATAAATGTCGAACCAACGTAGGTAAAAGATCCCCTATATATATGTTGTTAAATTGTTATAATAAAACTTTCAATAATATTGACATTTTTGCTCACAAGGTGGGTATTTATAAAAAAGAAATACTTTCAGTACTTAGAGGAGAATGAGTTTGTATAATTGATTATTACAATATATATTTTTTTATTATTGTGTTATTTGAAAACACAATCACTGTATTATATGAAAAAGTGGTACGCTATTCTCAATCTAAACATGTGTTACATAGTAATTGGTGGTCAACGGTGTTGGTTGCACTATTATATTATATTTTTGTAGTGAATGTATTTTAGATTAATAAATATTGTGTAAACTGTTTGTTGATTCTAATAAATTAAAAAAAAATATCAATCAAGAATAATATTGGCGGATGCAAAAGATGTAAATTTTTATACAAAGTGAAAATATTACACCTTAATAAAAAAGTTATACATATAAATATGACAAATGTATAATACAGACAGCTATATTGTGGCGGATTGGGTTTATTTTATTAAGTATAGTGGACTGTATTAAGAATCCAAATCCCCTGAAACGTTCAGTTACCGCAATCACAAAACTACACCAAAAACACCAACAACCTACTCACGGTCTTACTAGCCAAGATCAGCAAACGTTGACAGCTCCTGGTAGATCCTTCTACACGGTAGAATACGTTAGCGATAAAATTAGTTCCGCAATCCGAATAAAGGAAAGAACACACACCTCGTCGCGCTACAAATCTGTCTAAGCACGCGAGGAAACACTCCGATGACAACGACGATAAGACTTCAATGTGTACAGCTTTTGTCGAATAACAAATAAATAACGCTAAATATGACCGTTCAACCCTAGCATTTCGTAGCAAACTTTCCTTTGTAAAGAAAGGACCACCGAGGTCCACCCCTACATGTTCAAAAACTTTACAAGATATCAATCGGGCTTCTGGCAAAGGTGCCATCTCAGGCTGTAAGAGCACTTGGTTGTGTTTAAAACCAATTTTGCATTTGGAAAAAACTGACCGAATAATGTGACGGGATGCTAAAATCCAAAAGTTTTGATTAATAATGTTTTGTAAGGTGCGTGGGCCTACGTGTAAATATTTTTTTCTGTAAATATTGAAGAAGTAATAGGGTAAATCTACTATTTTTAAGTAATAGACGGGGGATGCTTCGCGTTATAAGTTAGAGCTGAATAATTTATTCGACCTCCCACCCTGAGGTATCCGCGTTCGTCTATAAATGGAGATAATTTTTTCAACGATGGAACGTATTCTATGCCCTTTGACAAACTATTTATGTCATTTGAAAAGTACGCACTCTGTATTAATTTAATTACGACATCTTGAGCAGTATTCAATTCGCAGTCGTCATTATTGAGTGCTTAGAGTGACCGGATTTGAGTCGGTACCATCTCAGTATTCGAACAAACGTACGTTGCAGTTTATATTAAGAAGAGAAGTGAGAAAGGATTCATTCGCTCACAGAACACTAACTTAGTGAATAAATTTAAAGAGCCTAATGTATGATTTCATTTCATTTCGGGTGTATTACTTTCATTTTGGTTGATAAATGTTCTCACTGGCCACCGCGAATAGTCGTCGTTAAACCAAGATGGGGCCTTCAGCCACTGCTCTCTTCACTCCACGAACTGTGAAGACGACGCTCCGCGAGAGCAAATATCTGCCATATTGCACTCACTACTCACGTGACGTCAACAGTGCGGAGACATCACTTCACATACCTGAGTAACACGATTACTAACAACAGTCGAAGTTTCCTGGATCCGACTGGGTAACTAGGATAGCTCGTGTTGAGACCGCGACCGGGTCATATATGCGTACTGTTGTCCGTCTATGTCTTTTGCCCAATGAATAGTTTTGAATTATCTTTCTAGGCTAAGTTAGTAGTTTAAATTAGATCTTAGTAGTAGCTTTAGTTAGTTGAAGGGAACCTTTCAAGCTGGCGGGGAATGGTTGCGCTTAAAAACGAGTACTCTCTCATTTTGCTTAGTTGGTTAGTATATAGCCAGTGCCTCTCTCCATCCCATCCGCGCATTCCACACTCACTGAAAGAGGGTGGGCGGGAGGGAGCTAACATGTGGCGTCATCTTTTCGGCCAATAAAGAAACGCGCCCCGCCTAAACGGAAGTGGAGATGGCCAGCAAACAAAAAGGACGTCCGCTGCCGCCGCTCGTCTCTTATATTGCAGTTGAAGACTGACACTAGACGTGATTGCACCTCTGTGGCAGTCGCGCCACAAAGCAACCTAATAGTGACCGCTTTGCATTGTGCAATTTGTCGTCGCACAATACCGCAGCTGCAACATAAAAGCCATCAACCTCAGGCCTGTGTAAAAGGTGACCAGAAGATCAATGCCCTAGTAAGTGCATCTCCTTTCTTCCTAGCGTGAGCGGTTCTCATTCAATGCTACTCCTTCCCTACAACAGCTTACGCTCTTACCCATGCCAGCTGATATAGTAATTTAGGTCCTAGCAAGTGCATTGCCCAAAACCCAGACACGTGCCACTTCCACCATCTAATACACATCTTGACAGGCCTGTTGGTCTAGTGGTTAGTGACCCTGACTGCTATGCTGGAGGTCGTGGGTTCGATTCCCACCCAGGACAAATGTTTGTGTGATGAGCACGATCATTTGTTCTGTGTCTGGGTGTAATTTATCTATAATATTTATGTATTTATAAATATATAAGTATGTTTATCAGTTGTCTAGTACCCATAACACAAGCTCTGCTTAGCTTGGGACTAGATGGCGTTGTGTGATAGTTGTGGATTATTATTATTATTATGTGGGGTATCAATATAGTTTTCTCATCTGGTTGGGTTCTATAAATATATAATTATAAATGAAGATGAAAAGATAAATATACATAAATATCAATAACATAAAATAAATATAAAAATACATAAATAAATAAAAGCCCAACCAGATGGAGGCCCTCGGTAGGGGAGACCAAACGGCCGAGGGTTAGGGGGAAAGGGAAAGAAACCGGCGTACGATGCGGGCGGTATCGAGGAGCACCGCCTTCTGCATTTGAGCCTGGAGCGGTCCGCCACGTAGTCCCAGCCACCTCAGATGAACCGAGAGGCTGACTGGGATTAGCCCGTTCGCAGAGACGACTACAGGAATAATTTCGGTCGGCAGACCACCCCACATGTCGGTCACCTCGTGAGCCAGGTCCAGATATTTTGTTTGCTTATCTGTTTTGGCTTTCACGAGGTTCTCGTCATACGGAATGGTAATTTCGACCAAAAATATCCTTGACTGTGCCCGGTCCATCAGCACAATATCAGGCTTCGCAAGAATAGTCCTGTCTGGGATGATGGCCCGGTCCCAATAGAGCCTGGCGCGATCATTTTCGAGCACGGCTTCCGGCAAGTACTTGTAATACGGCAATTTCCGGTAAACGAGACCGTATTTCAGAGCGAGCTCCTGGTGTAGAATTCTGGCTACTGGGTTGTGCCTGTGCAAGTACTCAGAGTTAGAAAGCGCCGAACAACCGGAGATGACATGCCTAAGTGACTCATCGGGATGGCGACAAGCTCGACAGATGTCGACGGTGCCATCCTTTAGGATGTATCTCCGATAGTTGTTGGTCTTAATAACCTGATCCTGTACTGCACGGACAAAACCCTCGGTTTCCCCGAAGAGATCACCAAAGCGTAGCCAGTGGAGGGAGGCTACTGTGTCTACGAAAGGCTCATGTAGAGCCTTGTAGAACCTCCCGTGGAGCTCCTTCTCCTTCCATACGGTCTCCTGGTCGGAAATGCTCTGTACTGCCGGATCATGCCATTGCTCGTTGGCTAAGGATAGAGGGGTAAGTCCTTTATCACAAGAAATGATGTCCTTATAGAATGGATCATCCGATCTCGCCAGGAAGTAATCACGGAGGCTGCACACTTCGCGATTATGCATGGTGAGCGCGCTCAAGAAGCCACGACCACCATGCTTTCGCGGCAATTACAGCCTCATTACCGACGATCTCGGATGATGCATCCTATGGGACGTCATGGTAGTGCGGACTTTTCATTTGTCATGGTAATGAGGACAGGCATGACCCAGCCGTTATATGCTTGTGTCTTATTCACACCGAACAAAAGGCTGTTAAGCACTTTGGTCAAGCGTGCATAAAACACGTCGCATACTAACTGTTTCATACCAGCCTCATCGATACCGATGTTCTGTGACATACCCAGCTATCGGTATGTTTCAGCCTCGGAAAGGGTTCTTAAGTTGACGGGCATAGATAAGTCTATACCCTCAGAGTTAGCAACCCTACCCCTTTCAACATGGAGTACCGCACACTTATCCGTCCCCAGCTCCACTCCAATGGAATTGCTAAATTCACAAGTGATGTTTAGCAATTCCATAAGATGGGAGCGACTGGAGGCGAATAACTTGAGGTCATCCATATAGAAAAGGTGGGTCACTTTTATCCCTCCCTTCCGTAGCTGAAATCTCCTCCCGGAGCCCTCCAGTAAGGTACTGAGAGGGTTCAGAGAGAGGCAGAACCATATTGGACTCAGACAATCGCCCTGGAAGATACCCCTTCTTATCCTTATGTGGTTCTCCGCAGCCATTATCCGCTCGCCCAGATGACAAAGGATCGTACTCCACTGCGCCATACACTGCGCGAGGAAGTTTCTAACTGTACAGTCTATCTTGTACAGTTCGAGGACTCTCTTTAGACATGTATGGGGCACCGAGGCGAATGCCTTTCTGTAGTCTATCCAGGCGGCGGAGAAGTTCAGACAGTTGCGTTTCACCACGTTACCAATGACCGCGTCAACGAGGAGTGGTTCCTTGGTTCCACGACCACCGCCCCGACATCCATTTTGAGTGCACGACATCACCTGATTTGAGTCCAGGTGACGAGTGATTCTCGCGCTCAAAATGGATGTTAGTGTCTTGTATATGGTTTATTATTATTATTATTATTATTATTATTATTATCTTGCATTGTTATAGAGAAACACGCATACAGTTCACTTGTATTAAATTCTCGCGTAATAGATCTTAACCCGACCCGGGACCTTAGCTCTACCATTTTCAGGTTCCTTCGATCCGGATACGAAGGGCAACATAGTCACCCTTACCATTTAGTGATATTCCATTCCGGATTCGACCCAGGAACCATTAGCGTCACCATTTTCTGGTTACTTCGACCGGATTAGAATCGGGACAACCGCCGCACCATTTTCTGGTTCATTTTGACCGGATTTAAAATTATTACCTTACCGCTTGACCATTTTCTAGCCCTTCGTTCCGGATATAAATTTAGTCAGTAGCGCGCCCAACTTCTTATTCTGAACCACAAGCATAAAATACGAATTAAGATGGTTAACAATAATTATTATATTTTAATGTGTAAAACATTACACACGTACTTACCTTACTGTAAGTGGCTTAGTAATTTTTGAGCCGAGCACATGGTGAACCAGATCTTAAAATTACAATTAATAGCGTTATTGGTCCCGGCGGGGGCAAACCAGGGTTGCTCGCGTTCTGTAAAATTTGCAGCGAGCACTTAGTCCCTCAGCTACAACAGCTCAAAAGAACTGCAAAAAATTCACATGCTGAAATCGGTGCTTAGGCAAAGTGCATAGAAGAACGAAAGACACGAAAATTTTTCTAATTTTCTACGAAACGAAGCGAGCAAGCTTTCCATATAGAGCCCATGCATTCGTGTTTAATTTAAAGTGTTTTGAATGCAGGTGACCATCAGCAACTACGGCCGTCAGCGGCGCATATGAAGCTTGCCAAACATTATAATATAGAAGTATCTCTTTTCGAGCGCATGATCATGAATAATATCCATAGTCGTAGGCTCGAGGTACAACACCGAATGCGGCCTGAAATATCCGCTCTCATCAGTCCCCACATCTATGTAGATCTAAAAAACCATCCCTCTGTGGAGAACTTCCCCGATGTGCGAGGAATGACAAGCAATGTATTTTTCTTTACCCACGATTTTAAAGAAAACGTAAGTATATAGTATAAGTAATATTTATATTTATACTAGGTAAGTCAAACTTCAACCAAGAAGTCAATCGACGGATCCAATTGGCTTGGTAGCGTTTGGTAGAGCACTGACACATCATGACACATTTTCCGTCACGTATGGCTCATAACTCGAAAACAAAAGTGTACAACTATTGTGTGCTACCAATGATGACATATGGACCTGAGACATGAGTCTTGCCTGACTCTTCTTGACCTGACTGCTCTTGACCGTATGAGGAAGTTTAAGGTGCCTCAGCGATCTATGGAGAGGGCTATGATCGGAGATTCTATGCATGATAGAATTCATATAAAATTATAGTTATTTTAGAGCTTCTAACATGTTGGAACAAGTTGCAACTGCAGAATTAGGCATGTTGACGCCTCCGTGGCACAGTGGCTTAGCAATGAGTTATAACTCTAAGGGCCGCGGGTTCGAATCCCGCACGGAACAAGTATTTATATGGCCTACAAGTAATTGTACCGGGCCTGGATGTTTGTGCTTGTGAAATTTATGTTTGTAAACCCAACGATACAGGAGAAAATCCTAGGAGGTTTTAAAGAAAAAACAAAAAAAATTAAAACGAAGGGCCGTAGTCAAAAGGTTCTTTGCTTTGAATAAAACTATTATTTACGGATTTTATCGCGTTTAATTACTTTAATTTATTTTTATTATTATCCCGACGTTTCGGGTGCTTTACAGCACCCATGGTCACGGGGGGGACTGAGATGTTTGACGTCCCAATGTCATAGTTAGTCCGGCTACCTTCAGTTTTTTTAATATTAATTTTTGGTCCCATTTACGCAAAACGAGCTTATAGTATCATGAAGTCTTGCAGTGGTATGCTTGGGTTTGGGTTTAATTTTGTTAATTATAGGATCCCAAGCAGATGGTAGCACCCAACCATCTTCTCTATTGAAATTTGGATGTTTTTTAATTTCAATAGCCTCGCGTATCATCCTTGGTAGGAATCGGTGTTCTTTTGCGAGAATTTGTGGTTTATCAAATCTAATGTAATGGTGGGGACGATCTTGAACATGTTCGCAGACCGCAAACTTCCCGGAGCGTCGGTGCTTCACATCAGCTATATGTTCCTTCACGCGGGTTTTTATAGATCTCTTTGTTTGACCTATGTAAGAGAGACCACATTCACAATCTAGCTTGTACACACCTGCATCTTGTAGAGGAATATTACATTTGATGGATGGTAAAAATTGACTAATCTTCTTCAGCGGCTTGTAGTATGTCTTAATGGACGCTCGCTTCAAGATGTAGCCAATCTTGTCCGTGACTCCTCTGACATATGGTAGTAGAGCAGGCGCGCGCTCGACTGTGGCCGGCTTCACTCGTTCACTGTGACGTAGGCGCGGGACCCGAAGCTTGTTTTCAAATGTCGATGTTTTCAAATTTCAATGTCAAAATCAAATGCCAATTCTCGTCTCTCTCTCGTCGATTCGTACCATTTTGTGAGTGAGATAAAAGACCTACATCTCGCTAACAATGAAACTATGGTCAGTTTTGATGTTCAGTCACTATTTGCATGCCTACCTATTGTGGACTGCATCTCAATTGTAACTAGGAAGCTAGAAGAAAATAACATGCCTCAAGAATATGCAATACTACTTGAACATTGCCTCACATCTGGCTATCTATTGTGGAAGGAGCAGTTCTACAAGCAAGTAGATGGTGTGGCGATGGGCTCACCTGTGTCTCCCATAGTCGCCGACATATTCATGGAGGACTTTGAGGAGAAAGCCCTTCTTACTGCTCCTGTAAATCCAAGGTTCTACAAGCGGTACGTAGACGACACTTTCACAATTTTACCATCTGACAAAGTAACTGCATTTTTAGACCACCTTAACTCCATAAACTCTAAAATACAATTCACAATGGAGTTAGAGGCAAATAATTCTTTAGCCTTCCTAGATGTTTTAATCATCCGAAATCCTGATAACACTATTGGTCACACTGTGTATAGGAAAAAGACCCATACCAACCGATATCTAAATAGTTAATCTCACCATCATTCTTCACAGTTAGCTACCGTGGGTAAATCTTTGTTTCAGAGAGCACGAGGGATCTGTGACAGAAAACATCTGGCCGCGGAGCTTCAGCACTTCAAGCAAGTATTGCAAGACAACAAGCTTCGGGTCCCGCGCCTACGTCACAGTGAACGAGTGAAGCCGGCCACAGTTGAGCGCGCGCCTGCTCTACTACCATATGTCAGAGGAGTCACGGACAAAATTGGCTACATCTTGAAGCGAACTTCTATTAGAACATTCTACAAGCCGCCGAAGAAGATTAGTCAGTTCCTACCATCCGTCAAGTGTCATATTCCTCTACAAGATGCAGGAGTGTACAAGCTTGATTGTGAATGTGGTCTCTGTAATATAGGACAAACAAAAAGATCAATTGGGACCTGCGTAAAAGAACATATAGCTGATGTGAAGCATCAACGTTCAGGGAAGTCTGCAGTTTGTGATCATATCCTAGATGGCCCCAACCATTACATTAGATTTGATAGACCACAAATCCTCGCGAAAGAACGCCGATTCCTACCAAGGATGATACGTGAGGCTATTGAAATTAAAAAACATCCTAATTTCAATAGAGAAGGAGGCTGGGTACTACCACCTGCTTGGGATCCTATAATCAATAAAATTAAAACTAAACCAGCATACCACTGCAAGACTTCATGATACTATAAGCTCGTTTTGCGTAAATCGGACCAAAAACTAATATTTAAAAAAAACTGAAGGTAGCCGGACTAACTATTACATTGGGACGTCAAACATCTCAGTCCCCCCCCCCCCCCCCCGTGACCATAGGTGCTGTAAAGCACCCGAAACGTCGGGATAATAATAAAAATAAATTAAAGTAATTAAACGCGATAAAATCCGTAAATAATAGTTTTATTCAATGTGTAGTGTTCGCGTAAATTTAAGAAATCATTAGGTTCTTTGCTTCCTAACCCGTGTTTTATTATTAATATTCATATTTTATTACAATAACCATGAGAGTAAAATAGTGTTCAATTTTTTTTCTTAGAATAGAAAATCATTTATTTAACAAACACATTAAATATATCTAATAAAATAAAGGCAAATTAATAAGTGCGCCTACGGGTAAACCGACATTATCTTAGTGAACAGACTATACACGTACGATGTGATAGATATATTTATATTTATATATATATATATATATATATATATATATATATATATATATATATATATATATATAATTAATAACGCTATAAATACTATATATTGGACATCGGCCAACCTCGTATTTCCGAATATGGCAGACCGCATTGAGACGAATAGAATAGAATAATTTATTCTTTACTTAATTTAGATTACAAATAAATCGTACCGAAAATCATTTTTTTGGTTTTAACACTGATTCGGAAAAAGCCTCTGTGATTTAACTGCTACTGAAATTGTAAAGGACTGTAATAATGATGATGAAGATAAAATTTAACAGTACAAGTTATTTCCTAATTTCTTTTTCGTTTATGTTAACATGGAAAATTTTCTAACTATTATATCCAATATTTTTCAGGTAGTAAAACTTTTTAGCCATAAAAATTCAAATTTCAAAATGATGTCTTTATATTAAGCGTTCTTAATTTTATTACCACCACTGCATATTATTATATGAACACTTAAGGTTGCCTACTCAGTTATATATTATTTGCATTTTGCAGTTAAAGAAAAATTTTAGCTTTTGAGGCTCACAGTTTTAGATGCAAAACGACGACGTGTTCATAGGAGTGCTATTTTCACTTTAAAGTGTGTGAATTACGGAAAATCCCTTAAACCGTAGAGATGCCTACATACTGTAAATTATTACCCATTGACGACTCAAATCACAAATTATGATACTGTTTGCAGGATGTTGAAGATACAACGAGCAAATCCAATCAAAAGGAAGCAGATATGGTCCTCGGTCTCGCCAACTATTTAATTCTTCAGGACTATGCCCCCGAGGAAATAACGATTTTATCTGCCTATTCCGGACAAATGTTCTACATGAGAAAGGTGGGCAAATAAAACCATAGAAATATATACCATATTTTGAAGTGTACATATATATTGATTTTCTACATTAGTATGATTGTGTTATGTATAAGAACGTTATTATATGTAACTAGCTGCTGCCCGCGACTTTGTACGCGGATGATGTTGCTTACGCCAGCGACAACGGGGTCGTCAAAATCGAAGATCTAAAACGTCTGTTTTCTAATTCTAAGAGCCCGGGGACGGGAAAACAACGTGATGTGCGAGACGATTCGAGACGTTCCAGATCTTTCATTTTTGTAAGTCAACACGAAATGCCCATCAGATTAAACAACTTTTGCTAAGGCATCATTCCTATATATGTTATAATGTCGCTGGGTTTTGGAGTTTCACAACAGGTGTTCCAGATCTTCAAATAACTATAGCTGTACCCTTGGCTTTGCCATGTTCTCGGTCACGCGCAAGTCGTATCTCACGCTCCTGACTGCTCTCAAGTGATCGAGCAGTCGCAGAGCGGATATTCTGAAAACTCAACCTCTGATCCCTCTGTGTAACCGTTTCGGATGGGCGAGACAAAGAATGATGATCCCGATCGATAGCTTAAAGCATTTCTCGTTGTTCCACACTTTCCTGAGCTCGAGAAGCAGTAGTTCGGACTCGTTTAAATTCTAGTCGTAATTGGCGCTGCGTGGTAGTTTCTGCGGACAAACTTGGTGCATTACGCTCACGGTTAGCACCTAGCCGTTGTTAAAGCTCTGCGTGGGTTCGAGAGAAATTACTGCTACTACTAACTAACCTGCGCATCTTAAAAACCCTTGAGTTTCGAGACAGATTTGATATTTTTATAAAAGGCATAGCTAGATTCCTTCTTAATCCGATACTAACGATATTCAAAATAATGAAAAGTTATCGAATAAGTACGTAATAGTAGAAAAATAATAATTATTCGTAGGAAAATTAAACACATCAACCAACACAGACAACAAAGGTAACCCCCGTTTCTATAGGATGATAACTTAGAACCAAAAGTTTGACTTGACTTCATGATAGTGTAACTTGTTGTACCACCAATCAATCTGTTTAGTAATATTGGTGTGAAACTTTCCATACAATCAGATAGGACATGTAAAGTTCCCGGATTTCCTAATGCACATAAAAAGTGCAAAAATTAAACAAAAATTACGATTTTTCAAAACAATATTATGGGATTTAAACTTGCACCATTTAATGCGGTAAACATTTTTGACGGTCGACATATTGTTAAACAGCTGTTCCCTTGCAATTTATAATATTACTGCCCCGCTCCTTTATAAAAATAGCGTGATTATTATGTTCCCAGAGTTAAATTTTTATTTTTATTTTAACTAATAATAACATATCATTTTGTGCATTCAATTACAGAGAAAAACCTTTTAAAATCAATACTGCTTACCCCCTATAACATACGGCGTAATAATATGTAGCCTAAAGCCTTCCTTGGTTTACAAAGAACATTTTTGCTTAATTTCAAATCAATCTATCCAGTAGTTTTGGCGTGAAGCCGTACCATACTCACAGACAAACAGACAAAAATTCTAAAAAGTCACTTTTTGTCATCAGTTACGTTTTTCTAACAAAAGCCACTTATTTTTTCTCGAAAATACTCAATGTACAGTTTTTTTTTCGTTACTGTTTTATTATATGTATAGATATATATTTGAGTATTAAACCAAGAGGAGAGGAGACGGCATCGCAAGTCATACCCATCTGTAAAAGGTACGAGAGTCCGACACATAGCCGTTATATAAAGTTGCTCCACGTCGTGCGCCATTACATAAGTGATCGTGCCAGTCAATTGAGCTCTTTTTTTGACGTTTGTTTTGACGAAAATGCTGAATTGCAGTGTATTTTCATGCAAATGTATGTAAGATGTGTAGTGAAATTTGTCAAATGATTTAAATATTCAACTCAATCCCAACACGATTCTGAATATTATTTTTAACAGTGGTAGAGCCACGCGGCAGCTTTGCTGTCGCACGTATGGGCTCAAACCGGGGTGGTACCACGACCTCACAGAATACCGGCGTGAAGTGGAAGCTCTGCTTCCGCGTTTCGTCTGGTGAGTGCAGATGGCCGGAGGCCCAAATCCCCCCCCCCATCAACATGGTAGCGGAATTCAATGATAGACTACCCCAGGAGGGTACCAGCACCCCTGGAGAATCCCTCGCTGAGCATCCACGACCATGTTTCTCCACTTCTGAGCGTGGGTGCTCAGGCTGCCCCGCGTATTCTGGGGGGAGGGGGGGGGGGGGGCAAAATTCCGCTCAAGACTAAAACTGCTCGGGGCAAACGGAGCAACAAGACCAAGGCGACCCCTGCCACGCTGTCCGTGAATTTCTGCAATATCAGGGGACTTCACTCTAACCTAAACGCCGTCCACTACCATCTCGAGACGGCGAAGCCGGCTCTGCTCTTTCTGACCGAGACGCAGGTGTCCTCTCCGGCTGATGTCTCGTATCTCTCCTATCCGGGGTACAAACTGGAACACTCCTTTGTGCCTCGGGCTGGAGTTTGCGTTTACGTCAGAGAGGACATCTGTTCTCGACGCCTCGGCAGACTTGAAGGTTCGGACCTGTCCATCCTTTGGCTACGCGTAGACAGCGACGACCATCCGCGCGTCTACGGGTGCCTCTATAGGTCCCATAGCGGTAATGCCGAAACAGACCGACTCTTCGACCACGTCCAAATGGCTGCAGATTCGTTGCTATAGTAGATCCCCTCCGCAGAGATCGTGATCCTCGGCGACTTTAACGCCCATCACGCCGAATGGCTTGGTTCACGTTTAACCGATCATGCGGGGAGATCTGTTCATGATTTTGCCTTGGCATATGGTCTGACACAACTGGTTACTTCGCCCACGCGGATTCCAGATGTAGAGGATCATGCACCTTCCCTGTTGGACCTTCTGCTGACCTCTCACCCGGACGGATATCAGATTTCCGTCGACGCCCCTTTAGGCTCCTCGGACCATTGTCTTGTCCGGAGTGTGGTGCCACTCACGCTGAAATCGCGGTTGCCTTCTGCAGGCTGCCGCCGTGTTTGGCACTATAGGTCAGCCGATTGGGATGGGATGCGGTCTTTCTTTGCATCCTACCCTTGGGGGCGGGTTCGCTTCTCGCCGGACAATCCCAACGTTGTTGCGGATTCTGTCGCTGATGTGGTACTTCAGGGTATGGAACTTTTTATTGCTTCCTCTGTGGTGCCCATTGGAGATAAATCTCAGCCATGGTTTGGTCGCTCCTGTAAAATAGCATCATGCTATAAGCAGGAGTGCTACCAAGCCTGGGCTGACGCATCAGCGTCCAGGGATGTAAACACCAGCGCTCTAAAAAAGAAGTATAATTCCGCCTCTAGGTCCTTCAAAAGAGTCATTGCCAAGGCAAAGTCAGAGCACATAGGCAGAATTGGCGAGAAACTAGTTCGTCTTCCTTCTGGAACCCGTGCATTCTGGTCTCTCGCCAAGGCTGTCCAGGGGAATTTCTGTCAGCCATCTCTTCCATCTCTGCACAGGGAGGACGACTCACTGGCCCACACCGCAAAGGAGAAAGCTGATCTTCTAGGCTCTTTCTTTGCGTCTAACTCGACTTTCGATGACGGGGGGAGTACGCCGCCGACCATCCCGCGTGTGAGTGCTCCATGCCGGAAGTGCAGTTCACTCAGCGCTCGGTTCGCAAAGCATTCCTCTCCCTGGACATCCACAAGTCGAGTGGGACTGACGGAATCCCCCCAATTGTGCTGAGGACGTGTGCTCCAGAGTTGGCACCGGTTTTAACGCGTCTTTTCCGGTACTCCTACTCCCTAGGCATAGTCCCAAAATCATGGAAGACGGCTTTCGTCCTCAGCCAGTATCGGAATCCTCGGCGTCGACATATCGAGTGACGTGCAGTTTCGTGGTCACTTGGAAGGGAAGGCCAAATTGGCCTCTAAAAAGCTTGACGTGCTCAGCAGAGCGGGACAGTATTTCATGCCGGCACACCGCCTGCAACTTTACAAGGCGCAGGTTCGGCCGCACATGGAATACTGTTCCCATCTCTGGGCTGGGGCTCCCCAGTACCAGCTCCTTCCACTTGACCGCATCCAGCGCAGAGCGGCTCGAATCGTCGACGACCGAGTGCTTTCCGATCGGCTCGATTCTCTGGCACTGCGAAGAGATGTTGCATCCCTTTGTATTTTCTTTCGCATATATCATGGAGAGTGCTCTGAGGAATTGTTCGGATTAATCCCAGCCGCCATTTTTCGTGAACGCACTACACGGCAAACGTCCCGATACCATCCACACCATCTTGATGCTTGGCGGTCCACCACTGTACGTTTCAAAAGGAGTTTTCTTCCGCGTACAACCTCTCTGTGGAATAATTTACCACCGGCGATTTTTCCGGACCGATACGACCTGGGGACCTTCAAGAAAAGAGCTTACTCCTTTCTAAAGGGCCGGCAACGCATCTGCAATTCCCCTGGTGTTGCAGTTGATCATGGGCGGCGGTAGTCACTTAACATCAGGTGAGCCACATGCTCGTTTGCCCCCTCTTCTATAAAAAAAAGAAAAAAAAAAGAAAAAAAAAGAATATATTATAATTTAATATTATCGATAAATAGTCTTTATAAAAATATTATACAAAATAAAAGCCGAATAAGTTGAATCGAAACTTGCCACTTCCTAGCAAATGTATTAAATTTTTTGTAAAATTAAACTGGTATCACTGTAACCGAAAGTACTGCAATGTAGTGATGTACGCCACAACCACAACACACAACCGATTCAGCCGCGCAACTAGATTTAGTTTAGTGAGCAGTGCGGCTGCAATTAGTTTTATTGTGGGCTTGGGATACCGTGTTCTTATACTTCAATAGAGGAGAACGAATGCATATGGCTCTATGATCAACCCCTGATATTTGCGTTCACTTCTTGATCTGTTACGTATTACAACAAAATACTTTGATGACATTTTCAGAATCGCTCTTTATATCCACATTTATCCAAAGTGAAAATTACTGTGGTGGATAATTATCAAGGCGAGGAATCAAAAATCATCCTACTATCCCTCGTCAGAAATAACGATCAAAACAAAATCGGATTTCTGGGCACGGAAAACAGAATTTGCGTGGCATTATCAAGGGCCCGAGAAGGTATGTTAAATATTTTTTTATATGTATGTTAAATATTCGCACAACACTAAACTCCCAAATAAAGTCTTTTTATTTTGTGCCTAAAACCTGCTAAAAACACCTGCTAAAAACTTTTTGGAAAAGAAACGGGCACATACAATTCAAGCTATATCAAGATTTTATTGGACACCTCGAACGCCAAGCGGAAAGGTTGGGTATTTATCCGCTTTCAATAAACCTGGTTTATCACTTTAATACTGCATTATGAAAAGAAAAGCACATTAGTATTAAAAGAAAACTAATTTTTTATTATTAACGTATATTTTTTATGCCTGTAGTGGCGGTTGAGAATATCCACTACCCCATATCTTCCCGTGGGTGTCGTAAGAGGCGACAGAGGGAGACAGGTAGGAAATGGGCAGGAGCATCTTTCTGATAACAACAGTGATATAATTAAAAACTGCGGTCGCCAACCCGCTCGCCAATCGTGGCAACTATGGCAAATATCCCCCCATGAATAACGATGCAAACAAACGGCCCCCAGACCCCGACCGCCCCGCTATTCCTGGCTACGATGGCGACCATGGTAACGGCGGGGCAGGGGGTGCTAAGAATCTCCGGTGGAGGTTCGGTTTCCACCTACGACGACTCGACCTGGCAACATATGACGCACGCACCCTGAGGACTGACGAGAAGATACTGGAGCTGGAAGAAGAGGTAGACAAGTTGCGCTGGCATAGTCCGAAGAGAGGGGGAGGACACGGTAATCCTCGAGTCCGGCAACTTGTTCTATCACCGGGAGGGCGACCATCTGTCCCAAGGAGGTGTTGGATTTATCGTCCACAAGTCTCTCGTCAACAATGTGGTAAAGATTGGGAGTGTGTCGACGAGAGTCGTGTACCTGATACTCAGAATCACCAAACGGTATTCGCTGAAGGTCATACAGGTTTACGCACCAACCTCGGCACATCCCGATGAGGAGGTGGAGGAAATGTATGAGGTTATTTCCAGAGCCATGCATTCCTCCAGAACCCACTACACGGTGTTGATGGGAGAATTCAACGCAAAACTAGGCACAAGAGAAAACGATAAGCTGAAGTTAGGGAAATTTGGAGTAGGGCAACGGAGCCGAAGGAGCCAGCAGCTGGCCGACTTTATGGAGAAAGAGGGACTCTTTATGATGAACTCTTTCTTCCAGAAGCGGCCCCACAGGAAGTGGACCTGGTCGAGCCCCGACGGTTCGGCAAAAAATGAGATTGACTCATTATGACGACCGGAAGCCAACTATTCAGTGATGTCTCAGTGATCGCAAGGGTGAAAACTGGCAGCGATCACCGAATGGTTAGAGCTACACTGAACCTAAACGTTAAGTTGGAGAGGTCTCGTCTAATGAAGTCAACGCTCCGTCCCACTCGTGCTCCAATCCAATATCCCGAAACCTTTCAGCTCGAGTTACGTAACCGCTATCAGTGCCTAGAAGATTGCAATGCAGTGGACGATATGAATGACAAGCTCATGGAAACTGTCCTTGCGGTCGGAGCTAAGTTTTGCAAGACCCGCCGCAGAAGAGTACAGAAACTCTCCGATTACACTCTTAATCTCATGGCTGTTAGACGGGAGACGAGGCTGCAATCGTCAACAGATTTAACAGCATACAGGCAACTGAACAGACAGATCTCCACATGCATGCGGCGAGACTTACGCAAATTTTAATACTGCTCGTATTAAAGAAGCGATCGAGCGGAACCAGGGCTTCAAAGTCTTTGCCAGAGATCTGTCTGCCAGAAAGAGGCAACTGTCAAAGCCGATGAACGTGGCAGCATCGTTTCCGGGACACCTTAGATTTTGAGTGAGATTGACAGTTTCTATGGGCAGCTGTACACGTCATCGTTGGAGCCACACGCAAGTGTGAGTAACGATCCAAGAGCAAGCCTTATCCGACACTATTCCGATGATATCCCGGACATCAGTTTGAGCGAGATTAGAATGGCTCTCCAGCACCTTAAAAACGGCAGGGCCCCAGGCGAGGATAGAATTACAGCGGAGCTTCTGAAAGCGGGTGGAACACCGGTACTTGAAGTCCTTCAGAAGCTCTTCAATTCCGTCCTCCATGGTGGCACTACTCCAGAGGCGTGGAGCAGAAGTGCCGTGGTCTTGTTCTTTAAGAAAGGCGACAACGCTCTCTTGAAGAACTACAGACATATTTCCCTTCTGAGCCGCGTCTACGTGCTGTTTTTGAGAGTCATTACGAAACATTTCGCACGCAGACTCGACGACTTCCAGCCTCCCGAACAAGCCGGTTTCCGAAAAGGCTTCAATACCATAGACCACATACATACCCTGCGGCAGATTGTACAGAAGACCAAAGAGTACAATCTGCCACTTTGCCTGGCGTATGTGGACTATGAGAAAGCCTTTGATTCTGTCGAAATTTGGGCGGTGCTACAGTCCCTTCAGCTGGGCCAAGTTGACTGTCGGTATATCGAAATGCTGAAGTGTTTGTACAGTAGGGCTACGATGGCTATCCAAGTACAGAATCAGAGGTCGAAACCTATCCAACTCCAGAGAGGTGTAAGACAGGTTGACGAGAGGTCAATCGACGGAATCAACTCGGCTGGGCAGCGTTCGGGAAATTACGACATATATTCTCGTCAGGTATACCTCAATAACTAAAGTGTACAACCAGTGCGTGTTACCAGTGATGACTTACGGATCTGAGACGTGGTCCTTCACTGCTGGCCGTATGAGGATGCTCAAGGTCGCTCAGCGAGCTATGGAGAGGGCTATGCTCGGAGTTTCTCTGCGTAATAGACTCAGAAATGAGGATACCACAGTAAAACCAGAGTGGCCGACATAGCCCAACGGATTAGTAAGCTGAAGTGGCAATGGGCCGGCCATATAGCTCGAAGAATCGATAACCGATGGGGAAGAAAGGTTCTCGAGTGAGTGAGTAGAAACGGCTCCAATGATTTTCGTAATATTTAGTGTCCAGGGGGTTTCGGGGGCAATAAATTGATTGTTTTGTACGTGTTTTCAGGCAATGAAAAACTGCTATAATATTATTAGAATAAGAAGGTAAATTTTGACAGTTCAGTTTTTTTATATTATGTCAGTAATATTAAAAATATTATTCATATTTCATCAGTATGTAATTTCTATCTAAATATAATTTCCAAAACACACGATTTCAAAAAAAATCATCGGTCATCCAGGTACTATACATATTGTTACGCGCTCAAATCGGCGGCACTAGCGCCATCTAGCCTCGAACCGAAGAACTAAACTTCTTGAAGTTTAAAACTCGAACTCTCGGTACCTTGCGCGTGTTTACTTGAACATTCTGGATATTTTGCTAATTTATATAAATAGGCGCTGCAAGATGCGATCGAGGCAGTGTTGATTTGGCGAAACAAGCGAAGCTTCGGAGCGGAATTAAGTGAATTAGTGTGTTTAATTATTAGTGTTTTAAGTTTTAATTTGTGTAAAGTAAATTAAAGTGTTAATTTAGGTAATTTTATCGGCAATTTTATTGTCACGAACCTCAAGCTCCTAACAATATAATACGTTATAAAAATACGTGATAATTTTGGTAATATTTCAAAATTCTTGAGAAAGATTAGACAAAATTACTTTTTTTCATAGTCTTCAGAGTCATGCAGAGTTAGTTATATTATAACATTAATTTCAATATTTAATATATGTACAATAGTAGATCATATAGTACTTTTAAATCAGTATAATTTTAAATTGTTAACTGGATATCTCTGAAAATCAACATACATACTCTACTTTTAGGACTGGCTCTCGAATTAAAATATCTGCTTCATCACGTACTTGCTATCGCCATCCAGATAAACTGTTTCGCATCCTTCTCATACATTTTAAATTAACTTGCTGTTCTATCCTTTTCTTATGTCTTTCTTTTAATTTCTGGTAGGCAAATTATATATAAGTCGACAATATTTTTATTACTGAAATTATTTCAAATAAAGTTTGCAGAACGCTCTACTGCAATTATATACTACATGATTTGATTTCGAGCACAGTTTTTCACGTAGCTTCTTCTGATCAAATTGCGACATTTTATGCAAGTAGACAACGCAGTGAACCCCAAGATTATTTCGTTTTAATTTTTTGGAAAATTTATTTCCGAAGAAGAAATCTAACTAAACCTCAGATCACACAGTAGTGGTATATCGGGAAAAGCGCTTCAGAAGGAGACCTGCAGGAGATAATTCATTCTCGTGTGTGCACACAAATATCCCGCTCGGATTCTCGGAAACAATTTCTGACTGAAATTGGATTTTAGATTCTGATTTAGATTTTGATTTATCAGTCACTTGCCTCGCCACTAATACTAAAACATATTGAGACGATAAAAAAAATGTTAACTGGCTATAGAGTTTTATTTAACGTTACAATAAAATTAACAAAAACATTTGAAAATTATAACAGTTGCAGAGTGATTTTCACCGGCAAACAATTCCCTTTTGAACAACTTTAACGTAACAACATTTATTTGTATGTTTCGTGTATTGTTAGACACCAGACCCCATTTATCGTCGCCAAACACTATTGTGAATCTGGTCAATACAACTTAATATAAGTCTAAAGTAACACTGGTGTAGCGCAGTGTGGCCACCTTAATAAATTCTTAGCTTTATGTATCTCAGCATACTTCCCATGTACCAGGTTATATCAGGCCGTGCCATAAAAGCCGTAGATGATGACGAACTGTATAAAGTTGTTTGAATGTTAAATTACAGGTTTCTACTTATTTGGAAATATTGATATACTTAGAAAAAATTCAGAACTGTGGGAGAAAATTGCACTAACGTTTGAAAATAGCGGGTCTGTTGGAAAAACCTTAAGGTTACGTTGTGAAAGCCACCGAGAAGAAATAACCGTTGTAAGTTCAGATTTTTTTTGAAAAACGAAAACCGTCGTCAGTTTCGGGTATCATACAACATACAAAATATATATATGATGGCATAATTTGAATTTCGTTTGAGCTTACAAATTTGAGTTCAAACGAAAATATTGTATATAAATTCTGTATAAAATAATCCATTGAAATGCTTAATTTCAGATTTCCAATGCACAAGACTTCAAAAAAGTACCAGAAGGTGGATGTATGTTAAAATGCACTGCTAATTTGTCTTGTGGTCATCAGTGTCCATTGATGTGTCACGGATATGATCGCGGACATGTTACAACCCAATGCATATTAAGATGCGAAAGGTAAAGTAAAGTAAAAGTAAAGTCTGAGTAGACCCCGTTGATTCTGATACAAGCACTAGAGTCCTTATTGAGAAATTTTTACGCCCGCTTTAAGCTCAGTGCTCAACCCAAATGAGTCCAGTGTTTACCATAAAGCAACCCTGTCCACTTTGTCATAATAAGCCTTTTTCTAAATACATAAATGCGCCATAAACTTGTCTGTTATCACGTGCAAGGAAAGCTCTTGATCCGTACACGCTATTTCCTTTCTAAATCCCGTTTGTAAATCCCAAATATTCCCGTCCGTATCTTATAACTCTTTTAATCAACACCATCATCATTACAGTCCCTCACAAGTCCGAACATAGTAGTCCCCCCAAGAAATGTTACGAAGCACGGTCCTGAGCCACCTTCACCCATCAACCTCCTGTATCTTACCAGGTCGTCACTCCATCAAGTGCGGGGTCACCCTGCGCTTCGCATACCGGTGCGAGAACCTACACGAGAACCTTTTTTCCCCATCGGTTGTCGGTTATTCGAACTATATGGCTGGCCCATTCCTACTTCAGCCTACTAATCCGTTGGGCTATGTAGGTTTCTTTCATTTTTATTCTTATCGCACACAGAAACCCCGAGCATAGCTCTCTCCATAGCTCCCTGAGTGACTTTGATTTTTTTGACTTTACTTCCTCATACGGCCAACAGCGAAGGAACACGTCTCAGAGCCATAAGTCATCACTGGCAACACGACTTTTCAGGTTAAACACTTTAGCAGACAGTTTTCCCAGATTTTATGTCAGTTGCCAATCGCGACCAATTTTCCCCATATATTAGGTCTATAACTGCTTTGCGCCAGTCTCCCGGTACTTGCTTAAGTTTCCAAAATAAATCAAAGTGTACATATATCCTCTTCTCACTCCAACTTTAATGTCCGTGGATGTTGTCTTTTTCATTTAATTCAGATGACAAATATAAAGTCTTTCAAAGTATTGCAACTTTTTGCTTGAAATATCGTCGTTCAAAATATATCCATTCTCGTGTTTCAAGCACTTTTTATAGAAGAGGAGGCGAACGAGCATGTGGCTCACCTGATGGTAAGTGACTACCGCCGCCCATGAACAACCGCAGCACCTGGGGATTTTCAGATGCATTGCTGGCCTTTTAGACAGGAGTAAGCTCCTTTCTTAAATGTCCCTAAGTCGTATCGGTCCAGAAAAGTCGCAGGTGGTAAACAGTTCCACAGAGAAGCTGTACGAGGGAGAAAACTCCTAGTAAAATGTACAATAGTGGATCGCCAAGCATCCAGATGGTGAGGATGATATCGGGAATTTTGACGCGATGTGCGTTCGTGAAATTTGGCGGCTGGAACTAATCCGAACAATTCCTAAAAACACTCCCCATGGTAGATACGATAGAAAACGCAAAGGGATGCAACATCCCTACGCAGTGCCAGTGAATCGAGCCGATCGGAATGGAATGGAATGGATGCGTTTAAGTGGAAGGAGCTGGTACTGGGGTGCCCCGGCCCAGAGATGAGAACAGTATTCCATGTGAGGCCGAACTTGTGCTTTGAAAAAGTTGCAAGTGATGTGACGGCATGAAATACTGTCTCACTCTGCTGAGCACGCCAAGCTTTTTAGAGACCAATTTGGCTTTCTCTTCCAAGTGGCCACAAAATTGCATACTACTCGATATGTCGACGCCAAGGATTCTGATGCTAGCTGAGGCAGCAAGGAGAGTGCCTTCAAACTGAGGAGACACGACAAAGGGATTCTTTTTAGCGGTTAACGCTCAAAATTGTGTCCTCTGGGAATTGAATTGAACTAGATTTAGTCTACCCCAATCCGACACTTTGTTAAGCAAAGACTCGACTTCAGACAGAAGTTTGACCCGGTACTCGGCGACGATTTCCCGAGAAATATTTGGCCGGTGTATAAGGCATCACCAGTGCTGTAGTCCGCATAGCAATGAATATGATCAGCTTGCAACATATCATTGATATGCAGAAGAAACAGTGTTGGTGATAGCACACAGCCTTGTGCAACACCAGCGTTAATAGGCTTGTAATCAGAGCATGCACCGTCTACTAAGGACCTTGATGCTCCGATTAGCAAGAAATCTAGTGATCTAATCGCACAATTTATCGGAAAGCCCATAAGAAGGGAGCTTCGAAAGAAGCACTTTGTGCCAGACCCGATTGGAGGCCTTCGCTATGTCCAAACTAACGGTCAATGCCTCCCCCGTGGTCTCTACTGCCTCCACCCATCTATGAATAGCGTAGACCAGAAGATCACCTGCTGATCGACCACGACAGAAACCGTATTGGCGGTCACTTATCAGCTGGTGATCCTCAAGGTACCTCATGAAATGGCAGTTTAAACTTCTAACAAGTTTCCAGAATATTTTGACACTATCAGTTAGATAATTTTCTATCATTTTTCTGATCTATCCTACTTTTTCCTTTCAACTAACTTTCTTTTAAAATTTTATTCATACGTCTAAAAATTGCCTTTTTTCTTTCAATCTTATCATCCATACAACATCTAGATTCTAGACTTATCTAGCTTTAGTTGCTAATACATTCTAGTCATGCTCTTTTGTGTACGTCATTATCCCACAATAAAACATTATTAAGGTTGTCATTATTTCTATAACTTATACCACATACTTTGTTTACTGCATCCAACAAAGCTCTTAATTCTTTTTTACATATGCTCCAAGTCGGAATCATTCATACGCAAATCATCTAAATCACTAATTTCACTCTCAATTTACGTTTATACTTTCTTTCACACCTTCATCTTGTAATCTTTTTATTCTTATATGCTGTAAAAAAATAGTAAGTGTCGGATGCCGCTTTGAACAGACCATTTTCAGCATAAGACCAAGCAATAATCTCTCTCTATGTTGGAAATCTGGTACACCCTTGTATCTACCACTTTTCCTGTTTCCTATGTACAAATCTGGATCTTCTTATAATGAAGGTTTGTCATAAGAAGCTCCATGACATGTCAAACGAATAATTTATCGAAAATTCGATATCTCATAGCATAACAATATTTTTGTTCTCCGTGCATTTCATAACACCATTTTTACCACTTAACAAAACTGCTCTCGGATGTAAAAGAATTTTATTAAACCTATTTTCATTCCTATTCATAGCAACATGCCCGCAATCTCATTAGCACCAGACCGGCGGTGTACATGCCAGGTGCGGTAGTATACTTTCCCTTTTGCATCGTCTCATTTACACATAACACATCCATTCCTTTATCAAACATCATCTTGTATAACACATCTAAACTATCATTTATCGCTCCATGGCTAAATCGTGACAGGTGGCAAGGTATTTCTTCAAAATTGCTCTTATTATTACATATTATATTAGTATTCTTCACTTCTCTGCCCATTTAAAGGGCGCTGGAAACTCGGCGCCACTTCTTTTCTTGTCCTGTCCATTTGTTTAAAGGTGGCTCATTATTTCGCCGATACCATACGTTTGCGAGACGTTATATTTTTCTTCGGCTGTTTCGCTCGACTAGCATCACCCTGGGGAGAGGGGGTTACGTGTAAGGTGGGCCTTGGGAATACGGTCGAAACTTACGGACGCGAGCGACTCGTACCTCAATTACAAAAAAACCGGCCAAGAGCGTGTCGGGCCACGCTCAGTGTAGGGTTCCGTAGTTTCCCGTCCGTCACAATAAGTGTTCCTACTTATGAGTTTAAAGGTGGGTATCCATTATGTTCGCGCTCCAGCAGCGCTCCGCGCTCCTGCAGCTGCTCCCGGTAGTGGGTACGTGAGCGAACATCGAGCGTGCAACATTGCACGCTCCGCGGCAGGCGATGCCAAGGAGAGACCAACCGAACAATTCGATAAAACCCGCCCCAATGTAATAAGTACCTACAGCGCCATCTCTCGGGGAATTGGGTTACTAATTAATACATAGACGTGCCAGAAGTTTTCGGTGGTAATTTTGGATTGCGAGAACCGATTTTAATAATTCTTTTTTTGTTTCAAAAAAGATACGTTCAGTATAATAAAATATGTAAACGAAGTTAAAAAAATGCTTGCATATACGATTATACTACAAACTTAGTCCAGAAATTATTTTGTACAACTTTTTGTCTTTTTTGTACAAAAAATGTTTCCATCCAAGTTCAAAATGATTTTCCTAGAAAGTCCTCATAAAGTTCTACCTTTCAGATTTTTTTCATATTTTCTAAACCTATGGTTCAAAAGTTAGAGGGGGGGGACACATTGTTTTTTACTTTTGGAGCGATTATTTCCGAAATTATTGACATTATCAAAAAATGATTGTGGTAAACCCCTATTCATTTTTAAATACCTTTCCAACAATATATCACACGTTAGGGTTGAAATTAAAAAAAAATCACTTCTTACTTTACATATAGCGGGGCTACCCTAATAAAACATTTTTTTCCAATTTTTATTTTACCACTTTGTCGGCTTGATTGATAAACATATTGGTACCAAATTTCAGCTTTCTAGTGCTAACGGTCACAGAGATTAAGCGAGGACGGACAGACGGACAGACAGACATGGCGAAACTATAAGGGTTCCTAGTTGACTACGGAACCCTAAAAAGAATACAATTACGGAAGAGAAGAACAAATACAGTTTTGTAGTCTGAAGTGTTTCCCAGTCTTCTTCAAATCTTCAAATCAAATCAAATTTCTAAACTCTTCAAATCTCTACAATTGACCGACTTCTTAATTACCATTAACAAACAAGCTTACATAATTAACCTAAACAAAATACAAATGCATTATGCCTCCATTAAAAGTAAGATGAAATAACTCGCAGCCTGTAAATAATTATCCTAATCTTCTTCATGGATACACTGGTGCTTGTCAGAAAAAATAAGTAAATGAGAGAAACCTTCACAGACGGACTATCAAGCAGAAAGGCATCTCTACCACCTCGCAAAAATATATCTTTTAGGTTCATTAACTTTTTACAATTGTTCTATCCTCAGTAACACAAATACACATTTAGGTAATTTACAGGATCTTATGTGAAAATGGACACGTTTGTCCATTGGAATGCAAAGTTCCATGTGAGCCCTGCAAAGTGATGGTATTAAAGACGTTGCCCTGTAGCCATGACATGTCACTGCCTTGCCATTTGGAGACTACAGACGAGTCAGTCAAGTGCGTTGCAAAAGTCAATGTAACTTTACCAATTTGTGGCCACGAGGTATATCATAATATAAGTATTATTTTTAAATTTTCCAAATTTTAAATTATAGATTACACGCCATACTATTCTAAATTTAAATTTAGAATTGTTTAGAATATTATGCCGTGTGGTGGAGGCGCACAACTACTCTAAACTACTCGTAAGAGGCGACTACAGGAAATGTCATAAAATTATTATAGCTTTCGTTAAAAGACGGTATAACCAGGATACACGTAGAGTACTCAGACTGGCGACAGGCACGAACGTCATAGATGCGAGTCCTCTGTTACTGACCAGACCTCTGATCATCCGCTTACCAAGTGTGACGATTAAGGCTAATGGGAGAGATGGTACCTGTGAAATTTTACGGGGCCATTAAGAAAAGAAGATAAATATCGAGGGTATGTTCCGAAATACAACCCAGTACACTGGCAAATGCAAATGACGTCATCAATTGACACTATATTGTACTGGCGTGCCGCCGCCATATTGCGTCGGATATCCGGCCACAATAAAACAATTTTTAATTGTGTTTGCGTTGAATGAAGCATGCCAGAATTTGTTTTTATTTATTCAAGTACAAAAAACTATAAAATAATTGCTGGTATCTCCATTAGGAAGATAAAATGATTTTTGGAGCACAAAATGATAAAATAATCGCCAACACTTCCAATATAGTGTAAATGTATGACGTCATATACTGCCCTATGTTTTGGAACGAGTCACCAGTATAGCGTCAATTCATGACGTCATTTGCATTGGACAGTACAGTAGGGTCTATTTTGGAACATACCCAAAATAATAATAATATTTAAATGGCACCTCAGAACAAAGTTGTTCTTATGCTGGTGGTGGTTATTTTTCTATATGTGATTGTACGTCAAGATATTTTGTGATAACATGATACTGAGTTTTATGTTTTTAATTATTTCGGCATTTTTGTAGGACGTCAATTCACGATATTGCGATAATTTGCGATAACTTGTTTTTTTTTTAATTATTATAAGCCAGTGCTTGACCACAATCCCACCTGGGTAAGTGGTGATGCAGCTTTTGATGGTAATTCGCACTGTCTTAACATAACAAAAGTCTATTCATTCTTGCTTTGAAGACGCCCAGATGGTATTCGGACGGAAAGATAGACGCCGGCAAATTATTCCTGTCCTTTGCTGTACGCATCAAAAAGTCAAAGCAAACCATTTGGTTCCAATGCGTGAAATATCGACAACAAAGGGGTGAAGACCCGTCAACCGTTTGGTCGTCCGATGGTGGAAAGGAGAGGGAGGAATTAAAGCGTGCAATTCCTGCGCACTCACTAAAATGTATCCTATAGAATACCGAGAGGCTGACAAGGTTGGTTTCAACCAAATCAAGGTCACCAACGAGCCTTTTAGCATGTCTCTCTATTGAGTCCAACACTGCCAGGTAGCATTTTGCAGTATCAGCCCATATGTAACAACAGACCTCCATGCACGACCGGACTTACACTTTATATATGGTTAGCTGTCCCCGCGTGAAGGATCATCGCACCCTTGCAAGGACACCAAATTTCATTGCGGCTGCTTTGGCTCTGGACTCAATACACAGCCCATAGTTGAGGTTCGGAGAAAATTCATCCCCTAACAACCGAAGACGGTCAGTGTACTCCAAGAATACATTCCGAAAAGTGAAATCTACGGTAAGCTATCTCCTTTAAGCGGTGAAAAGATACGCTTGTGTTTTGGAGGCTTTGGAATCTCACGAGATTGGCATCGCCCCATTCAGAAACTGCCTGTAGTGTGAGATTCACACATTCAACCATAGCTTCTCATTCGGATTGGATTTAATCCCGACTGGCCCGGGCACTTGGTTGGTATCTCTCCACAACTGCTATCCTCTGCATTACCATAGATACCGGCCATAAGCAGATCATTAATATGCAGCAGGAAGAGAGTTGCAGAGAGAATGAATGGACCCCTGAGGAACACTGGCGTCAGTAACCACAGGATTGGATGTGCAGCCATCGACGACGACCCGGAAAGACCGTTCACTTACCCATTCACTTGTAAATCTAGTCTAGTGAGCAGTGCAGCTGCAACTAGTTTAATTGTATGTTATACGACTTATACTTTGACAGAGAGTAACGACTATGTACGACTACTCCCCCCCAATACGCCGGTGACCCGTGTTGATCTATGGATAGTTTTACTCATAATATGGAGAAGAACTGTAAGGTGTCTGAAGATAAGTGATCAGAGGAGGAGGAGGAGAGAGGTGTTTTCCAAATGATTTAGATGATCAAGTGTAGAGATACTGAAGGGGAATACTTTTAAAAGATCTTTCACTAGCAATATAGAATTTTTTTATCATTTTGGAGTATTCGGGTTTTTTTGCTTGACCCTAGTATCCCAATGGATCATAATTGATGGCGCATTTGTAGCATTCTTTACTTAAAGTTGGTTACTGGTGTTCTTGGTCTGCAATAGCCACTTACCATCAGGTGCACTGTAAGTTTGTTCGTCACTTTAATTTAATAAAAAAAATACCCATTTTCAAATTTCAGGCGAAAAAGGCATGTTTCCTGGAAATAAAATATGTAATTTGCATGGTTCCCTGCATATATCGTGTAGAAAAATGTGGTCACAAATGTACACGCACTTGCCACGTTTCTTATGATCCCAATCATGAAAAGGTAAGTATATTGATTTATACATACATACATACATACATACACACCATTTGGCAAGATCCTGACACACCTATCTCGCCTACTTTACATCCAAAAGTAAGTAATTTATTAATAACTTGTCATCACCAAAGTACCTTTAAAATCATATGCTGGGTTTAGAGACCCGAAGACCCTTTTCACTGGAAATGAGGCATTCCATTTTGGTAATCAGGGGTGTTAAGTTCACAAGCATAGATGTTTTTATATTATATTTTATCTAATTATAGTAAAAAGTCTAATAGATAATTATAGATCGGGTCATTGAACCTATAATGTTGAATATTTAAATTAAATAAATTATATTTTGACATTGCATTTACGTTTTACGTTATTCTGTTTACGTATTACGTTAGTCTGTGTTAGTTACAAAGTTAATTGCTAACAATCTAGCCAGCTACTACCTACATGTTATGAGATCATCTCATCAAATATTTTACGTTTTCATTGTTTATTTTCAGTATGTATGTCCAAGGCCTTGTGCTAAAGCAAAAATAGGATGCACGGCGAATCTACTAGGAGATCGGGGAGATCATCAGTGCCCCAAAAAGTGTCACGAGGATTGCGACCCATGCAAAGTGGAAGTACGTATTTTAACTTTTTTATAAGTAAGTTTATATAAGTATTACCCTCTTGTTGCAGTGGAACAATTCTCCGTATGAGCTATACATAAAATAGGACGTAAGGTTCAACTACGTGAAACGCCAAGAAATTTTCATAGCTTTCAATAAATGATACTCGTATTAACATCTTGTATGTACTTCACCTACAAAGTAAACCCACAATAATGACAAAACACAAGCATACAGCTTCAAAGATGCAAAATGTTTGGTCGAGAGGCAATACACACAGGCACACTGCAGGCACACAAAGTGCATGTCTATGACGCGACAAAGGAAGACTCATGTTTTTTTATCTATGTTATATATCAATATTTTATTCTTATTACTTACTAACATTGGTTTCGTACTATATTGTAAATTAAGTTCAAATAAATAATTAAGTGCAGTGTTAAGTGTAATCATTACAAATATATATTTCTCAAACACAATAGTGGCGACGAGAGACATGATTGAATCTACGCAAACTACAAAGTGATATACTAAAAGTGTGTCTCGCCTATTTAACCTCATTCTTGTGAAAAAATTACGTGCACCCATCTGCTTTTTACATGTCATTTTGGCATACGCAATTTCTTTTCCCGATCATAAAAATTCACAATGGAACAACAAATAACCGCAGTACTGGGGCAAATGAGGGAAACAATGCGAGGTATGCAAACACAGCTAGCTAATTTACAAAAGGCATTACCCGAGCAAGGTGTCAAGCCAGTTAGTGGTATAAATTTACAACCATATGATGAAATAAATAAAAGCTTTTCGAACTATTTACATAGATTACATAATTACGTCACTTTACAGGGAGTTACGGACAATACTACAAAATTACAAATATATTTAAATTGCATTGGTCCGAAATACTATCAAGTTTTAAAAAACATCACGGTACTAAGTAAACCTGAATCAAAATCCTACAATGAATTATAGAAAATTCTAGACAATCATATAGACCCGGAGTCTGGGAAGTGGTACAGCAACACAAGTTCTATTTTAGAACACAGAATGAGTATAAATCAGTTGCAAACTATGTGGCAGGGTTGAATGAGATCGGAGGTAAATTGAATTTTATCTGCAACAACCGCAAGCAGTCTACTTTTGAGACACACCTCCGGGTACAATTCATCCGAGGGCTGCGTAATGCTGAAATTAAGGAAAGACTAATCCAACAACCATCAATCACAAAGTTTGATGATATTATGAGAATTGCGTCAGCTATTGAAACATCCAAATCTGAAACTAAAGAAATGAGATCAGAAATACAGTCAAATATAAATAAAATTTCATTAAAGAAGTATAAATAGAAAACATTTGCTAAGAATACACAAGAACAAATAAAAACGTTAAGTGTTTTATATGTGGGGAAAAATAACCTTTCAGCGAACCAATGTAGAATAAAAGATAAACTATCACTTTCACGGACACTGGACACTGCACCAAGTTTGAAATATGACACTAAAAAATTCCATACAAATTACTACCACGCCTATATACTTCCTGACACATAGCAATATATTTGTACAATTGTGGTGAGACAGTACGCTTCTGTACGTGGCCCGAAATAATCGTGCTGTCATATCGTAGTCAAAGTTATAGTCTTCTAATGACAGTACGCTTAGAACCATGATATGACTTCTCGCTTTCAGACCCAATTCTTTGTCTATTCCGTTCAAAGCGACTTCTATGAACATCGAAAATTTCACTGTAGTCACTGCTGCTATCTTCATCTTCATCAGCGGGCTCGTAATTGTGGTCTGAACCATATTCACCATCATCGTCAGAATATGGATCGTGGTTAGATTCATCATCTCGAAACAAAGATTTTGGCTTGCCTCTGCTCAATTTGTTTCTTTTTGAGGCCATCTGAAGACAATTGAAAGAGAATTAGACGCACAACAAAAGAAAAAAGCGATACTTACCTACAAAATAATATGAAGTTTATTCCATTATATTTTTAAATTTATCGTGTTTTTTATGCTAACGGTTTTTTGATACAATAAGTATTAACCATTTTTGAAAGACTGGTTACTATTCGGTTATCTTTATACAGACAATAACATATTATAACACTAAATTACTTACCAGGAAAAACACGTAAGTATTCAACGAACGACGACGAACGATTTGACGCAAGCGAGCGTGTCCTCTCCTCCCGGTGACACTACGCGACTGGTTCGTTTGACTCACGACGCGAACGCAACGGCTACATTCGTGGTGCCACAACATGTGTACTATAGCAAAATTTGCATGTATGTGTAGATAGCACACATTTACTATCATAAAATTTTATGTTGTGACGGTACAATCTTGATACTGTTTGGGTTATGACAGTAAAAGTAGATCTTCATATTAACCGTAAACGAATACCGCGCTTATTTACGTAGTGGCAAATAAGGAAAAAAATATTTTATCGTAAATAGGCGTTGTGTCGTAATATAAATTCAGAATGTCACGAAAATGGGCGTACTGTCCGTGAATGTGCTATACTGCAAGAAATGTTAAGTAAAAGAGCACACACAATCAGTTTGTTTCAAGGAGCAAAAACAGATTTAAATAGAACTAGGGAGTAACTCTGAGGAGGAAGTCTATGAAATAAATAAATTACAGAACTTACATGTACAAAATGACAAATTCTACATATCTTTAATATTGAATGGGAAATTTCATAAATTAGAAATGGACATGGGTGTTTTTCAAATTCAAAATTACTACATACTGCAGTAAAGTTGACAGTGACAGTTACAGAACGTACACCGGGGATATCATAAAACCTCTTGGGACCTCAACAAGACAAATTTCATATAATGAGATATTATAGGAAGAATATTCATTATAGACAGGAAGGTAGACACGGTAGTTAGAAAAGAATGGCTCAGAGAACTTTAGTTACAATTTAACCTTAACTCTATAAAAGAAGAAGAAAGTGATATAACAGATCGAGAATTTAGAGCAAAGTTCACAATTTATTTTTGAGAAATTAGCAAAAATAAACTTAAAGTAATGGCTAATGAGAAGGATCATTACAGGACAAACTCCATAATTTTCTGATGATATACAGAAAAACACCAAATAGTTCTACCGGACTGAGCTCTGCCGAGATGATATTTAAGAGATTGTATAGAACAAGGATATATTAAGTGATAAAAGAAGGTACAGAAAAGGAATGAAAGAATAATAGTATAAAAGTAACCAAAGAATTTAACAGATCAGAATGTATGACAGCAATAAATGGAAATCCGGAAAGATTATAAACAGAAGAGGAAAACTACATTATGAGGTAGAGGTAAATGGAAGGATATACCATAGACATGTTGACCACATCAAAACCTTGTGCTAAGTGAAAACACTTACATACCAGTTACCTTTCAACCAAATTCTTGATATCTGTAAGAAGCCATACCTACAGAAAACAATCCTAAGATAAAGGAAACTACACAATCTAGTCCTGTAAAGATGAAGGATGCACCTCTTTTTTCTGTAAAGGACAATCTGCCAATGCAAGAACAACAGGAACAAGAACCAGCGCATCCTACATTACCGGAAAAATCTACTTCTAGCACACCAGAAATTGGGCAACGCCGATCACAAAGAATTAGAAGGAAGCCGGATCGGCTAAACCTGTGAAAGAAAGAAAACTATAAGGTGGAAGAGACTGTTAGATTTTGAGAAAATGACCATAAACAGTAAACATAAAGCGCATGTCTGTGACGCGACAAAGGAAGACTCATGTTTTGTTATCTGCGCTATATGATACTATCGAGTGACGTGAAGTCACTTGGAAGAGAAAGTCAAATAGGCCTTCAAAAATTTTGGCGTGCTCAGCATAGCGGGACAGTATTTCATGCCAGCTCATTGCCTGCAACTTTACATGCACAGGTTCGGCCGCACATAGAATACTATTCCCATCTCTGGACTGGAGCTCCCCAGTGCCAACTCCTTCCATTTGATCGCATTGAGTGCAGAGCTGTTTGAATCGTCGGCGACCGAACACTTTCCGACTGGCTTGACTCACTGGCACTGGGAAGAGATGTTGCATCTCTTTGCGTATTTTATCGCAGTTACCAAGGGGAGTGCTCTGAGAAATTGTTCGGACTAATTCCAGCCGCACAATTGCACCATCGCACATCGCGACAAAACTCGCGATACCATCCATACTATCTGGACGACTAGCGGTCCACCAACGTGCGATTTAAAAGATGTTTTCTTACTCGCACAAATTCCTTGTGGAATCGACTACCACCAAATTTTTTCGGACCGATATGACTTAGGAAATTTCAAGAAAAGAACCTACTCCTTTTTAAAAGGCTAGCAACGCATCTGCAATTCTTATGGTGTTGCAGTTGCTCATGGGCGGTGGTAATAACTTACCATCAAGTGAGCCGTATGCTCGTTCGCCTCCACTCCTATAAAAAATACATCCATATTTTGAAATAATACCAGTTTTTACGGAATTTATCGCGTATATTTAACTTTTTTAATACCCGACGTTTCGAACGCTTTACAGCACTCATGGTCACGGGCGGGACTGAGATGTTCAACGTCCATATGTCATAGTTAACCGCGGTTACCATAGATTAAAAATTTTAACTTTTGTTCCGATCTATGCAGTATGAACTTATGGTGTCTTGAAGTCTTGCAGTTGTATGCTTGGGTTGGGATTTAATTTTATTTATTATAGGATCCCAAGCAGATGGTAGCACCCAGCCATCTTCTCTATTGAAATTAGGATGTTTTTTGATTTCAATAGCCTCGCGAATCATCCTTGGAAGGAATCGGTGTTCTTTAGCGAGGATTTACGGTCTATCAAATCTGATGTAGTGACGGGGGCGATCCAACTGCAGACTTCCCGGAGCGTCGATTCTTCACATCAGCTATATGTTCTTTAAGCGGGTTTTTATTGATCTTTTAGTTTGTCCTATGTAGGAGAGACCACATTCACAATCAAGCTTGTACACTCCTGCATCTTGCAGAGGGACATTACACTTGACTGATGGTAAAAACTGACCAATCTTCTTCAGCGGCTTGAAGTATGTTTTGATGGAAGCGCGCTTCAAGATGTAGCCAATCTTGTCAGTGACTCCTCTAACATATGGCAGTACAGCAGGTACACGCTCGACTGTGGCCGGCTTCACTCGTTCACTGTGACGTAGGCGCGGGACTCGAAGCTTGTTGTCATGCAAAACTTGCTTGACATGGTGGAGCTCTGCAGCCAGGTGTTTACTGTCACAGATCCCTCGTGCTCTCTGAAACAAAGATTTACCCACGGTAGCTAACTGTGAAGGATGGTGGTGAGAATCACCGTTTAAATATCTATCTGTATGGGTCTTTTTTCTATACACAGTATGGCTCAAGGTGTTATCAGGATTCCGAATTACTAACACATCTAGAAAAGCTAAGGAATTGTTTGCCTCTAACTCCATTGTGAACTGAATTTTAGAATTTATAGAGTTAAGATGGTCTAAAAATGCAGTTGCTTTATCTAAAGGTAGAATTGTGAAAGTGTCGTCTACGTACCGCTTGTAGAATCTTGGATTTATGGGAGAACTAAGCAGGGCTTTCTCCTCAAAGTCTTCCATGAATATGTCGGCGACAATGGGAGATACAGGTGAGCCCATCGCCACACCATCTACTTGCTTGTAGAACTCCTCCTTCCACAATAGGTAGCCACATGTAAGGCAGTGTCTGAGTAATACTGCATATTCTACGGGCATGTTGTTTTCTTCCAGCCTTCTAGTTACAATTGAGATGCAGTCTTCGACAGGTAAGCATGTAAACAATGACTGCACATCAAAACTGACCATAGTTTCATTGTCTGCCAGATGTAGGTCTTTAATCTCGCTGACAAAATGGTACGAATCCTCTATGTGTGCTCTTGTATGTCCCCTGAGCGGTGAAAGTATTTTCGCTAAGTGTTGAGCCAATCTGTAAGTTGGTGAATCGATTTGGCTCACTATGGGACGTAATGGAGCATTGGGCTTGTGTATTTTTGGTAACCCATACAATTTTGGTGATTTGGCGCACGTAGGTATTATCCATTTTACGTCCAGATTTAATTTTTCGGAGTGTTTCTTTATGAGATCACTAGTTGTTTTTAGTGTGCTATTTGTTGGGTCGTTTTTAACCTTTTTATAAGTACTTACATCCGACAAAAGTTCTTGTATTTTAGAATTATAATCTGACGTATCCATGACTACCGTGGCGTTTCCCTTATCTGCGCGGAGAATCGTCAGTTCTGGTTTATTGCGTAGGTTCTTTAACGCTATAAATTCGTCTTTGGGAAGATTCGGTTTAGGCACTGAACATCGACGTAACATAGACGAAATGTCTTGACGTATCGCCTCCAAATCTTCTTTCCGCATATTGTTTTTAAATAAACAGTCCTCGACACTACAGATAATTTCTTTGTACGGTAATTTGCGAGGTGTAATTGCAAAGTTCAGGCCTTTGGATAAAACCCTAATTGTTGCATCATCCAGTGTTTGTTTTGACAGATTATAGAGCGCGATTAATCTATGATCTGTGTTTGTCAATGGTTGCTTTCGGTTCTGGCATTGATTCAGATGTTTGACATTTGACTTGTTCGTTAATTTTTTATATTTTTCTATATGTTTGTTTTTGCATTCGTTATATTTACTAATTTCGCGTTTATTTAATTTAAAAATTTTTAATCTATGGTAACCGCGGTTAACTATGACATACGGACGTTGAACATCTCAGTCCCGCCCGTGACCATGAGTGCTGTAAGGCGTTCGAAACGTCGGGTATTAAAAAAGTTAAATATACGCGATAAATTCCGTAAAAACTGGTATTATTTCAATGTGTAGTGTTCGCGTAAATATAAGAAATCATTACGTCCATATTTTACTCCTATTACGTACTAACATTGGTTTCATACTATATTGTAAGTATTTTTTATGGGATAGGGTGACAAAGGAGCACACAGTCCACCTGATGGTAAGTGGTTGCTGTGACCCATAGACATCTACATCTATCTTCGATTACGAATCAAAATGCAGATGCGTTGTCACCCGTGAGGACTAAGATGGCATGCCTCGTTTCCAGTAAAAAGGGCCTCCGGTTCTCTACACTCACTATACGAAACACAGCAGCATTAAGCTACTATTTGACGCTGGTATTCTGTGAGAGATTGGTCCTTCCCCGGTCGAGCCGACCCATTCGTGCTACAACTATACTACTAACATAACTGCAGCATGGCTCTTCCACGTATAAAAAGTTAAGTTCAAATAAATAATTAAGTGCAGTATTAAGTGTAATCATTACAAATATATTTAACAAACAATATCAACCATAATATGAGAGGTATACATATTCAGTAGTTTTACGAGCCGAAGAAGGAATAATGTCTGAAAATAACATTTTTGATGAAATAAGTGACAAACTTAAACAAATCCACCTGAAGTCGCCAAGTCGTTTAAACATATTTGTTCTAAGAGGTAACTAACAAATGGATCTATTGTAACTCATAAAAGCTTGAAATAGGGTCACCTCCATGGCGGACGATGCTGATACATATTCAACTTATTACGACTTGCAGACGAGATAAAATTTAGTAATAATGAAAAAGCAACATCAAAAGCTAAGTACTAAAGCAAGTCAAATGCTTACTCGTATAATAGGGAAAATTATACTAAAATTCGCAATCACTGCAACCTGTATGGAGATGCTAGACGCCTACACATTCATAAATCCGTCTCAAATAACACCGCAAAGCTCCGACAACAAATGATTTGAACGTTAATCTTTTAAATCAACATTCTTTGACAACACTGTTAAATCTAACACCTTAACATATATTTCAACTACTTCAATTCCCGATCACACTCCACTTATTTTTAAACCATTCTCTGCCTGTGATGTGAAGAAGAGTGTTGTATCTACTACCTCCTATGCAGAGTTAAGTGACTGTATCAATCGTAACATGATGCTTCCTATTTTTGACATTATTATTCCAATAATGTCAAAAATTTTGTCTTTGCCATTGTCATATCCTTAACTTGTAGAAAATCTATTTGTCTACAATCAATTTTCTATCATCTCGGAAAAATACTGAAGTTACTCCAATCTCGATCTCCCAAATGCTATATGCATACGGACTTTATCTTAATCCGATAAAAACAAAGTATTGTAGTTGGTAGCACTCGAATGATTGTTAAGGCTTTGATTTCCAATGCAGATGGTATATAATAGTCGTGGGGATATGACATACAAGAAGTTAACCGTATTATATATTACATAATTTTCTTCCCATTGCAACCAAAACTATGTTTGCCATGATTTTCAATTCAATTAAATTTCAATCAAAATCCGGCTTAATAAACTTTAACTTATTCAAAATTTGTATATAAAGTTTATATTTTATGTATTACGTTTATTTATTACTTAATATGACCTGTTATGTTTTGTTTCTCTTTTACGTACTAATCTCATCGGGTCAATACGACTGCAATACAGAAACTACTGTAAATACCTCATCGGAATGCTCACATACTTCATCTGCTTGCCTCAAAATACGCTTCAAGTTTCTTCATGATTACCATTCGCAAAATCTCAGATCAGGAGAGAGTTAAAAGTTAAAAACTGTAGTACACATTAATAAGTTTTTGAACGCATCTTTTACTTCTTCTTTTACTGACTTCCCTTACCAGTAAATTGCACACCATCACATATTTATAAAACTTCAGATATCATTATCTCGATAAAATATAATCTTAAAGTCTTTGTATAAAACTTAAATAGTTTTTCTATGTATTATGTTCTTTTTTTGTCTTATCATTTCGTCTCATCCTACTCTTATTAATTTTCTTGCATTCCTGTTCATCAGTGGGTTGCGGGAAGAGATTGTTGACCGCCCATCGCACGTATCTTCTTATATATACTTTGCAAGTTTTGTATAGTGTTCAATAAAAAGATGAATGAATTAATAAAATAAAATAAGTGTATGGTCACAACGAACCTGTCTCTCTATATTATCATCACTGTTGGAATGTTTGTATAGATGCTTGAAGACGATCTCGCAGCTGAGCTCCATAGGCGTGGTCCATATGTTCGTCGACGTACCGCGTCTCAAGGCCTTTCCAACAGAACAATCAAAGACCTTGTTTTCTATTGGCAACCGTTCGAAAATAAACTGGGCATCACCTCACCTCACTGTTATTGGTTTTGTAGATGATGTGATACATCATGTAAGCTGCCTATGAATATGTTCCGTCAAATAGTGCTTAAACAAATTTATTTGCCCACTGTCGGTGCTAATACAACCTGGACTGAAATTTGATTAAATGATTGGGCTTTTTAATTGCAAAAATACTAGAACATTCTTGATAAACACTATGTAAACGACAGAAAAGGCTTTATAGTAGACATACTTCTTGCATGCATCGATGACTTTACTTTTTATTCTTTCTTACGCCCATACATCTTATAAACTTTAGAGGGAATATTGACCCTTATTATTCAGATATAAGAACTCTATTTTACTAACTTCTATTGGAACGCCAAGCTTTGGGAACATTCTTGTGCGAATGTGATGCAACACGCAATGTTGTAACAACATTTATTTATAGTGAGTAATTTGAATACTTCACTTACCATAATGTAATGAGCCGTGGTTAGTTTGTCGTCTACAGTGCCCGGGTAGGACAATGCAGGTGTCGGGCCTCGGGATATAGCCCCATTGCCCGGATATTCCTCATGGCCCATCACTATGGGCCAGTCCTTGTTGCCTATTCAGGCGTAATATGGTAAATCCGGTTTTTCCGTAATTGGTTAATTACGGAAAAAAAGAGGTTATCTAGTATAGTTAAAGTTGGCCTTTCAGCGGCATTGTGGGTTGTTACTCAACTCTCTAATCACATATAGAGAGGAGTTCTCTTGGAAGAGGTCGCCCGTCCGGTGGCCGGGTGTGTAACGGCGCAAAGCCGTTAAGGTGTTCATGTGGCCCGTTATCGGCACGGTCAAACATGCCGCGCGCTAGCCGGGCCACGAAGTCGGTGATGTTCTCGACCTTCAAGTCGGCCGCTATTACGTCGTTCCGGACGTAGCGACCTGCTCCGACGATCGTCCTTAATGTCAGATTCTGCTGGGCCTGCAGTCGCCGCCTCAGAGGGTCGCTCAGAAGTGCGTACCAGGCCGGTGCAGCATAAGTGATGATGGTCCGGATATACATCTTGTATATCCGGAGCTTAGTTTTAATAGGCAGTTTGGATGCCAGTACCGGCAAGAGCGTCGCCCGCGCACATCGGGCCCGGCGGACGACGAAGTCGACGTGCGCGGTCATGCGCAGCGTCCTGTCGATCTTGCACCCAAGATAAGTTATAGCCTTCTGGTACGCAATCTCCTGGCCATTGAGGGTCAGCGGAGGTGGTAAGTTCCTGAGACGGCGAGTGAGCAGAGCGGACGTCTTACCAACGTTGACGACCATCCTCCACTCATCCAGCCATGGTGGCAGCAGGTCCAGCAGACGCTGCATCTTGGCAGTGGCTATGTGGGCTCTTCTGGACGAGGTGAAATAGGCGCTATCGTCCGCGTATAGCGCCAGCTCGACGTCGTCCTCCCACTCTTGAAGCCTGCCTGCCAGTGTAGGTATGTCGTTAGTATAAGCCGCGTACAGGACTGGTGACAAACAGCTGCCCTGTGGAACGCCGGCATTGATGGTTTTTGTTGCGGACTCGGCGTCCTCTACGCAGACGTAGAACTTCCTGTCTTCCAGGAAAGACGCCATTAACCGCAACATAGCAAGAGGGACACTGGTCTGTTCTTTCAGCTTATATAGTAATCCTACGTGCCACACCCGGTCGAACGCCTTCTCGATATCGAGAAAGACGCCCAACGATATGCGGCCACGATTGTACTCTGCCGCAAGCAGGTGCAGCACTCTGGTCAGTTGTGTGACTGTAGAGTGACCCCTCCTGAATCCGTGCTGCTCCGCCCGAAGTTGGATGCACGGACGGAGACGTCTTAGCAGCAATCTTTCAAACAGTTTAGCTATGTGTGGTAATAGCGTGATCGGCCTGTAGCTGGCAGCTCTACGCCTGTCCTTCCCGGGTTTCGGCAAGACGATGATTTTGCCTTTTTTCCATACCTCCGAGAAGTGGGATGTCCGCAATATCCCATTGTAGAGTCGACCAAGCTCTACTATGACTTTATTGGGCAGCTGTCGGAGTGCAGCGTTGGTAATCCCGTCGTGCCCCGGCGCCTTCCTCGGTTGCAGGCGGGTTACTGTCCTCCGCAGTTCAGCGGGGGAGATGAACCACTCTCCTGCAAGAGGCGGCGCGGGCGACGACAGGAACTCCTGTACGCGACTTTCCTTCCGAGCATGAAGCTCCATGAACTCCGCACTTGCTGGGTTCGGCATAAAGTGCTCCTCGAAGTGCTCAACTAGGATATCCGCTCTGCCCTTGGCATCATAGCAGCGTTTGCCTGCGTTGTTGATCAGCGGGCAAACGGGAGGTTTGGTTCTAGTTAACTGCCGGTTTAGTTTATAGAGCGACGCATCTTGCTCTTCTGCCTTCCTGATGCGCCGATCCCAAGCGTCGCCTCTGAAGGCCTGGACTGCAACCGACAGTTCCTCCGAGATGGTGTTCAGCTGGGTCTTTAATCTAGGGCAGCGAGTACGCGCCCAGAGCTTTCTTAACGCTCTCTTGCGCCTGATCTGCACGCATATGTTAAGCGGCAGATCGTCTCGCCTAGCTGTGATCGGGACGATCGTAGAGGCCGCGTGGAGGGCCTCCTTGATGTTATTAGTGATTCTGGTTGCAGCGGCCTCTACGTCGTCCGCTGTGCTTATCGGCTGGTGTGCTGGAAGTCTCTGCTGCAGGTGTTGACAGTAGAGCCTCCAGTCGACACGTGTCTTAAACGCTCTGGGCGGCGTAGTCACCGCCTTCAGGCCAAGGGTTATCAGTAACGGGAGGTGCTGTGAAGGTAGGTCGTACAGCACTTCTACCACTATCGGATAGTTGACGTTCCTAGTGAGCACGATGTCTAATACATCCGGATGCCTCCTTGGGTCAGTAGGAACGTGTGTTGGTTCCTTGGGACCTAGAACGTCGTACTGGTTCTTTTCAGCATCTTCGTATAGCTCACGACCCGGCGGGGTGATCACTCTGGACCCCCACGCCGGGTGTTTGGCGTTCAGGTCCCCGGCGATGATTACAGGTGCATCGCCTTCCATTACTGTCCGGATGTCTGAGGAGCAGAATGGAGTCCCTGGCGGGCGGTATGCTGCATATATCCTTAGTTCCTCGCCCGCCGCCTCCATTCTTATACCGATTGAGCGCATTGTCTGGTAAGATGGTAGTTCCAGCTCTTGATGGACGATGTCCCTCCTCACTAGAACCGCCGTCCCTCTATAGGCGACCCCTTGAGAAGTGACCTCGTCCCTTCTGTAAATGTGGTAGTTTGGCAGCTTTATGCACGTCTTTGGATTTAATATTGTTTCGCCCAGCAATATAATGTGTATATCCTGTTGCTGGGCGACTGTGCGGAGTTCATGCAGCTTCTGCTGTATTTCGTCCGGGTTCCAATAGAGGAGGCGCAGATTACTCTCCTCCGTAATGCCGGGCTAGAAGGTTTGCCAGCGCCTTCATTATCGCTGTCACTGGGTCTGTCCCGGCTCTTATGTCAGCCAGGACTTGCGTGCCGACCTCGATGGCAATACCAACAAGACGTTGGATTGCATCTGCTGTTTCGAGGCCGGTGGTAGGTGTTCTCCTATAAGAAGGCGTTGGCAATTGTCTCGGGTGTTGGGGCTTCTGGTTTTGCTCTCTTTGCTTGTGGGTAGAGCGCGCTCTACCAGTAGAGCGGGCTCTATGTTCGGATAGAGCCCTTTCTGGCATTCTACCCACGCTTCTGGTTATCTCCCTCGTAATCTGCGCCTGAGAGGCTACTGGTATGGATGGTGTCGGGGTAGAGGTGACAGCCTGGGGAGGCTGCGACTTCTTCCTACTTCTCTCCCGCCTCCTCTTCTTAGAGGGTTGCCGTTCAGTGGCAGGATTGGCGGGAGGCTGTAGAGTCGCCCCGGTGGTTGCCCTGATCGTTGTGGGTTCCACCGTTTCCTGGGATGTTACGGGTAGGGGGGGGGGGCTGGTTGCCTGCCCTTCCCGGTGATGGTGGTCCACCCGTCCTGCTGAATTGTAACAGCTTTCGGGCGACTCTGAGGGGCCTTTTTGGGTGCCTCCGGGAGTAGTCCCGGCAAGGTTATCCCCTGCCTCCTAGCAGTCCTCCTCAGGACTGGGCAGCGGCGGTCATTTGCCGTGTGGTTTTTGCCACAATTGGCACATTTCGGCTCTTCTTCTCTACCCCGAGGGCAAAGGCTAGCAGTGTGCTCCCCGGCACAGCGCACGCATCTCACTGGCCTGAAGCAGTTGGCAGAGGCGTGCCCGAAGGCCTGGCATCGGTGGCATTGGGCTGGTCCTGCTTTTCTTTGCCAGGCCTCGATGACGACCCCTCTCATGTAGAGGAGCTCGTCGATGTTGTATAGTTCCTGGAGCTGCTCCAGGCTCAAGTGGTCCAGTTGGGCAAAGTAGACGCAGCCAGGTCTGCTTCTACGAGGTGGTATTGCCTTCACGTATTTAATGGGGAAGCCTTTTGCCCTTATAGCCTCCTCTATTGCTTGGGTATCCGTGCCCATTGGTAGACCTCGGATGCCCACTTTAGTGGGCTTGTCCTCCTCCGGGGTATAACAGTACCACGACAGTGATGGTGTTTTCTTTGTCAATTCAACCATATACCGCTGTACTGTGCGGAATTCATTTGCACTTTGCGGTGTAAATCTTACGCCTTTCCCAAACGGACGGGCATTTATGGGGTGGCCCAACATATTATTGAGCTCCTTAAAATGCCTCGTCCAGTCTGGTAGGCATTCAGCCACTATAGGTGGGTAACGGCCCTTCTCCTGATCGGCAGGCTTCTCAGCAGGCGCTGCCGCCGGTGGTGGTCGTGGTACTGCTGGTGCAGCTACCATATGGGCATAACTGGTAGATGGCCGTTGGCCATCGTCCTGTGCAAGCCCGGACGGATTTGTTGTTGTTACCGGCGATGATCGGCCGGCGGATGCAGCGAGGGTGGCATATGTGGTTGACCCCCAACTGTAGGATTCCTCGCCCCCCTGCTCATACTGGGCCGAATCATGGCTTCGCCGATCCGGTGATATAGAGCGGGGGGGGGGGGTTGTGGTGGAGAGGGTGACCTGGGTGGCGATCTCAGCACCTTCTTTGTGGTCATTTTGTGGTGATCTTCGTCTTCCTCTGATGAGGCTGGTGCTTCATCGGAAGACAGTTGGGAGCCAATCCGTTGCCTCTTTTCGTATAAGGAGGCTTCCGTTTCCGGAGGAGTGTGACGTCTCGCCGTTTTCTTTGCCCGCTGCTGCTGGGGCGACGGTTCCTGCCTAACCGTGTGCTCAGACACGGCCGGCGTGAGCGCAACGCCCGGTGCGGGGTCTTTCCGTGGCGAGACGGGTTTTCTTTGCGGGATCTGTGAGAAGGATGACACTATTCTAGTGCGCTCCGGGTTCGACAGATCTCTCACAACCAGTGGTCGTTCCAACACACCTTTGCGGTCCGGTGGTTTTCTAGATGGGGGGGGAGGTTCCCCCTTTTTCTTATCGGACATAGGTAGTCAACTAAACGGCCCTGTCTAAAATATGGTAATAAAAGTCTATGGCTTTCAACACATGGGGCACTGCCTACCCCTTTTGTACACCAAAAGGGTTGGGGGAAGTGCAACGGTGGCACTTTACACGCGACTAGGCACAGGATGCACGAAACGCATAAAGTGCCAAGAATCAACTAGGGGCCGGTGACCTCAACGCCTCACGGAATCACGGGACTCAACGTGGGCGGAGTTTGTCGTACCGGCGGTTATTTGCAGCCACTGTATACTGCAAGTAACACACACCTAGGAGATCCTTGAGCCGTGGTAGCTCATGGGCTGACTGCACACCATAAACTTCATAGCACTCTAACAACCAGACATCCATCTCCGCTAATTCCTCTCCTATACAATTGTCCAATAAAATCTTAATATATATATATATATATATATATATATATATATATATATATATATATATATATATATATATGAATTACGTGTCACGTTGTTTGTCCGCGATAGACTCCTAAACTACTTAACCGATTTTAATCAAGTTTGCACAACGTGTGCAGTTTGGTCCAACTTGAGAGATAGGATAGTTCTTTTGTCCATGAGTGACCCACAATTTTTTTTTTGCTAATTTAATGATTTTTAATGGGACAAATGTTTGGCTGTGAAGTAAAATATCGTAAGGCAACCTGCCTAAAATTATTATTAATATTTATATAATTATTAATATTTTCAAGAACATAATGTTAACTACGCTTACACGCAATTCGGCAGTACCTACTGCGGACTAACTGATCCGCAACCCTCTTAGAAATTAAAGGATACCCAGGCACTCTTGTGGGATGTACAAAAGCAATAACTTTACGCTTTACTCAACTTACGGATGGTATAAACAACAACGTAGTTCATGTTTTGTCAATTAAATGTGTTGTTATGGCCTGTCCCATTGACCTAGTGGTCGTAAATGCGACTGCTGACCATGTGTCAGCACTATGCGATCACGTTCGAATCGAATCTAGGTCGAGCCAAAATTATTTGTTTGGTTTTTCATTTAAAAAAATTCTCAGAAACCTAGAGTAAAGAGGTCGGCGTTTTTTCACGTCCGTGCCTAGGAAATCACGTAAAGCTGTTGGCCCTGCGATACAAATTATTATAAGCTTTGTAATAACTAAAATAATAATTTATTGCGGATCTTAATCAGTGTAACTTATCTAATTGTAGGTGATTAAAAAGCGATCTAATTGCAAACATTCGGAACGTGTCCCTTGCAACAAGGATGTAAACGAAACCCTATGTCGCAAAAAATGTTCACGTTCGTTGCCCTGTGGTCACTTCTGTAAGAAAAAATGTTACGAAAATTGCGGAGATTGTAAAGTAAAGGTAAGTTTAAATTACTTTTAATATGCACCACTAACAAATACGCATTGAAAATACTTTTTATAAATTTAGCTAAGAGTCAACTGTCAAAATTTCTAGATTGCAAAAACTATACCTGATTGCCAGCACACTATTAAAATTGAATGTGATGTTACTCCAACACGTGAGCTGTGCACGCAGAAATGTAGCCGTACATTGTCCTGCGGACATCCGTGCGCAGGCATGTGTAAAGACGAATGCGACTTATCGTCATGCAGATGGAAAATAAGAAACAATTTTGACTCGCCATGCGGTCATAAAGTTCAATTACCATGTAATGTTTACCGTGCTTCAACAACCGGTAAGTTTTAAAAAATCAATCGTAATCAATAAATAAAAGAATCAATGCTTTCCTTAAGTTCATGCTTCCTAATCAATATGATTTTTTTTAGTATTTCCATTATTCTGCAAAAAAATTCAAGATGCGGATATGTCTTTATTTAAAAATCAGCCTAGCGTAGGTAAAAGCCTTATCTATTCTCAGCGTTACAATCCATTGAACATGTGCGTCGACATATTACGAAGGGAAGGTTTAGTTAACTCTTATTTATTATTTATCTTAGCCCAAACATACTAAACTTTTTCGATAAAACAGTGAACTTTAAGGCCCCTGCGGAGGCAGAAGATGTTATTCAATTATATGTATGATACTTATATCATCAAAAAGATAACCAAATTCTTTACGGTTTCCTCTCATCAGTGGTCCTTTGAATTGCAGCCTTAAAAATCAATTGCAGTCAATTTCCTGTAGATCCATTCACTAATCCGTCTGCATTATCAATATTGACTGTCACCATGTATTTTTCCGCGCGGCGAAAACATCCTTGCCCTAATTCCGTCTCAGAAATGAGAGGAAGCCTGTGCCCAGCAGTGGGACGTATATAGGCTGTAACTTTACTTTTTTACTTTACATCATCCTACACACTTTACATCATCCCAAACTTGTTTTAAAAAATTGGTGGACATAAATCATATTCCGTTCTATTTTATAGTGTATTATGTGCAATGGTTATAATTTACCTGAATATAAATACGTTTTTGGATAGGACACCACATTCATTTAGTAACGAAAGTACTTGAAACAGTCATAACTATTTATTTATTTTTCATCTTGTGTTAAAAATTTAAAAATATTGCTTGACAAACAACTTAAATCTAAATTCAATAGTTACTAAATATAAAAAATATGTACAGAATGTTGTAAGTCGTAGTCACACATTCATCACTTTCTAAAAAATGCTTCGAACATTCAACGCTTCCTTGGGTTGGCTTGAATTATTCATCGGATCTTTGACGTGCTATGACTGATATCCATTTTCCACACCTAAATGGATCTCGAGGAAAGCTAAAAAATAAAATCTTACATCTTTGATTTTTTTTACATGCACATATTCAAAATTAAATTTATAAAATGTTATTATAATATTTAAAGAAGTAGAGAAATCTTATTAAATAAAAAAACAATCATACTTTAATAATAATAAAATTATAACGTCTGCAACAAATGGAACAGGAGTCAATGCACATAACTCGAATAATTATGACTCATTTTATTACGACTTAATTTTATTTTACGGGGATTTCTTGACAAAATATAAGTAATGATTTCTTATATTCACGCGAACACTATACATTGATTAAAACTACTTTTACGGATTTTATTAAAAATAAAATAAATAAAACGCGATAAAATCCGTAAAAGTAGTTTTAATCAAAATATAAGTATTTACAATACAGTGATAACAATTAAATAATGATAATACGGACCGAAGTTAGGCAATTCCATGCTATTTAGCGTTCTGGGTGTGTGATTTTTACTTTTTAAACGAGCACTGATACATGTTTGAATGGTGCTCATTCGGTCAGGACATTTTTTGTCCCTGATTGTGTATCTAGTTTTTTATTAGTGATCGATGATGAATAGGTAAGCACCCTGATGTTCTAAATTAAAATTTCAAAGTAAATATGACTACCTCGCAAAATAGGTAAAAAGATAAGTAAGATAATGGCTAGGTTAACGTTTTATTACTAAGATATTATTATAAGGTTATGACACTAAAACTTCAACCATTGGTGATAATCTGTAATGTCGGTAAAATAAGCGAAAGTGGTATGTCGGAGTCAGTCTCTTGGAGATCGATCGATCTCGCCTACCGCGCAAGGGAAAACGTAAAATTACAGTAATAATTCATAAGTCGTTTTCTTCGAAAAATATTTTTCGAATAGTTTATAATACAAAGCTATAATGCAGCTAATTTTAGGTCATTTTCTATGGCATTGGGGTGAAACATGACTCTAATAAAAATACCACCTTAAGTTAAAAGTTTCGTAAACGGACCCTTGAATCGAAAAAATGTTGTTCCATACTCATAATAATATGGGAAGCCTATACAACTACACCCCACAAGACAGAATGGACGGGTAAATAAACTCGTCCCCCCTTTATCTGTATGGGAGGTAACCAATAAAATGTTATTCAAATTTTATTGCACAATTTAATAGGCATAATTAATATGTGTATAGCTATGTCCGTACTTTATAACTTATATATATATATATATATATATATATATATATATATATATATATATATATATATCCTATACTATTAAACGAGCAATTCTTGTATATATGTATATATATATATAATCGGGATCTCGGAAACGGCTCCAACGATTTTCATAAAATTTTGTGTGCAGGGAGTTTCGGGGGCAATAAATCGATCTAGCTAGGATTTATTTTTAGAAAATGTCTTTTTGTCCGTGTTTTTAGGCAATGAAAAACTGCTATAATATCGTTAGAATAAGAAGGTAAATTTTGACGGCTTATTAATGATTACAAATAGCTTAATGGTATATTGGGCGGTCGCAAAATCGTAGTACCATGGTTCGAGCCCAGACCGACCGACCGACTTTTTTTAAATTTTTTTTCAAGTTCTTTTTTGAGAAAATCTATTTTTTCGAGCCCTTTTTTTAGTATTTTTTAAACACACGAAAATTTAAATTAAACTAATTGCACTCATGATTTTTTACGCACTCATGATTTTTTAATCAAATAACCAGTTCAGTTTTTTCTATTATGTCGCTACGATCAAAAAAATATTATTCGTATTTCATCAGTATGTAATTTGTATCTAAATATTATTTCCAAAAGACACGAATCAAAAAAAAACCGAGCGAAAATTACCGAGCAAAGCTCGGTCAACCGGGTACTATATATATATATATATACAGTGTGTCCGGTCACGGACTCGTGATATTTTAGGTACTTATAATACAGCTATTTTAATATAAAAATACACTACACAATGAGGTCTAATCCCCTCCCCCTCTATTTGGCAGCCATTTTGTTTTTTTCTTGAGATATTCTCTGCGCGTTTACGAAAAAAGTCATATCTCTCAACGTTTTAGTCTTACTGAGATAAAAATTAACTCATTCGGAGGCCAATAATATTGTTTATCGTTTACATTATCAAAATTTTTGTTGACATACTTGTAACTTTGAAGAAAAAAAATTTAACTTCAAATAAATATCAAAAAAATATGCTAATCGGCAAATTATTGTAAATTACTGCAAAAACAACCCCGTTCACCCTTTTTATTTTTATACTAGATCGACAGATTTTGATGAGAGATCTTTATTACTTTAAGAATTATTGTTGTTTGAACATACTTAGCATATGCGCAAACACAAAAGGCCTTTGTTAAATGACAACTGGCACTGCCACCGGTCAACCTGGTACTATATATATATATATATATATATATATATATATATATATATATATATATATATATATATATATATACATATATATATATATATATATATATATATATATATATATATATATATATATATATATATATATAGTAAGTTGTAAAGAACGGACAGCGAAACTATAAGGGTTCCTTGTCGTTTGTCTACGGAACCCTAACGATGTTAAAAGGTTGTAGAATATGATTTTGTAAACAGTTACCCCAGATGCACAATAAACAACGACCGTATAATTTTTTAAATATTTTGCTGCGTTCATAAGATTTTTAATAGTAAAGCGAACAAGAATATTGCAACCAACTCAGATTGGTAATCAGGACTAGCTCTGTAGAGGTAAAACTAAACTTTGCGTTTTTATGTTTGTATTTTAGAACATTTTTAAAACCTTTAGGTAACTTTTTATTTACAAAACATATTACTACGTTATTCAATAAAAATCAACATAATAAGAATTTACTTAATTTTATTTGCTTAATAAAAATTGTGTGTATTACAAAAGGTATACCAGAAGACGTTTACTTGAGTAGCTGCGACGCACCGTGCACGGAAATACTAGCGTGCGGTCACTTATGTCAGGGCACATGCTCCGAATGTCTCCAGGGCCGCCTCCACGTTCCTTGCAAGCAGATTTGTCATCAAATGAACATTTGTGGACATCAGTAAGTATTATTTTGATTGTAACTACTTATATTGCAAAGATTGTAACCGTCAGGTAGAATAGGATTAGATAACAATACATTGTAAACGATGTTTTCTGGTTCAACCTTGAATATTTGAAATAATTAATGTTCTTTTTCTTATTAATTTTTAATGGGCACACGGTCGGATCCGATCAAGGCGATGTGCCGTCAAAATTCAAGCGGTCGGATCCGACCGCACCCATCCACGTCACTTTAACCCATAGTACTTATATTTAGAGACTTCTTTTATGTGAAGAAGATTAGCATTATATAATTTATACGAAAATTTCTATCCTGTGGTCCAAACAAAAGTCAGTTGCTCTGTGTATTTTTATTTTTATTCTACTGTCAATTTACATTTGCCGACCATACGAAAATGGCGCAATTTTACGGTAGATTAAAAATAAAAATCCATAGAGTAATTGATTTGTTTAGACCACACGATAGAGAATTTTGTATTAATTCTATAATGCCAAACTTCTTCATAGAAAGTAGTCTCTAAATATAGGTTTTATGGTTTAAAGTGCTGTGGGTGGGTGCGGTCGCATGCAATCGCTCGGGATTTGACGAACGCATGCGACTGCATGGGAATTTTATGGGGATTGAAGGGTTAATTATGTTAGAAATATCTGATGAAATGTCTTACTTGTTTTACAAATTCCTATTACATCACTGAACTTATTAATTCCTTCTCACAAAACATGCCAAGACATGTTTTTACATTACCACATTTTATGTATCTATATTCTTTCACCACCCTTAGAATCTCTGTGGTACTAAGACGAGGATCAAAATCATATGCTGAACGAATAATTTAATTTTAAAATTGGACTTTTTTATTCAAGTTTTATGTGCGAGCGGAATAGATAGCAGATGCTTTGCTTAATATCTTACAAACTGATTTTGAATCTCATCATCATTGCATCCCTTCACAAGTCCACTGCTGAGTTTTTAAGTCAATAAGCTCAAACAGCAGTAAACATGCGAAAGATTCTATATAAATTCAGTCATTAGTGTACAGTACAGTAAACCATGGTCTTGCAAAAAGTGCCTTAAGATTATACCGAAGTAGGTAGTGGTAGCAAACTTAATCACGTCTGTTTAATTTGATATTTTTAACTACCAATCTGATTTTTACTAGCGGTTACTTAATATTACAATTATGGTAATTTATAAAGGACCAAAAGAAGTTCGATACTCATTTAGTTACTTGTTTAAAAAACATGCAATCAAATCAGAACTACTTTTTTCGAAGTCTAAAAATAAATTAAAGTTAAAGATAAACAAAACATTTTGATATGGTTTCCCTAAATATGAAATCTGTTGTAGATGTCAAGAGCCCTGCAATCAAGTGTGTCCTCCGTGCAAATTGCAATGCGAAGTTAAATGTGTACACTCGCGTTGCAACAAGCTGTGTGGCGAACTTTGTGTGCCTTGTCAGGTAACTGTAGTTTTCTTAAGTGTACATTTTGATTTTTATATTTTTGTGTTTGTAAGTTTCTTTTATTTATTTATTTAAAAACTTACATGTAACACCTTAAGCTAAAGGGTACATAGGGCGGACTTAATGCCATGTGGCATTCTCTGCCAGTCAACCCTGGGTGCCAAGGACAATTGTTGGCAGGTGCGACAATTATACATAAATAAGTGCACATACATACACATACATTTAAATTTATGGGTTGTTTGGAAAAAAATTATATTTTACAAACTTAAAGACCGAATTTTTGACCATTGGATGACCACTAGTATTAACAAAACAGTAAACTTTCATGTTCAGATCAACGATCAAGGATATACGGAGCACTGCATAGTTACACTTCAAGTAACCAAATCCTTGATTCGTATTCACGCACACATCTTTCTACTTTATTTTAGAAGCTCGCAAGCTCCTTATCTAAAACATCGTAACATCTTTGTTCAGAACACGTACTTACTAAAGTTTGAGAAAGTAGTTTTAATGCTTTTGTATTATGCTTTAAATAATAGTTTTAAAACGATTTATTAAATATTCATCATTAAAGAAACTGTTAAATCCTTAACACATCGTACAGCAGAGTGCCAAATTAATTGTTCCATAACCTTCTCAGAAAGAGAAGAGGATTGGGACCAACAGTAGGACGAAGTTTGTTACTTTATATTTCGTTGCTAAGATGTTATGCTTAGCAATTATTTAATGATTATCATTATTTAACTGACAAATTCGAAAATCATCTCAAGCAACGTCAAAGTTAGCAGCAGGATTCAATTTAATTAAAAAAGCGGGTAGTGTTTAAGTTGCTCAATTTTTTTTAAGCGGTAAAGCTGCAACACGAATTGGTCGGCTTGACCGGGGTAAGATCAATCTCTCACAAAATACTCGTACAATCGTTAAACTGGAATATAATGTTTTGGTGTTTCGAATGGTTACTTTAAAGGACAGGAGACGCTTTTTATTGGTATTAAAACAAGGTATTCCATTAATCATCAGTGGCGACAACGCATCTGCAAATCGATAATAGATGCAAATGTCTATGGGCCAAAGTTTCCACTTACTATCAGGTAGACTATGTGCTCATTTGTCAAACTTGTTCAATTTAAAAAAAAGGTGATAAATTATAGAATCTCTGAGAGTTGTATGGTATCAACTTACTGTAGGATAGCAGTTAACTCGCAAGAGAACTCTAATAGTTTGGCACTTATGTATCATAAAAACTTAAAGTCAAAGAATGTTCCACACGCATGACCTTTGTCTATATTATTTATAACAGCTTTTTGAGGTCTGCTAAAACAAGTATTTCAGAGGAGTGTGTTGGAAACGATGATGTACTGTGTGCTTTCTTGTCCGCCTTTATTTTATATAAAAAAGCTATCACGACGCAATCCAGACTTGTCAATGAGGACATCCGCGATTTTTCTGCCACCAGGGCGGCACCACTTAGGAATGAGGTCAAATTTTTGACAGATTTCATAGCGGGGAATGTTAAATATTTTTTAATTACTTAATGTTTACTTAAATATTGCTTATATTTCATATTAATTAGATTAGAAAGGGATAAACTAAACTGCGGATATTCCTAAAAGTAGAAGAATAAAAAAACAGTTAAAAGTGTAAAAAATTAAAGAATACAGCACTGGGGCTTTATTTTGTGTACACAAGAAACCTAAAACCTTACAAATTGCTGCTTTTCAATGATGATTAAACCGCGTGACGTAACAAATATGTTCACCATGGTCCCAACTTGCAGCATGCGGTGAGCGAAAGATTATTAGTCCTATTTCCTTTATACTTCTCCACGTCGCCTGTCCTTACATTGTTTAAAATGCTGGAAAATATATATCTATACTTTGTCTGGAAACTCTCCGTCATCTACATTTACTCGCCAGACCTTGCTTTTACCATTTTATTTTTGGAATGTGAATAATATTCCTCTAGAATTTTTTTTAAAATATATCTCTTCCTTAGGATTTAGTACTTATAAACATCGATGAACTTTCATTCAAATTGTAAAAATTGGTCATCCCGTTTACCCACCCTAAGAAATCCACCCTGGGGTGGGATAGTCGCACACGCGTGGGCGTTCATTCACCCAAGACGAGATGGACAATCGGAATTTACTTTTTGATTGTTGTTCCGCCTTTCCACCCTACGTACAGTTCAACAGAAAATATATTCATACTTTAATTGTAAAATATAAGTCGATGCATATTGATTAATTTTTAATAACCACTAACTTAATTGTAACATATTACGTATTGCATTTAAACTGAATTAAACTTCTTTGATCAAAACAATACTAATTAATTTATAAATTCTGCCATTGTGTCCAGGAAATTATCAATACTAATTTCATTATTGAGTAGACGTAATTGTATATCCCTGTATAAATTACTCTATCAATAAAATAAATTTTAAAATTTGTTAAGTATCGTACTATTTCCAATACTGCGTTTATATAATTAACAATATATTTATTTAATTGAAATACCTACTTCAATAAAATATATAGTGCATTGGGGTAAGACCGGTGATAGGGACCGTAAAATTCAAATTCCCGGTGAATTATGCTATATTTTTGAAAGCTAGCAATATGGTACAAGACTCCATTTTATTCTGCCCCGACCCCAAGTTTCAGCCAGTCCCTCCGAGAAGTAGGGCGTGTGCTACGCGGTATTTTATAAAACAAGGTAATTTTTTTTTTCGTTTTTCCGGTCTTTCCCTATTCACTTTTATTTGCGATTTTTAGCGACGCCCGGTCTTACCCCTTGATGACCAATTCTTCATCATGCATATAAAAAATTATGCCTTGTCTTCGCACACGTTTTAAGCAGAAACTGTTGAGTTTTGAAAAGTAAAAGCTTCTTATAGCAAAATAAAGTGTAACCATTAACGATTTGTGCCATGTTTCAGAAATCTGACGTATATGGATGTCGAGAAAATAAAGTTTTTGCCAGATTCTTTTAACTAGTCGGAAATCCGTCCGGTATTACCCCAACGCACCTTAATTAAAATTAATGGCAGTAAAACATTTCTTTCATCCATCCAAACTTTTTCTATATTGAATCTCCCACTCCTCCGTGCGCACTATATGCTTATAAAAGGGTATACTCGTGGTTCTTACAATTCACGAAGTCTAGCGGGCCTTACTTGTGGTGTACGTCTGTGTGCGTGTCAGTGTGCGTGAAACCAAAAGCGAATACGGTGGGCTCCGACAGGTACGCACGCTATCGCAATGTGCGAAACCCGCTCGACTTTGTGAATTGCTACTAGTATATAAAGTTTTCTGTAGACGTAATAACACAGATTTACAATAAAATATAAATGTATATTTATATAAAATATACAGATTATCGTTGGCTTGTAGGAAGTACAATGCATTTACATCGAAGCGCGCGCAGTCAGCATTTACACGCTGACTCAAATTAGCTTTAATATTGCAATTGCTAATAAGACAGTTCACGATCGGTCAACATCCACGCCCCTTGTGCTAATACCCATTAACCATATCCATATTACCAATTATTTTGGCGCTTACAAGTTTTAACAATGCGGCCATTCGCGACTTTTTTGCCATCAGGCCGGGGCCCCTTAGGAATGAGGTGAAATAAGTATAGGATTGATTACGTGGCGGAGAAGTTAATTTGTTAGGGAAACGTAAGGGTTAATGTTTCTTTCTATAATATTGGTTATATTCTATATTAATTACATTAGAAATAAATTAAACAACGGATATTTCTAAAATAGAATAGTAAAAAAAGACAATATATAATATTAAGGAACAAATCCTTGAGGCATTGATTAGTGTAGGTAATTATATAATACTTCAGAACTAGCGACAACTCGTGAGCAGAAGTTTATTAGGACTCACCGTGTGTGGTGCGCGTACGTGTGCGTGCGCGCGTGTGTGTGTGTGTGTGTGTGTGCGGTGAGCCGTGCGCTGCGGACTTACGTGTGTGTGTGCGAGCAGGAGGAGTGTGGGCGGCGGTGCAAGCACGGCGCGTGCTCGCGGCGCTGCGGCGAGCCGTGCGCGGTCGCGCCGTGCTCCGCCGCCTGCGAGCGCGCTCTGCCCTGCGGACACGCCTGCCGTGGCCTCTGCGGCGAGCCCTGCCCCGACATCTGCAACATCTGCCGCCCGGACGACTTCCCCAAAGACTTCCTCGGCGACGATTACGACGACGATGCCAAGTAAGCTTTTCTTATAGAATACGTTTGACAAACGAGCACTCAGTCCACCTGTAGTATTTGAATGTGTGTTCTCCACACTCAATATATGAAACTTTATTGAGCTGTTATTTTACGCCGATAGTCTTAGAGAGCGGTCGAGCGTATCTTCCGTGCTGCAACCACAATATAGCTGTAGCGTAGCCCTACCACTTATATAATCTAACATTGACTTTGTTTAATGTGACTAAGAAATCGCTGTGATTATTTATGTGCGTGATCGACGTTTGTAACATGATTTGAAGTTTATTTCAGATAAGCAATCCTAAAAGAAAATACTGCGTGGCATATACACCGTGCCAGCGGCTCACCCAGCCGGCGCCCGCGTGATCCAAACTGTGACACAGTTTTTGTCCTGAATTGCACTTTATTATGGACATAAGTGTTTCGTAGGATGGTTTCGCTGTTAGGTAACGTAATAAATTGAAGGTGATCATGGCATTAATAATGATCCACAACTAAATCTGTTACAAATAGGTACATATCTTATAAAGAATTAGTACCTGGTAATAAGTCTTATCTGACACTATTCCGATGATATCTCGGATGTCAGTCTGAGCGCGATTAGAATGGCTCTCCAGCACCTTGAAAAAGGCAAGTCCCCGGGGTGAGGATGGATTTACAGCGGAGCTTCTGAAAGCGGGTGGAAAACCAATACTTAAGTCCTTCAGAAGCTCTTTAATTCCGTCCTCCTAAAGTACGAAGAGAACAATCTGCCACTTTGTCTTGCGTATAAGGACTAAGAGAAAGTCTTTGATTCCGTCGAAATTTAAGCGGTGCTGCAGTCTCTTCAGTGGTGCCAAGTTGACTGTCGGTATATCAAAGTGTTGAGGTGTTTGTACATAAGGGCTACGGTAGCTATCCTAGTACAGAACAGAAGTATGAAACCTATCCAACTGCAGAGAGGTGTGAGACAGGGTGGCGTAATATTCCCGAAACTCTTCATCGCTGTATCGTAAGACGTTTTCAAGCTACTGGATTGAATATCTCCCAACGTATAGATCTTAAGATGAACATGGACAAAACAAGTCACGTGTGTTTAATATGCATGTCACACCTATGGCGACGGTTGTTGGGAGCACTAAGCGCGAAGTTGTTGACGAGTATGTTTACCTGGGACGTATAATCCGACTAGGTAAGTCCAGCTTCGACCGAGAGGTCAATCGACGAATTGAACTCCAGTGGGAAGCGTTCGGGAGATTACGATATATCTTCTTGTCAGGCATACCTCAAAACTTCAAAACTAGATTGTACACCTAGTGCGTATTGCCAGTGATGATCTATGGGTCTGAGACGTGGTGGTACCACAAAACAAAACCGAGGTAGAACCACGACCTCACAGAATACCAACGTCAAGTCGAAACTCCACTTCGGCGTTTTGTCTGGTGAGTTCACCGCTGGCCATGTAAGGAAGCTCAAAGTCACTCTGCGAGCCATGGAGAGGAGTATACTCGTAGTTTCTCTGCGTGATAAACTTAGCAATGAGGTTATCCGTATTAGAACCAGAGTGACCGACGTATCCCAAAGGATTAGTAAGCTGAAGTGGCTATGGGCCAACCATATAGCTCGAAGAATCGATAACCGATAGGAAAGAAAGGTACTGGAGTGACAGCCTCCTACCGGCAGGCAAAGTGTAGGGCGTCCCGCCACTAGATAAACGCCGTCCACTACCATCTGGAGATGGCGAAGCTGGCCTTGCTCTTTCTGACCGGGACTCTGGTATCCTCATAGGCTGATACTTTGTATCTCTCCTCACGGGAGTACAAATCGGAACACTCCTTTGTACTCGGAATGGGGTTTACGTATACGTCAGAGAGGAAATTTGTTCTCGACGCCTCGGCAGTCTTGAAGGTTCTGACCTGTTCTCCCTTTAGCTACGCGTGGACAGAGACGACCATTGCGCGTCTACGGGTACCTTTATAGATCCCATAGCGGTAATGTCGAAACAGACGGACTTATTGATCACGTCCAAACGGCTTCAGATTTCTTGCTTCAGCAGATTCCATCCGCAAAGATTGCGATCCTCAGCGATTTTAATGCCCATCACGCACAATGGCTCGGTTCACGTCTGGTTCACATCACAGCTGGTTACTTCGCCTACGCAGATTCCGCATGTAGAGGATCATGCACTTCCCCTGTTGGACCTACTGCTGACCTCTCATCTGGACGGTAATCAAGTCTCCGTCGACGCCTTCCCTAGCTCCTCGGATACGGTCTGATCCGGGGTGTGGTGCCACTCACGCTCCCTTTGCAGTTGCGTTCTGCACGCTGCTGCCGTGTTTTGGATAACAACAATTCAGAGGCAGATCCCAACCTTGGTTTGATCGCTCCTGTAAGACTGCATTACGCAGTAAGCAGGAGTGTTATCAGGCTTAAGATTACACTTCAGCGGATCGGGCTGTAAACACCGGCAAGCTTAAAAAGTAGTGTTACGAGCTTAGGGTTCGTGACAATAAAAACTGCCGATTGAATTACCAAAATTGGCACTTATTATCGAACACCAATTACAACTTAAAACACACTAATAATCAATCACACTTAACACTTTAGTTCTGAGTTATATAGCTCCAAAGTCTTCGCTTGTATCGCCAATTTAATACTCCCCCGGTCGCGGTCTCTACCGGTTTTATATAGGCCTTTTCCTGAGCAGCAGCTGATTAGTAACTGCCAGTAGGGTTTCCGCCAGGCCCTCTCAGCTGGTCTCTTTGTTGTTTATCTAACACACCCATGGCCGCAGGCCATCGAGTCTATAGGGGAGGCTTTGACGGTTAGTTTGGACATAGTTACATTCATGTTTTTCTTGTTATGAAGCCCATAGGGGCTTCCTGAGAAATTGTGCAATTGGATAACCAGTTTCCTCTGATCGGAGCATCAAGGTCGTGGTAGATGGTTCATGCTCTGATGGCAAGCCGGTCGGGTTTGGCACAAAGCACTTTTTTCGAAGCTCCATTCCTATGGGCTTCACGAGAAATTGTGCGATTGGATCACCAGCTTTCTTGCAATCGGAGCATCAAGGTCGTTGTAGACGGTGCAAGCTCCGATTACAAGCCTATTAATGCTAGTGTTCCACAAGGCTACATGCTATCACCAAAGCTGTTCCTTCTGCATGTCAATGATATATTGCAAACCGGTAACGTTCGTTGCTGTGCGGACGATAGCACTGGTCTTGGTACACCGACCGTACCGATATTTCTCGGGAAAATGTCACCGAGTACCGGAAAAAATTTGTGTTTGAGGTCAAGACATTGTTGAACAAAGTCTCAGATTGGAGGCGATTAAATCTAGTCAAATTTAATCCCCAAAAGACAAGCTTGCGCGTTTACTGCTAAAAATAATTCCTTTGTCGTATCTCCTCAATTTCAAGGCACTCCCTTGTTGCCTCAGCCAGTATCAGAATTCTAGAGTCGACAGAGCGAGGGATGTGCAGTTTCCGTGGTTAGCAGGAAGGCCAAATTGGTCTCTAAAAGGCTTTGCGTGCTCAGGAGAGCGGGACACTATTTCATGCAGGCACACCGCCTGCAACTTTACAAGACGCAGGCTCGGCCACACATGGAATAATGTTCCCATCTCTGGACCGGGGCTCCCCAGTGCCAGCTTCTTCCATTTGACCGTATCCAACGCAGAGCGGCTCGAATCGTCTCCGATCGACTCGATACGCTGGCGCCGCGAAAAGATGTTGCATCTCTTTGCATTTTCTATCGCATATATCACTGGAAGTGCTCTGAGGAATTGTTCGGATTAATTCCAGCCGCCATATTTCATGAACGCACATCGCGACTAAAACCACTGTACGTTTTACTAGTAATTTTCTTTCTCCTACGACCCCTCTGTGGAATCGTTTACCACCGGCGATTTTTCCGGACCAATACGACTTAGAGACCTTGAAGAAAAGAGCTTAATCCTTTCTAAAAGGCCTACGACGCACCTGCGATTCCCCTGGTGTTGCAGTTGTTCGTAGGCTAGACTTTCCATAAGGTGAGCCGCACGCTCGTTTGCCCCCTCTTATATATAAAAATGGGCTTTCGTACAAGGAGAGGTTGACCCTTTGTATATATTTCCTTTACAATTATCATCTATTTATGGCATACTAGTTGTCGTTGTGCCCTCATTAACAGGACTATGTCTTATGACTGTGCTTAATTTCATTAAGCAAGTAGAAAAAGAATACCCTAATTTATATATAGTTAGTATGTAGGAAGTTAAGCCACATCCTCCGCATTTTTTTTTCATTAAAAATATCTTTTCAGATTCATTCAGTTACAAGACTGTCAGCATGTGATGGAATTGGAAAATATGGATACATTAATGACGGGCGACAAGGAAACGATTGGTGTACGCCAATGTCCTTTCTGCCGCAAGCCGATCATTAACACCAATCGCTACAAAGATCTGGTGTACAAAATGATGGTAACTGAAGTAAATCCAGTAAAGCAACGCGTTTACGGGAATAAAAGGCAAATAAAAACGAGACAGAATGAATTGTGTCTAAAACTAGAGGAACTTTCCTCAAAACATAATATAGGTAAGCCTATTTATTTATATTTTTGTTAAAATTACTTGTGTTAATTACACACACATATATATGTATATATACAAACATACATACATACATATGTATACATATATATATATATATATATATATATATATATATATATATATATATATATATATAATCGGGATCTCGGAAACGGCTCCAACGATTTTCATAAAATTTAGTGTCCAGGGAGTTTCGGGGATAAAAAATCGATTTAGCTAGGATTTATTTTAAGAAAATGTCTTTTTGTCCGTGTTTTAGGCAATGAAAAACTGCTACAATATCGTTAGAATAAGAAGGTAAATTTTGACAGACTGTTAATGATTATATATAGCTTAATTGGTATAGTGGGCGGTCACAGAATAGTAAAACCCCGGTTCGAGCCCAGACCGACCGACCGACTTTTTTTAATTTTTTTTTTTCAAATCCTTTCTTTTTTTAGAAAATCTATTTTTTCAAGCCCTTTTTTAGTATTTTTTAAAAACACGAAAATTTAAATTAAAAAAAACCGAGCGAAAAATACCGAGCAAAGCACCGGGTACTATATATATATATATATATATATATATATATATATATATATATATATATATATATATATATATATATATATATATATATATCAACAAAATCTAAGAATTTGCTGATATAAAATGTAAATGGAAAAATAATAGGTTAAGTTCTTTAATAAAAAATATAAGACATTACGTAACGTTTGTTTTAAATAAAAGTGTAATTAAAGTTGAAAAACCTCTTACATTAATTAAACATCAACCTCGATTGTTCATACTTAATGCTGGATAAGATTTAAGTCGGGCGACTGTGCAGGCGAATCCTAAACTTGAATATTGTGGTATCGGAGAGCGGCTGAGATCAGCTGTGCTGTTTGGGAAGGAATATTATCGTGCATGAATAGAAATTTTATGCCTATTTGGATTCTATGTGGGACAATAACAGCCTCTACTACCTTCTCGTTGTATTTTTGTGCAGTCATGCTGCCTTGGATCCAAACGAGCCAGGTTTGTCCGCCAAGACGAATTCCTGCCCACACCATGATTGTCCCTCCTTGGTATGAGTGGACTAGCTGTGGGTGCTCTTAATGCTAACTCTGCCTGGAGTTCTCCACACGCGTGTTCTTCGTGAATCCGGAGGAAACCCAAACCGAGACTCATCGGTGAACAGCACGAAAGACCTTGTTCATCATTCCTTAGTAAATACTCCCGAGCGCACGAGAGCTGCCGACAGCTATTGCCACGTCGCAATGCTGGAACACGTAGCGGTCTTCGAGCATGAAGACCAACTTTATGCAACCTCCTTCGCACAGTTTGGTCCATTACCTGCATTTCATCCCTTAGCAGCTGGTGGAGACTTTGTAGTAGTTTCAACGCTGTGATATTGGGTGGTCTTCTGGCAGTCATTTGGAGAAATGGAACCTGTCTCTGCGTAGTAACACAATATCTACCCGTGTGCCACAATCCCCAGTACTGCGATAGTATAGCTATATTATAAATATAACAATAAGTTTTTTTTTATTGAAGAGGGGGCAAACGTACATGCAGCTCACCTGATGTTAAGTGACTACCGCCCATGATCAACCGCAACACCAGGGGAGTTGCAGGTGCGTTGCCGGCCCTTTGAAAAGGAGTAAGCTCTTTTCTTGAAGGTCCCCAGGTCGTATCGGTTCGGAAAAATCGCCGGTGGTAAAGTATTCCACAGAGAGGTCGTACGCGGAAAAAAACTCCTTGTGAAACGTACAGTTGTGGACTGCCAAGCATCCACATGGTGTGGGTGGTATCGGGACGTTTGCCGCGTAGTGCGTTCACGAAATTTGGCGGCTGGGATTAATTCGAACAATTCCTCAGAGCACTCCTTGTTTACCACGTGCTCGACGGTGAAGGAAAACATCGTGAGGAAACCTGCATGTCTGAAAAATAAGAAAAAAAATATTTCGAAGACATGTGAAGTTCGCCAACACGCATTGGGGCAGCGTGGCGGATTATTCCTTGCCCTAAAACCCTCTCATAAATGAGAAGAGGCCTGTGCCCAGCAGTGGGACGTATATAGGCTGTAACTTTACTTTTACTTTTACTCCCCGTGGTATATGCGAAAGATAATGCAAGGAGATGCAACATCTCTTCGCAGCGCCAGTGAATCGAGCCGATCGGAAAACACTCGGTCGTTGACGATTCGAGCTGCTCTGCGCTGGATGCGGTCAAGTGGAAAGGAACTGGTACAGGAGAGCTCCAGCCAAGAGATGGGAACAGTATTCCATGTGCGGCCGAACCTGCGCCTTGTAAAGTTGCAGGCGGTGTGCCGGCATGAAACACTGTCTCGCTCTACTGAGCACGCCAAGCTTTTTAGAGGCCAATTTGGCCTTCTCTTCCAAGTGCACGTCACTCGATATGTCGACGCCGAGGATTCCAATACTGGCTGAGGCATCAAGGGGAGTGCCTTGAAACTGAAGAGATACGACAAAGGGGTTCTTTTTAGCGGTTACAGCGCAAACTTGTGTCTTCTGAGAGTTAAACTGGACTAGATTTAGTCGCCCCCAATCCGAGACTGTTCAGCAAAGGCACGACTTCAGACACAAGTTTGTCCCGGTACTCGGAGACGTTTTCCCGAGAAATATTGGTACCGCCAGTGCACAGAGCATCACTAGTGCTGTCATCTGCATAGCAATGAATGTTAAGTGTTTGCAACATATCATTGATATGCAGAAGAAACAGCGTTGGCGATAGCACGCAGCCTTGTGGAACACCAGCATTAATAGGCTTGTAATCGAAGCTTGCACCGTTTACAACGACTGCAAGAAAGCTGGTGATCCAATTGCACAGTTTCTCGGGAAGCCCATAGGAAGGGAGCTTTGAAAGAAGCGCTTTGTGCCAAAGCCGATCGAAGGCCTTCGCAATGCAATATGTGTATAAATACATTTTGCATTGCTGCGGCGGTAGAGTTTATCACACCATTTTAGCCTGTTAAAAAAGCGACTAAGGAAAAGATTTTAAGGCTTATGATGAATGACATTATAATCACGCCGGTCTGTGTGACCGGTAACGAGGAACCTTGCGCCAGGATCTAAGTTCGTCGATCCGCTTGTCAAGTGTGGCGATCAAGGCAAACCCTCCCTACAAAGACAGGCCTCTGACCAGTAGAGAACTGTTACGGGCTGGCGATGAGAAAGATAGGTGTATTAAAATAAATATACGGTAACTTTATTTTATAATTTCAGAGAATGCACCCTGGCGTAAAACATTTTTAAAAATCAAAGAAGCTCAAAAGAAACTGAAAAAAATGTCACTACTAAGCTTGGACATGATATTTATTAATTTGGATATATTAGAAATGATTTCCGATATTTATAAGAAGCATCAACTGGCCAATTCAACAGAACTTGAATCGGAACTGGTTAAACACATTGAAAGGATATGTAAATATTTGAATAGCAACATACACAAAATAAGTCAACAACAACAAAAAGACATTGGAAATGAGATAAAACGTTTGGACGCTATCAGTCAACTAAGCAAGATAATGAGTCATGATGCTTTTAAAGCTTCAAAATCTAATACTGAAATAGAACAAGCATTTCTCGCTGCCAGAGAAATAATACTCGGTTGGCGTATTTACGATAAAGAGAGAGCGCTTGAGTCACTGCAGCGGTTACAAAAAACAGTGAAACTATCTGGCATAGTAACAAAACAGGAGCGTGACTTAATAGTTAAAGCAATTGGTCTTAAAGCTGGCCATTGGTACAAATGTCCAAATGGTCATTTCTATTGCATTGGAGAGTGTGGTGGAGCCATGGAAGTTAGCAAATGTGTTGAATGCGGCGCCGCCATAGGTGGTCGATCTCATAGCTTGCTGCCCACTAACGCTCTCGCACCTGAACTTGATGGAGCTCGTTTTTCAGCATGGTCTGATCAATACAATAACATGGCTAATTTCGATTTTGATTAATTTACAAGAGTATTATGTCTTTTTAACTAATCTAGTATAGTTTACGGTTTTTATACTATTCATTTTTTTCTCATAAGAATTACAACATTCACTTATATGAAAAACTTAACTATAGTTTATGTAGCGAATAAAAACATATTGAGGTATTTTAATTGAATACATTTAATTTATTGTATAACTACACACTTATTACAAACATGATTATACAAACACTCAAGCCTGTCACCCAGAGAGGTAGGCAGAGACTACGGACTTCCATTTGGCACGATCCTGACTTACCTCTCTCGCCTCCTTTACATCCATATATCTACGCATACACGCACGTCGATTGAGGGTACTCCTAATTTGGCCCATTTTCAAAATATCGCCAGTTCGGTCGATAAACTCGTCTAGGGCGTCACTTCCCGACTCTGCCGTTCACATCTTCTATATAAATTTGCTTTGACACTCTTTCCTCATTCATTATTACTACATGACCAAAATACTAAAGCATTCCTTTCTTGCACAACATCATCTTGCACACCACATTTTTCTCTTATCACACAATTTCTCACTGTCATTCTGTTTCAACCCTAGCATACTCCTTAAAGACCGCATTTCTACAGCATTCATTTTACTTTCATGCTTCTTCTGCCACACCCAACTACCATACATTAAAGTGGGGATTAACACAGTATTATGAATTACCATACGCGCCTTTTTTGACATATTCGGACTTCATAATAGAGTGTAGAGCCCCATTCACTCGTCGTTATATATCTATAACATATCTACCATCCCTGCTAAATACATATCCCAAATACACGAACTCATCTACTCGTTCAGAAAATCAACTCCCCTTCTATTCTTATTTCACATAACGTTTTACTTTCTTCTCTTTCAAAAACCATCACTTTCGTCTTACTTGCGTTCACTTTCATTCCCCTTTCTTTTAATGCCCAGTTTTTTAATGTTACCATTCTTTGCGACTCAGCCGCTTACGACGCAAATATGACTTGATCATCGGCGTACAAAAGCATTTAACGGTTAACTCGCCCATTCTTAACCTACATTCTTCATCTTTCAAAGTTTTCAAACAACTATCCATAAATAGGTTGTACAGCCACGGGGAAGCTACGCAGTCCTGTCTGACACCTTTTTGGATGCCAAACCGGTCATAGTAGACCCCGTTGATCCTGACACAAACACTAGAGTCCCTACAAAGAGACCATAATACGAGGGTGGATTGAAAAGTACTCGGCCTAACCAAGAAAATAAACACATACTAAATCAGTTATATTTTTATTTTTCTACATAATCACCATCAAGTTCAATACACTTTTGCCACCTCCCCTTCCAAGCATTTAGACCGTTGAAAAAAAATGATTCTTCCTTAGAGTCAAAATATGCGTCTACAGCTGCTTTGACCTCGTCGTTTGTCGAAAATCTTTGACCTCCCAAGTGCTTTTTTAGGTTAGGGAACAGAAAGAAGTCTGATGGTGCCAGATCAGGTGAATACGGCGGATGCGGTAACAGTTCAAAGCCACAGTTGTGAATTTCAGCCACTGACTGTACTGACGTGTGAACACGGGCGTTATCTTGATGAAACAGGACTTTTCTTCTGAGCATTCCTCGACGTTTTTCTTTTATTTCCTCTCGTAAACGACGTAGTAAGGTGCAGTAGTAATCAGAGTTTATAGTCTGACCCCTTTCAAGATAATCGATCATAATCACACCTTTCGAGTCCCAGAATACTGAAGCCATCACCTTATTTGCCGACAAAATCGACTTAGCCTTTTTAGGGGGTGGTGAACCAGGTCTTCTCCACTGTTTTGATTGTTGTTTTGTTTCCGGTGTACAGTAATGAACCCATGTTTCGTCCATAGTAACAAAACGATTCACAAAATCATCTGCATCGGCTTCAAGTAACTCCAAACAGTCGCGTGAAATAGTCAATCGCGTCCTTTTTTGTTCAACTGAAAGCAGTCGCGGAACCCACCTCGCAGACACCTTGTGGAAACCCAACTCGTTGACAATGATGTTTTGAGTTCGTTCATAAGAGATGCCTATAATCTCGGCTATCTCTCTAATTTTTAATCTGCGGTCTCCCATTATTAAATCAAGTACTTTTTTAATATTTTCGTCAGTAGTTGACGTCGAAGGCCTTCCAGAGCGGGGTTCATCTTTCACACTCTCTCTACCACGCTTAAATTCTGCTATCCATTTTTTGACGGATGAATATGACAGAGCACAATCGCCTAATGTACTGACCATGTCATCATGGATAGCTTTTGATGATAGCCCCTTCTTATGGAGGTACTTAGTGACGGCACGCTGCTCGATTTGCTCCATTCGCGGAAATTATGTCCGATTACTTTGTTAATAAATTTATAAAATCACAACTAATTATCGCACACGTTTCGAACTTCACACAATGAACTAGTCTGAACTGAACTAAATAATGTGGGTAGATTTGATTTTTAGAATTGAATGGATCTGTGTTAGGCCGAGTACTTTTCAATCCACCTAGGTACCTGTATCAAAACAGCGCTCAACCGAAATGAGTTTAGTGTTTGCCATAACACTGTCCTGTCCACTTTATTATAAGCCTTTTCCAAGTCCATGAACGCACAAAAAACTTTCTGTTTTTTGGCGAAAAACTTCTCCGCAATCATGCGCATGGAAAAGACTTGATATGTACACCCCGTTCCCTTTCTAAATCCCACTTGCATATCCCAAATTTTCCATCAGTTTCTTTCATAACTCTTTCAATTAACACCTTATTATAACTGTTTACCCACAATATATAACTCTTGTATAACTCTTTCTTCTGTGTATTGTTCTTTTTTAAATACTATAGTTTTGATCAAAACGTAAAATATATTGTAATCTTCCCGTACCCATCGCTAAATACTCCTCGCATTTATCTTTAAGTCTTAATTTTTCGACTTTTACTCATAAGGTCATAAGCGTATACGAAAGTGAAAAAATACAACACGTGAATGTCTAGATGTATTAGAAATTTATAATAAGTTTTTTTTTTAATTTTTATATAATATTCCTTCTGGTATGGCTTTGAAATTATAACATTTTAGCAATCTAATAGTTTATAGTGTTTGATAATGAAAAATACGAAATATATGTTATACTATGAAAGCAAGGGAGTGATAGAGGCAACTATAAGAAATAGCCTGAATTTTTAATAATAAATACTACGATTGTCTTGGGAAAGTTTAAGCGGCAGTCACATATTGGATTCAAATTTAGGCACATGCTTGGCTCCAACATTAATTGCACTAAGTGCATTATCCACACGGTACGCGGACTTTTCATTACCCTCGCCTGTGACGTTGTTCAAAAACCAAATCAACGCGGATTCTCTTTAGACATGGAGAATGATTGTACAGTATGTTCACATAAATACATAGTCCACCACCGATCCCCACATATAATATGGATAAGCTCCAACCTTGAACGAATTAACCACTGGACCCGACATATAAGCGGACGTACCTATACCGGTCTTGTCAGTAACCAGGTAATTCTGCCTTGGTCGTTTATTTTTGCGTCAGTCTCAAGCACTTACTTGTTAACAAAACATCTCCCAAAAATGTCTAAATATTTAGTTAAATGGTGAAAAAATTATAGTGGCGGAAGCAGCACTATTTCTTTTCATCTGTAAGTACATTATTTCATTACATTTATTGTTATTTATCATAAAATTTAATCAAATGTAAAATAAAATTTTGTATTATCCAACTATGTTAAATATAGTGAATATTTCTATGTATTGTTGACATCTGACAACCATCACAAAATGGCTGGATTATACCATTCAGAACGAATGACTAAAACTGTGTAGTGAGGCAATTTGACATCGACTATTGCTTGACCATGTCGAAAAATATATCGATATTTGACGATATGACCGAATGAATGATGATGTTATTTGTACAATACAATAACACTTAAAATACTTATATAACAGTATCCTACAATCTGATGTCATTAAATTATAATAATAATTTTTATTATTATTTTTATTAATTAAATAAAAATATTATAAATGCAAAAATTATAAGTAGTATCTGTACTTAAAATATTTAAACACATAAATTTCACGAATTTTCAGATTTCCCAGTGAAAGAAAGGAAAAGAAAGTGGGTAGAAGCAGTTCGTAGAGATGAAACCTGGATTCCGATGAAACACAGCGCCATATGCAGTGTACATTTCGATACTGCCTGTTTTAATACCAATGCAAAGAAACAGAAAATGACACCAATGAAGGCAGTCTTTATGGACAGACAAGGGAAAACTGATACTTCCCTCAAGTGATACCATACCTATTTGTTAGCACTGCGAACTCGAACTTAAGAAGGCTGTTCAGAATAAAAAAATATAAACGACGACGGGTTGCACTCCAAGAGTGCCGGCAGAAGTGAAAACTTGAATATTAACGTTGTGCATTTTTGACATTTTGGAATGGTTTGGGAATAATTTTGCTCGAATTGCTTTAATTATCAGTATAAAAGTACTATCATTTATGTGGTAAAATACAATTTTTATTTATTGCGCTATCGTACACAAACATGACAATTTATATTACATTCGCGCAAGCGCCCTGCGCTGCCTAAACAACACAGCAGGCGCAGGTATACATTTTCGCCACGCCGTAGAAAGAGAGGGGGATACTTCCTCTCCTACGCCGTCCGTCTTACGCATTTTCGATCAGGGTCACGTGCCCTGACGCGAGTTTAACATTTTTTACCCATTACAAAAAAAGTATACAACGCCGCTAAAGAAGTTTTCACTTCAAAAGATTACACAACAGACTTTCTTCTGCCGAAAGTGACAGAAACATTGCTGCAACTTCCGTTGTACGAAGACATTCATTTCCCTAAATTTGAAAACGAAGACGTGAATCACGTCGAAGAATTAACGAAAGCCAATGTTGAAAAGTATTTAAATATTAGAATTTCTTGTATAAGAAAACAAGCGAACGAAACAAATTCTAAGAAACATATTTTAAGAAAAATGATACATAATAAATGTCAGTAAACAAAAAATTTGACGTTTATCATAACTATAATTGAATAAAAAGTCCGTAACAATGTCCTGCTTCTTTTATTTTAATTAAATTTTAAATACCGGAAGCTTACCTCACCTTCATTATCCCTTTATTTTCTTTGTCTTACAGCTTATTTACGATATGCCTTTTGTTACTCATTCGTTCATTGATATATTTTATCGACTACGATCAAGCACTAGAAATAGAGTGAACTTTGTATCTGTGTTTATATTCACGTAATAAAATCTTCGTGAGCGTTATTCTCCACTTGCTTGAACGAGTTTTCATACACTTCTGTTTTAAGTCGGGTCCAGTGGTTAATTCGTTCAAGGCTCCAACATACAAAATGTTTGCAAGTGCAGCATACGAATGGCTGATTTTACATCAGATACTTTACCATTTCCAAGACTAATTATTCTTATTAATTCGTTTTTAAGTATTTTAGAATCAAAATATAATTTTTTTCAATACAAAAAAATCCTAATTACCGTTACTTTATCGAGTACTTCTACACCAGAGCAGAGTTATCTTAGTTTTAATAATGAGTTCATTTCTTATCTTGTTTGTCTGTGTCATGACCTGAAATTCGTTATAAATTTATGGTTAGCTAACAAAAAAGATTATAATCGAAATTCCTATTCAAGTTATAGCGTGTTTTTAGAAAATTAAAATGTATGTACCTAAATGATCACGCAATATTTAATGTCTAATATACTAGAATTATTCGCATTATGCAAGCTGTAATTCGATTTTTTGTTAGGGAGTTGGTTACTATGCTTTCGGAGAACTGAGTCTTGTTTTTGCAAATTGTAATTTTTTAAAGTAACTTTTGTATCGTATGTTGTCTAATTCGTAATAATACTTATTATCATATGAATTTCAATTAAAACAAATGTTTACTAATTATTAAATTGTTTTATTTAAATTTATTTGACTGTAAACAGCGCACACGTGCTTGGCGGTAAGATAAACATCGTGAGGAAAGCCGTATGTCTGAGTAGGGCGTGAAACAGGGCACAGTTCTCCTCTCAGAAATGAGAGGAGACCTGTGCCCGGTAGTGGGACCCACATAGGCGTAATTTTCACTTTTTTGTATACAGCGATAATAATTTCCATCTTATACTTAGCTAGACAATCGCTACTACTGACTAGTTTGGACTTTGAAAGTTCGATGAGTTGCATTCGAATAAAACCTAATATATGACATCGCTATGACTTATGTGGGGAGGTACCTTTGTAAAACTTAAATTTTTTGCCGATAATTTAAGCTTTGTTGTGGCTAAAGTTTGAAACACTTTGGCCACAACAAAGCTTAAATATTCGGAAAATTCGGAAATGTTACACAAGTTTTTCAAATTTAGAGACCAGTAAATTTCAAAGTGGAAGTTACAAAGACATTAAATTAAATAAAACATTTATTGATGCGTTCATACTTCCAATGTCAAAAGCAACAGTGGTCAAACAGTTGCACAGAGTAGAGATTGTCGCCAAATTATTACAATATAATGTCGCCTCTACACGTTGGCCAACACAGTGCCGAATGGAGTGGCGAATATATTGGCCGTGAGTTGGTGACGGCGTCCACACGTTGGAAGGTCGTTCACTTTACTTCGGTTCGGGCCAATGTGCGGACGAATTTATAAGCACCGCGGCGCAGTGGCTCAGCAATGAGTGACTGCGCCGGGCGCCGCGGGTTTGATCCCGCACGGAACAAGTATTTGTATATCCTACAAATAATTGTTTCGGGTCTGGATGTGTGTCCTTGTGCAATTTATGTTTGTAAACTGCCTGCGCGATACGGGAGAAAATCCTAGTGTGGGGTTAACGGTTTTATAAAAGAATTATAAAATAATAGTGGTTATTAATGGGGCTGTAAATAGATATACGATATACGATTAGCTTTATTTATTCTTTAGATGCATCATAAACTGGAATAAATACCATTAATAATAACTTAACTTATTTTAAAGTTAAAGTTAAAAATAATCGATTAGTCTATGTTTTAAAATTGGATTTTGATTTCAAAGTTTAGCAAAATATGTACTTGCATTTCTATCAGACATTTGATGTATATAAAAAACACCTTATAATTTATTTGGTAATTTAATTATTTTTTGAGAAAGACAAAAACAATAGCAATAAATATAATTAACACTGACTTAATAATAGGTACTAATTATAACTTAGAACATAAATGAAAAACTCATGACGTTTGTGTTCTTTTACCAACTCAAACTCGTTTTAGTAGATCAAAACATAGAGAGAAAGATAGGAGACTATTTTTTATTTAATATGGTTCATCAAATCCGTAAAAATAGTTTCAAATACTCACGCAATAAAATTTTGAAGTGCAGGTAAAATATCTGCGACTAACATTTGCACAATTCTGACGTTCACAGACGTTTCACAACTTTTTGCCAGAACCAAAAGTAAGCGCCGGCATGCGACAAAAATCGTACCATAAATAAAATGAAGTCTCTAGCTCGAGAGGAGAGGAGCCGTGGTAGCTCAGATGGTTAGCGCTTGCTGAAATTTTCACAGTGCGCGAGCAAACCGGGTTCGATCCCCGCCGGCACCAATGAAATTGTAATTGCAATTTTAAGTGTTGATTTACCACGTGCTCAGTGGTGAAGGAAAACATTGTGAGGAAACCTGCATGTCTGAGAAATAAGAAAAAAAAATGTTTCGAAGACATACGAAGTTCGCCAACACGCATTGGGGTAGCGCGGTGAACAATTCCTTTCCTAGGACCCTTTCAGAAAATATAATAGAAATAAAAAAAATAATAAATCCAAACTTCATTTAAAACCAAACATATAAATTGTAAAGTAGCTGCAGGTATCTATAACCAAGTAAAAGATATTCCTTTACTCCAACTTGTCCATGTTTCCCAAAACAATTTTTAATTAAGCTTTATATTATAATGCGGATTTTTATACTTAAAATTTTAATAATAAAGCATTTCGTACGTCTCAGCCGAGGCGCAAATATTTTTCGGCCGCAAATACATAAACATGGTTTTTTAATTAAATCTACCAATCAAAAAACGACACGCATTTTTATTGAACACTTCCTATTCAATTCACAAAGTACCTATTATATATTTGTTTATATAAAAAAAGTATATTTAAGTACAACCATAAAACTAAATGGAAACACAAAGTAGGCAAATGCATTGAGTTATACAACACATAAATCAATGGGCAAATGTAAAAATGCTGGAGGCAGGCAGCCCTATCGCATGAATGAATGAATGAATATACTTTGTTCCACACCACAAACAAATTTACAAAGAACATAACAGAGAGCAGATTACATGTACAATTTGGCGGCCTTATCGCTACATAGCGATCTCTTCCAGGCAACAAAAGGTGTAAAGGAATTAAACAGTGAGTACTAGGTACGTGGTGCAATATAAATATACCTAATATAATATCAATACATGCAATAAAATAACATATAAATAACTAATACATTAAAAAAATATGATACACATATACATACGTATATACATAAACATACACACACACATATATACATGTATATTTATATATATATCCATACATATACATACATACATATACACACATACATATATATATATACACATATATACATACATATACATATACATACATATATCCTCAAATACATACCACTAACAATAACATAAACAAATAAATACAAAACTACATAATCACATAATTTATCCTAATGATTTTCGAACGATTGAGACGAGTAATGCTCTTTAAGAAGTCGCTTAAAGATGCCGTACGGTACGTTAACATGCTTAAAGAAGCATGTTAACGTACCGCACGGCTGTAGGATTTATTTCAAAGATACGGTCGAGTTACAATACCGTATAAATAATATTACCGTCACGTAAGCGCATCGGTTGGTAGGTACTCAAATAATATTATGTTTGCGGCGAAATACAGAACGTCGACGACGGCGACGAGGGACACGGCCACCTCCTACAAACGCATACAGCGTATTGCCGCCCGCACCATAGATTACTGACTATGTACTAGCGACGCCAATGTGAACCCCAGAGATTTAGGTAATATAGTAATTCTGCCCTCATCATTCGTTAACAGTTCCCGCTACCTACAGGAGTACACACAAGACGCATTCGCCTATGTACGAACTTATGGCCCGCACTCTGCGCACGCCCCTTTATCATAGAAGTCACACAATTTTCGGAATTATTTCAATTAAAAGAGAAAAACGAACTTAAAAATTTAAATAAAACGTGGAGAATATAGATTTTTTAATTATCTTTCCATTAGAGTTATCCTCAAATGATTAGAGCGTTGCGTTTAGCAACAGATGCATGTAATCAAGAATTTTAGTCATTTTTTAAAAGTTGATTTTAAATGTATTTATAGCACATAAAAATAAATTAGAACGTGGAATGTGATGATAAGATATCGAACATTAATAATGTACTTTTAGATGTAGTTTATTTTTCATAACTAATGAGGTAATAGAGTCTGAAAAACGCACTTTTGCAACATTTAGGTCAGGGATACACCTTAAGGTCGCTGCATACAAGACGGAATCACAACGTGCAAATTTTTCAAACGTCCCGATACCATCCACACCATCTGGATGCTTGGCGGTCCACCACTGTACGTTTCACAAGGAGTTTTCTTCCACGTACAACCTCTCTGTGGAATAGTTTACCACCGGCGATTTTTCCGGACCGATACGACCTGGGGACCTTCAAGAAAAGAGCTTACTCCTTTCTAAAGGGCCGGCAACGCACCCGCAATTCTTCTGGTGTTGCGGTTGATCATGGTCGGCGGTAGTCACTTAACATCAGGTGAGCCGCATGCTCGTTTGCCCCTTCTTCTATAAAAAAAAAAAAACAAAAAACGTGCACGGGACGGAGACGGGACGTGGTTGTTTGTCAACAATTTTTGTTTGGAGTTTAATGCATACGCACCGTGACATTGATTCGAAACTAACGTGCTAGTGTTGTGAAGGATTGATTTTTTATTTGAAGAATTGGCATTGATTGCTATTTCTCTACAAAGTTTTTCTCAATTCTCAATCGGCATTTTTAGCACGAATGAATACCAATACCATACACTCTTTTTAACCACAAACACATTTTAACCAATACTCTGTCAAAAAATTGATTATGTCTTTTTTATAGAGATTTACTTGAATTCTGTTGTCTACTTTATTTACGTACCTGTCTTTTGATTTGAGCATAAATAGGTTCAACTGTTATTGTTACCAATTAATTTATTCGTCTATTGTAAAACTACGAAAACAATAAATGGCAAATAAAATAAATACTAACCGTTTGCAGTGAGTCATAATTCGACTTCAATTTTCCGCCACAGAATTTTTTTATATTTTGTGTTCAAATACTTTGGTTGTGCAAGATTATATAAACATTCAATTAGTTTTTCGTCGTCTATGTTGTTTAGTACGGCACGCGCATCACTACGGAGCCAACGGAGCGACCAGGAGCGACTGTGCATACGCAGCGGAGCCACGGACGGGCCGTGGCACGCCCCGGGCGGACGGGGTAAACATCGTCGGCGTTGATTGTCGTCTACAATGTCCCGAGGGACAATGCAGGTATCGGGCCTCGGGGTATACCCCATTGCCCGGGTGTTCCTCATGGCCCATCACTATGGGCCAGTCCTTATAGCCTATTTAGGCATAGTGTAGTAAGTCCGGGTTATTCCGTACTTGGTGATGTTTTTCCCGTAGTTGGTTAATTACGGGAAAAAGAGAGGTTGTCCAAATCGTCGGCGACGTTCCCGTTCATGCCACGTCCCCGTCCCGTCCGTGCATCCGTAACGTATGCATTATCACGTACATTTTCTATGAAACGATATTTCTAAAATTTCACGTCCCGCTCCGTCCGGGATAAAACACGTTACGTATGCAGCGACCTTTAGCGACTTAATTATGCTTGCAATGCAAGGGTTACTTCCAGGACACATGACTCCTACAAGGGGTAACGCTTGTCGAGATCATTTTAATATAAAAATAGATAAAAAAATTCAAATCTGTGTCGTGTATGGTAAATACTATAATTACTAATCACTAAATGATCTTTCTTTTATCGAATGTATGTGATACGAGCATAGACTCTAAAACCAAAATGTTAACAAATTTTGAAAATCTTATAACTTGTTTGAAAAATAATAATATTTTAGATATCTTATCATATGATAACCCCAACATTTTGACTGAACTTCTAATAAGTACATTAAGAAAATGCCTCATAGATAACACTAAAATTACTTTTATCCTGTGTAATCCAACCGGGGATGTCTCCTGGTATATTAAGGTGTATAAGAAAAAGAAATAAAATGCACAGAAAGCTTAAATGTGATCCTCATAATCATATATTAGAATTTACGTATCGAAGGTATAGAAATTATTGCAATAAATTAATTAAGAAATTAAAAAGGAATTATGATCGTGAGCAATTATCTAAAGCTTTTAACCACCCACACCATACCCAAAGCTATATCGAACGTAATAAATAAGATAACTGGTCGTAAATGTAATAAAACAAATATAATATTTTATCTAATTCACAATGTGGTTAGGCAATAACTTTCTACATAAGATGCAGTCTTGGAATTAACTTATTTTGGCGCAAATAAAGAAGACAATAGAAAAAATTCTTAATCTTATTTTTAGATCTTAAGAAAGTATTCGATACCGTTTCTGTTCCCATCCTTGTCCACACAGGCTTGAAGATATAGGTATAAGGGGTACTTCCTTAGATTTATTTAAAGACTATCTTAAGAATCGCAAGCTGAAAGTAAAGATAGGTGAATACTTAAGCGATAAATTAGATATAACATTCGGAGTCCCACGGGATTTTCATGGGTCCTACTTCGTTCTTAATCTACATAAATAATCTAACTAACATGGACATTAACGAGGGCAACATAATCTCCTATGCAGATCATACTCCGAAGTGTCCGCTGCGCTGCCCTAATGCGTATTGGCGAACTTCACATGTCTTCGAAATAATTTTTTTTCTTCAGCACTTAAAATTGCAATTAACAATTTCATTGATGCCGGCGGGGATCGAACCCGGGTTACTCGCGTTCTGTTATATTTAGTGGTAATTGTAATTAATAGTAATTAACCTCGAACTCATTCTAATATTAATTTCCAAATTAAACTTCATAAACGCAATGTTCCCTTGAGTACGAGGTGCATCTGTTCATTAATTAATAAGATTGCTGAGATCAAGTATTTAGGCGTTATAGTTGACCAACATTTGTCATGGCATAGCCACATTTAATTAATCATAAATCATTAACTTAGGAAACTTATATAGACATTTAAAACACGAAGACATATTCGTACAGCTATGAAAAAGTTTCTTTACCAAAAATACCGGGCGGTCACTTCACGCTGGAGCAACTTGCTCCACCGCGAAGTGACCCTGGTAGGATATCCTTTTCAGTCCAGTAGCTTGAAACGTCTTCCAAAGCAGCGGGGAAGAGTTTCGGGAATATTACGTCACCCTATCTTACACCTCTCTGCAGTTGGATAGGTTTCGTACTCTGATTTTGCACTCTGATATCCATCGTAGCTCTACTGTACAAACATTTCAGCACTTCGATCGAGACGATTGGTAATGACTCAAAAACAGCAGCTCAGAAGGGAATTCGGTATGTAGTTCTTCAAGAGAGCGTTGTCGCTTGTCGCCTTTCTTGAAAAATAAGACCACCGCACTTCTGCTCCATACCATCGGAGTAGTGCCACCATGGAGGACGGAATTGAAGAGCTTCTGAAGGATTTTAAGTACCGGTGTTCCACCCACTTTCAGAAGCTCCGCTGTAATTTCATCCTCGCCCGGGGACTTGCCGTTTTCAAGGTGCTGGACAGCCATTGTAATCTCGATCAGAATAAAATCCGGGATATCATCTGATTATTGTCGGATAAGACTTATTCTTAGATACTCACACTTGCGTGTGGATCCAACGATGACGTATACAGCTTCCCATAGAACCTCTCAAGCTCACTCAAAATCTCAGTGGTCCCGGAAACGATGCTGTCACATATGGTCTTCAGCTTTGACAGTTGGCTCTTTCTGGCACACAGATCTCTGGTAAAGACTTTGAAACCCTGGTTGCGCTCGATCGCTTCTTCAATACGAGCTGTATTGAAGTTGCGTAAGTCCCGGCGCATGCATTTGGAGATCTGTCTGTTCAGTTGCCTGTATGCTGTCAAATCTGCGGAAGACAGCAGCTTCATCTCCCGTCTAACAGCTAAGAGATTGAGTGAAATCAAAGAGTTTTTGTGTTCTTCTGCTACGGGTCTTACAGAACTTAGCTCCAATCGCATGGACAGTTTCCGCAAGCTTGTCATCCATATCGTCCACTTCATTGTAGTCTTCTGGGCACTCAAAACGCTTTTGTAACTCTAGCAGAAAGTTTTCGTGGCTTTGGATTAGAACACGAGGGGACTTTGATGGGAGGAAGTTGGGAACGTTGATTTCATTAGACGTGATCTCTCCAACTTCACGTTTATGTTTAGTGTGCCTCTCACCATTCGGTGATCGCTGCCAGTTATCATACTTGGGATCACTGAGACATTATACAGAGACATCATAAAGAGTTTCTCTTTCTCTATAAAGTTGGCCAGTTGCTGGCCCCTTGGGCTCCGTTGCCCTGTCCCAAATTTTGCTACAGTTCTATTGTGCCTAGTTTTGCGTTGAAGTTTCCCCTTTAGCACCGTATAATGAGTTTTGGAGGAATGCATGCCTTTGGAGATATCCTCCTACATTTCCTCCACCTCTTCATCGGGATGTGCCGAGGTTAGTGCGTAAACCTGTATGTCCTTCAGCAAATACCGTTTGGTCATAATATAAGGTACGCAAACCTCGTCACCACACTCCTAATCTTTACAAAGACACCTTCTTGAGACAGATAGTCCCGGTGTGGTTTATTGACCTGAATTGACATGACTGACCTGAATTGACCTGTAAAAAAAATTGATTTGACGGTATCGACATAGGTAATTATAATACCTACACTTGCACATACATCAGTAATTAGGTACGCGTAGGGCGATACTAATGCGATATTATTAACAAATCACAAATCCAAATAATCACTCTAATCTGCGTACCCGATTATATAATAATGGACATTGTCGCATGGTATTGTTTCGTACCTTTTGAAGTAGGTCACCAACATCTCGAGGCCCCTTTTCAACTGTTTGAAAGATCATCATCTCTTTTCAAGTAGCTGAAGGGATGTGAGTAATCACGTCAGCAACATCACCGGACTGATGTTTAACTCCTCAGGGACTTACAGTAAAATATTTGTATTTGAGCTCATTGAAATGGTCTTAACGAATAGATAAAGTATATGAAATAAGACCGTCTCAAGGTCTCATGATGGAGCTGGAAGAAAAATATGACTCGAGTGTTTAATTTTATTCTTGTTACATACAATGAAATAAAATAAACGAAATAAAATAGTTTTGACGAGGGTGTTTTAATTTGAACTTTATTCTTGTCTTTAATACATAACAACAAACGAAATAAAATGGTTTTGTACAAGTAGGTATTTACATTAGGTTAAATATTAATGTTTCTAACTTTTTTGGATACAAAACCGTTCATAACATCTTAAAAGTTGATCTTTTCCAATACATCATTTTCAGTCGCTATTATCGACAGTGAATTAAAACGGTTCTGAGACATTGACGAACGAACAGTTTTTTATTGGTTTTAATTTCGAAAAGTTACGTTCACCCGTTGTGTTTGATATCATCAGACTTCTGTAATCTGTACAATGACGGACCAATGCGTTGGCGCTAAAATTACAGTTTAGGGCCAACGCGAATCGTTCGACAGTGGTGCGCGCGCAATACAGATTTGCCTGTCACAAATACGTCCAGTTACGTGGTAAAAGAACGCAAAAATTACGATACAAAGAAAAAAAAACATGGGATATCGTAACATCGGTAAATAACCTTATATTAATTTTGTTACAATTATTATATAAACGCAATTTTAAAGTTTTATTTTACAGCTATTTTAGTTACGTTACCAAGATTAGGCCAGGGTTGGATTCAGACCCTCAAAAATATTGTACACGGAAAATAAAATTATACTATTTAAAAAATTCTTTCTTTTTTCCCATGTGCCGGGATTTAGGCGTCACGCATCTAGTTTATCTATACATTTCGTTTTTTGACAGTTTTGTTTTTATTTCTGTTTAATTTTTACCTAACGAACTTAGTATAAGCTATATTTTGAATATTGGTACCAAATATATATATATTATTTTGAATAAGAGTAAAACGAAAAGAGTACAAAAGAAAAGGTTCAATCGAGCATCGATTGACCAGAAAGGGAGCTAATTCTAATTTTCTTAAAAAAATGTGGTACTCATGTACAATACAGAAATTCTCGATATCGTAGGTTTATTAGTAAGTAGTAGTAAAAGGACCCAGGAATAATACAAGTCGACCTTTAGGCAGGCCTCTGTCACTCTTGCTACCTGCGTGAAATAATTACCTAAAATCGAGATTCACCCAGGGTGTAATACGCAGTCGGGGCTAGGGCGTTCTAGGCGATTGATGTATTTTTACGCTGTTTACGTAAATAGTTTTTGTAAACACTTATTGTAATTTTTGTTTAGTGTTTAGTATTTAATTTTTGTTTAGTTTTTAGTATTTAATTGTAGGATAAAATAGTTCAAAATTTTTTAATGTGATTTCAAAATAATATATATGTATATAACCTATCTATTTCATAAATTATAATGGCAAAACTTCGAACCTACTATAATTGTTGCGTGGATGGATGCATAATGAGCTTACAAAACGTTTGATTAATTAACTAATTTATATATATATATCCTATACTATTAAACGAGCAATTCTTGTATATAAATATATATATAATCGGGATCTCGGAAACGGCTCCAACGATTTTCGTAAAATTTTAGTGTCCAGGGAGTTTCGGGGATAATAAATGGATCTAGCTAGGATTTATTTTTAGAAAATGTCTTTTTGTCCGTGTTTTTAGGCAATGAAAAACTGCTACAATATCGTTCGAATAAGAAGGTAAATTTTGACGGATTGTTAGTGATTATAAATAGCTTAATGGTATAATGGTCGGTCACAGAATCTTAAAACCCCGGTTCGAGCCCAAACTTTGACTTTTTTTTAATGTTTTTTTCATGTTCTTTGCTTTTTTGAGAAAATCTATTTTTTCGAGCCCTTTTTTTAGTATTTTTTAAAAACACGAAAATTTAAATTAAAATAATTGCACTCATGATTTTTTATTCAAATAATCAGTTCCGTTTTTTCTTTTATGTCGCTAAGATCAAAAAATATTATTTATATTTCATCGGTATGTAATTTGTATCTAAATATAATTTCCAAAACACATGAATTAAAAAAATCGAGCGAAAAATACCGAGCAAAGCTCGGTCAACCAGGTACTATATATATATATATATATATATATATATATATATATATATATATATATATATATATATATATATATATATATATATATATATATATATATAAAGTACGTGTCACGTTGTTTGTCCGCGATGGACTCCTAAACTACTTAACCGATTTTGATGAAATTTGCACAACGTGTGCAGTTTGGTCCAACTTGAGAGATAGGATAGCTTACATTTCAATTCATATTCGCAATATTATTTTATTCCAAATTATATTTGTATATAATTTGACAGTCACAATACATACGCTTTCAAGCGCATTGACGCATGCGCGGTACGTACCCGTACTGCGCATGCGTCAATGCTACGTTTGAAACGGTTCCCTTAAAAAACAAAAAAGTCTAAATAAAGCAATTTACATTTTTGCAATACGTTAGCGATGACATGTTTTGTCAAAATTACAGGAATAATATTTTGATTACTTATTTGTGACATATGTCTTTTTTATTCTTTACAATTATCCAAAAACTCCACGGACATTCTCCTTATCTCTAACCTCCATGGTTGCTACTTAAGTGAGATATGCGAAAATATGCCGTTTTGTGGATTATCTCCTTAATATATATAAATTAAGTGTCACGTTGTTTGTCCGCGATAGGCTCCTAAACTACTTAACCGATTTTAATGAAATTTGCACACCGTGTGCAGTTTGGTCCAACTTGAGAGATAGGATAGTTTTTTTGCCCATGAGTAACCCACAATTTATTTTTTGCGAATTTAAGGATTCTTAATAAGACATGACAGGGTCGTAGAAAAGGGCAGAACAACGTCTGCCTGGCAGGCTAGTATATATATAGTTTTTATAGTGGTTGGGTAAAATTTGCACTAAGTATATCATTTTCAAATATAATACTTGTATCGGATACTGTGGACCAGTAAAACCCATCTTTTTTATGTCTCATGAATTTCGCGAAAACACCTTCACATTCGGATATTTTCGTAATCAGGCCGCAGTAATACTTATACGTATTTTTGGTACTGTTACGAGCTTAGGGTTCGCGACAGTAAAAATTGCCGATAAAATTACCTAAATTAACACTTTAATTTACTTTACACAAATTAAAACTTAAAACACTAATAATTAAACACACTAATTCACTTAATTCCGCTCCGAAGCTTCGCTAATTCAATACTACTACGATCGCATCTTGCAGCGCCTATTTATATAAATTAGCAAAATATCCAGAATTTTCAAGTAAACACGCGCAAGGTACCGAGAGTTCGAGTTTTAAACTTCAAGAAGTTTAGTTCTTCGGTTCGAGACTAGATGGCGCTAGTGCGCCGATTTGAGCGCGTGACCCTGCCCCCTCCTAAGACATGCTCGTCATGAGCATTATCGGCCCCATAATAACGCGCTAGGCGATCCACATGGACGATCTTAGGAGTCCCTCTTGCGCCTTTCTGTATCCGGTAGGGTACATCGTTGATCCTGGTCACAATCCGGTACGGGCCGTCCCATTTAGCTTGAAGCTTAGGAGATTTCCCCTTGCTGCGGACTGGATTGTGCAACCACACAAGTGAACCTTCGTCGAACCCTTTGTTGTTCATTTTGCGGTCATACCGGGTTTTCATCTTTTCAGACATTTGCTGGCCCGATTGTCTGACGTGCTCATAAACGTCATTCATTCTGTTCCGCAAGTCATTTGCATAATCGGTTATACTGCGTGGAGCATCAGGTGGTATCCCGGTGATCAGGTCTGCAGGCAGCCGTAATTCTCTTCCAAAGTTTGCGAAAGCTGGTGTCACTGATGTACTTTCGTGAACAGCGCTTCGATATGACAACAAAAACGGTTGTATGTGCTTGTCCCAATCTCGTTGCCGATTGTCTACAACTTTTGCTAGGTACCTCTCCAATGTCTTATTAAATCGTTCTACCATTCCATCAGATTGCGGGTGATAAGAAGTCGTTCTTGTTTTATGAGTACCCATAACTCGGCAAGTTTCCTGGAATATTTGAGACTCAAAATTCCTTCCTTGATCGCTCTGAATCTCTAAAGGTACACCAAAACGACAGAAGACTTTATGAACTAGCTTATCAGCAACTGTTGAAGCTTCTTGATTTGGAATGGCGAAGACTTCTGGCCACTTAGTGAAGTAATCCATCACAACCATGAAATACTTGTTACCGCTTTCACTCTCCGGAAACGGCCCTGCCACGTCAATGGCTATTCTGTCCCATGGTGCACCAACATTGTACAACTTCAATGCACCTCTTCTACGAGTCTGAGGTCCCTTTACAGCCGCACAACTTGTACATTTGCGACACCAGTCCTCGACATCGTTTCGACAGTGGACCCAGTAAAACCGTTCTCGGATCTTCAGTAGAGTTCGTTTAACTCCCAGATGGCCTCCTGAATAATCATTATGGTACAGCTGTAGAACATCCGGTACTTTAGCTTTAGGGACAACCATTTGTGAATGGCAGCTGTCTCCCCGAACATTTTCCCATTTACGGCACAGAACTCCATCCTGAAGCAGCAAGCTGTCCCACTGGGCCCAATAGCTTTTAGTGGTCGAACTCATCGCTGAGACGTCGCTCCACTTGGGCTTGGGAGCACTGGCCTTCATCCATTCCAGGATCGGCTTGATGTCCGGATCTTCCTGCTGTGCACGTTGAAAGCTGTCCTTCCACTCGTTGCTGAGGTGGTCTGCCCTGAGCATCCTCACGGATACCACTTCCTTACTCTCTTGCCTAGTACAATGTTTGCAATCTTCAGGACAAGGTCTTCGTGATAATGCATCTGCGTTGCCATGAGATTTCCCGCTGCGATGTTCGATCTCAAAGTCGTATTCCTGCATTCAATCCACCTCGCAACTTGTCCTTCTGGATTTTTGAACTGCAATAGCCATTTTAGTGCAGCATGGTCAGTTCGTAAGTGAAATTTTCGCCCCAGAAGATATTTGCTAAAATGCTGCAACGACTTTACCACAGCTAGCAATTCGCGTCTTGTGACACAATAGTTCCTTTCCGGTTTTGACAACGACTTGCTGAAGTACGCTATCACGACCTCTTGGTCACTATTCCGTTGAGACAACACACCGCCAAGTCCTATATCACTTGCGTCTGTGTCAACTATAAATTCTTTGCTTGCATCAGGGTATCCCAAAATAGGTGTTTTGCACAGACGGTCCTTGAGCTCCTGGAATGCGATATTACAACTTTCATCCCAGCAGAAATGTCGCTTCTCCTCGGTTAGCTTATGCAGAGGTTTGGCTATATCTGCAAAGTTCTTCACAAATCGCCGGTAATAGGAGCACAAACCCAAAAATGCTCTAACCTGCGTCTCGTCTTTTGGAACCGGCCAATCCTTTACAGCTGCAATTTTCTCTGGATCCGTGCGGATACCTTCTTCCGACACTACATACCCCAAAAAGTTGACTTGCCGTTTGAATAGTGAACATTTCTTCGGAGTCAGCTTGAGATTGGCACTCTGAATCTTCATGAGCATGCGTCCCAGGTTTTCAAGGTGTTCCTCAAACGTACGGCCCACGATGATGATGTCATCCAAGTAGACCAGACAGGCATCGCCAATTAGCCCGTTAAGTACAAGTTCCATCAGCCTTTCAAACGTTGCTGGAGCATTGCACAATCCAAACGGCATTACTTTGAATTGCCACAGACCCTTTCCCGTCGAGAACGCAGTTTTCTCCTTGTCCTTAGGGTCAATTTCAACTTGCCAGTAGCCACTTTTTAGATCCAGCGTGCTAAACCATTTTACTCCTGTAAGCATGTCCAACGTGTCATCAATTCTTGGCAAGGGATAGCTGTCCTTCTTTGTAACGTCGTTCAGACGGCGGTAATCAACACAGAACCGCGTGCTGCCATCCTTCTTCTTTACCGGCACCACGGGTGAACACCATGGACTAGATGAAGGTTCAATAACACCATCCTTCACCATTCCCTCAATCATGGTTTCCACTTCCTTTTCACGTGCTACCGGCAATCTTCTTGGCCGCTGACGGATAGGCAATTCCTCTCCTGTGTTTATTTTGTGTTGAACTAAGCCAGTCTTTCCTATGTCAGCATCGTTTGACGAGAACACATCGGCGTACTTGAGTAACAACTTCTTCGCCTTGACCAATTCGTTCGGGGAGAGAACACTGCGACAGTCTTCCAAAAGTGTGGTCACTCTCGTTTCTGAATCCTTGCTGGGGGTCCCACTCGCTATATATTGGCACCGACGTAACCAATCCATTTCCTCACAAGTGCCAACCAGTGTGCCTTTTTCTATACTGTAGCGGCTGCAACCTCCCTGACGCGATGGGAACGATGATCCTGCCGCACGGCTTCTACCTCCAGTGCATGGGCCAAGGCGTCCTTAAGCGTCTCGTGGTGCCCGAGCCTCACAGCAGCTCTGACTTCCAGGTCGCGGATGCCGTCGATGAATGTCTGCACCAGGTTCCCTTCAATGAGCGCAGGTACAGACTGGTATGCTTTTCGAACCATCTTCTCCACCTCAAGGGCCCACTGCTGCAGGTTTTCGTTGCTGCGTTGCACGCGATCTTTAAGCTGCGCGCGAAAGACGTATTCCAGGTGAGCGTCACCATATCTCGCCTCCAATGCCTCAAGGAGCTGCTCGTAGGTCACTTTCTTACCGAGAGCTTCCAACACGGTTAAGGCTTGGTCGCGCAGGCCTAAGGTGAGTGCAGTCATGGCCTGGCTTTTATTCCAGCCGTTTGCCTCCATGACGGCCTCGAACTGGATTTTGTAGGCCGACCAGGAAGAAGTCCCGTCGAACGGTGGTACCTTGAACCCACGTAGCGAAGGTGTAGTAGCTACTGCGGGGGCTGCAATTCCATCTCCAAGTTTGATTTCATCCAGCGTTTTCTTAACTTGGTTGATTTGGGTCTCAGCTTCCGACAGGCGGTTATCATGTTGAGCAACCTTATCCTTCACCTCCCTTATCTCTTTCGCGAAGGTAGCGTGAAGGTCCTTCATGAGAAGCATCTGCTCTTCCCTATCGCGTTTGAGCTGCTCTTCTAAGCGACGGGCCTGTTCCTCCTGTCGGCGGGCCTGTTCCTCCTGCTGCTCTTTCAACTGACTGGCCTGTTCCTCCTGTCCGCGCTTCAGCTGCTCTTCGAACCGACGAGCCTGTTCCTCCTGTCGGCGGGCCTGCTCCTGCAGCATCACCATCAGGGCGCCTAAATCAGGTGCTGCAGATGCAGGAGCTACTGACGGACCGGCCTCCGTTGCCGGCCGCTGGCCCTCCGACGTCTGCGGCGTTGCACCACCAAATCTTCGTTGGTCCGACTCCTGCTGGCGTTGACTTCGGGTACGGATACCCTCCGTTTCCTCCTTAGGTAAAATCGGCATTATTTTATCCCACTTCTGACACCAATTGTTACGAGCTTAGGGTTCGCGACAATAAAAATTGCCGATAAAATTACCTAAATTAACACTTTAATTTACTTTACACAAATTAAAACTTAAAACACTAACAATTAAACACACTAATTCACTTAATTCCGCTCCGAAGCATCGCTCGTATCGCCAATTCAATACTACTACGATCGCATCTTGCAGCGCCTATTTCAAGTTTTTTTATTTTTAGTTCAAGTAAACACGCGCAAGGTACCGAGAGTTCGAGTTTTAAACTTCAAGAAGTTTAGTTCTTCGGTTCGATACTAGATGGCGCTAGTGCGCCAATTTGAGCGCGTAACCGTACGTTTAAACTTTACCAAGATGTATTGTCCTTCCATATATAAACTTTCGGCTTTATTTGCCTTCCCATTTTGTTCATTTTTAGTCTCTTCTTCTGACATAGTCTCTTCTAGTCTAGATCGTTTTATCTTCAGTCCTTTTTTTCATCGTTATCTATTATTAGGCTTTCTATCTGTTGTTTTCTTTCCTGCTTCTCTATTCCTTGTTCTTATGTTTCCAGTTTTTTTATTTGTTTCACTATTTCCTGGTCTTCCCGGAAGCCTCTCTCCATTTTATATTCATTTACCATCTATTTTTCCACATTCTGTCCGTTCCTTTCATCACTTTCTATCCTTAAGTTTTCTTCCTCGTGTCCTTTTGTTTGCAATTCCTTCATTTGTTCCTCTGTGTCTTGTATTTGACATTCGATTTTCATATACATATATTCATATTCATATACCATCTCTTGTACTTGCCTATTATCACTTTCTATTTTCAAGTTTTTTATCTCATACTCTTTTTTTCAAATCTTTCATTTGTTCCTGTAATTCCTGTTTTCCAAATTCTTCTTTCTCCTTGTAATTTAACATCTCGTTTTCTATCCATACACCACTTTCCGTTCTCAATCTTTCTGTCTCATGTCCTTTCGTTTCCAAATAGGCCATTTGTTCACCTTTTTCCTTTTCATCCATTTTCTGGTCTTCTATCAGTTGTCTCAATAAGTAATCCTGCATGTCTTCAATTGAATTGTAATCCGAAGAATCTGCATACTGTACAGAGCAGTCAGAGTCCGAATCCGAAGAATTATCTTGGAGGTTTTTGGTTCTTATACTCTTCCTTTTGACATCTTTTTTCAAAATTTTTATTATTTAAGTATTTTAATAGTTTTCTCATCTGGTCGGGCTGTATAAATATATAAATGGAAATGATAAGTATAAACAATTGCATTGTTATTATTATTAGTGAAGAAATCACAACGTGTGCTAATAAAAGCACCAGCTCAGATGATAGTTCTGGTCGTCCAGCTGCAGAAAAGCGCGTTAGACGAGTATCTGACTTATCGAGCACGTCACAGCAAAAAACTCAGCCTGTTTCAAATACTGAAATTCCTGGACCAACCTGTTGCATAATAGAAAACTATAATCCTACTCTACAAACTACAAAGTCCTTCAAAATTTCAGAGCTGAGAATTTTTAAATTGTTGCAAGATGACCCTTCTATCTTGTTGTACAAAACATCATTTAAAGATGATCAGTTTTCTGAGATAATGATAACGCGAAAGAAAAACCTTAACCAGATCACACTCAAACATGCTTATAGATTTAAGCCAAAACTGAAAGAAAATAAACTAAAAGATCTCCAAACCTATTGCAAAATAATCACATCCCACATTTTTACGAAACTTTTTATAAATCTCTTAAGTAAAAGCCATGTTTGTATATGATAAAGCTACCTATGTTATTTTGATATTTTTTAAAATTAATATTTAAACTAATAAGTTCCTGTTCTAGTTATTACTACTTGATAATTATTTTTAAGTAACCGACCATACTAAAGATGCTGCTATACCTGAGACTGTCTGTATAAGGTTAAAGTTAATTTTTTTAAATATTTTTTTTAAATTAAGTATTTTTTCTATTTTTTCAAATAAAAGGTAATGAAGATAAAATTGTATTATTTTCCAAAATACGAATATATTTTCTAAAAAAGAGTCATTATGTGCCTAATTTCAGGGTTCTTGAAACTTACTTAAAAAAAACAACAATATTTAAAAAAAGTATAGGTCATTTGAATTGTAAATAAACTACCTATGTGAGCTATAAACTTTAGTTACGTAGCTTCCATAGTTTTGTCATAATCGATAAGGAAAGTATCAAAAAGTCATAAAAGTCTTGTTTTCTCGAAACAAACGTTTTTGTGTTACGACTCTTTTTTTGCCGGGAAGCGATATATAAGAATATTTTTTTAATTCCACGTTACATTGTGTTTGCAACAATTCAGTCCATTTTTCCCTCATATCATTTGGAACTCTATTAAATAAACAATGCAGTTTATTATAAATGTATTTTATAAAAACTAACCTACAAGTACACATCATTTGAGAATATATACTTACGTATGAAAAGTTAAATCACGTCCTTCCGGTTGATCACTTTCAACTTTACATGTAGGAATACAACATTTTTTCGTCATTTTTAAATATATTTATTAATATATTATTTATTTACGAACGTTTTGTTGACACTAACACGCATTCGCGCGATGCAACGGTGGAAAACACGCCAGCCAATTAGAAGCATGTGCGAGAGAGACAGACTCTACCTAAACTAACTCTCTCTCTCTATCACGATCGATCGCGCTTTCTGCTCACACAGTGCTCCCTCCATGTAATGTATGCTCTAAGACGTATAGAGACCGGTAAAGTACAGTGACAACCCTAGCACAGGTAAAGACGCCACTGTACAAACTATGGCAACTTTACCTAGCCTCAACTATCATTACCTATGCAAATTTCTCTTAAAATTGTTAAGAAATTACCATTATAACAGTTTCTACGTCTTCTTAGGAAGGTTATATATAATATATATCAATTTTACTTACCTCAGCTAAGTGAATTCACAAGCACAATTAAAATTTCGACCAGAATCTGCTGCGACAAGTGTCCGTGAGTATCAACAAACGTTTATAACTTGTCGTTTGACAGTGCTGCCAGTATTTAAAAAAAATTGTGTAACCATTGGCTCATTACGAAACAACTAATGTATCTATGAAATATCAACCATTAGTAGTTTCTGATAAAAATGATTTTTCTTATTACTTGTCAGTGTTAGGTAAAGATGACAAGGGAAGGTAAAGATGCCTTAGTTGACGGTACTACATATTATTTATTCTATGCCTTGGTAAAGGAGATCCGTAAATAGAAGTGTGCATAAATAGTAGATAAATGAGCATATATTAATACATATTATAAGCTTAATAAGTACCTACTTACATATGTTTTAATATATTTTTAATTTATTCTTGACAGCCCTAAGTAATCACGAAAAAATAGCCGTGATGTGGGAATGGGAATAGACGTAAGTAATACGGACACTCGCGCACAGCGATAGAGGTTTATTTAGCTTGCGTGCGCAATTTATCTTATTAATAATAATTGTGTAGGCTATTAAACGTCGGCAAGCAGTCAACATCAAAAGAGTGAAACTTCTGTGCGTAGTACTATTATTCATTCTGTGTTTTAGATGAAATTATGGTATTTTTGCTTAGTATTATTACGATACTATGTACTACAAACTTTGAAATAATGTAATAAATATAAAAAAAATAATGTACAATTAGAATAATTATACTACGAAATCCGACCCTGGTTGCGTCGTGTTTTGATATGACGTTTGTATTATGACAAATGCGCCACTTTTTCTTGTATGAAAAAGTTATGAGTAAAATATTTAGATGGGTCTATCCTTCCTTTTGAAATCTTTAAACAGTTATTGCTTTAAAGGAGATGGTCCATTTCAGGCCCAGTCTTTGTATACTATACTGTATAAAAACGAAAAATTCAGGGATTTTATCAAAAATAAAATCAGAAAATAAATCAAACTAAATGACTTGCTAAAAATATAAATGCAATTCTAATTTTTGTTGATTTTTTTCAGTTGTCATAAAATTATATGTCATATGTCATATCTGAAAAGTAACTTGAGTCATGAAATAATTATATAATAGTAAGATGTAGGTAGTGTGATATTTTCTTTATTCCGAGCTTGTTCGTGCAATTGTGAACTATAGTGAATGCGTTTATTGTTTCTTTTGGATTTCTTTGGCAATTTGTTTTTTTTTATTTGGACTTTGGATCTGTTATTACTTGTTTGATTTGGCTTTTGTTTTATGTACTTCATGATTAACGTGAGATTTTGATTTTATTGGTATCGGAAATCTGTAGAATCACATTTTGAATTATCAATAACCTCATGACAGTTTATTACTAACGTCAAAACGACGTCAATTCGCCATTAGTGTTCCAATTTTTAGTAAGAATGAAATATTAACTGAAATAAAGACAAATTCGTGGATTTGAGTAACCAAAAGTGGTGTCAATTTTAATTTATTTCTCTACTTCTACAAAACCAGGCTTACGCTTCATACAAATTTCCTTTAAAACGATAAAGTCAGTAACACTTGAACAGTCTATGTCGTTTCAATTTCAATGCCGTTGAACGGCGTTTAAAGTTGCCATTGACCGGCGTTAAATATTTTTTAAGTTAAAAGTTCCTTGAATTTCAAGCAATTTGGACGTTTATCATTGGTGCAATTTTATTAAAATTGCAATTAAATACAAAAAAGCAGCATCGCTTTGAACATCAACGCTGTTTAGTTATTTTCGGACCCGGAAGTCAATGACAAATAGAAGTTTTCGTTCCACGATCACTTTGAACCATCTTATATCGTATTATATACTTACCACTGTATTTAATGTGTGATTACTTTCATATACCCCTCATAGGAAACTATCCATCGTTTCGAATGAGAACCAATTAATGATTTCTTAAATTTACGCGAACATTATACATTGAATAAAACTAAATTTACGGATTTTATCGCGTTTATTTCACTACTTTTACTTATTTTTAATTCCCGACGTTTCGGGTGCTTTACAGCAACCATGGTCACGGGGGGGACTGAGATGTTTGACGTCCCAATGTCATAGTTAGTCCGGCTACCTTCAGTTTTTGAATATTAATTTTTGGTCCGATTTACGCAAAACGAGCTTATAGTATCATGAAGTCTTGCAGTGGTATGCTTAGGTTTGGGTTTAATTTTATTAATTATATGATCCCAAGCAGGTGGCAGCACCCATCTTCTCTATTGAAATTTGGATGTTTTTTAATTTCAATAGCCTCGCGTATCATCCTTGGTAGGAATCGGTATTCTTTTGCGAGAATTTGGGGTTTATCAAATCGAATGTAATGGTGGGGACGATCTTGAACATGTTCGCAGACTGCAGACTTCCCGGAGCGTCGGTGCTTCACGTCAGCTATATGTTCTTTCACGCGGGTTTTTATGGATCTTTTTGTTTGACCTATGTAAGAGAGACCACATTCACAATCTAACTTGTATACTCCTGCATCTTGTAGAGGGATATTACACTTGACGGATGGTAAAAATAAAATAATCTTCTTCGGCGGCTTGTAGTATGTTTTAATGGAAGCTCGCTTCAAGATGTAGCCAACCTTGTCTGTGACTCCTCTGACATATGGTAGTACAGCAGGTACACGCTCGACTGTGGCCGGCTTCACTCGGTCACTGTGACGTAGGCGCGGAGCCCGAAGCTTGTTGTCTTGCAATACTTGCTTGACGTGCTGAAGTTCGGCGGCCAGATGTTTCCTGTCACAGATCCCTCGTGCTCTCTGAAACAAAGATTTACCCACGGTAGCTAACTGTGAAGGATGATGGTGAGATTCACCGTTTAAATATCGGTTGGTATGGGTCTTTTTTCTATACACAGTGTGACAAATTGTGTTATTAGGATTTCGAATGACTAAAACATCTAAGAAAGCTAAAGAATTATTTGCCTCTAACTCCATTGTGAATTGTATTTTAGAGTTTATAGAGTTAAGGTGGTTTAAAAATGCAGTTACTTTGTCGGATGGTAAAATTGTGAAAGTGTCGTCTAAATTCCGCTTGTAGAATCGTGGATTTACAGGAGAAGTAAGAAGGGCTTTCTCCTCGAAGTCCTCCATGAATATGTCGGCGACTATGGGAGATACAGGTGAGCCCATCGCCACACCATCTACTTGCTTGTAGAACTCTTCCTTCCACAATAGATAGCTAGATGTGAGGCAGTGTTTGAGTAATACTGCATATTCAGCAGGCATATTATTATATTCTAGCTTTCTAGTTACAATTGATATGCAGTCTTCAATAGGTAGGCATGTGAATAGTGACTGAACATCAAAACTGACCATAGTTTCATTGTCAGCGAGATGTAGGTCTTTTATCTCACTAACAAAATGGTATGAATCCTTTGTGTGTGCTCTGGTATGTCCTCTCAGTGGTGACAGTACTTTTGCCAAGTGTTGTGCCAGCTTACAAGTTGGTGAATCGATCTGGCTCACTATAGGACGTAGTGGAGCATTTGGTTTGTGTATCTTTGGTAACCCATACAACCTCGGTGGTTTGGTACATGATGGTATTAGCGAATTCACGTCGAGATTTAATTTTTCGGAGTATTTCTTTATTAAATCGCTAATTGCTTTAAGATTGTTAGTTGTGGGGTCTGTTTTGACCTTTTTGTATGTACTTTCGTCCGATAAAAGCTGTAGTATTTTAAAATTATACTCTGACGTGTCTATTATTACCGTAGCATTTCCTTTATCCGCGCGGAGAATCGTTAGCTCTGGTCTGTTCCGTAAGTTAATCAACGCTGTAAATTCGTCTTTAGGAAGGTTTGGTTTCGGCACTGAACTACGACGTAACAAGGACGAAATATCTTGACGTATAGCCTCCAAATCTTCCTTACTAATATTATTTTTAAACAGACAATCCTCAACGCTGCAGATAATTTCTTTGTACGGGATTTTTCGCGGTGTTAATGCGAAATTCATTCCCTTTAGACGTGGGCGTTATTTCACGTCACTAGATACAGTAACTGGCTACGCGGCATGTAACCGAATCACTAGTTTCGAGTCATATTAGAACTAGTGATTTTTGTAAATGCGTTACTTATTACTGTTAACCGTGATTATTGCGAGAGTCGACTGTCGGCCGGTCAAACGCAAAGCGCACATGTGGCATACAACAATAAACAAAACAGCGTTTGTAACAGTATTATTGTACTTTTAATTTTCATACGTAAGACTATATACATAGACAGTAAAATAGAGTAATCTCTGTTTGTAAGTAATGTTACGAGCTTGAGGTTCGTGACAATAAAAATTGCCGATAAAATTACCTAAATTAACCTTTAATTTACTTTATACAAATTAAAGTTAAAAAACACTAATAATTAAACACACTAAATCACTTAATTTCGCTCCGAAGCTTCGCTTGTGTCGCCGAGTTAAACTCTGTCTCGATCGCATCTCGCGCCATCTATTTATTCAAATCAGCAAAACATCCGGAATGTTCAAGTAAACACGCGTAAGGTACCGAGAGCTCGAGTATAGATTTTCTAGAAACTTAGTTCCTCGGGTGGCGCTGTTGGTCGAGAGATCGGCGATGTCATTCTCTGCAAAGCTCCCCCCGCTCTCGCTCCTGATACTAGATGGCGCTGATTTGAGCGCGGCGTAACACTGCCCCCTCCTAAGAGATGCTCGTCCCGAGCATCATCGGCCCCACAATAACGCGCCAAGCGATCCGCATGGACGATCTTAGGAGTCCCTCCTGCGCCTTGCCGTAACGGCTCCGCAATGTCAAGGGATGTCCTATCCCGTGGTGCACCAACATTGTACAATTTCGATGCTCCTCTACTCCGTGTCTGAGGTCCCCTCGCAGCCGCACAACTTGTACATGTACGACACCAATCCTCCACATCGTCACGATAATGGACCCAGTAGAACTGTTCTCGGACCTTCAGTAGAGTTCGTTTAACTCCCAGATGGACTCTTGAACGACCATTATGGCACAGCTGTAAAACATTCGGCACTTTAGCTTTAGGGACAACCAATTGCAAACGACAGCTGTCTCCTCGACCATTGTCCCATTTACGGCACAGGACTCCGTCCTGAAGCAGCAAGCTGTCCCATTGGGCCCAATAGCTTTTCGTGGTTGAACTCATCGCTGAGACGTCCCTCCACTTAGGCTTGGTAGCACGGGCCTTCATCCATCCCAGAATCGGCTTGATGTCTGGATCTTCCTGCTGTGCACGTCGTAGGCTGTCCTTCCACCCGTTACTGAGGTGGTCTGTCCTGAGCATCCTCACGGATACCACTTCCTTACCTTGCCTACTACAATGGTTACCATCTTCAGGACAAGGTCTTCTTGACAATGCATCTGCGTTGCCAGGAGATTTCTCGCTGCGATGTTCGATCTCAAAGTCGTATTCCTGCTGCTGCTGGGCGGTGCTGTTAGCCGCACTTCCTTTCTGAGACCGTTCACCTTCCCTTCCTAGGGTGTGCTTAGGGCAGCTGGACCGAAGATGGCCCCTTTCCCCACAGCCATAGCACCTAGGGCTGTATCCTTTATTGTGGTCGCGAACCGTAACTGCTGTAACCTCCCTAGCGTGAGGTGAACGATGATCCTGTCGCCACCAGGCAGTGCCGTTAGCTGCACTACCTTCTCGAGATCGACCAACTCTCCTTCCCACGGTTCGCTTAGGGCAGCTGGATCGAAGATGGCCCTTTTCCCCACAGCCATAGCACCTAGGGCTGTATCCTTTGTTGCGGTCGCGAACTGTAGCTGCTGCAACCTCCCTGACGCGATGGGAACGATGATCCTGCCGCACGGCTTCTACCTCCAGTGCATGGGCCAAGGCGTCCTTAAGCGTCTCGTGGTGCCCGAGCCTCACAGCAGCTCTGACTTCCAGGTCGCGGATGCCGTCGATGAATGTTTGCACCAGGTTCCCTCCAATGAGCGCAGGTACAGACTGGTATGCTTTACGAACCATCTTCTCCACCTCAAGGGCCCACTGCTGCAGGTTTTCGTTGCTGCGTTGCACGCGATCTTTAAGCTGCGCGCGAAAGACGTGATCCAGGTGAGCGTCACCATATCTCGCCTCCAAGGCCTCAAGAAGCTGCTCATAGGTCACTTTCTTACCGAGAGCTTCCAACACAGTTAAGGCTTGGTCGCGCAGGCCTAGGGTGAGTGCAGTCATGGCTTGGCTTTTATTCCAGCCGTTCGCCTCCATGACGGCCTCGAACTGGATTTTGTAGGCCGACCAGGAAGAGGTCCCGTCGAACGGCGGCACTTTGAATCCACGTAGCGAAGGTGCTGAAGCTACTACGGGAGCTGTAGTTCCATCCCCAAGTTTGAGTTCATCCAGCGTTTTCTTAACTTGGTTGATTTGGGTCTCAGCTTCCGACAGGCGGTTATCATGTTGAGCAACCTTATCCTTCACCTCCCTTATCTCTTTCCCGAAGGTCGCGTGAAGGTCCTTCATGAGAAGCATCTGCTCTTCCAACCGACGGGCCTGTTCATCCTGTCCACCCCGCAGCTGCTCTTCCAACCAACGGACCTGTTCCTCCTGTCGGCGAGCCTGTTCCTCCTGTCGGCGAGCCTGTTCCTTCTGTCGGCGAGCCTGTTCCTCCCGCTGCTCTTTCAACAGACGAGCCTGTTCCTCCTGCTGCTCTTTCAACAGACGGGCCTGTTCCTCTCGTCCGCGCTGCAGCTGCTCCTGTAGCATGGCCATCAGAGCACCTAAGTCAGGTGCCACAGACGTAGAAGCTGCTGACGGACCGGCTTCCGTGGCCGGCGGCTGGCCCTCAGACATCTGCGGCGTTGCACCACCAAATCTCCTCTGGTCCGTCTCCTGCTGGCGTTGACTTCGGGTACGGACACCCTCCGTTTCCTCCTTGGGTAAAATCGGCATTATTTAATCCCACTTCTGACACCAATTGTTACGAGCTTGAGGTTCGTGACAATAAAAATTGCCGATAAAATTACCTAAATTAACCTTTAATTTACTTTATACAAATTAAAGTTAAAAAACACTAATAATTAAACACACTAAATCACTTAATTTCGCTCCGAAGCTTCGCTTGTGTCGCCGAGTTAAACTCTGTCTCGATCGCATCTCGCGCCATCTATTTATTCAAATCAGCAAAACATCCGGAATGTTCAAGTAAACACGCGTAAGGTACCGAGAGCTCGAGTATAGATTTTCTAGAAACTTAGTTCCTCGGGTGGCGCTGTTGGTCGAGAGATCGGCGATGTCATTCTCTGCAAAGCTCCCCCCGCTCTCGCTCCTGATACTAGATGGCGCTGATTTGAGCGCGGCGTAACAGTAATTTCAACGGTCGATTCCGGGAAGCGGGAGTCACATTGAACTTAAGTAATATAATTTTAAAACATTTTTGACGGAGTCATGAACTCGTTTATTCATAAAATCAAAATAAAACTAAAAATATAAAACATAAAATTTATAATATTATAAAACTTAAAAACTGTGTGTGAATAGCCAAACAAACAAACAAATTAATTGTACAGTGTGAATAAAAGTGCAAAAACAAATGATAGTGAAAACGTTGAAAAAGTGTAAATAAACTGTAAATATCAATAATCATTGTATAAACAATCAAATTGACTTGCCTGCATTAATAATTTTATGAAAATCTCAGTGTCATAGTAAACGTAAATCAATCATAAATACATTTAATGCAGTCAGTCCTAAACCTGTATAAAGTATGAAGGGAAGTTAATTTATTGATTTAACAGTATACAGTTACTGTATAGCTACAAGCACGGATTGTGATTAAATTTGTTTTCGTTTCGTGTGTAACTGTATAGTTGGTGGTGATATTTATGCAAACAATCACAGTAGCCGAACAAAAATAGCCAGTTACAAAAATCACTAGTTTTGAAACAGGTGACGCCGACCAAGTCACTGGTTCCGTTACGTTTCTTGAAAATGACGTAACGACCCACGTCTAATTCCCTTCGCTAATACCTTTATTGTTGGTTCGTCCAGTGTATGTTTTGATAGATTATAGACCGTGCGTTGTTTATTGTTTGCGTCTGTGGTCAACGGTTGTGTTTCGTTCTGACGTAATCTATGGTTCTGACGTTGACTTAGATGGTTGGCATTTGATTTGATCGTTAATTTTTGGTATTTTTCTATTTGTTTATTTTTGCATTCATTGTATTTTGCTGTTTCTCGTTTGTTTAAAGTTTCGATGCAATTATTAAAATCAAATGTCGTTAAAACTGTCTTTAGTTCACTGAACAAATTGTCTATGGTGTTGTTTATGAAATGTAAATCGAACCGTTTCTGCCGAATCACCGTTCGTAACAACTTTTTACTTGCCTGATTTAAGATCTTTGCGCTTCCTCGAATGTCCTTTTTTGTTGATATTTTGACACACGTAGGAATGAGATTATGGTCTCTGCATCTCTTCAAGAAATTTAAAGATGTTATATATCTTGCGCGCTTGGTTTTAAGATCTAATCGGCGAATTTTATTTGCTATTACCAGTCCGTACTGGTTCACATAATGATTTCTTAAATTTACGCGAACACTATACATTGAATAAAACTAAATTTACGGATTGTTACGAGCTTAGGGTTCGTGACAATAAAAATTGCCGATAAAATTACCTAAATTAATACTTTAATTTACTTTACACAAATTAAAACTTAAAACACTAATAATTAAACACACCAATTCACTTAATTCCGCTCCGAAGCTTCGCTTGTGTCGCCGAGTTCAACTCTGCCTCGATCGCATCTTGCAGCGCCTATTTATATAATTAGCAAAGAAGCGTCCCAAACATTCACGTAAATGCGCGCCAGGCAACGAGTATTCGAGTGTAGATTTTCCAGAAACTTAGTTCTTCGGGTGGCGCTGTCGGTCGAAAGATTTGTGATGTCATTTACTGCAACGCTCCCCTCGCTCTCGTTCCTGACACTAGATGGCGCTAGTGTGTCGTCGACTGGAGCGCGTAACAGGATTTTATCGCGTTTATTTCACTACTTTTACTTATTTTTAATTCCCGACGTTTCGGGTGCTTTACAGCAACCATGGTCACGGGGGGGACTGAGATGTTTGACGTCCCAATGTCATAGTTAGTCCGGCTACCTTCAGTTTTTGAATATTAATTTTTGGTCCGATTTACGCAAAACGAGCTTATAGTATCATGAAGTCTTGCAGTGGTATGCTTAGGTTTGGATTTAATTTTATTAATTATAGGATCCCAAGCAGGTGGCAGAACCCATCCATCTTCTCTATTGAAATTTGGATGTTTTTTTAATTTCAATAGCCTCGCGTATCATCCTTGGTAGGAATCGGTGTTCTTTTGCGAGATTTTGTGGTTTATCAAATCGAATGTAATGGTGGGGACGATCTTGAACATGTTCGCAGACTGCAGACTTCCCGGAGCGTCGGTGCTTCACGTCAGCTATATGTTCTTTCACGCGGGTTTTTATGGATCTTTTTGTTTGACCTATGTAAGAGAGACCACATTCACAATCTAACTTGTACACTCCTGCATCTTGTAGAGGGATATTACACTTGACGGATGGTAAAAATTGACTAATCTTCTTCGGCGGCTTGTAGTATGTTTTAATGGAAGCTCGCTTCAAGATGTAGCCAACCTTGTCTGTGACTCCTCTGACATATGGTAGTACAGCAGGTACACGCTCGACTGTGGCCGGCTTCACTCGGTCACTGTGACGTAGGCGCGGAGCCCGAAGCTTGTTGTCTTGCAATACTTGCTTGACGTGCTGAAGTTCGGCGGCCAGATGTTTTCTGTCACAGATCCCTCGTGCTCTCTGAAACAAAGATTTACCCACGGTAGCTAACTGTGAAGGATGATGGTGAGATTCACCATTTAAATATCGGTTGGTATGGGTCTTTTTTCTATACACAGTGTGACCAATTGTGTTATTAGGATTTCGAATGACTAAAACATCTAAGAAAGCTAAACAATTATTTGCCTCTAACTCCATTGTGAATTGTATTTTAGAGTTTATAGAGTTAAGGTGGTTTAAAAATGCAGTTACTTTGTCAGATGGTAAGATTGTGAAAGTGTCGTCTACATACCGCTTATAGAATCTTGGATTTACAGGAGCAGTAAGAGGGGCTTTCTCCTCGAAGTCCTTCATGAATATGTCGGCGACTATGGGAGATACAGGTGAGCCCATCGCCACACCATCTACTTGCTTGTAGAACTCTTCCTTCCTTTATTGTTTGCGTCTGTGGTCAACGGTTGTGTTTCGTTCTGACGTAAACAACGCACGGTCTATAATCTGTCAAAACATACACTGGACGAACCAACAATAAAGGTATTAGCGAAGGGAATGAATTTCGCATTAACACCGCGAAAAATCCCGTACGAAGAAATTATCTGCAGCGTTGAGGATTGTCTGTTTAAAAATAATATTAGTAAGGAAGATTTGGAGGCTATACGTCAAGATATTTCGTCCTTGTTACGTCGTAGTTCAGTGCCGAAACCAAACCTTCCTAAAGACGAATTTACAGCGTTGATTAACTTACGGAACAGACCAGAGTTAACGATTCTCCGCGCGGATAAAGGAAATGCTACGGTAATAATGGACACGTCAGAGTATAATTTTAAAATACTACAGCTTTTATCGGACGAAAGTACATACAAAAAGGTCAAAACAGACCCCACAACTAACACGCTTAAAGTAACTAGCGATTTAATAAAGAAATACTCCGAAAAATTAAATCTCGACGTGAATTCGCTAATACCATCATGTACCAAACCACCAAGGTTGTATGGGTTACCAAAGATACACAAACCAAATGCTCCACTACGTCCTATAGTGAGCCAGATCGATTCACCAACTTATAAGCTGTCACAACACTTGGCAAAAGTACTGTCACCACTGAGAGGACATACCAGAGCACACACAAAGGATTCATACCATTTTGTTAGTGAGATAAAAGACCTACATCTCGCTGACAATGAAACTATGGTCAGTTTTGATGTTCAGTCACTATTCACATGCCGACCTATTGAAGACTGCGTATCAATTGTAACTAGAAAGCTAGAATATAATAATATGCCTGCTGAATATGCAGTATTACTCAAACACTGCCTCACATCTGGCTATCTATTGTGGAAGGAAGAGTTCTAAGAGTCCTCTACAAGCAAGTAGATGGTGTGGCGATGGGCTCACCTGTATCTCCCATAGTCGCCGACATATTCATGGAGGACTTCGAGGAGAAAGCCCTTCTTACTGCTCCTGTAAATCCAAGATTCTACAAGCGGTATGTAGACGACACTTTCACAATTTTACCATCTGACAAAGTAACTGCATTTTTAAACCACCTTAACTCTATAAACTCTAAAATACAATTCACAATGGAGTTAGAGGCAAATAATTCTTTAGTTTTCTTAGATGTTTTAGTCATTCGAAATCCTAATAACACAATTGGTCACACTGTGTATAGAAAAAAGACCCATATCAACCGATATTTAAATGGTGAATCTCACCATCATCCTTCACAGTTAGCTACCGTGGGTAAATCTTTGTTTCAGAGAGCACGAGGGATCTGTGACAGAAAACATCTGGCCGCCGAACTTCAGCACGTCAAGCAAGTATTGCAAGACAACAAGCTTCGGGCTCCGCGCCTACGTCACAGTGACCGAGTGAAGCCGGCCACAGTCGAGCGTGTACCTGCTGTACTACCATATGTCAGAGGAGTCACAGACAAGGTTGGCTACATCTTGAAGCGAGCTTCCATTAAAACATACTACAAGCCGCCGAAGAAGATTATTTTATTTTTACCATCCGTCAAGTGTAATATCCCTCTACAAGATGCAGGAGTATACAAGTTAGATTGTGAATGTGGTCTCTCTTACATAGGTCAAACAAAAAGATCCATAAAAACCCGCGTGAAAGAACATATAGCTGACGTGAAGCACCGACGCTCCGGGAAGTCTGCAGTCTGCGAACATGTTCAAGATCGTCCCCACCATTACATTCGATTTGATAAACCACAAATTCTCGCAAAAGAACACCGATTCCTACCAAGGATGATACGCGAGGCTATTGAAATTAAAAAACATCCAAATTTCAATAGAGAAGATGGATGGGTGCTGCCACCTGCTTGGGATCCTATAATTAATAAAATTAAACCCAAACCTAAGCATACCACTGCAAGACTTCATGATACTATAAGCTCGTTTTGCGTAAATCGGACCAAATATTAATATTCAAAAACTGAAGGTATCCGGACTAACTATGACATTGGGACGTCAAACATCTCAGTCCCCCCCCCCCCGTGACCATGGTTGCTGTAAAGCACCCGAAACGTCGGGAATTAAAAATAAGTAAAAGTAGTGAAATAAACGCGATAAAATCCGTAAATTTAGTTTTATTCGAGAACCAATTAGTTGCATACACGTCCTTTGTGCCAGCTGCGGACTTCAAAGACTTTTTATACTTGTTCAAATGGGTTCTATAATAACCCATTAGGCTTTCATTCTTCTATTTAATTTCTTCAATAGATTTTTGAAAACGTAACAGTTGCATAATTCGTCGCCAAGCATCATTTTGCGATGTACGATTTTTAAAACTTTTAAGTCTCTTTCACTTTTAACATCCCACAAACATAGCTCTGTTTGCAGGATCTCGAGAAATGTAACTTTTTCATTTCTCCACTCCAACGCAGCCATACGTGCAACCCCGTTGCATTGCACTCACTGTGCACATTGAGACAAACGTAGTGTGGCCGCTTCAACGCGTTAATTCGTGCGTTAATCCTTTGATGTACCGCCACTCGAGTTATCGCCAAACGGGAAGCGGCATTGTTAATGCCGTTGTCAAATTATCGCATTAATTCGTGGCCACACCTACATTCAACGTTGATCAACGCGATAATTAACGGCATTTCTCGTCAGTGCGGCCCGGCCCGGCCATTATGCCAGCGACGTTCACTGCGTACATACGTCACGCTCCGGTGTTTTTAATTTCGCAAAACGACTGTTTATGCTTTGAAATCATGTAAAAATTACTCTTGGGAAAAAGATAAGGATAAGAACATCACTTTTCATAACTAAGTATACAATTTTCTGGTGTATGTTTTGTAAAACAATACGAATTCTAAATGTCAATACAAGTAATAATACTGCGCAATAATATTCGAGTGTTGCCTAGCCTACGAAATGTTTTTAACATTTTTTAAAGTCATGATCAACCGGAAAGGTTCTATAGGGGTTTTAAACGGTCTAGTTTTACATGTGGTAACCAACCTATAGAGTTATAACCATTTTAAGGCTTAGGGTTGAATTACATCTTGGAGCACGGAATCGCACTTTGCTGTGCTTCTATCCTTTTTGGTCACTCAAAATAGTCATTTACTAGAGCGAGAAAGAGAGATACATAAATATCTACTGTGCTTTTTTTATTTTTTACTGTTACATTAATTATAGGTTTTATTACTTTTCCTCAATATTTTGGTGCGATATTCGTACTAAATACCTATATCTACATAAAACATACACAACCAACCATATCCCCATACACACACGGACACGAATGAAATATAAAATCTCCGACATTTTTGGGTAATCGATTCGCACTATTATTACCGAAGTGACGCACATTAATGCAGACACGTAAGATATGCGTGTCACGTGGTACTCATGCACACATGAATCAAAGACTGGCGTCACTGTGGACGGTGTGGTGTGTTAGCAACACGGTATCTGGACTTATAAAACATCTTCGACATGGGCCATGCCGCGAGCCGAAATCTAGTCGAGCAGTGTTGTGGGTCACTACGTACGTGGCACAAAAACTCAATTTATTCAAAGACTGCTGGCGTGAATTTCTGTTATATCACGCTCATTAACGAACACGATCAAATTTAGGAATATAAGTCCGATTATGTGAGAAGATAAAATCCTATAGATTGTGTTATACCTTTATCCAAAATTTTATCCGAATCAGTTTAGTATTACACGCATGAATATTTGCTACCACTGCATTTTCAAAATACAATAGGTATCAACTACCAACGTAATACCGCAATCAGTTTATTCAAATGTTATTCAAAGTAAAACTAAGAACAATGTTTGCTACCACTGACGAACTACGTAATCAACAAAATTTCTTCACGTGTCACTAGGTACTAAATAATCCCCCCGAACGGGTTCTCGCCTTATCGTGCGGAGGGGCTTAGTAGCCTTGGCTTGATCACCCGTGGTGAATTAAGAGGAACCGACATGGCTGGCCTGGGGTGTAGGGTCGGCCTGAGGACGCCTCTCCGCTGCAGTCCAGGTGGAGTCGCGGAGGAAGATGAGTATTGGTATGGCGATGCACCACTTGCCCTATCCTCCGCGACTCTGACGAACGGCACCATTAATTGCTGCGGTATTGGTGTGGCTGCGGGGGGAGAGGAGTGTCGGTATTGCGAAGCGCCGCTCTCCCTACCCTCCACTGCCGAATCTTGGTTGGCAGCGGAGCCATAGACCAGATCCGCCGCTGTGGTCAAGAAGGCTTGTGCTTCTGAGTGCTCGTTTTTCCTGGCTCCATGGCCTTCCCGCATCCGCGATGGAAGCCGCGGAGGAGGACGCACCATGTGTTCTGGAGCGCCTTACCTGAGAAGGAGATAAGGGAGGAGTAGTCCTCTCCCGAAAAGGGGGCGACCAGCGCTGCTGGGGCCGAGGATGTGTGCAAAAGCGTTCCTGTGGCCTTGCTTATATGCGACGAAAGTGGAACACGATGGGGTTTTAGTCGGTTCGAGTCCGACATAACCCACAAACTAATAAGAGTACTAACGTAGACATAACCCGTCCCTGCCACCGCAAGGCGGGTATGCGTAGGCATTTCCCCATGTAAAAAAGGTACCAAAATAATAGTACCAGTTGATTAATATTCATTGCATTAGTAATTTTAAGTAAGTTTTTTCATGTTATGTCGTTGTAAATCATGTGCAACTTCGTGGTTTGATCAGTCAATACGTACCCGGTTCGGTCCGATACTGTGGTTCATGTAATAAATATTACTGCGTAAACCTATTAATCAATGATAAAGCTGTATTATACTTTTCGTAATCTTTTATTAGTAACTTACCTTTGGAGCTTTATTCTACGCATTTCTTATGATAAAAATCATTATTTTCAGAAAAATACTGCACAACCACAAAAATATCCCATTTTGGCAGATTATCTGACCGTGCTTTTTAAAGCCCGCTTTTATTTTTTTACAGCATTACACACCGTGACTATACATACAAATACAAATATAATCATATAAAACTAAAAGTTCAATACGTTAGTTTATAATATGCAGGTAAACGACCGTGTGCTTCCGAGCGCACGGTTAGTAGTTAGTACTGAACTTGCTATTATTGCGCGCTCGCTCGTCGAGTTGTGATATTACGTCAGAGTGAACGAGCGGGCAGAGAATTTAAAAATTAGCGAAACTTCAAAACGTTATAACTTTAGTACTTCTACACCAATTTGGATGAAAGAAAAACTTTTGTTATTTTCATAAGCACAGCTTTAAAGCTATATAGGCATTGTCAAATTATCACATGTTAGTGTGACCCATTTAGTTTTAATGAAGAATTTTTCAGCAAAGTTTTGATGTTACTTGAAGATAAATGTTTAGCGATATCCAACCAAACTCTAATACAACTGGGAGTTCAAGCTCCTCAACATAATCTATTTGATGCTATAAACAAATAATTACTAAGAGAAACGAATTGTAACATTAACAATTTGCACTGCTACATTTAACGCAACAAACATTTATTAATTTAAAGACAAAACAGGTATGTGATATAATAATGCTCTTAAATTAATTATTTCATATTTAAGTAACAGGACACAAAAAGTTGTCATCAATAGTATTATCAGTAGAGTTCTTCTGGGTCGATTGTGCACATGGGCGTGCCTCAGGGCTCAATTCCCGGCCCCTTTCTGTTTCTTGTATACATTAATGACTTACCTTACATAGTAGGGGATAACCATAATATAGTATTATTTGCTGTAGATACTCCATTAATTTTCGAATTAAAATAACAGTTATTATATTACGACGAAGTAAATAATGCTATAGCTAAGTTACTCAATTGGTTTAATGTTAATAATTTGCATTTAAATAGAAATAAAACTAAATGTATGAAATTCGTAACTCCGAATGTCAAACATGTTAATACTAATATAATACTAAATGGGGAGGAGCTGAGTCTTGTTGATACCACCATTTTTCTTGATCACACTTGACGCAAAACTTCAATGACTCCCCTATATATCAAAACTAGCTAGCAGACTTAGTTTTGCAGCATATGCTGTAAAAAAGATTAGAACTCTTACCAGTGTTGAAACAGCTAGAATAATGATTTCTTAAATTTTGCGAACACTACACATTGAATAAAACTATTATTTACGGATTTTAACGCGTTTAATTACTTTAATTTATTTTTATCATCCCGGCGTCTCGGGTGTTTTACAACACCCATGGTCACGGGGGGGGGGGGCTGAGATGTTTGACGTCCCAATGTCGTAGTTAGTCAAAGGTAGCCGGACTAAATACTAAACTAACTACTAAAAAATAGTTTTATTCAACAGCTAGAAAAGTTTAATTTAGCTATTTCCATAGCATTATGTAGTATGGTATTTTGCTACGGGGACACGTGACTGACACTGAAATTATATTTGTTTTACAGAAGAAGGCCATTATAGCAATATATGATTTAAAACCATAAGAGTCGCTCAGACAAATTTTAAGGAAATTAATATATTAACCTATTAACCCTGGCCTCTCAATACATTTATGAAAATGTAATGTACGTACATTAATTAAAGTATTAAGTACATTAAATTACGTACACACAAAAATAAAAGTAGTTTTGCAAAGTTAAGCGATATTCATTCTGTAAACACTAGGAACAGACACAAGCTAGTAGTACCATTACTCGACTCCACGAAGTCAGTAATTCATTCTTGGGGCGATGGCGCTTTTACAACAAAATCCCAGAAAATATACAAAATTTGATATACACAAAGTTCAAAAACTTTATTAAATTAAGTTTGTATAAAAAGGGTTATAATATTTAGGAATTTATGGATGATAATAACCCCTGGGAGGGGTGATCACTACCAAGATAGTTACATACGCCTATCGAGACTGCAAACAAACAGGAAGTCACCTACAATATAGCATCGCAGGATAAGCAAATAACAGTCCGTGACTTAAGAATAATCAACACAGTGGCATCAGGAAGTCACCTACCGCCTACTAAGCCAATCCCAGCACGTTTCAAAATAGTATATAAACCTGGGTTTTATTCTTAAGACAGCCCAATAGTAATTAAGTTAGTTCATAAGTTAACTAGTCTAGTATTTCTGTGTACTCACATTGTCACAGTAGTTAAGTTAACTAGTACCTATCTTAGCACGGCTCCTGTTAGTGAATTCACAAATGTATGTTTATTGAACGGGATACCTAATAAAATAATTGGTATCGCCGCATGTACTATAATTCTAATTGAATACCCGAATGGTTGGTTAGGTTTTCGGATAGCTTTCATAAAACAAGGAAATTCACCACCCAGTAACTACTTTCAGACTCGCGAAATGCATGTTAATATATGTATACCGATTATAATGCTTATGATTGTATTAACACTGACCTAGACTCAGATTACAATTATTGTAATGACTATTCTGCCGAATAAACATAACATAACATAAACACTCACGCCTGTCACCCAGAGGGGTAGGCAGAGATTTGGCACGATCCTGACATACCTCTTTCGCCTCCTTTACATCCATATATCTACGCATACATGCTCGTCGGTTAAGGGTACTTCTAACGTGGCCCCTTTTCAAAATATCGCCAATTTGGTCGATAAACTTTTTTCTAGGGCGTCCCTTCCCGACTCGGCCGTTCACATCTGCCATTTAAATTTGCTTTGTCACTCTTTCGTGACATGTAGAATGTAGAAAGAATGAATGAGGAAAGAGTCTTTCCTCATTCATTCTTTCTACATGACCAAAATTTTGCCGAATCTACTTACGAATTAACATATTATTATACTTCAAATCAATCCGGTTAAGGTCATATTAGTTTCTAAACGTAAAATTTTGAGAGTATTATATCCTCAATCCAGCATTTTATTATAGTGGTAGGCAAGTGTTCGTATTTAAATTTCCAATTTTTTCAGTTACCAATTACCTAAGGAAACTCCGACTTATATAATTTAGCTTATAGTACTCAATATGAGTTCCCAGGCTCTTATACCTCCATTCCCATTCATTGCAACCACGCAGAACTTATTTATGGAGGCAGAATGCCCAAAGATCAGCACTCTGTACCAAACCCGACTACGATTCATATTATGAACAAAACCAAAGAAGACCCGAGAAAAGTCTTCAAATATTATACGAGTGGGAACCTCCAAAGACGACCCGGTCACATTTTCGCTGAAGGTGCTGCAATAGTCGTCGCGCTGAGGGTGGAGAAGTTACATATTCCTATTCAAGCAGGAAGTCACCTACAATATAGCGTCGCAGGCTAAGCAAATAACAGTGCATGACTTAAGAATAATCGACACACTGCCATCGGGGAGTCACCTACCGCCCACTAAGCAAAACCCAGTACCCAGCAGTTTCCACATAGTATATAAACCTAGGTTTTATTGTTAAGAGAGCCCAGTAGTAATTAAGTTTTTATAAGTTAACTATATAGTCTAATATTTCTGTGTACTCACATTGTCACAGTAGTTAAGTTAACTTGTAAGTTAGAAAATAAAGTAATACAAGAAAAATCCTCGTCTCCTTCCACTTCAACCCTCCCAAGCTGCCGCAGACGTAACTGCCGATGAACGGATGAACGGTTTTCACCGCCCAGACCATCGACCGACACGAGCTGAGCAGTCAGAGACGGGGTCCGCACTCCCCCCCCCTCGGACTGCGGTTAGATAGCTCAAAAAATGCCTAAAAAGGCGACACGATGATTATTGGTAACAATACCAAATCATAAACCATTCATCATCATCCTCACCTCATTGTCTTTCCCTTTTTTAATTAGCTCGCGGCCTGCAAGGGTCCCTGAGTCAGATGAAGCTGTAAGAGTCGCAAAGACTAACAGCGTTAACATCCAGAAACTAGAATATAGCTATAGCTATATTGTAGCTACTTCTAATTTGTTTCGTATTGTAGATTGTAACCTATTGTTACGAGCTTGAGGTTCGTGACAATAAAAATTGCCGATAAAATTACCTAAATTAACACTTTAATTTTCTTTACACAAATTAAAACTTAAAACACCAATAATTAATCACACTGATTCACTTTATTCCGCTCCGAAGCTTCGCTTGTCTCGCCAAATTCAATACTTCCCCTATCGCGTATTGCAGCGCTTTTATATAGGGCTCTTCCACGAAAACATCCAGAATATTCAAGTAAATACGCGCACCAACCGACCAAGCACAGAAAATTCGAGTGTGCGGCTTCCAGAAAGCTTAATTCTTCTGTTCGATACTAGATGGCGCTGTTGGTTGAAAGACGAGTCATGTATTTTCTGGAAAGCTTTCCTCGCTCTGTTACCCGACACCAGATGGCCCAAGTGCCAGATGTCAACTTAGCCACGCAACACTATTATTTGAAAAAAAAAATTGGCCCGCTGGGTTTCTCGCTGGTTCTTCCCAGGACAGAGGTTTCTTTTGAGAACCAGTGGTAGATGAAAATAGTGACTTTCAATAAATATTGTTTATACCTAATTTATATTTAATAAAAAAATTTCTTTTTCTGTAATGGATTATTAAAAAAAACAACAAGGTGATATTATATTTTTGTATGCACATGGTGGTACTGTAAAGACATTTTAATTTAAATTTTATCTTTTTAGAATCCACAATCCTCCATAAACGACATATCAACATATTGTGAAGAATTTTGTGAACAAAATAAGTCATACCAGGCTGTATGGGCATAGATCCCTTTGCCTTATAATAAAATCATGCGATAGGCGATACGGCCCGGACCACGATGTACGATGTAGTTGTATTATTTTCTATTTTCGTGCTTAGATCTGCAAATCTTCAATTTCTGGATTTTTGCATTCATAAATTATATGTGTCATCTTAAATTATGGCCACGCATTAGTGCTCCTTGTTATTAAGGTTTGTGTTTAAGGTTTATTATCTCACATCTACTCTTGATAATGGAAGACCAAGAATCAACAAATATTCAAGAATTAGGACCAGTTGAAAATGCTTGGGCTATGAAAATTCCTAAATTTACTCCTAATGATAATCCTCATGGTCTCCTCGAAGAAAGTAAATTTGCTACGTTATTTCCAAAATATCGCGAGCAATATTTGAAAGAATGTTGGCCACTAGTTCAGAAAGTATTAAAAGAACACCATATTGTAGCTGAATTAGATCTTATTGAAGGAAGTTTAACAGTAAAAACAACCAGAAAAACATGGGACCCATACATAATAATAAAGGCTAGAGATCTAATGAAATTACTTTCCAGAAGTGTTCCATTTGAACAAGCTGTAAGAGTACTGGAAGATGAAATTGGTTGTGATATAATAAAAATTAATTCATTTGTGCGTAAAAAAGAAACATTTTTGAAAAGACGGCAACGTCTCATTGGTCCTAATGGAGTGACACTTAAATCTATAGAATTATTAACTGAATGTTACATACTTGTACAAGGAAATACAGTTTCAGCAGTTGGTCCGTACAAAGGATTAGTTCAAGTTAGGCGAATTGTTGAAGATACTATGAAAAATATTCATCCAATGTATAACATTAAAAGTTTAATGATCAAAAGGGAATTGATGAAAGATCCTAGACTTAAAAATGAAAGTTGGGATAGATTCTTACCAAAATTCAAAAGTAAAAATGTACCAAGAAAACAACCAAAACAAAAAGTTAAGAAGAGTCCTTATACACCATTCCCTCCACCTCAGCCTGAAAGTAAAATTGACCGAGAATTGGCTACAGGTGAATATTTCCTTAAAGATGAACAGAAAAAAGCCAAAAGACGATATGAAAAAGAAGAAAAACAAATGCAAACAAAGAGAGCTAGAGAAGAAGAAAGAAAGAAAGATTTTATACCACCTGAAGAAAGGAGCAACGAGGTACCAACAACATCAAATGAATCTTCCATTGATATAAATATGTTTAAAGCTAAAATGAAGAAATTATCTAAGCAACATAAAGTAGGCAAAAAGGCACAAACATGATTTTGTTTAATTGTTTTCCAATAAATAAATAATACAAAAGAGTATGTACGTAATTTACTTTTTCAATTTTAATTTTGGTATTTTTGTATTTTTAACAATATCTTTTTTTCCATTCATGAACGGCTGCAACACTTGAGGAATATTAATTTTCCCTCTTGGATCTTGATGTGTTTCAAGCAATGCAATTAACATCCTTGGAATTGCACAAGCTGTTCCATTCAGTGTGTGGACATAGTTTTCGATATTGAAGTCTTTATATTTAATATGAAGTCTTCTGGACTGGTAATCAGTGCAGTTGCTGCAGCTAGATATTTCTCCATAAGAATTGCGTCCGGGCATCCAGGCTTCAATATCATATTTTCTAAAAAAATGTTCTACAATTAAATAACAAACTTGACTGCTTACTCATCCACATTATATAGAAGTAAATATTATCAGTGCACACTTCTAGAAACGTAAACCAGCAGGTTTCTTACGTACGTTACGTTACTTTTCTTAGGAGGGCATTATTCTTGAAAAGGCAAATTTTCAACAGTGCACAGAAAGAGCAATCTCATCCTCAAAAACCTTAATATACATATTTATGGAACCAAATACGAATAGGATAAACTTTATGTTTAGTTGATAGATTGTTTGAGCCAGGTGCTTCAGCAATTCCATGTCTAAGAGTGTAAGTATTTTATGTGGGAAGAACCTAAGATCTAAACAGAGCTCTTCAAAATATTTAAGTAGGTCATATTACTAAAAACTAAAAATTTAAGTTACTGGCAACCATTCTTATTTAAAGTTTATTATTCAGTCACCAGTTGAAAGAAATGTTAATCTCATAACTGCCAAAACTGTGTGGCAAATCCACTGTATATTGATTCTTAATAATATTACAATTCCTGAAGGTAGCTAACAATTGGTTTGGCTTTCACTGCCTTTTAAGCTAAACCAACAAAGGCAAGTATCTATTACAAATAGCCACTTATTGCAGATCTGAAAATATACAAATTGAATAATTTCTTGACTACCTAATTAACGAAAAATTAAGAAGACACCTTCATGCTCACACTTATTAAAATATTCATCCATACAAAGCCTATGTTAAAAAAATTACAGCCTATATTACATTCCACTGCTGGGCACAAGCCTCCACTCATTTCTGAGAGAGTTCTAGGGCAAGGAAGTTCGAAATTTTTTTACTTATATCTAAGATATGTCGGTTTTCCCACAATACTTTCCTTCACCGCCGAGCATATACTAAATCAGCACTTAAAATTACAATTAACAAAAAATTACAAATAGCACACATATTGTGAAATTTATAGTGAGCTCTAACCATCTGACCTACCATGCACAAAGCCTATAACTGGAAGTTAATAATGGGCAAAATTTAAAAATGTAAGAAGTGCTATAAAATCAGTTTAATAATAATAAGGTTGCATCTTATTCTTTTCTATTTACATGGAAAATATGTACTGAAATTGCTACCAGATATCTAAGATTATGTAATTTTATCAATGTTTGTAAGTTAAAAAAAATAATATGATACACTTACCGATAGGCAGGTGCACCTAATTCATGGGGTGGCATATCTAAAACTCTCATATGAATTCCCAGCGGTGAAAATAGCTCTTCTTGAACATTTCTTATGTACTCCAACATATCGTCTGATTGTTCAGTGGTAGTTATTGCAAACATCTCAACTTTTGTGAACTGATGAACTCTAGGAGATAAAGAATTATTAAACTATTTTATAGTTTTAGGACAAAAATAAAAATCTCACTGTATCTTTTTCCGTAAAATGAAGAATCCATGACTCGCTTTTCTTAAAATTATCAATAGTGAGGAACATGATGAAGAATAATTTCAATGTCAATAATACTTCAATCTTTGTTATTAGCCGATATCAAAAAAGAGGAGGTTCTCAATTCGGCTGTATGTTTTCTTAATCCACTAAGTTTGAAAATCTTTATTAACCATTTTTTTATTTGTTTGGGTGTATTTACACCATCGGATAAAAATGCAATTATAATAAAAAGTAATTTACAAAATCATTTCACATCATTCTTACTGTACTTATAGTAGAGCCACGCTACAGCTATGTTATGGTGTAGCACAAATGGCTCGGCTCGACCAGGGAAGGACCACACTCTTACAGAATACCAGCGTAAAATAATAGCTTTACACTGCTGTTTCGTATGGTGAGTGTAGAGATCCGGAGACCCTTTTTTACTGGAAACAAGGTATTCCATCTTGGTCCTTGGATGTGACAATGCATCTGCGTTTTGATTCTTAATCGAGGATAAATGTAGATGTCTATATGCTTCAACATCCACTTACCATCAGGTGGACTGTGTGCTCGTTGGTCACCCGTATCCTATAAAAAACCATTATGAATTTGGGGCTTTAATTCTTTTATAAGTTATATCTTGGCACTAACTAAAAATATAAAATTCTTTTATTTTTTTAAGTGAAAACTTCTTTACGCACATTGAGCACTTTTGGGATAGGGTAAAAGCACTGAACTCGCGTGACCGTCACGACTCAGATACATATGTAAATATTTACAAAAAACCAATATATAAAATATATATATATATATATATATATATATGTTTAGGCCTGAGTCGGCGCTCGGGTCGAGCGGGAGGCGCGCCTGACGGCGGAGGCGCGGGGGGGTGCAGGCTGGTGCGGCGCCCGGCTGCGCCGGCGTCGGGTTTTGCGCTTCACTTATCGCAGAGCGTGGATCTGGGTAGTTGCCCGTTGTGTTAATAGTTTAGTCGCACCTCTGCCTTAACGTATATACTTCGCGAACCTGAGTAGTTTGCCGCGCGGTCCGGTGATATTGCTTTTTTCACAAAGGTCGAGTTTGTATGTGACGCGCGTTCGATTAAATCTTGTTGGACTTTATTGGATTAACCTAATGACAATTGGCTTGTCTCCAATTAACAAGTGAGAAACGAGTGTAATTTACTAGATTCTTAAACTTTTGTGACGGACTGCCACTTCGATATAAAGAATAGAGGTGAAGCCTTGGGGTCGGCGGTTCTGCAACCAGCAGGAAGTCAGGTTACATAATTTAACACAATCCCACCACAACACAGTCAAGCACACCCACACTTACACCTGAATCTTCCTAAGGTAGACCCTACTTCGAAGAAATAGGTAAGTTTTGTTTGGTCCCCTTTTTACCGCTAACGTGTAATATTCCACAAGCCATTTAGGCCGACCTCCTGTTGCTCGTCGAGTGGAACTCCTGATGGGCCCGAGTTCCACGACCTTTGCCCGGGTAACTAGAGGCCGTAACACTTGGTAGCAGAGCGTGGTTTTCCTGATGGGTTTTGAAACCACTCCCAGCTCAATACGTAACGTTTGTTGCAATACGTATTAATAATTTTGTTTTGTTCGCGTGTTATTTGTTAGCGGATAGGATCGGTGTATAGAACCGTGTAGTAACCGTATTTTTTGAGTTTTATTTACTTTATTCGGTCGCTTACTTTGTTAGTGGTAGGTAGAATTGTGCCACGCCCGCGGCCGGACGTAAGCGGACTGTTTAGGTATTTACCTTAGGTTTAGGTACACGCGTCGAGTAGGGTTTATAATTACCGTTGCTACATAAGCGTGGCAATTGCAAATATTGTATATGTAATAATTATCAATCAGCGTTGTCTCGTAAACCGACTGTAGTTATTACTCGTGGAATAGTAATTTGTTTGAATTAAATTAATTGCGTAGTATAATTTACTGATTGGATAAATAGTATTTTGTATTGTATTATTTTTATTGTGATAATTAAACTAATTGTGTAAAGTAATTTGTACTAAGTTTAATTCGGTGATAATCGTACCTTGTAATGATGCCTTCACACCGGTCACCGACGCTTCGCTTACAAGCGGAACTGCGCTGGGCTGCGAATGCTCACAGCTTGATAGGGAGACCCGATAGAATCCATAGCTTGGAGAAGCGGCTCGAGCAAGTCACGGCCCGAAGGGCCGTAGTGGAGGAGGCATGCTCCGAGATTATGGCTTCGGGAGCGGAACAGGGAGTCCTAGACTCCTGTCTTTCCGACTATGAGCAATTTTTTGCTCTCACGGATGACCTGATTGAGGCAGGGGCCAAGCAGGCTAGTGACGCGCGTGAAGCTCGGCTGGGTGTCCTGCTCGAGTCCCCTCGGAAGCAGCCCACTCACCCGGAGCTGTTGGGACGACTTCCCACTCTGGACCTGCCAAGGTTCTCCGGGGTCCTCTCCGAGTGGTTAACATTTGTGGGACTTTTTGACAGCCTAGTGGATGCCCGGAGGGATTTAACACCAAGCCAGAAGATGGCGTATCTCCTGGCCTCATTAGAGGGGGAGGCCTTGGGCGTCGTCGGCCATTTGAAGGTGTCGGACGACGCCTACCTGAACGCTCGGGACCTCCTTGCCGGAAGGTATGCCAACGTACGGCGAATTGCGGACGAGCACGTCAAACTTCTGTTAAACCTCCCGTTGCTAAAGGACCGGGCCCGACTACGACCGGACGTCGTAAATTCGGTCTTGGTGGCCTGCAACTCGTTGAGACGGCTGGATTTGCCGGTGGACGAATGGTCCTTTTTGTTGCTCCATATTGTGCTGTCCCGCCTACCTCTCGATCTTCGACTCCATTTTGAGGAGAGGTACGGCGGAGACGGCGCCTCCTATATTCCTCCCTTCAGGGATCTGCTGCGGTTCTTGGAGGAGCAGTGCCGGCAGATTGAAAACGCAGCGGGCACCGCCGGAGATCTGCGGACTGCTAACCGAACCGTGACCAGGGAAAGGCGAAACCCCCCGGCCAAGTTGTTGGCAACCCCCCTCAGACCTAGTGAGGCTCCTGCGGGGGGGCGCCCCCTCCTATCATCTTATAGTGGCCTAGTGGCCAGGAAGGAGCCCCCCTGCTCCTATTGTAGAGCAGCAGAACACCAGGTGACGTCGTGCCCTAAATTATTAGGCAAGCCTGCCTCAGCGAGACGAACCATCGCCAGGGAGCGCCGCTGGTGCTATTCATGTTTAGAACGGCACCTCCAACGAGACTGCCCGCACCAGCGGCCCTGTCCGCACTGCCAGGGCAAGCACCACGCCGTTTTGTGCCTGGGCGCGAACGGCTCTTTCTCCCGGGGCTTGGCTGGGCCCTCATCCCCCACGGGCGGGGGCGCCCAGCCACCCCCTCTGACAGGTGACGCTCGTCGCTCTCCTACCGACGACCCTGCCCCTGGGTTCGGAGGGGGTTCCCCTCACGACCAGTCGGGGGGTCGTTCCCCCAGGGGCGGGGGGTTCGTCACCCCCCCTCGGAGGGTCGAGAGGGACTTCGCGGCCACTCAGCGATCAGCGAGATCCTTCTCACCCCCATTAGCAGAGAGGCCGCGACTGGAGTACCACCCCCCCCCCCTTTGGTCGGTCCCGCTACTACGGGCTCCCTGAGACCTCGAAGCTGTCCAGGGCCTCCAGGCCAAGGTTCCCAGAAGCCCCCCAGGTCGGCCCGTTCTGCGATTTTCATCCACGGGTCATTGAGATGCCGCCGGAATTCCGCTTTCCGGACCCCCGGCTTGAGTGCCGGTCCGACGAAGGCAGCTCCTGCTAGGAAACTGCCGCCCTAGCTCCCACCACGGCCGCCTTCACTGATCCTTTAAGCCGTCCGCAGTCCACCTGTCAAACTGTTCTATTGCCGACGGCCGCCGTGAAGGTGTACAACCCGAGTGGCGACTGCTTAACTGTTCGCGCTCTATTGGATTCAGGTTCACAACGCTGTGTGGCCTCCACTCGGTTAGTGGGAAGACTAGGGCTCCCCTGGAGCTCCAAATCATGTCCAATGGTAGGTATTGGAGGTGCAGAGCCTCCTGCTCCTAGGGGACAAGCAAGGCTGGTGTTTGGTCCTGCAAGCGAACACCTCCACATCTTAGTTAAGGTAAATGTCCTCGATGATATTGTAGGCTTTCTCCCTAATGCCCGTATAAATGATAGCGCGGTTTGTTGTACGTCTGGCTTGAGACCGGCAGACCCTCAATGGTCCCAACCTGGGCCGATAGATTTGTTGCTGGGGGCCGACGTGCTGGGGTTCATCCTGTTAGGCGAGATACGAGCCCTACAGCCCGATGGCTTGTCAGCCGTGTCCACTGTATTTGGGCACAGTTTCTTTGGACCGGTTCTGTGGTCTCCACCGCATCAGGCAGCCGACCCGCTCCCAGTGGCGGGCGTGTCTCTTTCGGACGTCGTCCAGCGGTTCTGGGAAATTGAGGAGCCGCCACACGCGCCTCGAGTCAACCCTCTGGACCGTGAGTGCGAGTTGTTCTACCAGAACAATACCGGCCGCCGTGTCGACGGTCGCTTTGTCACCCGCTTACCCTTTCTTGACTCACGGCCTCCTTTGGGCCAATCTCGGACCATGGCCGAAAAGAGGTTGCTTTCTATGGAGCGCCGTATGCGTCGCGACACAGCCTTTCGCGACAAGTATGTCGAGTTCATGCGCGAATATCAAGAGCTGGGTCACATGTCACCTCATTTCGACTGGCGATCACATGAACACTACTTCCTCCCCCACCACGCGGTTTTGAAGTCCCCTGGGAGTAAGATTCGGGTGGTTTTCGACGGCTCCGCCCCCTCGTCCAATGGGGTGTCCCTGAACCAGTGTCTCCACTCTGGTCCTAAATTGATCAGGGACATATCCGACATTTTGACCCACTTCCGTCGGCATCAAGTTGTTTTTGTAGCCGACATTCGGATGATGTTTCGACAATCAGTGGTCCACCGTGATGACCGTCGATATCAGCTGATCCTGTGGCGCGAGAAGCCCAGCGATCCGATACAAGTGTTCGAGTTGAACACCACCACCTATGGACTCCGATCCAGCCCGTATGTCGCCATGCGAACCCTCCTCGAACTAGCTGAGAGAGAGCGCCTAAGATACGCTCGGGGGGCTTCTATTTTGGAGACCTCGGTCTACATGGACGATATTTGTACGGGTGCCTCCACCGTCGAGGAGGCCCTCGTATTGCGAGACGAATTGATTGCCATCCTGAAGTCGGGAGGTTATGAGCTGCGCAAATGGTTGTCGAACTCCCCTCATATTTTGAAGGACCTCCCAGGAGAGGATCAACAAGACCCTCATCTATTCGAGCACCCTGACAATCCTAATTTGTTGACTGTGCTTGGCATTCAATATCAGCCTGTTCAGGATACCTTCACGTATCGAGTCAAGATCGATCCCCCCCCTAAATCATGGACCAAGCGCTCTGTGTTGTCAACTGTAGCTCGCACCTTCGATCCTAATGGTTGGATTACTCCGGTCATCTTTTTGGCTAAGTGTTTCCTTCAAAAACTCTGGATATCCGGGTTGGGTTGGGACGACCCTATAAGCGGTGCTCTCTTGCGAGAGTGGCTCTCAATTGTGTCCTCCCTTCCAGACATCGACCGGGTCTCCATGTCAAGGTGCTTCCTCCCTCCAGGGAAATGCAGGGTTACCCTGCACGGATTTTGCGACGCCTCTGAGAAGGGTTACGCTGCTGTTGTATATTTGCGGACGGTGAGCTCTTCTGGCCATACTTCCGTCCATCTCGTACTTGCTAAAAGCAAAGTGGCTCCCATTAGGTCCCGCTTAACTATCCCTAAGTTGGAACTGTCTGGAGCTGCTCTTCTCACGCGACTGCTCAACCACGTTCACTCCTCCTTGAAGTCGGTAATCGACATTACGGACGTCTACGCTTGGTCGGACAGTGAGATAGTACTTTGTTGGCTCCGAGCGGCACCTCACAATCTTGAGGTCTTCGTGTCGAACCGCGTGTCCCAAATCCAGAATTCTGTCACTTGTCTAACGTGGAGACATGTCCCAGGGGAGTTGAATCCAGCAGACTGTGCTTCTCGTGGCTGTGAGGCCTCCTACTTGGTTGATCACCCGCTGTGGTGGGGGCCCGGCTGGTTAGCTGAGTCTCAGGCGTTCTGGCCCCAGAACAAATACTCTGAACCAATTGAATTGCCTGGCCTACGAGCCCGAGTAGGAGTGGTCAAGGATAAGCCCACTCGTGACCTCTCCTTACTAGAACGGTACAGCTCTCTCGACAAGCTCTTGGGAGTAACGGCTTGGTTGCGTCGATTTGTCCGCAACTCGAGAGACCCATCTAACCGAATATCGGATTCCGCCTTGTCCCCTAGCGAGCGGCGCGAAGCCTTGATGCATTGGACCCGTATGATCCAAGCGGAGCATTTCGAGCTCGTGATTGATACCTTGAAGCGGGGCTTAGTTGTCAAGGGTGCGCTGGCCCGCCTGAACCTCTTCCTGGATGACTCGGGGATGCTTCGCGTGGGCGGACGTTTGAAAAATTCTCAACTGCCGTACGAGGCTCGACACCCTCTACTGCTCCCCAAGGACGGCGCCTTGGTTCGGTTGCTGGTAACTCACTACCATGTTCAGAATGCCCACGCTGGGTGCAACGCTCTTTCGGCCATTTTGCAGCGGGAGTTTTGGATTTTGGCGGGTCGACGCACCATTCGGAGCGTCATCTTTAAGTGCATATCTTGTTATAAGTTGAAGGCGCCCATATCACAGCCGATGATGGGCGACTTACCACCCGACCGCGTCAGAGCCATCCGACCATTCGCGGGAGTCGGAACTGACTTCGCTGGCCCCTTCCTCGTCAAGTCCTCTAACCTTCGTAACGCGCGTGCTCATAAGGCCTATCTGTGCGTTTTCGTGTGCCTCTCCACTAAGGCTGTTCACTTAGAACTTGTAAGTGCCCTTAGCACGGAGGCCTTTTTGTCCACACTGGGTCGCTTCATATCGCGTCGCGGTTTACCGGACCTGATCCGGTCGGATTGCGGAACTAATTATAAGGGTACTGATAGGTATTTGAAGGAGGTCGTTGAATTTCTGTCTAGCAACAGGACCTATTTAACTACTGCGATGTCCAAGAAGGGCATCCAGTGGAAATTCGACCCTCCGGCTTGCCCACACTGGGGCGGTATTTTTGAGGCGGTGGTGAAGGTTGCAAAGACGCATCTCCGTCGCGTTATTGGCGAAACTATTTTGACATTTGAAGAGCTTGCCACCGTATTCTGTAAAATTGAAGCAGTCCTCAACTCTCGGCCCCTCTGTCCCCTCTCGTCCGATCCGAATGATTTAGAGGTTCTAACCCCTGGCCACTTCCTGATAGGCCAGCCGCTTAACGCCCTGCCCGAGTACCCCTTCCGGGAAATAGTCTCTTCGCGGCTGAGCAGATTTGACATGCTGCAACAAATAACTCAGAGCTTTTGGCACCGATGGTCTCTGGAGTACCTACATCTTTTGCAGCAGCGCGTTAAGTGGTCTGACAAGACGGACCCCCCTCGGGTTGGAGACCTCGTGTTAGTTAAAGAACCTAACGCCTCGCCCTTGTATTGGCGCCGTGGGCGCATTGTCAAGTTGTCGTATGGACCGGATGGGATCCCTAGGGTGGCCGAGGTTTTGGTTGGAGATTCGGTTTTGCAACGTGCCGTCTCTACCCTATCCCGTTTGCCAATTTACTCGCGGACCTAGATCCTCATGTCCGGGACGGGGGCTTGTTTAGGCCTGAGTCGGCGCTCGGGTCGAGCGGGAGGCGCGCCTGACGGCGGAGGCGCGGGGGGGTGCAGGCTGGTGCGGCGCCCGGCTGCGCCGGCGTCGGGTTTTGCGCTTCACTTATCGCAGAGCGTGGATCTGGGTAGTTGCCCGTTGTGTTAATAGTTTAGTCGCACCTCTGTCTTAACGTATATACTTCGCGAACCTGAGTAGTTTGCCGCGCGGTCCGGTGATATTGCTTTTTTCACAAAGGTCGAGTTTGTATGTGACGCGCGTTCGATTAAATCTTGTTGGACTTTATTGGATTAACCTAATGACAATTGGCTTGTCTCCAATTAACAAGTGAGAAACGAGTGTAATTTACTAGATTCTTAAACTTTTGTGACGGACTGCCACTTCGATATAAAGAATAGAGGTGAAGCCTTGGGGTCGGCGGTTCTGCAACCAGCAGGAAGTCAGGTTACATAATTTAACACAATCCCACCACAACACAGTCAAGCACACCCACACTTACACCTGAATCTTCCTAAGGTAGACCCTACTTCGAAGAAATAGGTAAGTTTTGTTTGGTCCCCTTTTTACCGCTAACGTGTAATATTCCACAAGCCATTTAGGCCGACCTCCTGTTGCTCGTCGAGTGGAACTCCTGATGGGCCCGAGTTCCACGACCTTTGCCCGGGTAACTAGAGGCCGTAACAATATATATATATTATGTGTGTGTATGTATAATATATATATACACTCATATATATATATATATATATATTATGTGTGTGTATGTATAATATATATATACACTCATATATATATATATATATATATATATATATATATATATATATATATATATATTTAGTTTTTAGAAGTCAGCTTTTATTTTTTTTTGTTATTTTTTCCCTATCATGTGTAGTAATAGTTTTGGTATGTATAGTATTACTATGTGTAGTGCATTTTGAATTAATGACATAAATTTGACATAAAATATTGTCTAAAACTAGGAAGTGTAATAATGAAAACCATACCTGTATGTCCCTCTCTCCTCATTTACATTGGATGTTTCTGCTCGATAGCACCTGCTTACTGCAGCTAATTTTAAAGGAAGTTTTTCTATATAATGAACTGAATTTGCCAACAGTCCAGCCAAAGCTATTTCAGCTGTGCCAGACAAATACATATCATGTCCATGATAAGCGGAGTCTAAAGAGTATACCTGTAAAATATATTATAAAAGAAATTAGTGTTTGCTTAAAAACAGCTATAATAGTTCTTAATTTAATCTTAAACCTCAACAACTCAATGTTAATAGGTACTATATCTATATCACTTCACCATATCAGAGTACCAATATTCTAGTATTGGCAGTAATCTTTGTTTTTGTTCATTGTGTAACTAAGGAGGACCTGCCCTTATCCATAGAAGCAAGGCAGATATGGTATCCATTTTATTTCAGGGAAAGCCTTTCATTGAATTCAAACCAACAGAAACAATAGGATAATGTTGGTAGAGGTTAAATAGAAATAAAAGATAGCTTGATCTCTGCGACAGCTGTCGGTAAAAATCACGCCTATGAAGTCCTGAATTTCTTAGTAGTACAGACAGTACTTGTCAATGTCATACTTTATGGGCATGCACTAATTAGGTTGGCTTTTATGAACCATAGATGTTTCTATCATAAGTAATCTCGGCACATTACTTGCTTTACATATGTCAAGGCCTAACCTTCAAATATAATTTTAGTCTAGCCTTTTGTAGTATTTACAGACAAGGTGGCAAATTAACCCATGGTATGACTTTAGTTTTGTGGGTGTGAGATAAAGCCTTACGTGAGGACACTTTGGTATCCTTTCAACTTAAGAGCACACTGTTTAAGATAAAGGCAATACTACTTTCAGAGCAAAGACAGTATTCTTGACGCCCTAATACCAGCAGCATAGTACCAAGCATATATTAAGACAATTTTAGTTTTAAATTTTTTACTGTTGTAAATTAATAGCAACAGGCCTCCTATAATTTTTGGTAAAGTTTTGTGGCAGGAAAGTCAAGTTGCCTCAATGTGTGATAACAGACTTCACATATCCTGAAAATATTGTTTACTAAACTCTTGAGAAATCAACAAGGTTTGACCTCTGTTTACCGAAATGAAATCTAAGATTAGCACTTATCTTCTGAGCTGTCATTGCTCTTCATTTACATATGTATGTAAGTAAACACATTTTTGTCAACTTATCATATAAGTAATATAAGATAGCATATTAATTCCGTTATTACTATTCACCTGTGTTCGTTCACTATTGACTGCCATGCCACAACTTTTTAATAAGTTACTTGGTAAAATATCAGGGACAGATATAAGTAAAAAATTTTTGCTCAGTAATGAACTAACTGTATACTTAATTAAAGCTTCCTCTAATTCTGCTAGATCACCATAATAGTAATAACTTTTATTACCACATGTGTGTCCTAACTTATCAGTCCTCATCAAGTTTAATCGCTCCGTTATTTCACTAAATTCTAATGGTGTAAATGAGCCAAATTCCCTTTTTTGATCGATTTCATGTATTAATTGTGGTTCTTCACCATATTTTAATACAATTGGATGCGTTCTATTTGGTAAATTACTTAGTTCTTCATATAATTTTAATTTTACATTTGCATATAAATTATCACAGGATGGAGTTAATTTTAATGTATTATACAAATTTAAAACTCTATCTATATTACCTACACCTTTTCGAATTTTAATGTTATGTTTAATTTCATTTGTATTTTTTACATTGCAGTAATAACCTATGTCAATATCGGGAACTGCAAATGAACAGATTAGTCTAACAGGTTTGAACTTCCAACCACATTTGTAAATATTATGCGGAAACATAGCAAGCGATTTATTGACAGTATTTTCAAAAAGATAATACTATACTATTTTATATATATATAATACAAGACAAGCAAAATATTTTTATGTATGTTTATAATTTTCTTATGTATGTAATCCAATAAATCCTAATTATAGTTACTTGTTTGAACTCTTTTGAGTAACATATATTCTCAGGGACTCAGCCTAAGTTATCTAAGGATCTGATATTGTAAATATAGTTCAGAGTTGGTACTTTATGAATCACTTCATATACATAATTCTGTTACTTCTTTTTTCTTTAGTTATTTCATTTACTTAGTAGTTGAGTACTTATTCAAATCAAGCATCCTAATTTTATGTCATGAACAGGCTAAGAGTAATATTACTCATGTAAATACTTGTACTTTGCGAGTCTGAGCAATGATATTCTATACGGCGATAACGATAATAATAAGTCTAAGCTCTGTCCAGTTCTGTTAACAGAGCTGTAAGCACCAAGATAATCTGTCCAAGTCCAGGGCTCCCGTCCGTAGAAGTAGAAGTAGAATTAGTAACATAGATTACTGATTAGTAATAGCATATGTACAGTATACAATACAACAATTTCAAATCACTTGAAAATAGAATGTGTCAACTGTCAGTGTCATCTGTCACTGACAATGGCACCAGTTTTTTTTTAATATATAGGAGGGAGGGCAAGCAAGCATGCGGCTCATTATCATCATCATCATTACAGCCCTTTACAAGTCCACTGCTGAACATAGGCCTCTCCCAAGGTATGCCACAATGCACGGTCCTGAGCCACCTGCATCCATCGCCTTCCTGCATGTCTTACCATATAGTGGGGCGTCGCCCTACACTTCGTCTACCGGTACGAGGCTGCCACTCGAGAACCTTTTTTCCCCAACGGTTGTCGGTTCTTCGAGCTATATGGCCGGCCCATTGCCACTTCAGCTTACTAATCCGTTGGGCTATGTCGGTCACTCGGTTCTACTTCGGATATCCTCACTTCTAAGTTTATCACGCAGAGAAACTCCGAGCATAGCCCTCTCCATAGCTCGCTGAGCGACTTTGAGCGTTCTCATACGGCCAGCAGTGAAGGACCAAGTCTCAGTTTCATATGTCATCACTGGCAGCACGCACTGGTTGTACAACTTAGTTTTCAGGTTTTGAGGTATACCTGACGAGAAGATGTGTCGTAATTTCCCGAACGCTGCCCAGCAGAGTTGAATCCGTCGATTGACCTCTCGGTCGAAGTTGAACTTACCTAGCCAGACTATTTATCCCAGGTAAACGTACTCGTCAACAACTTTGAATTTAGTGCTCCCAACAACTACCGCAATAGGTGTGACATGGACAGTAAACATGATCTTTGTTTTGTCCATGTTCATCTTAAGACCTATCCGTTGACGACAGCTCAACCCAGCGGACAGTCGATAACGACACACTCAATGCATGCGTGTGTCGTTATCGACCTGATGGTAAGTGACTAGTACTTAGTACTCTTATTAGTTTGTGACTAGTACCTACTCTTATTATTATATTTTGTTGTAAGTGACTACCACCACTCATGAACAACGGCATGAATAGGGAAATTGCAGGCATCTTTTCTTAAAGATGCCTAAGTCGTATCGGTCCGGAAAGATCAACGGTGACAAACTATTCCACAGAGGGGTACATACAACTTTATAGATTGTTGCGACCCCCCAGAGTAAGAAAACTCCCACTAAAACCGTTAGTACTCTTATTAGTTTGTGTACTAAAACGTACAGCGGCAGTATCGTTTATATTTTCAGCTTGGATGCTTGTTATTTAAGCCATGTCTTAATTTCATTCGGGATCTTCGTTTCTTCACAGTATGCTTATGTGACACATTGCGAAATTTTTGGGAGATTTTGACGTCAGCTCAACCCAGCGGACAGTCGATAACGACAGGCACTCAAATGCATAAGGCGCCTAAGCGATCAAAATAACACGTGTTTTATATCAACATCAAACCACTAACTTGTTTCGTCGTTTTCTCTAATAGTTCAAATGTGTAGACAGTCAATACACAAAATCGCACCACTTTTACGTATCAAAATCTTCTTCAAGCCATTATTTAAACGATAAAACAGGAGCAACAATCCGTCGAGAGTCAAGTTCCCATAAAATTATGTTATCTGCTTAAAAAAATGGTTCATAGTATTGTTAATATGTAAATATTTTGTTAAACATACTTTCTGTGTAATAGTGTATTTTTTTATAAATTTCTATCTCAAATAAGATAAATATATTACAATTAAACGATTTAAAAATAATAATAATAAGTTCAACAATCATTTATCTTTCTGCAATGTGATTTTTTTATTATTTATATGTCCAGATACAGAAACAGAAACTTTTTTATACAATATAGATTGTAAATAATACTTATTAAAGGTCACTTTTTCATTTACCACTGGTTCGCAAAAAACACCTCTGTCCTGGGAAGAACTAGCAAGAAACCCAGCGCGACTATTTTTTTTCTAAATATGATTGATAGATACGATTTCATGCGACAAAACACGATTTGCGCTTAAAGTACGCAAAAGTAGTAATGAATTTTCGACTATTATTGATAATTGACTTAAAAAGTACTTGATAGTGTATATAAAAGTATTATAACAATGCAATGTAATAGTCTTAATTACATAAATTAAAAAGTTTTTAAAACTATAATTTTCAGATACATTTCACTTGTATTCATAATAGAACATTTTGTAAGTTAATTTTGAAATTAGTTACAATCATTGTTCGAAGTAATCTCAAACCTCCATAATCCATATACGTATATATACCTTGAACTTTAAAAAAAAGTTGTCACAAACCGCTTACGTGGCTGGAATCTGGGATTGCAATTTGTATTTTGATCTGTCCGTTGTTATGGTGCTGATGTCGTTTTATGTTCTCATTAATATTATTTGTTTTTTGCATAGCTTAATATGTAATGAACTAAGTAAATTTTCGGCTTAACTGAAATTCGGTATAATGTTTAGCCAAATATAAAAAAATTAAACGAATGTAGCTAAAATAATAAAAAATGAAATTAAAAAATGTTAATCAACATTTAAAGTAAGAGTACTATTAATGTAAATGTCCGGATATGTGACTTAGTGACTAAATAACTTAGTAACTGGGCTAGGTATGTGACTATGGAATTATTACCTATGTGCTGTTATAGGAGGCTTAGCCAGCCTTCCTACCCAAGCCAAGACGAATGTTATATATTACACGTAATTAGAACGTAAGATTTCATCTCTCTCCCAAGGGTATTAAAGTGATACTTCACTTCATCGGGTCTCTTGCCATCGTTCTTTAATATTCCACAAGGCTCTAAAACCAAGGGAACATTTATAGAGACAAAGCTCTTCGGATCATGCTCGGTTGTTCAAAAAACTATGACAAGAAAAGCTAACTGCACTTTTCTTACATGAAAGTCCACGGAACCCAAACTTATCAACGCTGCTACCACAAGGGGTACTGGCGAAGTTGACAAATATCCGTTCCTAGACGGATTCCTACGGCAATGCGCAAGCTTTCCCTATCAAGCAATGTGCCTTGCCTCATCAAAGTACAGGTCTACTTTATTATTTACAAGCTGTTACCCGCGGCTTCGCCCGCATGGTCACTGGGAAATGAACTGTCCATTGCTTTTTGAATTGAAAGAAAACTGAGTTTTATAGATTTGTCAGAAATGCAGCCATTAAAAAGAAACTGAGTAAAATTGATTCGTCAGCCTATTTAAATGTTTTAAAACGCAGCGTATAGGAAAGCATGAAAATAGCCTGTTTATTCCAAATGGAAATGGGATATTTTTAATTTTTTTTATAGAATAGGCTGACAAACGAGCACACAGTCCACCTGATGGTAAGTGGTTGCTGCGGCCCATAGACATCTACATCTATCTTCCATTACAAATCAAAATGCAGATGCGTTGTCACCCGTGAGGACTGAGATGGAATGCCTCATTTCCAGTAAAAAGGGTCTCCGGTTCTCTACACTCACCATACGAAATACAGCAGCATTAAGCTACTATTTTTTTTTTTTTTTTTTTTATAGAATAGGGTGACAAACGAGCACACAGTCCACCTGATGGTAAGTGGTTGCTGCGGCCCATAGACATCTACATCTATCTTCCATTGCAAATCAAAATGCAGATGCGTTGTCACCCATGAGGACTGAGATGGAATGCCTCATTTCCAGTAAAAAGGGTCTCCGGTTCTCTACACTCACCATACGAAATACAGCAGCATTAAGCTACTATTTCACGCTGGTATTCTGTGAGAGCGTGGTCCTTCCCCGGTCGAGCCGACCCATTCGTGCTACAACTATACTACTAATATAACTGCAGCATGGCTCTACCACGTAAAAATTATTTCACGCTGGTATTCTTAAAATAATAAATAATAAATAAATAATAATAATATAAGTAATTAAAGGAAACTGAGCATAATTATCCGTCAGGGATGCAGACTTTTGAAAAGAAACTGAGCTAAATTGATTCGTCAGAGATGCAGTTTTCTGAATTGAAAGGAAACTGAGCCACATAAAAGATTCGTCAGAGATGCAGCCTTTTGAGTTGAAAGGAAACTGAGCTTAATAGGTCCGTCAGAGGTGCAGCATTTGGAATTGAAAAGAAACTGAGCTAAATAGGAAATTTTGAATTGCAAGGGAAGATCTGTGGGAATTCTGATTAATTGATTGTGGGAATTTCGGAAAAAAAAACTAACTTTTTAAGACGCTACTGTACACAATGCTATATGTTTTTCCATTCGGGGAAAGAATGTGGAGATTCTGGGCATTTGACACACGCGAACATGGTACATACAGCTGACCATGAGAGAAGCACGGTTTTTCTAAGTTAACCCCCGCTACCTGTAACGTTTGCCCTTGCGCTTTATTAATTGTCATTGCAAAACTGAGCTTAATAGGGAACTGCAACCTTTTGAATTGAAAAGGAAGATCTGTGGGAATTATAGGGATCCGTGGTATAATAACATTTTCACCTTTTCCTACGCCTGTCAAAATTGTAGCACCGATTATGTTCCGTCCAAGATGTGTCACACGCAGCCTTGTCCCGTTACATAACCGAGGAGCATCTAAATTTCGCATTAGCATGACTGGGACACCTAATTTTAATTGAAGCTTATGTGAGGGCACACCTGACAACTCTAGAGAATTTAGAAACTCCGCGGGATTTGAAGTGCTCTGTTCTGTGTATTTCTCCTGCTGTATATATATATATATATATATATATATATATATATATATATATATATATATATAATATCTGTATTTATTTTGTTAACGCTCTCATTTTTTGGTGCAAGTTCACATAACCATTTGTCTTCATGCATGTTGTTCGTTAAATCTGAATAAACGCTCGCAATTAATTCGGAATGACTCTGTACTAAATTACAAAAATCTCTCGTCAATTTAACGCAGCCCTCAGCATCCGTTTCCAACCACCCATCGCCAATTTTTAATAGTGTGTCAGAATAGTTTCCAGCATTGATATCATTATACAAATGCACTCTCATATTCGTAGTTAAACTGAATTTGTCACCTTGTTCCATAAAATAGACGACTTGAGGCATACTTTAATTTCATCTGCAGGTGTGCCCTTTTGAATGACAGGTAAAGTTTGGCGAAAGTCACCAGCCAGTAAAACCACCATTCCTCCCATTACATCGGTATTGCTGCGCAAATCCTGGAGCGTTCGATTTAGTGCTTCTACAGCTTTTTTATGCGACATTGTACTTTCGTCCCATACTAAAAGTTTGCATTGTCGTAGCATTATACCTCGTGCACTATTTTTGCTAAAGTTGCAGACCGGCGATACTTCCTGGGCTAGATTTAGAGAGAGTTTTAAAACAGAATGTGCAGTACGGGCCCCGCTTAGCAGCGTGGTGGCTATACCGGAGTAAGCTACGGCCACAGAAATGTTTTTATCTTTCCGTACTTGCGCTAATAATAAATTTAACAAAAATGTCTTCCCAGTTCCTCCAGGGGCATCTAAAAAGAAAAGTGCACCATTTCCAAATTCAATTTGTCCTAATGCTTTGTCAAAAACTCGTTTTTGTTCGGGAAGCAAGCGGGGTACAAATTCGGCTACTTGCTGCTGCAAACCTGGTATATCCTAGTTTGTTTCACGTATAATTTCATCACTTAGTTTATTTTCGGTTGTTCGCTGAGGGCTTATCATTCCAAAGTCACTGAATTTTTTGCCTCCATTGCCATTACTTTATCTTCAATTTTTCCAAGCGCTTCATTATAAATGTGTTCATTGCATGTCATGTTCGCGTGTGTCTGCTGTAACCTTCGCAAAATATCTTTCGCCATGTACTTTTTATATTTGTCCCACAATTCATGTGCATTAGATGCAGTGGCGAAGCTTCCGTTAAAGCCGAAAAGCCGGGCTTGCCTTATTAAAACTGAATCAATCAATAATATCAATCAATAATATCAACTAATAAAATAACTCATAAACTGTTTCAAATTATTTCAATATTCCCGCGCACTCCACTGTTCGACACAAATGTCGACCGATGACCTCGTATTGCCTTAGCGATACGTTTATACAAAGGTACTCTGTGGCGATACCGCTGCAGTCATAAAGTGAGTTTTAATAGAGCGATTACTTGTCTCCCTCGCTCGCGTGGGCTTTTTACGGGGCTTTCGAGAAGACGATCGCTCTCTTTCTAACCTATGGCAAAATATTCTATAAGGAAATATAACTACGAAATGTTTATATAGCAATTACTATTGAGCCAACAAGCTTGGCTTTGCCATGAAGTTGTTTAGGAGTGCGATAGCGACTAGCGAAGTGGTTGTGGGCCCCTCGTATGCAAGTTCACTTCACATTTCAATGTTTATGTTTGTTTTTGTTGTGTTTGTTAAAAGTTTATGCTTTTTCGAAGATTTTCAGTGAAAACGGGAGGATAATAGTGTTCATTGTGATGAATATATGTGTGTTGAAGTGCTAATCGGCGAGGAAAGGGTAAAAATCCGTAAAAATGAAATTTAATATTCAATAAACATTTCTTCATCCTTTAAATATATGTACAGGACTCTAGTATTAAAGTTTAATTAAGTTAGGCGTATTTAAAGGCTTAATAACTCAATATTTATATTAATAGTGATATATGAGTTTAAAAATATCATTTTGTTCGGTTTATTATGAATTGAAAATGAATAATTATAATTATATTAAATAGTCATTATTTTATGGTAAAAAATTAGCAAAGCTTTATCTTCTCATTATAACTATCTAATTCCCGTCGTAATCTGTTCTTTTATGCGTATAACTTAAACAAAATATAATTTCGAGGTTTCACATCTGCCAGGCGTCCTTTTTTTAACTTTGTACATAGTTTGTTTGTATTTTGTTCATGCTTTTCTTTTGTTCATATATTGTATTGTTTGTAAATATCTCAAGCAAACTCAAACGGCTCTTTTCAAAACCACCGAAAGTGTGCAATAGCATATTATGTCATACAATCTATCTAGCGGTTGTACCTATGCTTTCTGTGTGCTTTGTTTAAACACGTCCTTGTCAGCACTGAATATGAAACTAAAGAGTGGAGACAGCTCAAGATTGGTGTATTTTTATTAACTGCTAAAAACAACAAAACCATATCTTGGGCTTGCCCTAGTTTGGAGACCTAGCTTCGCCACTGATTAGATGCCCGCAAGATGATATGAGAGTTGCATAAAGATCCCTAATTTTGGCTGGTGACTGGCACTGCACAGCTTCCTCCTTGGTTTCATCCCAGTGATTATCGTTTTCTAAAAGATGCAGAGCTTCACATGCTTCTCTATAAGTTGCGCATTCCTGACCGTTGACAGTTTTAAGGTCTTTATATCCTGTAGGACCCCGAACATGGTGCAGCAGCAATCGTAAACAGAAAAAAAATCCTCCACAGTTACTATCACCATCCTTCACAGTTAGCTACCGTGGGTAAATCTTTGTTTCAGAGAGCACGAGGGATCTGTGACAGTAAACACCTGGCTGCAGAGCTCCACCATGTCAAGCAAGTTTTGCATGACAACAAGCTTCGAGTCCGGGGCCTACGTCTCAGTGAACGAGTGAAGCCGGCCACAGTCAAGCGTGTACCTGCTGTACTACCATATGTTAGAGGATTCACTGACAAGATTGGCTACATCTTGAAGCGCGCTTCCATCAAAACATATTTCAAGCCGCTGAAGAAGATTGGTCAGTTTTTACCATCATTCAAGTGTAATGTCCCTCTGCAATATGCAGGAGTGTACAAGCTTGATTGTGAATGTGGTCTCTCTTACATAGGACAAACTAAAAGATCAATAAAAACCCGCGTTAAAGAACATATAGCTGATGTGAAGAATCGACGCTCCGGGAAGTCTGCAGTCGGATCGCCCCCGTCACTACATCAGATTTGATAGACCGCAAATCCTCGCTAAAGAACACCGATTCCTTCCAAGGGTGATTCGCGAGGCTATTGAAATCAAAAAACATCCTAATTTCAATAGAGAAGATGGCTGGGTGCTACCATCTGCTTGGGATCCTATAATAAATTAAATTAAATCCCGACCCAAGCACACAACTGCAAGACTTCAAGATACCATAAGTTCATACTGCATAGATCGGAACAAAAGTTAAATTTTAATCTATGGTAACCACGGTTAACTATGACATATGGACGTTGAACATCTCAGTCCCGCCCGTGACCATGAGTGTTGTAAAGCGTTCGAAACGTCGGGTATTTAAAAAATTAAATATACGCGGTAAATTCCGTAAAAACTAGTATTATTTCAAAGTGGTTACACTTTTTTCGACGCGCGGTAATGTGGTTTGCAACTCTAGTTTTATATAACTCAATGGCTACACAGCTAAAGTCCAGACGCGAAGTAAGAAGAATTTCGTACGTTAACCTGTTATTACCTATCTGAGTTCTCAGGGATTGTAAACATCCCCCCCGAACGGGTACCCGCCTTGTCGTGGCGGGGGAGCTTAGAAGCCGTGGCTTGGTCACCCACGGCGAAACAAAGAGGAACCCATATGGCTGGTCCGAGGTGGAGGGCCGGCCCGAGGTGGCCACTCCGAGTGGGCTTGGGAAGCCCTCTTCGGATATGTGTTGCTGGACTGCGGTGAGAGGTGTGTCCTACCCACCTACCGCTGCAGCCGAGGTGGAGTCGCGGAGGAAGAGGAGTGTTGGTATGGCGATGCGCCACTCGCCCTATCCTCCGCGACTCAAACGGGGTCGCACCGTTGATGCGGTGATGGTGGGGCTGCGGGGGGAGAGGATTGTCGGTATTGCGAGGCGCCGCTCTCCCTACCCTCCGCAGCCGAATCTTGGTTGGCGGCGGAGCCATAGACCAGATCCGCCGCTGGGGTCGGGAAGGCTAGTACTTCTAAGTGCTTGTTTTTCCTGGCCCCATGGCCTTCTTGCATTGGACGCGGGGGCGTCCGTTGCGCAGATATAATTGAAGGCCGAGAAGGAAGGCGCGCTATGTGTTCTGGTGCGCCTTACCTGTGAAGGAGAACGGGGAGGAATATTCCGCTCCCGAGGAGGTGCTGCCATGGGCCGGCAGGCGCTGGTGGGGCTGCCGATGTGTGCGAAAGCGTTCCCGTGGCCCTGCCAATAAGCGACAAAGGTGGAACACCATGGGGTTTTAGTCGGTGCGAGTCCGACATAACCCGTCCTTGCCCCCGCGAGGTGGGTGTGCGTAGGCATTTCCCCATGTAAAAAAAGGGATTGTAAACATTTTAGCTGAGACTGTAAAGTTTGTTATTGTTTGCATATGGTGTTTGGTAGGCCTTGAGTCACGGCCAAAAATTCTCGGCTTGCTTAACATAATTAATAATTTTTAAATAACGAACGAACGACATTCCATCTTGGGATTGGTTAGTTATCAGTCTCAGTTTTCGGACACAGTTATCTTCGTTATCTATTCTTAGTCTATTGTTGTTTGTTAGTTTTTTGCTATCTAATTTTCATTGTTAAGTGGTTTTGTTAAGTTTTCTTCACGGTTTTAAAATTGAACCTGTGCCGTCTATCTCGCATCCATTGAAGGAGTTTGTTTCTCGACGTTAGAAAAGAAAAATGTCACACTTTAGTGTAACTGAGTAGGTAATGATTAATAACGTGTTTAAATACGTTAAAGAACACTAACCTGGTGATAAATCGATACCTCCCACGTAAGTTGTTGTATGCCACAAAAATGGCGTTTGGCGTTTTTACAAAAAACTATCCTAATTTGCATTATTTAATGCATTCAAAGTGGAAAAAACCCAAAATACGATTTTTTAAGGATTTGCCAGACGTATAATGTTGTAACTTTCAAACGAGAATGGACTACAGCATTGTATAGACCTTTACAATAGCTTACGCGGGCTGCAGGGCGGGGAGAATCACGCGCCCGCGTCTCGTATTGGATACATACAACAGACCACGCCGGACCGGACTTTCAACCGGCCGCACGCATGATGTAGGAACCGTTTAAGTTTTTTCAAAAATAACTTTATACGTAATTGAATTACTTCAAATATATTATAACAATGAATCGTACCAGGATAATAACAAGAGGACGTAGACTATGTGATATGGTCAATAATACGAGTACACAAAATAGAAACTCCGAGACACCCATTGAAAATAACAATGTTTCATTAGATGAAATAGAACTAAACAGCTTTCGTAATTCAAGTCTCCGAAATATCACAGGTATGTTTCTTTTTGTAATATTTTACTAGCATTAATAAGGTTAATGTTACTTTTTTTGTCGTGATACCAACCTAAAATGTTGTATAGGTTACTTACAACAGTATACGTCGTTGAGCGTTCATAAAAAAATGTTGTATGTAATACATATAACATTTTACGTTTACATTTAAATAAAAATATTGTTGTATGTAATAGATACCACATTTTACTTCGGGAGTTGTTATTCAAAACTTTGTTGTATGGTGACATGCTGTATTTTACTTTGTTATTCCTTTTTCGTTTTCGATGATGTATGTCAAGTCTTTTCTAAAATTGGATCTTGCAACATTATGAAATGCCTTGCCCTGACTGACTGACTTAATGCTCACTAACGCAGGCCGCACAAGCAACTATCTGCGACCTGCTTTGGTGGATCGTTAAGTCAGTCAGCCAGGGTAAAGCATTTTATATGTTGGAGAGGTAAAAGGTGTATGTCTTCCCTAAACGATGTAGGCATCAGGACATACGCGGGTTGCAATCAAATTAAAACGTTAATACTCTTTCAGAGTCACCATTGCCAATAAGTTTTAATGAATCTGAAATGAAAGAGTTGGCAAATATAATAGATGGAAACATATTTGACAACTTAGAAGTAGCAACAGATTCTGATACTGCAAATCTTGAGACACCGCACCCTTCCCCTTCTTGTAGTATCAATCACTTGGACTACGACTGTGATAATGATTTCTGCCCATATTATGTACAAAAAGAAAATTTATCAGCGTTCGATATTATACCTCAACCCTCACCAGCATGGATTTCTAGCTGCTCGACGTATACAACCATGAACAATAGTCCGCTGTCGGATATTTCGAATAATAGTCCCACCACAAGTGAACGCCACTGTCGTCCATCAAGGAAAGATAAAGGTAATGTAAGAAAAAGACATTATAAAGAATGGATAGATAATAAAAGAAAGTATTTACGTAATTTGGGAAAAGAATACATTTCGAGAAAAGGTAAAATACAAGCAAGCAGAAAGATGGGCCCACCATGTCGCTGCCGCAAGAAGTGCTTTGACAAATTAAGCGAAGAACAAAGAAAGAAGATTTTTGAGAGTTTTTGGAGCTTAGGCGATCGAGAAAAGCAATCGATGTATGTGGTTAACTTAGTAAAAAAGCAAAATAAACGTAGAGTCTATACAGATACAGTTTCAAGACGTAAGTACACGTTGAAATACTTAATACCAGTAGGTCATGACAATGATAATATTAATTATGTGGATGTGTGCAAAAAACACTTTTTAAGCACTTTGTCTGTCAGTGATCAGGTTATTTATAAGGCTTTAGAAAAGATGGATACGACAACGGGAGTACTAGTCCCAGATAAAAGAGCTAGACATTCAAACCATCCTGTAAAAAAAAACAGATTCGGTTATAACCAGTGTGTGTGATCACATTGTAGGTGCGTAGGCGTAGGATCATATGCCGTTATAATTAGCAAATAAATTACTGCAGACCACTAATAACTATATTTATTAACACGCAAGTACAAGTTAGACAAGAGTACAAAATAGTATATGATTGCATTGGAAACATTGCTTATATAGGTGAAAATAATTAACAATAATTAAAATCGCGATATGTTGTTTATCTTAAACTACACACTGATTAGTCGTATTTACAGCGAACACAATACATGCGCAAGCGGCCGTTGAACTCCGCCCATGACGCCGTCGATGAGAACAATAGGTACACAGGCGGCCATCGAACCCTGCTGTCGCTACGACCAATGGGAACGCATGCGCCCTAATGAGCGGGCGTTGCTTAGCGATGACGTAGAATATCGTCCGATGTACTACGTAGGAGTGGCGTGATGTTTAGGTCCGTTCTAGCTACTAATTTACTCGCCACACTACTCCCCCGTTGAGACCGTAACTACGGGCGATAGTAATCCGGAAACCTTACTGTGCGTCCGCTTCTGGTCGTTTTGGTGGTAGGTTGACCATAGTCACTTAGGCTTTGTGGAATGGTCTCTGCGGTCTCTCTGGCAACATACGCTTGCAGCCGGTTGAGTCACATTATACGAGGCAAAGGTCAAACAAATTATATTTGGATGGAGATTTAAATTTTCTTAAATTATTTGAAATGTACTCTGAGTGGCTTCAGGCTAACACAAAATATGAAGAGAAAGCTGAAACCGAACGTCAATATCGAGATATTATAAATGAAAATTTTAAGCTCAGTTTTTACGTGCCTAAGAAAGATCAATGCGATCAATGTCACATTTTTAGAAATATTGACGGTCCTACTGAACAACAAATCGCAGATTATGAAAATCATGTCACAAACAAGAAGTTATCCCGACAAATCATGAAATCTGATAAAAATGACAGCAAATCTTCACAAGGTAAAATCGTCGCAGCTACTTTTGATTTTCAAAAGATTCTTATTGCACCTCATGGCCAATTGAGTATTTTATATTACAAGCGGAAGTTGTCGGTTTTTAATTTTACCTTGTATGATTGATTGATGTAATGTTATATGTGGCACGAAGGAGAAGCTAAGCGTGGTTCTAATGAGGTATCAAGCTGTCTTTCTCATTTTATACAAAATATGCATGAACAGGGTGCAAAAGAATTCAGATTCTGGTCTGACAATTGTGCCGGTCAGAACCGTAATCGCATTGTTTTTGCGTTTTATGTGTATATTGCTCATAAACTTAACATTACTATAAAACATACCTTTCTCGAAAAAGGTCATACCCAAGCAAAGGGTGACAGCGTACACGCTTTAATAGAAAGATCATCTAAAAATAAACTTATACTTATATACACCTCTGGAATGGTTTAGCTTGGTTAGATGGGCTAAACAGGATGGAAAATCATATAACGTCATAGAAATGAAGCACACCGATTTTCATAACTTTAAACAACTTTTGGACGGACGTAATTGGTCAAAAAATATAAGTGGAGACGTAGTTAAATGGAACAAAATAAAAGAAGTGCGGGTATGTGCAGAAGATCCTTTTAAAATTGAATATCGGTACGATTTGGCAAACAGTAATGTTATGACGATTGCCATTAATACCAATACCCGAAGACGCCAGAGAAATAGTATGGCTGAGCTATGCCCTCTCTATTCCAACCATCTTCCCTTAACAAAGGCAAAATATGATGACTTAATGAGTCTCTGTCATAATGGAATTATTCCAGCCACATATCATGACTTTTTCAAGAGTCTATCTTTTGTTGCTGGCTCTCATAATGTTGAATTTTCTGATTCATAATAGTACTTATAAAAGCCTTTTCTTTTTTAAATCATTTATATTTCTTTAAATTTCATCTTCGTTTTATCATTGTTTTTTCGAAATAATAATAGTTTTCACAGCTCCAATAAAACCAAAAATTTGGTTTGTTTAATTAAAAATAACTCAACTGTTTTCAATTACTTATGTATAATTTCTAATAAAAAAAAATATTCCTCTAAAGCCAAGGATAGTTACTATGCCAATAACTATAAATGGTTACCTGATTTCTAGTTATCTTGATGTTAAGTTGATCTCATAGAAATGATTAAGTAAGTCATAATTATTTTTGTTATTTTATGATGATTTTTTATGATTCTATTTTCACAATCCTAAGAAGAGTTTGTTATGTTATTAAAATATAATAGAAAGAGTGTACTATGTTTTCATTTATGTCCTTTTTATTTTGTTTCTAAATAACCTAAGTTTGATAATATTATAAGCTGTTTTTTTTAATATTCATTATTTTATTTTTATATCGGTGTTCTCTAAGATTTTAATGCCAATTTATAAATATTAGGTAAGTACTTTTATTGCAATGTTTATAGAAATGTTCCTAAAAATATAATAATAGTAAGTATTTGTGTTGTTCCTATTAAAAAATAAAGAAATGTATACTTGACAATATGTCTTTTTATTTTTTAACCTAGTATTTGTTTACATATATTAATACAAACCTAATATTTTAACCGATGTAAATTGTTATTGCCACATACAGTGGAATGAGACTTATATTTTTCAATGTATATTGTTGTAATTATTATATACAACAACTGACGAAATCTAAACTCCGCGGTATAATATTGTAAGTATGTGATACGACAAATATCGCAGCCTGTACTCCGCAGTAAAATGTTGTATGAACAATATCTCAGAAAATATACATTTTTTTTAATTTATCTTTCAACTGTAATCAAGAATACTATAAATTACATTCATATACCAAATTTCACAAAAATACAATCATAAATGCAGTTTTTAGTCCAATTTGAATCTTTAAAATGCTCTATTGCAAAATTGCAGTTTTGGGGATACAACAACTTACGTGGGAGGTATCGAAATATCCTTCAAAAAAATAAGTGAAGGACAAAACACCTGATATCTTGGGCACTTCAAAATCGGTCATATATCGTACTTTAAAAGAATATACCGAAAGAGACACCGTCAAGCCAGCTGCATCACCGAAAATACGACTCTCATTAATTGAAATGATTAATAATGAAGTTTGAGAAATACAACATTTAAGATGGCAGATGTTAAAAAGCTGCTCCAGGAGGCTTTAGACAAAATTTCAGCAGAAAAATAGCAAAATTGCATCTGTCACGTTAAAATAGAGGAATCAAAATTAGATAGACTAGATCAGTGGTCGTCACACTTATCTGGTGCAGGGCGACATACAATGTGAGGTATTACAGCAGGCGGCACATTCTTGGATTGTTTAGTTGACACCACCAATCAATTGACTTATTTTTATGAGCTGTCAACCCAATTGCCCCCTAAATTTTTATGGCAATTAATAAATGTGACTAATGTGAAGTGTTAGGGTCAATTTCAACTTGCCAGTAGCCACTTTTTAGATCCAGCGTGCTAAACCACTTTACTCCTGTAAGCATGTCTATCGTGTCATCAATTCTAGGCAAGGGATAGCTGTCCTTCTTCGTAACGTCGTTCAGACGGCGGTAGTTAACACAAAACCGCATGCTGCCATCCTTCTTCTTTACCAGCACCACGGGTGAACACCATGGACTAGAGGAAGGTTCAATTACACCATCCTTCACCATTCCTTCAATCATGGTTTCTACTTCCTTTACACGTGCTACCGGCAATCTTCTTGGCCGCTGACGGATAGGTAATTCTTCTCCTGTGTTTATTTTGTGTTGAACTAAGCCAGTCTTTCCTATGTAAGCATCGTTTGATGAGAATACATGCGCGTGCTTGAGTAACAACTTCTTTGCCTTGACCATTTCGTTCGGGGAGAGAACGCTGCGACAGTCTTCTAAAAGTGCGCTCACTCTCGTTTGTGCATCCTTGCTGGGGGTCCCAGTCGATAGATATTGGCACCGACGTAGCCAATCCACTTTCTTACAAGTACCAACCAGTGTACCTTTTTCTTGGTCACAAATATATATAATTATTATATAAAGGGGAATATAATACATTTAGTATTTAATATATTTATTATTATGAGAGAGGGGGAAGCGTTACAATATGTATGCTAAGGTTGAAATCGAACGCTTGCGATTCGTTCGATACAACCAGGCTAAATTACGATCAGAAGAATACATTCACTTACGAGATGCTATTTTGTTATAAACATCGACGGAAAAAATCCCAATGACATCGGTAATGCTTTCATTTTACCTTCAAGCTACATCGGCAGTCCACGGAATATGCAGGAATACATACAAGATGCGATGACTTACGTACGTCATTACGGCCGACCAGATTTGTTTATTACATTTACATGTAATCCGAATTGGACAGAGATACAAACTTTACTATTACCAGGACAACAAGCAATTCATCGTCATGATATAACTGCACGTGTGTTCAAACAAAAATTGAAATCCCTAATTGATTTCATTGTTAAATATTCAGTTTTTATATTCGATCGAGTGGCAAAAGCGAGGTTTGCCTTATGCCCACATTTTAATATGGCTTCAAGATAAAATCCGTCCGGAAGAAATAGATCAAATAATTTCAGCCGAAATTCCAGACCCATCAATTGATTAAGAATCATTTGATATTGTTACCAAACACATGATACACGGGCCGTGCGGTGCTTTCATCATGACGTCATGCATTAAAAATGGAAAATGTAGGAAACATTTTGCAAAGCCGCATAAGAATTAAACTATCACGGATATTGACGGTTATCCATTGTATCGTCGCAGAAATAGTGGCCACAGATTCACAATGCGACTGCCGAATTTTATAAATCAAGTAAAACGTGATAATCAGCGGGTGGTACCATACTCACCATTACTTTCAAAAACTTATAAGGCTCATATTAATGTCGAGCTCTGCAGTTCTGTAAAATCAATAAAGTACTTTTGTAAGAATGTAAATAAAGGCAGTGATTTGGCCATATTTGAAGTACAAAATATAAATAAAAATGACGAAATAACACGGTACCAAATAGGAACATGCATTAGCAGCAACGAAGCTATTTGGCATATTCTCAGCTTTCCCATACACGAAAGAGACCCTACTGTACAGCAAATCTAGCAATACATCTTGAAAATGGTCAACTTGTATACTTCACTGAAGAAAATGTTATCCAAAGAGCACTTGAGGCTCCAAAAACGACACTAACTGAATTTTTTACATTGTGTCAAACATCTGATATTTTTGGAAAATTCGCAAAGACATTGATATATACTGATGTTCCACGTTATTTCATATGGAACAAATCCGGTAAAAAATGGGAGCCACGAAAACAAGGAAAACCACATTCTTCCATTACAGGCATATTCAAAGCGAAGACATTGGGGCGACTTTACACAGTACATCCAAAGCAACGTGAGTGCTTCCAATTACGTTTATTATTAGTGAATGTTCGCGGACCAACTTTTTTTGAATTTCTGTCGAGTATTCAATACATACCAAGATGCATGTCGTGAACTGCAATTGCTAGAAGACGATAACCATTGGGACTTAACGCTTACTGATGCTGCGTTGACATCAATGCCCAATTACATTCGTCACCTGTTTGCAATTGTTTTAACAACATGTTATCCATCACAAGCACAAAATTTGTGGGAAAAATATAAAAATTATATGACAGAAGAAATATTGCACCGAATTAGACAAAGAGATCAATGCCAAATCATAAATTATACGCCAGAAATATATAATGAAGCGTAAGTATTGATCGAGAATTTACGTGTTTTGATTTCAAATTTACCACTTAATCATTATGGTATGCCATCACCTGATCGCCCAGCCACCGACTTAGAAAACACTAATTTACAACGAGAAAAACAATATGACCACGGTAATTTAGCAACAATTATCGCGAACAGTGAGCCATTACTGACAGCAGAAGAAAAAATATTTATGATCGGATTATGCTGACTGTTGCTGCTGAACAAGGCGGCTTTTTTTTTCTTGGACGCACCAGGTGGAACCGGTAAGACATTTTTAATAATAATAATAATAATTACTTACTTACTTTACTTAGTACTTGCACATGCACAACCTAGTAGCCAGGAGCTCGCTCTGAAATACGGTCTCGTGGACCGAAAATTGCCGTATTACAAGTACTTGCCGGAAGCCGTGCTCGAAAATGACCGCGCCAGGCTCTACTGGAACCGGGCCATCATCACAGACAGGACTATTCTTGCGAATAAGCCTGATATTGTGCTGATGGACCGGGCACAGTCAAGGATATTTTTGGTCGACATTACCACTCCGTGTGACCAGAACCTCGTGAAAGCCGAAACAGACAAGCAATCAAAATATCTGGACCTGGCTCACGAGGTGACCGACATGTGGGGTGGTCTGCCGACCGAAATTATTCCTGTAGTCGTGTCTGCAAACGGGTTAATCCCAGCCAGCCTCTCGGGCCATCTGAGGCGACTGGGACTCCGTGACGGACCGCTCCGGGCTCAAATGCAGAAGGCGGTGCTCCTCGATACCGCCCGCATCGTCCGCCGGTTTCTTTCCCTTTCCCCCTAACCCTCGGCCGTTTGGTCTCCCCTGCCGAGGGCTTCCATCTGGTTGGGCTTTTATTTATTTATGTATTATTTATTTATTTATGTTAGTTACCACCAACCCGTCAGGCTGGCCATCGGACGATGGTCAGAGGCCTTCCACCAGCTATGCCCAACTGGTAGCTGCCCCGGCAGCACCAAGGACTAAGATAGCCGAAACACCAAAGCCGCCGGAAGAATCGGCTAAAAGGTACCCACCTATAATGGCCGAGTGCTTGCCGGATTGGACGAAGCACTTCGAGGTACTCAATAAAAAGCTGGGCCACCCACCGAATGCTCGTCCGTTCGGCAAGGGGGTTAGATTTACCCCACAGAGCCCGGAAGAATTCCGGACGGTACAGAAGTACCTAATAGAGATGACCGAGAAAGTACCAGCCATGTCCTGGTACTGTTACACCCCCGAGGAGGACAAGCCCACGAAAGTGGGCATACGGGGACTACCAGTGGGCACGGACCCAACCGCGATAGAGGGGGCTATCAGGGCAAAGGGGTTCCCGATTAGATATGTAAAAGAGATCCCCCCCCGTAGAGGCAGACCTGGGTGCCTCTACTTCAGTGCAGCTGGACCACCTGAGCCTGGAGCGCCTTAATGAGCTATACCAGATCGACGAGCTCCTCTTCATGAGAGGAGTCGTCATAGATGCCTGGCAAGGAAGAGCGGGCCCTTCACAGTGCCACCGCTGCCAGGCCTTTGGACATGCATCCACGAATTGCTTCAGGCCAGTGAAGTGTGTTCGCTGCGCCGGAGACCATATCGCCAGCAACTGCCCAAGGGGTAGAGATGAGGAACCGCGATGCGCTAACTGCGCTAAAAACCATACCGCCAACGATCGCCGCTGCCCAGTCCTGAGGAGGAATGCAAGGAAGCAGGGGATCACTCTACCGGGACAACTCCCAGAGGAGCCCAAGAGGGTCCCCCAAAGTCGTCCCAGGACCGTGGTCCAGGAAGACGGGTGGACCACAATTAGAGGAAAGGGAAGGCAACCTGCCCCCCCTCCACCCGTCACGGCACCCACAGAAACGGTGGTGCCCACCATCACTACATCAAAAGCAACGAGACGCCATAGAGCACCAAACCTCTCAGAGGAGTAAGCGGGGGAGGAAGAAGAAGAAGAAGGTGCAGCCTCCTCCTCAGGCAGCAACCTCTACCCCAACCCCAGCGGTAGCGATAGCCCAGACGCAGGTTACCAAGGAGGACAAGAAAGCCAGAATGGGTAGAGTGCCAGAAAGGGCTCTATCAGAAAATAGAGCCCGCTCTACATATAGAGCGCGCTCTACCCACGAACAAGGAACAGCATACCAACACCCGAGACCAGCGCCAACATCTGCAACTAGAACACCAACAGCCGGCTTCGAGACTCCTGACGCCATCCAACGTTTGGTTGGCGTAGCAATCGAGGTCAGCAGTCAAGTCCTGGCTGATATTAGAGCCGGGACAGATCCGATTACAGCGGTAATGCAGGCGCTGGCAAATCTACTGGCTAGGCACTATGGTGGAGGACTCTAACCTGCGCCTCCTCTACTGGAACCCTGGTGGAATCCAGCAGAAGCTTCAAGAACTCCGCACAGTCGCCCAACAACAAGACGTACAAGTCATCTTGCTGGGAGAGACGAAATTAAATCCGAGTACACGCACTAAGCTGCCAAATTATCATATATATAGGAGGGACGAGGTCACTTCTCAGGGGGCCGCCTACAGAGGGACAGCGGTCCTAGTGAGAAGGGACATCGTCCATCAAGAACTCGACTTACCGGAATACCAAACGATGCGCTCTATCGGCATAAAAATGGAGGCGGCGGGCGAGGAACTTAGGATCTACGCAGCATACCGCCCGCCAGGGACTCCATTTTGCTCCTCAGACGTCCGGACGGTAATGGAAGGCGAAACACCGACCATCATCGCCGGGGACCTAAACGCCAAACACCCGGCGTGGGGATCTAGACTGATCAACCCGCCGGGTCATGCACTATTCGAAGACGCCGAAAGATACGGCTATGACGTCTTAGGTCCCGAAGAACCTACACATGTTCCAACAGATCCACGAAGTCGTCCGGATGTATTGGACATCGTGCTCGCTAGGAACATCAACTACCCGATAGTGGTAGAGGTGCTGTACGACCTGGACTCACAGCACCTCCCGATCTTGATTACCCTTGGCCTAAAGGCGGTGACTACGCCGCCCAGAACAGTGAAGACACGTGTCGACTGGAGGCTCTACCACAAACACCTGCAGGAGAGACCTCCAGCACACCACCCCTTAAACACAGCGGACGACGTAGAGGCCGCAGCCGCCAATATGACAAAGGCGATACAGGAGGCCCTCAACGCTGCCTCTACGATCGTCCCGATGTCCACCAAAAGGGATGATCTGCCGCAACACATCTGCGTGCAGATTAAGAGAAAAAGGGCACTAAGGAGACTCTGGGCGCGTACTCGCTGCCCGAGAATCAAAACAAAACTGAACACCTTGTCGGAGGAACTGTCGGTTGCAGTCCAGGCACACAGAGGAGATGCCTGGGAGCGGCGCATATGGAAGGCGGAAGAGCATGATGCGTCGCTCTATAAACTGAACCGACAGTTAACTAAAGCCAAACGTCCCGTTTGCCCGCTGACCAACAACGCGGGCGAACGTCGTTACGATGCCAAGGGTAGAGCGGATATCCTAGTCGAGCACTTCGAAGAGCAATTTATGCCGAACCCAGCAAGTGGGGAGTTCTTGGAGCTTCATGCCCAAAAGGAGAGTCGCGTACAGGAGTTCCTGTCGTCGCCCGCGCCGCATCTTGCAGGAGAGTGGTTCATCTCCCCCGCTGAACTGCGGTGGACAGCAACCCGCCTGCAACCGAGGAAGGCGCCGGGGCACGACGGGATTACCAACGCTGCACTCCGACAGCTGCCCCATAGAGTCCTAGTAGAGCTTGGTCGACTCTACAATGGGATATTGCGGACATCCCACTTCCCGGAGGACTGGAAGAAAGGCAAAATAATCGTCTTACCGAAACCCGGGAAGGACAGGCGTAGAGCTGCCAGCTACAGGCCGATCATGCTGCTACCACACATAGCTAAACTGCTTGAAAGATTGTTGCTAAGACGCCTCCGCCCGTGCATCCAACTTCGGGCGGAGCAGCACGGATTCAGGAGGGGTCACTCTACAGCAACACAGCTGACCAGAGTGCTGCACCTGCTTGCGGCCGATTACAACCGAGGCCGCACTATGTTGGGCGTCTTTCTCGATATCGAGAAGGCGTTCGACAGGGTGTGGCATTCTGGGCTACTTTATAAACTAGAAGAACAGACCAGTGTCCCTCCTGCTATGTTGCGGCTAGTGGCGTCTTTCCTGGCAGACAGGAAGTTCTACGTCTGCGTAGAGGGCCGAGTCCGCAACCAGAACCATCAGAGCCGGCGTTCCTCAGGGCAGCTGTTCGTCTCCAGTCCTGTACGCGGCTTATACCAACGACATCCCTACCCTGGCAGGAAGGCTGCAAGAGTGGGAGGACGACGTGGAATTGGCGTTATACGCGGACGATAGCGCTTATTTCACCTCGTCCAGAAGAGCCCACATTTCCACTGCCAGGATGCAACGTCTCCTGGACCTGCTGCCACCATGGCTGGATGAGTGGAGGATGGTCGTCAACGTTGGTAAGACGACCGCTCTGCTCACTCGCCGCCTCAGGAACCTACCACCTCAACCAACCCTCAATGGCCAGCAGATCGGGTACGAGAAGGCCGTGACCTACCTTGGGTGCCGGATCGACCGGGCGCTGCGCATGACTGCGCACGTCGACCTCGTCGTCCGCAGAGCACGATGTGCGCGGGCGATGCTACGTCCGGTCCTGGCATCCAAGTTACCACTTAACACTAAAGTGCGTGTCTATAAGACTTATATAAGATCAATCATCACCTACGCTGCTCCGGCCTGGTACGCGCTTCTGAGCGAGCCTCTGAGGCGGCGACTGCAGGCCCAGCAAAATATGGCGTTAAGAACCATCGTCGGTGCGGGTCGCTACGTCCGGAATGACGTCATAGCGGCCAACCTGAAGATAGAAACCATACAGGAATTTGTGGCTCGGTTGGCGCGCGGAATGTTCGACCGTGCAGACAACGGGCCACATATACATCTAAACAACCTTGCGCCGCTACACACTCGCCCCCCGGACGGGCGACCCTATCCAAGAGAACTCCTCTCTATATCGATTAGAGAGTCGAGTAACAACCCTCAATGCCGCTGAAAGGCCAACTCCGACTTTATTAGATAACCTCCTTTTTTCGTAGTCATAACCGACTACGAAAAATTTACCGATTGCGACAAAAATTCGTTTAACACCTACAACGCCAATAGAAGGCTCCCAGGACCGGTCCATAGTGGTGGACCGCGAGGACAGCACGGGTAATGGGCTTACCCCGAGGCCCGAAACCTGCATGTGCTTAGGCGCATGAAGACGACAACCCTTATGTTAGTGTATTAAATATATATTTAAGTATATTTATTTTTCCCTTTATATATTTATCCAGCCCAACCAGATGTGATTACTCTATTAATCACCCAATATTAATAATAATAAAAAAAATTTCTTTATTTGCTTATTTACTTTAATTTATTTGCTTTAATATCGCTGATTCTTGCCAAAATACGATCACAAAAGAAAATCGCATTGGCAGTTGCATCGTCAGGCATTACGGCTACTTTGCTAGATGGTAGGCGAACGGCACATTCAACATTGAAGTTGCCGTTAGATATTCATAATAAACCAAACGCAATATGTAACATAAAAAAAATAGTGGAATAGCTGCAGTGTTGCGGAAGAGTTCAATCATAATTTGGGATGAGTGCACAATGGCACACAAACATTTGTAGCAGCCAGACTAATCAACCCTGAACGGGAATAAATAATATATACTCTGCTGCTACCATAACGCGGAAGGCGAGGATAAAAAAACATTTATTTCCTAACTATCCTTGGCTACTGAGATACTGCGGACTGCATATAGATAATTTGACGTTCTTATAAAGAAACAAGAAGCAGCCGCAAATATCATTCAGCGCCACATCGACTTCACACGCCGCTATCGTCACGTATCCGTCGACCAATGGTGCGCCGTTTCGTCAACACCGCAGTTCGCTTCTTCTTGCTGTTCCGGAGCTGTATTCCACGTCGCCGCCGCTCACCGACTACGCGCGCGCACTTTTTTTTTTTTTTTTGCGCCCGAAGCAATTAAAGGGCTACCCTATACGTAGGGAGGCGGAAAATGCATTACGCATACCACGATAGCCGGTTTATCGTGGTTATGAGGGGCTCACTGTCCTACCCCGGTATCACCCTAAGTGATACCCTCTAAAAACCGCCTTTGGGGACAGGCAACCGGCTGATTAAGCTCTCTTGTGCCTTATCATGAGCGACCCTCTTTTGGGACGATCTGCATGTCTTTTATAGCCCGGTCTAGCGACGTAGCTTCGTGAACAAAAAAAATAAGTCTCACGCCGGGAAACGAAACGTAGATAATAGTTGTTTATTTTGTATAATTTTCATTGGTCATAATATAAGCATTATAATTGGCTAGGTAAAATAAAAATTGTTACCATTGGCAAATCAATTGTGAGCCAGCCATATAAATATAGGCAAGGTTGCTGCAAATATAATATTCCATTCCACATTACTCCACTCGGCTTTTAAACAGTAGTTTCATTTCTCCGTCTTAAAACCACTCGGAGTCTGCTAATAGTGGATCGTTCATCTCCACTATTACACATTCATTCGAAGCATTGCATAGAACTATGCAGGATTTAAACGGCAACGATATACTTTTTCGGTGGTTCTATCTTACTTTTATCTGGTGATTTCCGACAGACCTTACCGGTTATACCTCGCTCTACTTTCGCGGATGAGATTAATGCATATTTGAAACAATCATTCCTATGGCGAAGTGTGGAAACCCTTCAATTGACCATAAACATGCGCTTACGATTGCAAAATGATCCATCTGCACAAATATTTTCTGAACAATTACTAGATATTGGGAACGGTAAAATAGAACTGCAACCAAATACGCAATGCATTAAACTGCCAGACAATTTCTGCACTGTTCTTCCGGGAAAAAATGAATTGATTCAGAGTATTTTTCCGGATTTACAGAGTAATTACTTGAATCATAACTGGCTCAGTGATCGGGCTATTTTGACAGCCAAAAATGTTGATGTTGACGAAATTAACTTCCAGATACAACAGTTATTACCTGGCGATATGATGTCTTTTAAATCAATCGATACTGTTGTTAATGAAAATGAAAGTGTAAATTTTCCAATCTAATTTTTAAAGTCACTGGATATACCTGGAATACCACCACATAATCTTCGATTAAGGATTGGTTCAATTATTATTCTCCTGCGTAATTTGAATCCATCTCGATTATGCAACGATACGCGTTTGGTCATCAAAAGGATCACCGGAAATATTCTTGAGGCAACCATTTTAACTGGAAATTTTAAAGGAGAAGTGGTTCTGTTGCCACGTTTTCCAATGATACCGTCAGATCCTAAGATACCCTTCAGAAGGCTACAGTTTCCAATTTGTTTAGCTTTTGTCATGTCTATAAATAAATCTCAAGGCCAAACAATGTCTGTTTCTGGTTTAGATTTGGAAAATCCATGTTTTTCTCATGGGCTACTATATGTAGCATGTTCACGAGTAGGAAAACCGTCGAACCTGTTTGTGTTTGCTAAAAACAGGTTAACCAAAAATATTGTTCATCGATTAGTGCTAAATTAAATTGAAATTAAAGGTAATTCAAAATAATAAATATTATTGTTAAAGATTTAAAACTATCTGCCGTACCTACCTCATTTATATGTTTAAGTGTATGTATTTACTGAAAAGTTTATAATATACTCATTTGTTGCAAACTTGAATTAAAAGAAAATATTAATTTTAAAATTAATTCTATCGTAATGATTTTTGCTTAATATCAATTGTACAAAAATTTTGATCAATCGTGTTCAAAGTCCTTCTCCTTCAAATTCTAATCCATTGGATTTTTATACCAGCTTTAAAGTTTCAGTCTTCGTTCGTAAATAATAATTTCATTGTATTAAGGGGTAACGGTAGTAGGAAATCAGCCGTGGAGGTCGTCATGTTTTTTACAAATGGCATCTATGTAAAAAAGCATGTTGGTCCCCATGACTGATGTTCTCCTACCGTTCCACTTAAATAGTTTAATAAAATTTAATATAACAAAAACATTAGCCACGGCAACGCGTGGCCGGGTCTGCTGGTATTCCATTATGTATGAAACCATATTTTGATAAATACTATCGGAAATAGACAACTCTGATTGCACAGCTGCAACTGTTGGAAAATTAGAAGTCTATAACTTGGACCTTATTTATATGTATATATTTGAAGTTTAAATTCAAATACTAAATAAAATATATATAATAAATATTTTATTAGTCATTTGTACGATTATCTTGTTAGGCCCTTGCAACTCTAAATTAAGATTATTAATCTTCATGGTAATATTAGCCAAAAAAGCCGTCAATGCCAACCATTCATCGTTGAGAAGTTGAGGATATTCTTTACCCATCCTTTGTAAGAATATAGTTATTTCGGATTTTAAATGAAAGAATCGTTTTAGAACTGTTCCTTTGCTCAACCATCTGGTTGAGTCACGGTAGTATGTAGGACTATATCACCATAATTAGCTTGTAATTCCTTAATTAGGTCTTTAAATTTTCCATGGTTTAGTTTACGCGTGCAAATGAAATTGATTATATTTATGAGGATTTAATGAATACTCGTGACATCCTGCAATTTATTATTCGAAATTTGATTTACCAAGATTTCTTGATACAGCAAACAATGAATGGGCAGCAAATTAAGTAGATTCCATTCTCTTAATTAAGGCAATAAGGCCATTATTTGCACCCAACATTGACGGACTACCATCAGTACATACTGATATCAATTTACTCACAAGTATACCGTACTTTTTGACAAATTTTTTCAGAGCTTCCATAAAATCACATCCTCTCGTATGGGCCCTTCATGGTTATGACGGTTAAGAAGTCTTCTTTTATGAATCCGTCCATAGTGCAGTACTGCACAAAAAGTTAGCACTGAGACATAGAAGATATATCCGTACAAGAATTAAACGCAAGACTAAAGTATTTGCAGTTTTTCAACCGATAAGTTACTACCTCAAACATGTTTATTGAGAAATCTTCAACTCGGCGTCGACAGTTTGATTTGAAAGCGTAAGCTTTTTTTCTTCATCCATTATTAGATTATTATTTTAAAATTTTTGAAACAAAGTCTGAGAAACAGTTAACACGCGCTCTTTTATTAATTCAGCATCAGTGAAAGGTTTCACCCTTTTTGCAAGCATGTAACAAACTTAGTAAGATGCTTTTGTAGCAGCCTCGTCTTGTCCAACTGCTGTCGTCAAAATATTTTGTTCACGACGAATTGCAGATTCAAACAGCTACTTTATTCCTTCTTTCATTCAATTCCAAAGGAAAGGCTTCAGTGAATGAATTGTGCTTTCTTGTATAGTAGCGAAATAAATTGTGTCGCTTTATACCGACGACACTTTCCCGGCATATTAAATAAAAATTGCAGTACCATCCGTATGTCGACTTATAAAAGAAAATTCTTCCTTCCATTTATTTTGAAGTGACCTTTTTACGTCACTTAACTTCATTTTAGTACCGCCTTTTGATGATCCCGTCACTATAATGATATTAAATAAGAATACTTCGTACGTAATTTATTGACGAGTGTCCTACACAGTATGTTAAAACAAATGAATGAAATTGAAATTGCGTTCGCCTTTGCCGTGACTTCCCCTCCCGCACCCTGCTCACTCAGAGCAAGCTGCAGGAGGAAGTTTATACCTACCCACGGTACTTTTATATAGTTTACTTGATGTGTTTATTAGATGATATTTTGATATCATTTCCTAAAGTTGTTTGCTTTGTCGCGGGTCACACAAATATCGTCCACGGGCCGCAGTATCTATCACCGCAGTATCTACCACGGGACTAGATGATAGTGTAGACAAAACTGTTGATCCTTTTGTGATAAATGTGACAGGCGAGACGTCATCGGAAAACAGTAACTCCGATAAAGAGACATCAGATTCTGATTTTTGAATTTTCATTTCTTTATTTCTGCCAAATTAGTAATTGTAACTAGACTTTTATAACTGTTTTTATACTAAAATCAAAATAAATTATTTATATAATAACAATAATTTATTTAATAAGTTAGTAAATTATTTTTTCCCATTCAAAAATTTCAAATAAACCACACTTAATACAAAAATGTTTGTGACCACTCAGTAGGCAAAGATGTAAAAATTATTAGAGTACGACATTCTTCCTGTTCTGAAAAAGTAGAGCTCGTGACCCATTCACCCAGCACACGCTGCAGACCTTGCACACTGGGATTTTTTTGTTTTTCCTAAAATTAAAGAATTGATGAGAGGCTTCACTTTTACAAGCTACGAAGAGGCAGTGACGGCGTTCAATCAGCACGTTGAAAACATGCCACACACATTATGAGTACAAGTAGATGAAGTTAGTTCAATAATGTACAAATTTTTTCCGCGGCATTGTTGAGAAAATTTTCATGCTCCGTAATTTTGTAATTTTTGACAAAAAGAAACATTAAAAATGGAAAAATATTTTATTGTGCGTGGATGTGCAAATGGTTTAATATCTGATCGGATAAATAGAATGAAAATGACTTTTATTGACTGAACTTAGCGATCGCAGCGCCTCACTTATGGTGTCCATATTTCTGGGACGCTATTTTCTACGGCGATTGTTCTCCTGTTCTCTAATCTTCATGCTCTATGCTCTATATAACTATGTTGCGAGATTGGAGTTTTGGCAGGGACTTGGCCGTAGACGGATTTTCACTCCTGTTTTGTCGCTTGTATAATGCTTTGAAGTAGAATTTCATTCATAAAAGTGATGCGATTTTGTGAAATAAGTGTCCGCTCGTGTGACCTATTAAAGAAAACGACGAAACAAGTGCTTTGATGTCGATACTATCAAGTTACTTTGATCGCTTAGGCGCCTTATGAACTTGAGTGGCTGTCATCATCAATTGTCCGCTAGGTTGAGCTGTCATCAAAATCTCCCAAGGGCTTCGCAATGTGACGCGTCAGCATATTATGAAGAAAAAGAATATAAAATGAACATTCCGAAAGACATGATAGATTCAGAAGGGCTAGAACCCAGAGCCGTAAAGCCAGTTAAGAAAAAAATGCGAGATTTTCGCGCCATTTTTGACTGACATATTGACAGTTCAAACGAGTTACGAAAGTGATTTTAGAGTTTAGAGGCGTTTTTTTTCTTGGTGGGAGGAAGTGAGAGATACAAGTGTCGTGCCTTTTTTGCTTAAAATTTATTATTTTATTAAGTGTTGTTGAGTTACTATAGTAAATTTTTCTGTCTTGGTGGAGGTTTTAATATCTGTAAATTAGTAAGTGTTTGTAGTTGTGCCGTTTTTATGTAATTTTTTGTTGTAGTAATATAATGGAGGACGAACCTCCCGATCCCGGAAGGGTTCGCAATGATTCCTTTTCCTTACCCATTAACATTGATAATGTAGAACTAATTAACCGTAAACGTGCCCAAGTAAGTAACGAGTCTGCCCATCCACAAAAAATAGTTATTACTGATCCAAAACAACAGTTTCCTTCAATACAATCCTCATATACCCATCCTGATTTTATTAATAAAAAAGTTAAGTACTCTCAAGATGATGCCGCTCCTTTTCTAGTTCACGTAAGTAAAATCTCAAATGATCAGCTGTCTGGAGTAACTCTTAAACCAATTAAATTCGGTCACTTTCTGTATCATAACAAGATTAAAAATATAGTCCATGATGGAGTCAAAAAAGTTGGACGAAATAGAATATCAGTGGAGTTTAAAACAGCTGCAGATGCAAACACTTTTATCGATCACCCAGCTCTCCAAATTTCTAAATATGAAGCAACCATCCCCTCATATAGTATCACTCGTATGGGGCTAGTTAGACAAGTTCCCATAGAGTGGACACTAGAAGAATTAATAGCAGCTATAGAAATTCCCTCTGGCTACGGTTCTATAATTAAAGCACGGCGACTTAATAGACGATCAGTGAGTGACAGCAATAGCGTTTCATGGGTTCCAACTCAGACGGTTGTTCTAACTTTTTCTGGACAAAAACTTCCTCCCCATATTTACTGTTTTTACACTTCAATGCCAGTGGAAAAATATATTTTGCCACTAATTCAGTGTCATAAATGCTGTAGATTTGGCCATGTTACTTCCCAGTGCCGATCATCCCCTCGCTGCTTTGTGTGTGCACAGAATCATGAAGGTTTATCTTGTTCTCGACAAACTCCTACTTGTCTATTCTGCTCAGGTCCCCACACCGCAAAAGACCCTACTTGTCCTGAACATTTAAGGCAAAAATCTATTAAACTTGTTATGTCACAAGAAAATATCTCATATTTAGAAGCTTCAGCTAGATTCCCTCAGACAAAAAGATCCTTTGCTGATACAACAAGAATCCAGCCTCGTAATTGTTCTCAACAGACCCCTTATACCATAACTGAGAGTCTTTCAACCCCTTCGGCTCAGCTCTCACAAACTGCATCATACAAAAAAACAATTTTTATCCCTCAACGTACCTACAGCCAATCATTAAATTCTGGATATGATATGGCAGCCCATCAGGCAATTGTTGAGAATCCTAATTCTTCCCTTCCTAATGGGTGTGCTCTACTGGGAAATGACAACAACTCCTCTAGTAATGATAATTTCTGCGAACTTATGATATCAATTCTAATTAACATGATCTCCCGTTTTAGTGACACGGAACTTCCTCTCAGCTTACACCAAAAACTTACTCAGCTTTCCTCCTTAGCCCGTAACATTCGCAGTCCCGCCAATTCTTCAATGGAATTGTCGGAGCATTAGAAATAAAAAAAATGAACTCATTTACCTCATTAATAAATTTCATCCCTTCATTCTTGCCATCCAGGAGACATGGCTTAGGCCTGAATCTCATTTTAGGGTTTCAGGCTACGCATGCCTCCGGGATGATAGGAGTGATGGTCGTGCTGGAACCTCTATTTTAATTTCAAGAACAGTTACATTCTCACAAATTCCTCTCCCTTCTCATAGTCCAGCAGTAAATGCTGTTGCTATTAAGGCCCTTGATGTCTCTATTCTCTCTGTTTACATTCCTAATCCTGATGCAAATGTTTTAACAGAACTTGCAACACTTATTTCTTCTCTGTCACCTCCTATGGTTATTTTGGGAGATTTTAATATGCATCATACTGTTTGGGGCTCCCATCTGTGTGATTCACTGGCTCCCTTATTTTTAGATCTTATTGATAATTTTAATCTCTGTATTCTAAATGACGGGTCTCCTACCCGTCGAGTATCCCCATTACAAAATGTTAAAAGTGCCGTTGACCTAACTCTCTGCTCCCCAGATATTGCTTCCCTTCTTCTGTGGCAAATATTACCTTCTAGCTATGGCAGTGACCATTTTCCTATATTCATCACTCCTCCTACTTCACCTGGAATAAATTTTACATTTTGCCCAAGACTAAAGTATAATCTATCCAAAGCTAATTGGCAATTATATTCTACAGTTTTGGAACAAGAGGTTTCAACTCTTCCCCCAATTAACAATGATAATATTGCTCCTGTATATATAGAGTTCAGAAATGCAATTATTTCTGCTGCTAATAAGTCAATTCCCTTAAAAAAACCTTTTAAAAATAAGTATCCTTCCCCTCCTTGGTGGGACCAAGATTGTTCAGCAGCTTGTAGGAGAAGAAAAGAGGCTGAATTAATATACTCCCGTTCTATGACTGCAGAGAATTATATCTCCTATAAAAAAATTGCTGCAGAAACCTTAAAATTACTGTCAGACAAAAAGCGAACTGGTTGGTTTAAATTCTGTGAGTCACTGTCACCTAGGACTCCCCCATCTTTGGTCTGGAGAAATGTTAAAAAATATCGCTGTGCAGTTTCTAGTGAAAATATAATTTCTAATGATCCTTCCCCGTGGATAGATGAATTCTCTAATAAACTTGCACCACAAACAGTCCCATCTTATGATGAATGCCTAGTTTTTAATTCAGCTCTTTTAAAAACAAATGATAAATTTGATTCCCCCTTTTCTTCTCAGGAGTTGTTTACTGTACTCAATGGCCTTAAAGACTCCTCACCAGGTATTGATGGGATTCCTTATTCATTTATAATTAATAGTAGTGAGAACACTAAAACTGTCTTACTATCCATTTTAAATTTTATTTATATTACTGGTGATCCTCCTGCTGAATGGAAAACCCAAATTATTTTGCCCATTCTCAAACCAGGTAAGTCTAGCAATGACCCTTCCAGTTACCGACCTATTGCCCTTTCTTGTACTTTGGCAAAAATCTTGGAACATTTAATAAAAAATCGCTTGGAGTGGTTTTTGGAAAGGAATAATCTCTTACCTAAAAGCCAATTCGGTTTCCGAAAAGGTTTAAGTACCATGGATAGCCTAAGTACTTTGGTCACAGATATTCATATTGCTTTTTCAAAACATGAATTTCTCATAGGAGTTTTCTTGGATATTTCTTCTGCATATGATAATGTGCTTCTTCCTGTGCTCAGGCAGAAAATGCTTAATCTGAGCATTCCAGTGAGGATAGTCAATTACGTCTCTAACTTTCTCTCTTCTAGATCAATATCTATAAATGTTAAAAATCTCCTGCTTCCCCCAAAAACTATATGGAAAGGACTTCCACAAGGCTCAGTTCTTAGTCCTCTCCTTTATTCTATATATACTCACGATTTAGAACTTTCAGTAAATTCTTTTTGTAATGTTCTTCAATATGCAGACGATTTAGCTCTATACATCTCCTTAAACAACTTCACAGTGGCATGTTCCCGTCTAAACTCATCCATGGATTATTTACAAGAATGGTTAACTAATCATGGCCTCTCTTTATCTGTGGCCAAGAGTAGTGTGGTGATCTTTTCCCGCCAAAGGCGAGTTCCCGATATATCTGTTATATATGATAAGCAACCTATTCCAGTTAGAGGCAATGTTAAATTTTTGGGAGTTATCCTTGATTCGAAATTGGCCTTCGGTCCATACATTGAATATATAACACAAAAATGCGAAAAAAACATAAATATTCTTCGGTCTTTGTCAGGTGTTTGGTGGGGGTCCCATCCTTTTTCTCAGAAATTACTGTACAATGCTTTAATACGAAGCCACCTTGACTATGGATGTTTTCTGTTGGAGCCTTGCAATAAATCATCCCTGAAGGTAATGGACAAAATTCAATCGAAATGCCTTCGCATTATTACAGGGGCAATGAAATCCTCACCAATAAATGTTCTTCAGGTTGAGTGCGTAGATCCTCCTTTAAGATTAAGAAGGCAATACCTTTCAGACAGATTCTTATTTAAGATCTGCCAGCTTTCAGATCATCCCCTAATTCCTAAATTGCACCTTCTTTCAGAGTATATCTCATCTGACCGATACTGGACCCATAAGGACTCTCCCTGCTTGTTTAAAAGTTTTGTAATTTTTCTTCAGCTTCCTTACCCAATCTTTCAATGTAAAATAAATCCACTCTTTGATGTTCCTTACGAGGCTATTGTTTACCAACCCGACATTCATCTAGATCTGGGTATAGAAAAGGATTCTCCAATGGCAAATTTGAAATTAAAAGAAATTATAGAAAACACCTTTAAAGATTGGCTTGTCATGTACACAGACGCTTCAAAACAGTCTGATGAAGACTGTACTGGAGCTGCTGTTTGGATTCCTAAGTTCAAAATCATTCTTAACTTTAAATGCCCCTCACTATCCTCCACTTTTACCGGTGAAGCAACTGCAATCAGTGAAGCTTTGTTATATGTAGAGTCACATAATCTTAATAAAACAGTTATTTTCACAGATTCAAAAAGTTGTTTGTTAGCTATTTTGTCCAATCAATTCCATAACAAACATAAATTTCCACTAATTCTTAAAATAAAAAATACCCTGTTCAGATGTCATCTTAAAGGAATCCATGTTTCAGTGGCCTGGATTCCAGGCCACAGTGGTATCCATGGTAACGAAACAGCTGATGTACTCGCTAAAAATGCAATTGCTAATGGCATTCTACAAAATTTAATTTACTCACATGACCTAATTTTGCTAGCTAAAAGGAAACTGAATGAAAATTGGAATAAGTTATGGGAAGTTTCCAAAAATGTTAAAGGTAAGCACTATGCTGCCATCCAAGAGGTTATTCCTCCCAAGCCTTGGTTCTTTAAATTTAACAAAGCAAATAAACATGCAACTTCAATCATTTGTAGATTAAGAATTGGACACGCCTGCACACATGCACATCTGGCAAAAATCAGAGTAAGGGATAGCTCATTGTGTGAATGTGGCTTAGATGAAGGTTCCACAAACCATATTTTTTTCAACTGTCCCAAATTATCCTCCTCCCTTTATGATTACCTTCCTCCTTATATTCCTCGACCTATAGATTTTAATTCTCTTTTAACATATACCAGTACTCCTTTTGTGTATATTTTATGTGATTTTATTAATACTAATAATATGAAACTTTAAATCCTTGTCACTTTTAACATACGGGTAAGAGTCTAACACCTGTGTTTGTCATATTTGTTCTAGGTAACTCAACAAATAGATTTGTCAAAATTCTCGGAGGAAAACTGAATCCTTGTATTATCACAGACTCTTATTTTACTTAAACTCATAAGCTTTCATTTTCTACTCAATACGTCATTGGCGAATTTTATCAAACCGCCACAAAAGAAAGAAGAAGAAGAGTTTAGAGGCTTTTTTTTTTTGGACTTGGGGAGGAAGTGAGAGATACAAGTGTCGTGCCTTTTTTGCTTAAAATTTATTATTTTATTAAGTGTTGTTGAGTTACTATAGTAAATTTTTCTGTCTTGGTGGAGGTTTTAATATCTGTAAATTAGTAAGTGTTTGTAGTTGTGCCGTTTTTATGTAATTTTTTGTTGTAGTAATATAATGGAGGACGAACCTCCCGATCCCGGAAGGGGTCGCAATGATTCCTTTTCCTTACCCATTAACATTGATAATGTAGAACTAATTAACCGTAAACGTGCCCAAGTAAGTAACGAGTCTGCCCATCCACAAAAAATAGTTATTACTGATCCAAAACAACAGTTTCCTTCAATACAATCCTCATATACCCATCCTGATTTTATTAATAAAAAAGTTAAGTACTCTCAAGATGATGCCGCTCCTTTTCTAGTTCACGTAAGTAAAATCTCAAATGATCAGCTGTCTGGAGTAACTCTTAAACCAATTAAATTTGGTCACTTTCTGTATCATAACAATATTAAAAATATAGTCCATGATGGAGTCAAAAAAGTTGGACGAAATAGAATATCAGTGGAGTTTAAAACAGCTGCAGATGCTAACACCTTTATCGATCACCCAGCTCTCCAAATTTCCAAATATGAAGCAACCATCCCCTCATATAGTATCACTCGTATGGGGCTAGTTAGACAAGTTCCCATAGAGTGGACACTAGAAGAATTAATAGCAGCTATAGAAATTCCCTCTGGCTACGGTTCTATAATTAAAGCACGGCGACTTAATAGACGATCAGTTAGTGACAGCAATAGCGTTTCATGGGTTCCAACTCAGACGGTTGTTCTAACTTTTTCTGGACAAAAACTTCCTCCCCATATTTACTGTTTTTACACTTCAATGCCAGTAGAAAAATATATTTTGCCACTAATTCAGTGTCATAAATGTTGTAGATTTGGCCATGTTACTTCCCAGTGCCGATCATCTCCTCGCTGCTTTGTGTGTGCACAGAATCATGAAGGTTTAGCTTGTTCTCGACAAACTCCTACTTGTCTATTCTGCTCAGGTCCCCACACCGCAAAAGACCCTACTTGTCCTGAACATCTAAGGCAAAAATCTATTAAACTTGTTATGTCACAAGAAAATATCTCATATTTAGAAGCTTCAGCTAGATTCCCTCAGACAAAAAGATCCTTTGCTGATACAACAAGAATCCAGCCTCGTAATTGTTCTCAACAGACCCCTTATACCATAACTGACAGTCTTTCAACCCCTTCGGCTCAGCTCTCACAAACTGCATCATACAAAAAAACAATTTTTATCCCTCAACGTACCTATAGCCAATCATTAAATTCTGGATATGATATGGCAGCCCATCAGGCAATTGTTGAGAATCCTAATTCTTCCCTTCCTAATGGGTGTGCTCTACTGGGAAATGACAACAACTCCTCTAGTAATGATAATTTCTGCGAACTTATGATATCAATTCTAATTAACATGATCTCCCGTTTTAATGACACGGAACTTCCTCTCAGCTTACACCAAAAACTTACTCAGCTTTCCTCCTTAGCCCGTAACATTCGCAGTCCCGCCAATTCTTCAATGGAATTGTCGGAGCATTAGAAATAAAAAAAATGAACTCATTTACCTCATTAATAAATTTCATCCCTTCATTCTTGCCATCCAGGAGACATGGCTTAGACCTGAGTCTCATTTTAGGGTTTCAGGCTATGCATGCCTCCGGGATGATAGGAGTGATGGTCGTGCTGGCACCTCTATTTTAATTTCAAGAACAGTTACATTTTCACAAATTCCTCTCCCTTCTCATAGTCCAGCAGTTAATGCTGTTGCTATTAAGGCCCTTGATGTCTCTATTCTCTCTGTTTACATTCCTAATCCTGATGCAAATGTTTTAACAGAACTTGCAACACTTATTTCTTCTCTGTCACCTCCTATGGTTATTTTGGGAGATTTTAATATGCATCATACTGTTTGGGGCTCCCATCTGTGTGATTCACTGGCTCCCTCATTTTTAGATCTTATTGATAATTTTAATCTCTGTATTCTAAATGACGGGTCTCCTACCCGTCGAGTATCCCCATTACAAAATGTTAGAAGTGCCGTTGACCTAACTCTCTGCTCCCCAGATATTGCTTCCCTTCTTTTGTGGCAAATATTACCTTCTAGCTATGGCAGTGACCATTTTCCTATATTCATCACTCCTCCTACTTCACCTGGAATAAATTTTACATTTTGCCCAAGACTAAAGTATAATCTATCCAAAGCTAATTGGCAATTATATTCTACAGTTTTGGAACAAGAGGTTTCAAATCTTCCCCCAATTAACAATGATAATATTGCTCCTGTTTATATAGAGTTCAGAAATGCAATTATTTCTGCTGCTAATAAGTCAATCCCCTTAAAAAAACCTTTCAAAAATAAGTATCCTTCCCCTCCTTGGTGGGACCAAGATTGTTCAGCAGCTTGTAGGAGAAGAAAAGAGGCTGAATTAATATACTCCCGTTCTATGACTGCAGAGAATTATATCTCCTATAAAAAAATTGCTGCAGAAACCTTAAAATTACTGTCAGACAAAAAGCGAACTGGTTGGTTTAAATTCTGTGAGTCACTGTCACCTAGGACTCCCCCATCTTTGGTCTGAAGAAATGTTAAAAAATATCGCTGTGCAGTTTCTAGTGAAAATATAATTTCTAATGATCCTTCCCTGTGGATAGATGAATTCTCTAATAAACTTGCACCACAAACAGTCCCATCTTATGATGAATGCCTAGTTTTTAATTCTGCTTTTTTAAAAACAAATGATAAATTTGATTCCCCCTTTTCTTCTCAAGAATTGTTTACTGTACTCAATGGCCTTAAAGACTCCTCACCAGGTATTGATGGGATTCCTTATTCATTTATAATTAATAGTAGTGAGAACACTAAAACTGTCTTACTATCCATTTTAAATTTTATTTATATTACTGGTAATCCTCCTGCTGAATGGAAAACCCAAATTATTTTGCCCATTCTCAAACCAGGTAAGTCTAGCAATGACCCTTCCAGTTACCGACCTATTGCCCTTTCTTGTACTTTGGCAAAAATCTTGGAACATTTAATAAAAAATCGCTTGGAGTGGTTTTTGGAAAGGAATAATCTCTTACCTAAAAGCCAATTCGGTTTCCGAAAAGGTTTAAGTACCATGGATAGCCTAAGTACTTTGGTCACAGATATTCATATTGCTTTCTCAAAACATGAATTTCTCATAGGAGTTTTCTTGGATATTTCTTCTGCATATGATAATGTGCTACTTCCTGTGCTCAGGCAGAAAATGCTTAATCTGAGCATTCCAGTGAGGATAGTCAATTACGTCTCTAACTTTCTCTCTTCTAGATCAATATCTATAAATGTTAAAAATCTCCTGCTTCCCCCAAAAACTATATGGAAAGGACTTCCACAAGGCTCAGTTCTTAGTCCTCTCCTTTATTCTATATATACTCACGATTTAGAACTTTCAGTAAATTCTTTTTGTAATGTTCTTCAATATGCAGACGATTTAGCTCTATACATCTCCTCAAACAACTTCACAGTGGCATGTTCCCGTCTAAACTCATCCATGGATTATTTACAAGAATGGTTAACTAATCATGGCCTCTCTTTATCTGTGGCCAAGAGTAGTGTGGTGATCTTTTCCCGCCAAAGGCGAATTCCCGATATATCCATTGTATATGATAAGCAACCTTTTCCAGTTAGAGGCAATGTTAAATTTTTGGGAGTTATCCTTGATTCGAAATTGGCCTTTGGTCCATACATTGAATATATAACACAAAAATGCGAAAAAAACATAAATATTCTTCGGTCTTTGTCAGGTGTTTGGTGGGGGTCTCATCCTTTTTCTCAGAAATTACTGTACAATGCTTTAATACGAAGCCACCTTGACTATGGATGTTTTCTGTTGGAGCCTTGCAATAAATCATCCCTAAAAGTAATGGACAAAATTCAATCGAAATGCCTTCGCATTATTACAGGGGCAATGAAATCCTCACCAATAAATGTTCTTCAGGTTGAGTGCGTAGATCCTCCTTTAAGATTAAGAAGGCAATACCTTTCAGACAGATTCTTATTTAAGATATGCCAGCTTTCAGATCATCCCCTAATTCCTAAATTGCACCTTCTTTCAGAGTATATCTCATCTGACCGATACTGGACCCATAAGGACTCTCCCTGCTTGTTTAAAAGTTTTGTAATTTTTCTTCAGCTTCCTTACCCAATCTTTCAATGTAAAATAAATCCACTCTTTGATGTTCCTTACGAGGCTATTGTTTTCCAACCCGACATTCATCTAGATCTAGGTATAGAAAAGGATTCTCCAATGGCAAATTTGAAATTAAAAGAAATTATAGAAAACACCTTTAAAGATTGGCTTGTCATGTACACAGATGCTTCAAAACAGTCTGATGAAGACTATAATGGAGCTGCTGTTTGGATTCCTAAGTTCAAAATCATTCTTAACTTTAAATGCCCCTCACTATCCTCCACTTTTACCGGTGAAGCAACTGCAATCAGTGAAGCTTTGTTATATGTAGAGTCACATAATCTTAATAAAACAGTTATTTTCACAGATTCAAAAAGTTGTTTGTTAGCTATTTTGTCCAATCAATTCCATAACAAACATAAATTTCCACTAATTCTTAAAATAAAAAATACCCTATTCAGATGCCATCTTAAAGGAATCCATGTTTCAGTGGCCTGGATTCCAGGCCACAGTGGTATCCATGGTAACGAAACAGCTGATGTACTCGCTAAAAATGCAATTGCTAATGGCATTCTACAAAATTTAATTTACTCACATGACCTAATTTTGCTAGCTAAAAGGAAACTGAATGAAAATTGGAATAAATTATGGGAAGTTTCCAAAAATGTTAAAGGTAAGCACTATGCTGCCATCCAAGAGGTTATTCCTCCCAAGCCTTGGTTCTTTAAATTTAACAAAGCAAATAAACATGCAACTTCAATCATTTGTAGATTAAGAATTGGACACGCCTGTACACATGCACATCTGGCAAAAATCAGAGTAAGGGATAGCTCATTGTGTGAATGTGGCTTAGATGAAGGTTCCACAAACCATATTTTTTTCAACTGTCCCAAATTATCCTCCTCCCTTTATGATTACCTTCCTCCTTATATTCCTCGACCTATAGATTTTAATTCTCTTTTAACATATACCAGTACTCCTTTTGTGTATATTTTATGTGATTTTATTAATACTAATAATATGAAACTTTAAATCCTTGTCACTTTTAACATACGGGTAAGAGTCTAACACCTGTGTTTGTCATATTTGTTCTAGGTAACTCAACAAATAGATTTGTCAAAATTCTCGGAGGAAAACTGAATCCTTGTATTATCACAGACTCTTATTTTAATTAAACTCATAAGCCTTCATTTTCTACTCTATACGTCATTGGCGAATTTAATCAAACCGCCACAAAAGAAAGAAGAAGATTAGAGTTTAGAGGTACTCTGATTTCAAATAACATAAAATAACTGAAGTGAGAAATTTATAACTAAAATATATACTTCATGTTAATTTTATGGAGTAAACATTTTTTATTAAAATGCTGCTTAATTATAATTGCATTGTTTTGTATTATATAGTTATTTGACTTATCTTTCGTTGTTTAGTTGATTTGTATCAATAAAAATAATTGACAATGCCTGGCTGCATTAGTAACAGGAAGCATAGAAAAACTATTCAAACTAACAGAGATTCGATGGATACTGAAGATAATATGCATAGTTTAAAAAGTAAAGATTCCGCATCGAAAATGTAAGTGTTTTATGTGTTGTTTTAGTTAGTATCCTGCAGTAACAGCAGAATAGTAATAGTGGATTAGTTTAGAATGAAACTAGGTTTTACGGATTTTATCACACTTTAACGTAAACAAAATACACACATTAACTTATATTAACATTGTTTCAAATACTTGTACAACACCATGGTCACAAGAGGGCTGACGTTATTTTGAAATTCCCAATATCACATTTAACATGGCTGCATTCAGTTTAAAGTTATCAATTTTTCTAAACTATGCAGAAAGAACTGAAAGTATTTTAAAATAAACTTAAAGCCGTCAAAGAAGAGTCAGTTTTTTTCATCTATCAAGTATAATAAAATATCCTTCTGCGAGATGCGGATGTGTACAAGCTTGATTGTCATTGTGGTCTCCATGACATAGGACAAACTAAAAAATCATTAGAATCCTGGTACCATGGATGGAAGTTTGATCGGTTTCCCCATTGTAGTTATCATTAACCTAAAGCTCTTCCTTGCTTTGCTCGTTATTGCTCCAAAGGTTTTCAATAACTATAAAAAAAGGTCTAATAATCTACTATGTTATACAACATTTGTTCATCCATTAATTCATTACAACCCGTCAAAATCCACTACTAAATGTAGGCCTCTCCTGTAAATTGCAATCAATTTTTTCAATTATTTTTTTAATTATACATTTGACTTGCCTAAAAAATAATTTCTTAAAAACTACATATTTCCACATAATTAGCTGCTAGAGCAGCACATGGAATAAAGATGACAAACCTGACTGTGGACTCTGTAGTCCACCTGATGGTATGTTGATGCATGTGGCACATTAACATCTACATCTGTTTTTGCTTAAAAATCAAAATGCAGATGCCTGTCACCCTATCACCCCTGAAGACTGATCGAAGATGGAATGTCTTGTTTCCAGTAGGGTCTTGAACAGTTTCTTGTAATAATTTTTATGCCTACCTTATAGTGCAACATCTTAGGCGTATTTAAAAGATAGAAATCAACTTATTCACAAACTACACTGATTGATATTTAAAAATTATAAGACATTACTGTCATTTATAAAAAAAATTACCTTTTGGTGATATCACAGTAATGTTCAAAATGTCCACCGTTTCTTTCTAAACACAAAATAGCATGTCTTTGTAAATTGTTTGTTAAGCTTTGAAGCATGTCTCTATCACATTAAATGCGTCTGTTATGCATGGATTTAAATCACTAACACTTAGTGCTTTTTCTGTGTACACTAATTGTTTTAGTTCGGCCTTAAAATTCTAGAGATGTTTGTTAGATCTGGTGATCTCGCCAGTCAGTTCACATGTTGTTCACCGTGACCTGTCCACCTATCACCAAATTAGCTGTCCAGATATGCGAGCACTGATCTCTCGTAATGAGCTGGACATCTGTTTTACTGGAAGTACATTCCTTGCCGATGGCTCAGAGGAATGGCTTTCAACATTGTGTCAATGATGAATTATTTGGGCGTATCATACTCCTGTCAATCGACCTTCAATCCATATTGTACCAATGATAAGGTCGTTAACAATCGCCCCCCAAATGTTAACATTGAAACAAGCTTGATTAGCATGTTCTTTTATTTTGTGTGAGGTTTGGAAACTCCACCAGTGCTTGTTGTGCATGTTGTAAATTCCAACATGGGTAAATATCAACTCGTTACTTTACAAGATGTTAGCCCGCACATGGTCCTACAGCCAATGACAAATCTCTTTCCGTGATCCACGGTCAGGCGCATGTAAAACTTGCACTTATGAGAAATTGTAGTAGAATTGTACATATTCATTGAATGAAGTAGCTTCACTACAACATACTGGCTTACACCAAGCTGACGAGCGGTTTGCCGGGTGCTCCTTTTAGGGTGTCGTTAGAAGTAATCCAATATGGCTTATTCAATGTGCCTGGACAAAGGTGGCCGGCCCCTGCCTCTGTCATGGCTGGGTAGGCGGAACTGGCCATTATCATGTAAGGGCTGATACATCCATAATCGTAATCAGTGTTGGGAATTTGAGGAGCAGGGATCCCCTTCGAAAGATTGTAGATGTTATTTGTCTGAGACGGTAAAAAGTCATACAGTATAATTTTATGTCATGTTATACAATACTGTTGTAAACAATTTTGTCCTTACAATTGATCCCCATGGGTTTTTTTGTAGTTTTTAGTCACGAGGGTATTATATACCAACTGAAAACAGCATTTTTTATACATTTTCCTGAGAAATATTAATGAAAATCAAAATATAAAAATATTATCTAATTCTGATAGCTTACTTTTAATCTATGCCTTATTAGTTATTACCCGGTTCTAATGCGTCTTTATAATTGTTCTTCCTTTATCCTCGGCATCGACATATTTAGTGATGTGCAGTTTCGTGGTTGGCTAGAGGGGAAGGCTAAATTGACCGCTTATAAGCTTAGTGCTTTTTTTATTATTATTCTAAGCCAGTGCTTAAATACAATCGCACCTGGTAGTAAGTGGTGATGTAGCCTAAGGTGGTGAAGCACACTGACTTAATAAAAGCTAAATAATCACTTTCTTATCGCTCTACATGATTTAACTTAGTTGGGTGGTCACCAGTTACAATTATATGGTTGTGCACCTACTGGATGTTAAAATAAATGTTCAGTAATCCTCTAATTATCACTATATTCACCGAAAGAATTACACATGTATTTAATTATTTAATTTAATACATGTGTGTGTAACACATGTATTAAATTAAATAAAATCATATGAATTCACTTTTAGGCTAAAATTTACAAAACGAAAATTAATGAATTCCTTCAACTCTTCACTTCCGTCCTCTATGGTGGCACTACTCTGAACGCGTTGAGCAGAAGTGCGGTGGTCTTGTTTTTCAAGAAAGGCGACAACGCTCTCTTGAAGAACTACAGACCGATTTCCCTTCTGAGCCACGTCTACGTGCTGTTTTCGAGAGTCATTATGAATCGTCTCGCACGCAGACGCGACGACTTCCAGCCTCCCGAACAAGCCGGTTTCCGAAAAGGCCTAAGTACCATAGACCAAATACATACCCTGCGGCATATTGTACAGAAGACCGAAGAGTATAATCTGCCACTTTGTCTGGCGTACGTGGCCTATGAGAAAGCCTTTGATTCTGTCGAAATTAGGGCGGTGCTACAGTCCTTTCGCGGTGCCAGGTTGACTGTCGGCATATCGAAGTGCTGAAGTGTTTGTACAGTAGGGCTATGATGGCTATCCAAGTACAGAACCAGAGTACGAAACCTATCCAAATGCAGAGGTGTATGACAGGGTGACGTTATATCCCCCAAAACTCATCACCGCTGCATTGGAAGACGTCTTCAAGCTACTGGACTGGAAAGGATACGGTATTTACATCAATGGAGAGTACATCACTCACCTTTGATTTGCCGACGATATAGTCATTATGGCAGAATTACTGGAGGACCTAAGCACTATGCTCAATGACCTCAATAGTGTCCCCCAACAGATAGGTCTTAAGTTGGACATAGACAAGATCATGTTTAATGTCCATGTCACACCTATGCCGGTAGTTGTTGGGAGCACTATGCTCGAAGTTGTTGACCAGTACTTTTACCTGGGACAAATAGTTCGACTAGGTAAGTCCAACTTCGACCGAGAGGTCAATCGACGGATTCTACTTGGCTGGGCAGCGTTCGAGAAATTATGACCCATCTTCTCGTTAGGTATACCTCAAAACCTGAAAACTAAATTGTACAACCAGTGTGTGTTGCCTGTGATGACTTACGGATCCTTTACTGCTAGCCGTATGAGGACGCTCAAGGTCGCTTAGCGAGCTATGGAGAGGGCTATGATCAGGGTTTCTCTGCGTGATAAACTTAGAAATGAGGATATCCGCAGTAGAACCATTGTGACCGACATGGCTCAACTGATTAGTAACCTTTAGTGGCAATGTGCCGGCCCCATAGCTCGAAGAACCGACAATTGATGAGGAAAAAAGGTTCTCGGGTTACAGCCTCGTACCGGTGGGCGTAGTGTAGGGTGACCCCCCACTAGATGGAGTGACGACCTAGTAAGACGTGCAGGAAGTCGATGGATGCAGGTGGCTCAGGGCCGTGCTTTGTGGTAGTCTATTCATTCTTTGGGGTAGGCCTATGTTCAGCAGTGGACTTGTGAAGGACTGTAATGATGATGAAATGACGATAAAAGCTAGTGGACCAGATGGTATACCAGCTGTAGTTCTAAAGACTTGTGCACCTAAGCTGTCTCCTGTGTTGACATGCTTGTTCCGCCTCACATTTAGGACTGGAATAGTGCCAAAATCCTGGAATCTGGGCAACGTGCAGCCTGTTTCAAAAGAAGGCTGCCGTTCCGACGCTGCCGATTATCGGCCAATCTCAATTAACTCCATACTCTTCAAGATTATGGAGCGTATATTGAACGCCCGCTTAATGGCATACCTAGAACAGAATGACCTCCTTAGTGACCGGCAATACGGGTTTCGCTGAAATCGGTCTGCTGGGGACTTTCTAGCGTATGCTACACATATACGGCGAGGCACTTGAGAACAGTAGGGAAGCATTTGCTGTTTCCCTTGATGTCTTTTAGATAAGCTTCCAGCGTACGGCTTATCCCCTGATCTGATTGACTGGGTGAACGGTCTCTCCGCGTCGTCGTCGATGGCTGGTCTTCCGATCCTGTGGCGACTAACGCCGGTGTTCCTCAGGTGTCCATTCTCTCCGCAAATCTTTTCCTGCTGCATATTAATGGTTTGCTTATGCTTATGATTGCAAAGGTGCGGCGATACGTCACGCCGGGACAGCTGCTTACTTTATATAAAGCGCAAGTTCGGTCGTGCATGGAGTACTGCCGCCATATATGGGCTGGTGCTGCAAAATGCTACTTAGCAGCTTTAGACTCACTGGAAAGGCGTGCTAAGAGGCTTAATGGTGACCCGAATTTGGTTAAAACCAATCTTATCGACCTCGAACACAGGCGCAAAGTAGCAAGCCTTTCGGTTTTCTACAGGATGCATTTCGGAGAGTGCGTGCAGGAATTGCATAATTTAATTCCTCCCTCTCCCTTCCACCATCGGGCCTAGCTTTGCGTTGAAGTTTCCTATTAACACCGTATAGTGGGTTTAAAAGGAATGCATGGCTCTAGAAATGTCTTCATACTTTTGCTCCACCTCCTCATCGGGATGTGCCGACGTTGGTGCGTAAACCTGTATGAATACCTTCAGCGAATACCGTTTCGTGGTTCTGAGTATAAGGTACGCAACTCTCGTCGACACACTCCCAATCTTTACAACGTTGTTAACGAGAGACTTGTGGACGATAAATCCAACACCTTTATTCACATCTAAACACCGCAATTTAGGTGGAATGTTGGTGTGTTCTCAGCAGAGTAGGAAAGTATTTCGTACCGGCACACCGCTTGCAATTTTACAAGGCTCAAGTTCGACCTCACATAGAATACTGTTCTCATCTCTGGGCCGGAGCACCTCACTCGACCGCATCTAATGCACAGCGGCTCGAATCGTCGACGACCGAGTTCTTTCTGATCGACTCTATTCATTGGCGCTGCGAAAGGATATTGCATTTTCTATCGCATCTACTACGGAAAGTGCTCTGAGGAACTGTTCCGATTAAATCTAGCTGACAAATTTCACGAATGCACATCGCGATAAAACTTACGATACCATCCACACTATCTGGAAGCTTGGCGGTCTACAACTGTGCATTTTACTAGGAGTTTTCTTCCTCGCAAAATCTCTTTGTGAAATCGTTTGCCACCCGCGATTTTACTGGACCGATACAAGCAATGGATTTGGTTGCAGTTGGTCATGGGCGGCGGTAGTCACTTACCATCAGGTGAGCCGCATTCTCGTTTGCCCCTCTTCTATAAAGAAAAACTAGTAATTACTTTAAAAATTGGCTAAATGCATGATGTACACAAATGGCATTCTATACCACCAGCCACCAGTTCTACTTCATTTTCCTCCCCATCTAAATCATGTAATCTTGTTTTTTGTAACAACTGAAAACAGCAATTTGTATGAATTTTTCCTAAAAAATATAAAAGAAAATAAGAATACAAAATAATAACCTAATTCTGATAGATTTCTTTTGATCTATACCTTATTAGTTATTACCCATTCATTTATTTTGAAGATTTTGCTTAGTATTATTAAGTAACTTTCCAAGATATACACATTGACAGCATTTTTAAGCTAAATGCTTAAAAATGGTGGTGCTTTTTGAAAACGATGTTAAAAAAAACACAAATTAATGTAATATTTTTTTTATATATGCACCGTATTACTTCGTATAAATAGTGAAAATGTTCTAAAATAAGTTCAATTAAAATTATTATTAATATTGATTACTAAGGTTAATCATAATTTATTTTAGCACCACCGAAAAAACAGTAAAAAATGGGAATCAGTTGAAAATCACAACAATGTTGGCTTCAAAGAGAAATAGGTGTGCTACAGAAGAACAGGAAGAGAATATCGTTGTAAGTATTTTAATTCAAACCATTAATTATGACCTTCCCTATCGGGTAGATAGCTGAAACAGTCCAGTTTTATTTCCTAAAAACTTGTAATTTTTGTTAATACAGAGGATTTGCCTGAATTGTTACTTTTGGTAGGCAGATTGACAATCACAGTATCAAAAGTCTTACACGTTTGATGATGTTACCTGTCAGTATACTGCCATCTATTTCTATCACTTTCCATATTCACTTCTTATGACACCTATTGGAAGAAATAAGTTGATGGATTCTCTACCGCCGCAAGCACATGGCACTGAGTTAATTATGCCATTATCATCATCATTACAGCAAATCTACTACCGAACATAGGCATTCTCCATAGATTGCTTCATAAAGGGAGATATTTGCCAGTTCCCACGTTTGGCAGTTAGCATGCTGCTGCCCGACTTCTGTTTCATTTTACTTTTCCCTTATGTTACCTACGGGATTATACAGGTTGTTAGTGTAAACACCGTTATCCTTGAAACCAGTGGTTTAGTTTCACTTATAGAACGTAAATTCAATGAATTTAAAAAAAACGCTATTTTCTTTAATAAAATTTAAAATGTTTCTGTTCGACACCGTCCGTAAATTCATGGATACCCTACGCGCCCGAGTGACGTATCACTGTAAAGATCACCTCCCGCGCTGAATAAAGAAATTATTATTATTATTATCCTGGCTTAGGACAGGCAAAAATTGAGGAATTAAGGAAAAATAGAGATTTTACTAAAAAAAAATGTTGTTATTTATCATTGTATTTATGTTCTATAAGTTTTTTTTTATAGGATAAGGTGACAAACGAACACACAGTCCACCTGATGGTAAATGGTTGCTGCGGCCCATAGACATCTACATCTATCCTCAATTACAAATCAAAATGCAGATGCGCTGTCACTCGTGAGGATTAAGATGGAATGCCTCGTTTCCAGTAAAAAGGGTATCCGGTTCTCTATACTCACCATACGAAACAAAGCAGCATTAAGCTACTATTTCACGCTGGTATTCTGTGAGAGCGTGGTCCTTCCCCGGTCGAGCTGACCCATTCGTGCTACAACTATACTACTAATATAACTGCAGCATGGCTTTACCACGTATAAAACCAAACCATTTATAATTAATAAATATATAATAGGTAATAAAACCAAACAGTTTCAAGGATAACGGTGTTTACACTAACACCTGTATAGGGCAATGGATTCTCTTACGTCACCACTACACAGTTTAATTACTAATCTAATTAAATTTTTAACAAGTACCCATAAAAATACTTCTTTCTTTTAAAATTTCTAATAGTAAAATAACGGTATTATTTTAAACTGAGGTGTAGTAGAAACATACTGTGTTGAAAAGACTTAAAAATTATCAGCAAATCAAAAAATATTTACCAAATGTTTGCTTGTTGGTTATTCATTTACTTCTTAGTTCATTCATCATCTTATTAAGTTCCTCTGAGCTTCATAACATACTTTTCAGTTTATGTTGGGATATTAATAGTGTTATTACACTAGAAAATAAATAAGTTATTTTACAGAAAAAGGCCAAATGTGAGGTTTCTGCTGTAGAGGAAGATGAAAGAAATGAAAATAGTTTAATTGATTGTAAAAAAACAATACAAATAAATGATGATACTATGAATTTAGAAAATAATGTGGATGTTAATTTATTAAACAAATGTGAACAGATCACAAATTGTGATGAAGTTGAAAATATTATAAAAAATAAACAGCGGAATGATGATGAATTGACCAAGTCTGGAGATGTAAATGGCGTAGAAAAGAAAAATTTTACTATGACATCTGCAGACACAGAAAAGTGTGATATTTGTGGACAATTTTTAAATAATTCTGATATTATTTACTACCAAGGGCACCCACAGGATGCTGTAGAAGAATTTATTGCATTGACAAATGAAAAGTTATTGTTAGCTTCAGGTAATTTGTTGTTTTTATTTTTGTTAGTGATTGCTCAGGGGCATAGCACTCGCCATAAAAACAAAGTATACAATCTCGTTTTGATCCCCGCTGGCGTATTAAGTACTGTTAGTATGTAGCATTAAATTAATAAGTGCTGATTTATCGCATGCTCCACGGTGAAGAAAAATATGAGGCATTGCTGTGAAAATTACAAAAAATAATATTTCGAAGATGTTTGAAGATTCAGCATGCTTTGGGGCAGTCAGTGGATACTTCTTTGCCTTAAAAGTTTCGTGAGGTATGGGAGGACGCCTGTGCCCAGGAGTAGTGTGATTAATGTAACTATTTATATAAAGTCAAACCGTTCTCTCTTCCTCTTACGCCTCACGATCAATGATCAACCAATTATTGACCTTATATTCACACACCAAAACCACACGACGCTGAGTTCGGGGCAACGAGGTGTGCGTGACCCTAGAGGAAGACGTTCAATTTCGATTACAAGCTCGTGTTCTTAAAAGAAAGAGGGGACGACTAACATGACAGGCCCCTATGGGAATGGTCCCGGTCTTGACCCCAATCGTTTGCGCTGATGTGGACCGTATCTTCTTTACACTACTATTAGGGCGAATACTGAAGGGTCCTGAAATAAAACAGCAATTTCTTCAGTAAAATTCCCCTTGGAAGTGTGATACTGAACTTTCACTACTTTCCCGAACGAATTGCAAATCAAACGGCTTACGACGGCCTAAATAAAGTACGATATTATAATACTAAATTTCAGCTATATTAACTAGCTATACGAGTTGAACAACTCATTTCTATACGACCCCCAAAACTATATAGGAGGCTAGTGCCATCTTTTTCTAACATTTATAGCTAGCTATCTTTGTCTATCATGATACCATTTCATTCTAACATTAGGCTCTCTTTCTAGTTCTTATCGTATACCATATTATATTCTTATCAAATGTAAAAAAAAATCAACATATTAAATGTTCTTTATTCGTATTATCGCCAATTACTACATAACACATGACTAATTAAGTTCAAATCTTATATTTCTTTCAGAGAAAAAATTATATATTTCAATTGACGATAAGTTTTTATTCCAGAAATGAATGATCATTTTAAGGAACATTGTTCCGTTTTGCTAACAAAAGTTGTACTTATTTTATACAATATTAATGTATATTTTAATTGATACGTTTTACAGGTGATGATGGAGATATAATGGAAAGACCTCAGACAAATATAACTGGTTTTTCTATTTTTGATCAACATGGCCATCTTTGTCCAATTGATGGCGGTCTTGTTGAAAGTGATGTGAGGATCTATATGTCAGGATATTTAAAATCTATTTGCTCCGACTCACAAGAAATTGATGAAGAGTGCATTCCTGTAAAAGATGTTGGACCCATTATTGAATGGTTAGTCTTAGTGTGTACTAATTATTAAATATTAGAGTTTTTTCTTTTAAGAATGTTCTGAAAAGTTATGATATGATATGATAGGTAGTTTACCTTTTTAAAATATATTCTGCATTCCTTTTAGGTTTATACATGGATTTGACGGCGGAATGAGAAACTGCATAACACTTTCTACTGAATTTGGTGAATATAATTTATTAAAACCCAGTGAGCAGTATAATCCCCTTATGGATAACTTATATGAAAAAATCTGGCTTAGTAAAGTTGTTGTAGAATATTTGGAAGAATACCATTATCTGCAACCTACCTATGAAGATTTAATTGGAGTTGTTTGCCAATCCACAATCCCTGAACTTAATGACAAGAAAATGTCGGAAGAAATGTTACACAAACATGCACAGTTCGTGTGTGATCAAGTTGTGAGCTTAGAGACTAATGAAGACGATGAACCGTTAATAACCTTGCCATGCATTAGAGAACTAATAAAGTTAATGGGTATCAAATTCGGTAAAAGGAAAATTCGTACGAAAATAGACTACAAGAAAGTTGATAAAAAAACTTGGACTAAAGCTACAACTACTCCTCTTGTGCAAAAAACTTTTGAAAGTTTCTTTACAAATCAGTTAGACAAAACTAATCATGAGTTGGTTTTACGAAGGAAAAGATGTGGCGTTTGTGAAGCTTGTCAACTGCCAGATTGTGGGGAATGTAATGCATGCCGAGCTATGGCGAAATTTGGTGGGCACGGGAGAACTAAAAAAGCTTGCGTTCGTAGATTATGCCCTAATATGGCTGTAGAACAGGCGGAAGATTCTGAGCCAGAAGATGAAGAAGAATATCGCCAAATGGCCGAACGAAAAGAACGCGATAAAATTGACGATGCAGTGCCCGTTAAGTTGACTGGTTCAAATAACAAGAAAATTACGTGGATCGGAGATCCAATAAAAGCTGATGCTACTAAAGTTTACTATGAGAGGGTTGAGATTGAAGATTCTGAACTAAAAATTGGTGATTTCGTTATGGTTGAAACATCTCAAGCTAACATTCCCGCTTTAGTCACAAGAGTCACATATATGTGGAAAGAAACTTTCAACTCAAAATGTGGTTATTTTCACGGTGAAGTTTTCATAAGGGCTTCAGACACGGTTTTGGGAGAAGTAGGTGATCCGAGAGAAGTGTTTTTAGGAGATCGTTGTTGCCATGGTGCACCTTTGTCCTCAATTTTAAGAAAAGCTAATGTAGAAAAAAGAGAAACTGCGAAAGATTGGTTTAAACTTGGTGGCAAAAAAGTAGAAGAAGAATTTTTTGAAGATGATGGAAAAACTTACTTTTATAATAAATATTACGAGAGATTTACGGCACGCTTTGAAAATTTGCCAGAAGACCCGTTGTGTCCCAATGACTTGAGGAAACATCGGTTTTGTCCATCTTGTGAAAGGAAAACAAGAAGAGATGCTAAAGATATACCTAAGGTTTTTGGAAAACTAGTAGAAAAATCCAACTTTGTAACAGAATCTAACAGATCGGAATGGACATTGGTTAGGTGGCAAGATTATGACTACAAAAAGGGCATGGGAGTTTTCCTAAAACCCGGCACATTTAAACTTAAAAATAATTTTACGAATACAATGAGCAATAACAATAAAATCAAGTTAGATAAAGTAGATGAAGATATTTACCCCGAATATTATCGGAAAAGTGATAATAATTTACGTGGTTCTAACATAGACACTGGGGAACCTTTTTGTGTAGGTCATATTGCTGCAGTTACCGCAGCTGGCGAAGGGCCTCTTGTAGTTCCACAGGACATATATATCAAAGTTAATGTGCTATACAGACCAGAAAACACTTGTAGTCGATTTCCTCAACAGGAAGATTTGAATGTTGTATATTGGAGTGAAGAGATTAAAGAGATCTCATTCTCTTCTGTAGTGGGGCCGTGTAATTTAATTTACGAAAGAAATGTTCCGCATCACGAAACGTTACATCAATGGCTTGAGAAAGAACCAAGTAGATTTTACTTTAGGATGGCCTATAACAAAGTTACTAAAGAATTTGAAGATGTACCTCACCATGCCACAGCTGTCGGTAGGATGGATAAAGGTAAAGATAAGGGTAAAGGGAAAGGTAAATCCAGCAAGCCTGTGGATCCAAACTTAGCTAAAGTAGAAGAAGTGAAAATAAGACCATTAAGAACTTTAGATATATTTGCTGGATGTGGGGGTCTTTCTGATGGCTTACATCAATCAGGCGTTGCCGAATGCAAATGGGCAGTTGAAAACTTGGAGGCTGCTGCGCATGCTTACTCTCTTAATAATAGAAACTGTATAGTTTATAATGAAGACTGCAATGCACTATTAAAAGATGTTATGTCAGGTGCCACACACAGTAAAGGTGGTCTAAGACTTCCCCAGCAGGGGGAAGTTGAGTTACTATGCGGCGGGCCACCTTGCCAAGGCTTTTCCGGCATGAACAGGTTCAATTCTAGAGAGTATTCCAACTTCAAGAACTCTCTTGTTGCTTCATATTTATCATATTGTGACTACTATCGACCTAAATTTTTTATATTAGAGAATGTCAGAAACTTTGTGGCTTTCAAAAAAGGAATGGTTTTAAAACTGACTCTTAGAGCGTTGTTGGACATGGGCTACCAGTGTACCTTCGGTATAGTTCAGGCTGGGAATTACGGAGTACCACAAACAAGAAGACGGCTTATTATTTTGGCAGCCGCTCCCGGTTACAAGTTGCCATCATATCCGGAGCCGACGCATGTTTTTAGTAGACGTGCGTGTTCTCTGACGGCTACTATAGATGGCAAGCGATTTGTAACGAACATTAAATGGGATGAATCTGCGCCGAGGCGAACGTGCACCATACATGATGCCATGAGCGATCTACCGCGAATATGCAATGGTGCAAACCAAATAGAAATCGACTACGGCTCAATGCCAGAAAGTCATTTCCAGCGTTTGGTTAGGAGTAAGGATGAAAGTGCAAAACTACGAGATCATATATGTAAAAACATGGCCCCCCTTATCCAAGCCCGTATCAGTAGGATTCCAATGACTCCTGGATCTGACTGGAGGGATTTACCTAATATATCAGTTACACTTTCAGATGGCACTAAATGCAAGGTAAGCTTTTTCACTTTTCTTATATTCATAATGAAACAGTAAAGACTACAAATAATTATTGAATCAAAGACAATAGTGAGTTAAATCACACAACCATTACTTTTAACAATTGTTAGATAAGCCTTTCAGGTTTTCAAAATTATGTATTGTTTTCTAACAGTGAAAAAAGAAGTGCGTGCGAGCGTGCTTATGTTGGATAGCTACGTCTATAGGTTATGCATTACACTTGCGCATCCACCTATTTAATATTCAAAACTTACAAGCGATTAGTACATAATTGTTATACAATTGAAATGAATTAAAATTATGCCCAGTATGATTTTTTAAACCAAAAACAAATATTTCATTGCTAAGAATACTACTGGATGGTACGATGTTTGCAGGTTCTCCAGTATAGATACGAGGATAAGAAGAACGGTCGTTCTTCGAGCGGTGCTCTGCGAGGTGTTTGCGCATGCGCGGCTGGTGGGATCTGTTCGCCGCATGACAAGCAGGAAAACACGCTGATACCCTGGTGCCTGCCGCACACGGCCAACCGACACAACAACTGGGCCGGCCTCTACGGTACGTATGCGTCCGTTCGCCGCACGACAAGCAGGAGAACACGCTGATACCCTGTTGGCTACCGCACACGGCCATCCGACACAACAACTGGGCCGGCCTCTACGGTGCGTATGCGTCCGTTCGCCGCACGACAAGCAGGAGAACACGCTAATATCCTGTTGCCTACCGCACACGGCCAACCGACACAACAACTGAGCCGGCCTCTACGGTACGTATGCGTCCGTTCGCCGCACGACAAGCAGGAGAACACGCTGATACCCTGGTGCCTGCCGCACACTGCCAAACGACACAACAACTGACCTGGCCTCTACGGTACGTATGCGTCCGTTCGCCGCACGACAAGCAGGAGAACACGCTGATACCCTGGTGCCTTTCGCACACTGCCAAACGACACAACAACTGAGCTGGCCTCTACGGTACGTATGCGTCCGTTCGCCGCACGACAAGCAGGAGAACACGCTGATACCCTGTTGCCTACCGCACACGGCCATCCGACACAACAACTGGGCCGGCCTCTACGGTACGTATGCGTCCGTTCGCCGCACGACAAGCAGGAGAACATGCTGATACCCTGGTGCGTGCCGCACACGGCCAACCGACACAACAACTGGGCCGGCCTCTACGGTACGTATGCGTCCGTTCGCCGCACGACAAACAGGAGAACACGCTAATATCCTGTTGCCTACCGCACACGGCCAACCGACACAACAACTGGGCCGGCCTCTACGGTACGTATGCGTCCGTTCGCCGCACGACAAGCAGGAGAACACGCTGATACCCTGGTGCCTGCCGCACACTGCCAAACGACACAACAACTGAGCTGGCCTCTACGGTACGTATGCGTCCGTTCGCCGCACGACAAGCAGGAGAACACGCTGATACCCTGGTGCCTGCCGCACACTGCCAAACGACACAACAACTGAGCTGGCCTCTACGGTACGTATGCGTCCGTTCGCCGCACGACAAGCAGGAGAACACGCTGATACCCTGGTGCCTGCCGCACACTGCCAAACGACACAACAACTGAGCTGGCCTCTACGGTACGTATGCGTCCGTTCGCCGCACGACAAGCAGGAGAACACGCTGATACCCTGGTGCCTGCCGCACACTGCCAAACGACACAACAACTGAGCTGGCCTCTACGGTACGCATGCGTCCGTTCGCCGCACGACAAGCAGGAGAACACGCTGATTCCCTGGTGCCTGCCGCACACGGCCCACCGACACAACTGGGCCGGCCTCTACGGTAACGTATGCATGCGTCCGTTCTTATTTCCGTCCGTATTTATTTAACAACTTTTACGCACAAAAAATGATACATATGGCGGACTTAATGCCTTATGGCATTCTCTCCCAATCAACTATTAGGCTTAGCACAGATAAACATATGATAGGTAGTGCAGCAAAAAAAAAAAGAGAAAAATACGTTTGTGTTGGCTCGACTTCGATATAGTAGTTTGGTGCACCCATTTTTATCAAATTAATAGAAAATATAACTATATATATACAGGCTGTTAGTGTAGACACCGTTATCCTTGAAACCAGTGGTTTGGTTTCACTTATAGAACTTAAATTCAATGAATTAAAAAACAACGCTATTTTCTTTCATAAAATTTAAAAAGTTTCGTAAATTCATGGATACCCTATACGCCCGAGTGACGTAATCACTGTAAAGATCACCGCCCGCGCTAGCTACCTACACAACATTCAATATAAAAACACAATAGGTACACATAACCTGTGATATGACTTTTTCTTCATACTTTCATCCTGGCTTAGGATGGGCAAAAATTGAGGAATTAAGGAAAAATTCAGATTTTACTAAAAAAAGTTGTTATTTTTCATTGAATTTACGTTCTATAAGTAACACCAAACTACTGGTTTCAAGGACAACGGTGTTTACACTTACATCCTGTATATATATACAACATGTAACATAATTAACGCACTTTGAGAAAGTAGTTTGTTCAGAATCGTTTACTGAATCGATTCCTATCATTTTTAATATAGGTAATTTTTTATCCCAAAAATAATTAAAACTACGTAAATTACAGTCACAATAAATCTGTACAGTCAAAACAAACTGAAATGGACCGTAACTCAAGGCAAGAAGACTTTTAAGAGTGCAGTTTTATTTGTAATAATACTAATTCTGTCATTCAATAAAAATAAAGAAAAATGAACTTTATTTCAAGCACGTTAAAGTCATTGCGTTCGTGGATTTGTACTGTGACCACAACATTCTTCCGGAATTAGTATAACTAATTTGATAAATAATCAGTGCATAAAAATGTTTAACTGAAAATTCAGTGTATGTATTATGATTATAACATAATATACTAATTGGGGTGTCTGAGGGTGTGCGTTAATTACGTTACATATTGTATATAATCGGAATCTCGGAAACGGCTCCAACGATTTTCATGAAATTTTGTGTCCAGGGAGTTTCGGGGGCAATAAATCGATCTAGCTTGGATTTATTTTTAGAAATTGTTTTTTTGTTCGTGTTTTCAAGCAATGAAAAACTGCTACAATATAAGAAGGTAAATTTTGACACTGTGTCAATGATCGTAATAGCTCAAGTGGATATCGAGCGGTCGCGACATCTTAATGCCTTGGTTCGCGTCCTGTCTTCGGTCCGACTTTTTTCCATTTTTTTCAAGTTCCCTTCTTTTGTGAGAAAATCTATTATTTCGAGCCCTTTTTTTTAGTATTTTTTAAAAATACGAAAATTTTAAATAAACTAATTGCACTCATGATTTTTTTTATTCAAATAACTTTTTTTTATATTATGTCAATAAGATCAAAAAATATTATTCATGTTTCATCAGTATGTAATTTTTGTTTAATGTGCCTAATATTAGTAACTATCGTAAATGAAAATACAATTGCGTGGCTTAATTACCGCACCAGCTCCCTCTCAGCGCTAGTGTCCGCGGTCGCGCGTACTGTGACACAGTTTTAGTTCTGTATTTTTTTTTATTTATTAGGTTCTCCAACAGTTATAACACAAATACAATTGAATAAAAAAAATACAAGTTCTAACATGTCTTAAGCTAAGTGCATAACTACTTATAGGGGAACACATCCTGCGTTTAATAATAATAAGTTACCACAATGTGAAAGAAAAATCATTAAACCTATTTTAAGTTATTTTTTAACAAATTACAGAAGATATTTTTTTTTTGACAAAGTATTCGTAGTAAGTAAGTAAGTAGTAAGTACTTTCGGTTTAGTAGTGTACATAGAAGTGTTTCATTTGGTGATAGAGCCATGCTGCATCTATATTATGGCTTATGCGCGAATGGGTTGCGTGAACCAACAAGTTTATGATGCTTTGTTTCGGTTGGGTAGTGTAGAAAACTAGAGATCTCTTCTACTGATCTTGTAGGGAGGCATTTCATCTTAGTCCTCATGAGTGGCAACTCTTCTGTATTTTGATTCTTGATCGAGGATAGATGTGTATGTATATGGGCCACATGTGAATGTATATCAGATGGAGTATATGCTCATTTATCACCCGTATTCTATAAAAAATTATTCGTGTAATTGTTTACGTAACAAAACGTACAAAGTGAAACTTCTCTACGACATATTTTTATATTATTTTTTGTATTCTTATATAATAATAAGGAATGCAATAAAGAATAAATAAATAAATATAAGTAGGTTAAATAATAGTATAAAAGTAGTATTTATATACTCATGTAGCCCCGGCGGTGACTTTATTTTAAAGTACCTTGATGACCGAGGTTTCCTCGGTATTTTTTTGGCAATCGTGTTTTGGAAATTATATTTAAATACAAATTACATACTGATGAAACATGAATAATATTTTTGATCTTATTGATATAATAGAAAAAACTGAACTGGTTATTTGAATAAAAAATCATGAGTGCAATTATTTTAATTTAAATTTTTGTGTTTTAAAAAAAGTACTAAAAAAAGGGCTCGAAATAATAGATTTTCGCACAAAAGAAGGAAACTTGAAAAAAAAGGAAAAAAGTCGACCGAAGACAGGAAGCGAACCAGGGCACCTCGATTTCGCGACCGCCGGATATCCCACATGGGCTATTACGATCATTAATACGCTGTCAAAATTTACATTCTTTTATTGCATATGCAAAAACTGCTACAAGTTTTTCATTGCCTAAAAACACGGACAAAACGAAATTTTCTAAAAATGAATTTTATGAAAATCGTTGGAGCCGTGTCCCAGATTCCGATATATAAACGGTTATATATATATATATATATATATATATATATATATATATATATATATATATATACAAGAATTGTTCGTTTAAAGGCATAGGATAGTACTTACTAAAATTCTCCACTACGTTGATAGAACAGTTTCTCTTCAAAGAAGTAGTAAAATTAAAAATTGTGTACAAACCGATTTCAATATAAATAAAATGAAAACAGCATCAATGTAGTCGAAGTTAATTAAATACGCATTAATAAAGATAATTAAAAAAGTACTGAAGAGAAGCACTAGTTTTCAAATAAAAAATGCGGTTGGACCCTACAGGCCATCCCTGCAACCTCCCATAACTCTATTCCAATTACGAAGTCCCTTTTGACACTTCTTAGTACACCTAACTCTTCACGTTTCGCATAATTTGAAATAATAATAATTTTTTGTTCATGGTCGTAAATCGTCATTTAAAAATACAATTTTAAATGCAAATCTCTTCAAATTTGACCTGTTACGACATTTTTGAGCTCTCCGAGCTTTTGATTTTGATACGGTTTGCGGCAGTCGAGGCAGTTTTTTTGAGCTTAACAAAAACATTTATCACTAAAAATTGATTCGACGAAGTTTTTTAGTTATTTTGAAAAAACACTATTTCGAGATTTTTTTTCAACAATGATACCTCTCGAACGAATCAATCGATTTTGATGCAGTTCATGGCAATCGACGTCGTTTTTTGAGTAGAAGAGCTGATTTTTAATATACTGAGAATTTGATTAATTCTCATTATATTAAAAATCAGCTCTTCACAAGGACAAGGGTGTCGAAGTAATTCCAAGAAAACCACTTATTGAAAATTAAAGAACCTCGAATTTTTGAAGTTTTATCAGAATCTACCGTGCCGATTTGGTCTAAATTCACAGATAATCTAATTTCATTTTTCTTTCAAATGCCGAAAACCGCTTTTCTATCGGACATTCCGTTACATACATACTTACATACATACACACACACACACACACACACACACACACACACAAACACATGGCGGGAAGTCATAAAAACATTAAATTTGGTTCACCTAGAAGAAAGTTCTGAGGTAACACACATAGAAAAACAGTCGAATTGCGGGCCTCCTTTTATTTAAAGTCGATAGAAAAGTGTTTGTTCGCTGCAGGGCGCGTGTCGTGGGACGGGTACTTCAGCACGACGGTGACGGACCCCGAGCCCATGGGCAAGCAGGGCCGCGTGCTGCACCCCGAGCAGCACCGCGTGGTGTCGGTGCGCGAGTGCGCGCGCTCGCAGGGCTTCCGCGACGCCTACGTGTTCGCCGGCTCCGTGCAGGACAAGCACCGCCAGGTGAGTCCAAAGCACTGCACTTATTCACTTTTTTAACTGAAAATTTCTTTAGCTGGTTTCAATAGCTGACATGAAGCACCAAAGTTCCGGAAAGTGTGCAGTTTGTGATCATATCCTAGACGGCGGGGCCATTACACTAGATTCGATAGACTACAAATCCTCGCGAAAGAGCATCAATCCCTACCAAGGATGATATGCTATTGAAATTAAAACAAAACATCCTAATTTCAATACAGAAGAAGGCTGGGTACCACCTGCTTGGGATCCTGTAATTAATAAAATGAAAACTAAACTCAAGCATACCTTCAAGACTTCAAGACACAGTAAGTTCATTCTGCGTAGATCGGATCATGAATAATAATTAAAAATCTGAAGGTACTCCGGGTTGACACTAACATCGGGACGTCAGTCAATGTTTATAACTACTTTTACGGTTTTAATCAGTGTTCGCGTAAATGTAAGAAATCGTTATGAAAATTTCTTTATAATCCTTTATTTGAAACTCGGTGAGACGATAAAGTAACACTAAAAAGAGAGTGTCTCTTTTTAGTGTTTTAAGCATATAGGACGTGGTACGTGGTAAAGCCACGCTGCAGCTTCATTATTGTTGGAGCACGAATGGGTCCTCCCTACCGGGATGGGACGACGCTCTCACAGAATATCAGAGTAAAATAACATCTTAATCCTGCTGTGTTTCCTATAGTGAAGGTAAAAAGCCGAAGACCCGTTTTACTGGAAACAAGGCATTCCGTTTTAGTCCTCAGGAGTGACAACAAATCTGTATTTTGATTCTTGATTGAGTATAAATATAGAAGTAGTAGTAGATACATCTATTTACCATGCAGTGGACTGTGTGCTCGTTTGTCACTCTTATTTTATAAAAAAAGAAATTTAACTTGCGAGAGAAAGAGTTAGAATACAGTATACAGTGTTTCCTATTATTTTTGGAGATTATGCATATGATCTAATGAGTAGTTAAGATTCAGGACGAAATTTCTTAATAAAAGTACAACAGTACGAGCCATTACCAAAGAAAAAAAAACGTTAACCCCACACTAGAATTTTCTTCTGTGTCGTAGAGGCAGTTTACAAACATAAGTTGCACAAGGACAAAAATTTACACCCGTAACAATTATTATTTGTGGGTCATACTTGCTCCGTGCAGGATTCGAACCCGTGACCCTCACCGCCGCAATTCAATACCAAGCTATTGCGTCACAGAGCCGTTTCTTGAGCAGCTTGCAGCTTTATAAACCAGCTTGGTCGACCGGCTTCCTTCGAGGCTGCTGACTCCAGTGCCCCATTCACTGCTTACACAGTCCAAATAGAATTAAAAATTGTTCACGGAACAAAATTTTATTATGTATTTATTTCCTAACTAGCGAGCCGCCCTGACTTCGCCTGGACCCATTGTTGTGGCGTTGATTAGTTTTAAGATAATCAAAGACCAATTATTTTATAAATTTTTCGTTGTCTCAAAAAACTCCCCAAGTATTTCGGATAAAATGTAGCTTAGATCACTCTTGACTTTGCTCTTGTGTTCGTAAAGTCTCATTACAATGGGCTCAGCCATTTCGAAGATTAGCTTGGACAGGCAGACAGATTAGACAAAAAATCCAAGAATGGTTATTCCTGTATTAATGCCATGTAACTATTTTATATATATATATATATATATATATATATATATATATATATATATATATATATATATGTGTGTGTGTGTGTGTGTACTAGACACTTCTCACATACTGCAATGGATATAACAACACATACATTCATACAGCCCATCGAAAGTCCTCTGCTGAAAATAGACCTTCACAAAACCCAAAATAATAAATAACTAAATTCACCAACCCGCCGGCCAAGCGTAGCATAAGTCACCCTATGGCTCTCATGGAGGAGAAGATACTGCTGCCCATCCCCTGTTACTGTTTCCTTCTGTTGCCTCAACGGGGTGATATGTAACTACTATAAATTTTTGAAGAAAAAATCGTATGAAAAGTACTGAGACCTTATAGTCAACCAAATCTAAGAAATACCTTTTGACGTTTCACATTAATCATTTCGCAATAACTTTGCACAAGCGTACTCACACGATTTAAAATAAGCTTTTACGTAAATCTTATATTTCATTACAACGTTTATAATTTTTTATCACTAATTTAAATTCGAGTCTTTCAAACAAAGCAAAATATTTATAAAATACCCAGTATCAACGTTTTTACTTGACGTCGTTTCAATGATATGTCACTATATACCTTACCGTAGTGTTTAAATTATTAAAATTCATATATGCGAATAGTCGATAAAAATATTCAAATAAGTGGTAAAACTATTCAAATAAAAAACCATTAATTTTTAATGTATTATTTGTTTAATTAATTTTTTTAAATTCCTTAAATTACATGAATCATGAATAAAATAAGTTATTTTTTTTACTTTGTCAACGTAAATTTGTGTGTGCAAAAAATTCATATACAAGGTCGCGCTGAAAAAACCACTACGTAATTTCTGTGCGTAGTTTTGTGATTTTGTGTTGTTTTTTATATTAGTAACCTTTTTAATTAACATTACTAATATTCCTTTTAACCACTCCTGGTAAGCTTGAAACGCATGTGTTAAATTGTGTAAATACAAAGAAACTGATAAATCTTGTGTTTAAAATTATCCGTTTTTAGTTTATTTCGGTATTATTGAAACACAAACTCTAAATAATATAATATCGATTTTTTTTAAGAATCGAATATTGTACGTTCCCGTTTTTTGGTTGGCGCAATAAGTCTGGCAGCTGTCAAAATGTATTTCTTATATTTGGCTGACTATAATTATATACTGGTTTAATACTATATTCTACAAATTATACATAAATTTGCTTTTAACTTCTAGATTGGAAACGCTGTACCACCGCCTCTTGGAGCTGCACTGGGTCGAGAAATTAAAAAAGCGCTAATCATATCACAAAAAAGGATAGAATTAAGTATGAGCTAAATTTTTAGTCGTGTTGACTTTTGCCTTAAAATTTTTTGATGTTCACAATATACATGTGTTAAACGTTTCTAATATACATGATGTTACAGAGAAAAATTATAACTTATTTGTATTTGTCCCTAACACCTTTAGCTTTAGTATGATCATCATTAATAACGTCAATGGGCATCTCCAAACTGTATGATTTGTTCTATAATTCCATTGAGAGTAGTTGAAATTTCCAACCACTGGCAACTTTGTTGCTCAACTGACTTTTGAAACGATTGCGCAGCTACAACTCCATAGAAAATTGTTACAACAATCATTGTCACAGTCATACACATAGAATACTATAATACACAATTAAATAGAATGGCTGTCAAACTTATTTTGTACGAGATTCGGCGTCGCCGAGAGCACACACAAGCAATTACGTCGTATTATAACTACTACAAACCCGATTTGCTGTTTTGACAGTCTGAGTAATTTTCACGTTTTAGACTTTTGATTAATGTTCAAAATCTTCATTAAAAATAGTTTAAATTTTAATACATATTTGTATGTAAATAGTGTGCAATTTGGTATTTTCTAAATAACTTGCATGTGAAATGTGAAAACGATTGTTACGTCAAAACACATCTCGTGTTGACATTTATACGTGTGAACTGACATGTTAGTGACATTTTAGTAGCTACACGGGCTCCGCCCACTCCCTCGTTCTAATATGTATGTATAATAGTATTCTATGGCCATACACAAGTCGACTGCTGAACATATCCTTCCCCTAAGGAATAGCCAAAGCACGACCATGAGCCAATTACATCCATCGACTTGGCTTTCTGGTAGGAGGCGCCACTCGAGAACGTTTCTTCCCTATCGGTTTACAGCTCTTCGAACTATATGACCGGTCCAATGCCTCTTGTTACTGTAGGCCGGTTGAGGAAGCTTAAGCTCCGAAGGGGGCTATGCTTGGAGGTTTTTTTTGCGGGATTGACTGAAATTATATCCGCAGTAGAAATGGAGTAACCGACTTTACCCAACGGATCAGTTAATCTATTTTTATATGTTGATTTAAATTTTATTGTTTTACCTTTATTACTAAGATAAACAAGGTCGGACGTATATTTAAAACTCAGCCCTTATTCTTCACCGTTAGTAGACGAAAGTACGGAAAATCTCTGTTTAAAATCGGTCGGAAACTATTCTTTTTTTTCTAGACCACCTCGCTGGATTGTTTACAGAAATAATGTAGGTACCTAAGTAAAAATTACAGCCAATCTACTCCCGATGAATTTCAGTTCTGAATTAATCTTATTTCTTTCAAACTCAAGATAATTTCGTACTTTTGAACCCGTAGTTCAAATCGGAATTACAAAAACGGAAGTGAAACCACTAGATGACGCTGGTAATCGCAAGCGACGAGAATGTTTTTTCTTGTTAACTTAGTCTTACCAATTAAGTAAAAAAAATGTTTATGAAGTTAGTTTTCTACTTAAAAATTATCTCCGAATTAAAATATATCCGGTTTTGCCAAACGGCCACTCGAACGGATTCGAACTTCGAACTTTTGATCGCTATTACTCTTTGATTCGGCAGTAACTTTTAAATAAAATTCGAAACAACGCAGTTTGAATCAAACTCTAAAACAATTTCGGATATAAACCAGATAATGTGAGAAACAGGAGTACAGGTCACCAGTCCTCACGTATAGGTTATAATCAGGTATGTGTACTTGTTTTATTGTCCCAGTAATTTAGGATAATAGATCAGCGGAAATAAAATAAAAATAAAGAGCATTTAAATTTTTCGAAATATATTTAGCGTTATTTCATTTTAATACCGTCCAAAAGCGACTTGAGAAATAGCAAATTGTATAATTTTATTTGATATTCGGTTTACATTATCATAAATTTTACAACTATAGGTACTTCAACATTAAAAATAACGATTATCTCTCTCGGTTAAAGGTGAACGCAAATTTTTCAGCACCGTACGCGTCGCAACCTGTTGCTTCAAGAGATGCGCACTTTAGATCATACAATCCTACCTTACGTCCGCTCTAGAAGAGCACTAATTAGATCAGAATTGTGTAAAATTGTGTACCTATGAAAAAACTATTTTTTCGTTTTAAACAAAACCAAAGACACTATGCAATAGATAATAGTATCAAAGACAAAGATATGCTCTTTTATTTTAAACCATAACCTGGCAATGTTTCTTAGAAAAAAAAAAGAAATCACTCTGAACTTTCGGTGTTCCACGTGTCGCTTTGATGAAGGTGCTCCGTCTTTTTTATAGAATTTTATATTTGTGTCTGGACTAAAAACGAAAGTATTATACTTTTTTATATTCCTTGTAATATAGTAAACACGTAGATATATAATTTGTGGTATAAAAAGTGAAAAGTAAATTGCCAAAAGTACTTCAAAATCCGGAAGGCCCATTTTGGCGGTTGGGTCATAAATGTGTTATTTTTCAAATTCTCATTTATTTTTAGTGTAAAATGTAAGTAAAAATAAATTTCTTACATATTTCAAATAACTTGACGTTGTATTTATTTCAAATTCACACAAAAATATTTTTGAAATATTGTTCGAAATGTCATACAGATAAAATATTATTTTTTTTTATTTTTTTATATTTTATATTTTGGTATGAGTAACGAATGGAAACACATAAAACATAAAAATATACATATTTCCAAACATTTTCATATAAATTTCTCCAAAAACAAAAGTGTAGAATTCAAATTAGTAGTAATTTTGTCACTAAAATTGAAGTATATACTACTACTATGCTATACAGGGTAATTTATGTATTTTATTACAATTTCTAGCAACCAAAAATAATTTTATTCGATAGTTTATACATTCAACAAGAATTCCTGTAAGTTTTATCCATAAATATTGTCTCAAAGTGAAAATATAGCAAAATTTGCAATATCGCAAAAAAATTCTAACTTACAAATTTTCCCGAGTCCCGAGCGAACGGGAGTATAACATGTCGCGACCTGCTTGGCTTACAGAATATCCGAAATCCGAATCCATATTGAAGGTCGAATGCTGATGACGTCATATAATGCGGCGCATTCGGCGCGTGCTGATACTCAGTGTTGATTTTTTTTTATTATTTATTCGTGACTATGGTTGCGAGGACCTTCAGTCGAAAACATTACAGTATAACACAAATCATACATCAAATTAAGAATATTTAACTTTAGGAATAACAATTTAGAATGGTTTTCCATCATTTTTCTACTTTTTTCCTATTATATGTATAAATATAGAACAGACTAAATTACAAAATGAACTAAGAAGCTTTATCAATTAACTAAGGACACATAAATAATTAAAGTTTTCCTACAGTATTAAGTATAAATTTAAATAGAGGCATGAAAAAACTACATCAGTTAATAGATCCTGAACGCGGCGGGGAACACTTATAGAATTTTCTTCAGCGACATCACTAATTTCACTGACAAGTGTCAACCTTTGAATCCCAAACGATGGGCACTGGAAAATTATGTGGTTTATGTCTGCATTATGTTGAGCGCAATGTGTGCATTTGTCATCAGCTACACTCAGTGTTGGTGTTGTCTAATGTTGCCAACTACATAGTGGATTTTCCACTAAAATTGGTGGTTTCAACTTTCGTTTCGAAATATATTTTACTTCAATTTAGGAGCATTTATTTACCTTACTGTGTAGGCAACAAAGAGTCGTCACACAAGACTTTTTATAAGTTTTAATTAATACGTAATTAATTATACATAATTTGAAAACCAATTGCATATACATTATCTGTCGCCAAGTCGAGCAAAAAAGCGGCACGGCCGTATCATCCTTTTCTCGAAGCAGTTCAGGCCATTTTCGACCCCCCTATAACTTCGTTGTGGATAAAACTGGAAGTTTGAATTTTCAGTAACCAAGCAGGCATTGTATAAACACGGTATATTTCAAATTTCATTCAATTTGAACCAATCGTTTAAGAATTATAAAAAAAACAAGTCTCGCAACTCAGTTCTTCTACCAAAAAAAAAGTAAAAAGTTGTGAGATCCATGGAATACTTACTTAATGGTCCTTCTGTTTTAAGTTATTACATAATTAGCTAACATAACAACATCTTTATAGTGACCATATCAATATTGAAATCTTTTATGTTTTAAATAAATAAATATACTTGGCAATCGCACTAAACATTCTAGTTTAATATAATATGTATTTCTTGTGAGATACATTGTTGTCATGCGTTATATATATTAGAATTGTCCCTTTCATCCTGAAAATATAGTTGGAGCTGGCCCGAACTCTGTTCGTCGGGGATACATATTTTTACATATAGCGTGAAAGCAATCTACGTGTAAACATCCCCAATGTGCTGCAGCGACATGTTAGCCTCAACACACGAAACGTGTTATATTGATTTCGAAGTGTTTCAAAAGCCCCTTGTGTATAGTGTTTCCTCAGGTTGCACGTCAAGGCACAAAATGCTCTAAATAAAGTTAATTACATATCCCTAAAGCACTACAAACCTACGAGGCAATATATTTGCCCTGGCAGAGTGTCGTCCTCTTCCGATGTCATTATTGTCTTTAAGGTCCGATGTAATTATATTAATAATAATAATGTCCTCCAGACCGAATTTCGGCCACGGCGGCCTGCCTCAACGTAGGCTAGCCATCGGCGCAGAACGGGATTATAGTGCCCAAGTGTATGCGCAAGCACAGGTGCACTCTCTAATCCATCACTCTCATAATCCGATGGGACGGTAAACCGACACGACTGGAGAGAGATCAGGCGCAGGACCAACGGCTTTACGTGCTTTCCGAGGCATGGGGGTGAGACACCGCCAACTGACTCCAGGCAGCTACTGAGAATTTCTTGACGGAAAAATAATAAACAATAATCGATTTTTTGGCCCGACCCGGGATTCGAACCCAGGACCTCATGATCAGCAGTCGTACTACTACAACCACTAGACCAACGAGGCGTGTTTGTAGTAGTGATAATACGACGTATTGCTTGTATGGGTGCTCCCGGCGACGCCGAACCTCGTACAAAATAAGGTTGACAGCCATTCTATTGTGTATTATAGTATTTTATGCTCGGTACTTGCCCGGAGTCAGGAAGTTGGCGGTGTCTCACCCCCGTGCCTCGGAAAGCACGTAAAGCCGTTGGTCCTGCGCCTGATCTCTCTCCGGTCGTGTCGGTTTACCGTTCCATCGAATTGTGAGAGTGAGGGAATAGATAGTGCACTTGTGCTTGGGCATACGCTTCGGCACTATAATCCTATTCTGCGCCGATGGCTAGTCTCCGCTGAGACAGGCCGCCGTGGCCAAAATTCGGTCTGGGGGACATTATTAATATTATTATAATAAATACCCTTTTTGACTTTGACACCCATCCATTGCAAAATAATTACGTGGTTTCGGCATTTCGACGAGTAAGCGCGGGAAGCGTGCTAGTGACGGGGGCCTGACTGAAACAGATGGGCAGCAGCATATTAACAGATAACAACTCAAGCGGTGGCTAAATGAGGCAACATAAAAATCCTCTTTATATTTCAATCTAGCAGTGATTTTATATTATATTATACTGCTCATCCTATATGAATATCCCCATTAACCCGTATCGTCCCGTGGGTGTCGTAAGAGGCGACAAAGAGAAACAAATCAGGAGACGGGCAGCAACATTTGCCTGATATCTCAAAATTATAAAAAACTGCGGATGCAAACCCGCCTGCCAGGCGTGGGCACTTTTATAGGCTGTAATGGTAACCAAAATCCAACTTAATAAACAATTGTCAATATTCCGAAAATAGAATAGCAGTGATTTTATATTATATTGCTTATTAATTAGGGTGAAGTACCGAATTATCAGCACTTTAAGAGTTCGTGCTAATTTAAGCCTATTTATTACTGTGAAAAATAGTTCTTTACCTGTTAAGGCAAATTTTATAGTTTTAATATTTAATAAGGAAGACGATATTAAAAGAAAAACATGGTTAACCTCCACCAAGGTTTTTTAGACAAGTAAGAATAAAAAACCGGCCAAGAGCGTGTCGGGCCACGCTCAGTGTAGGGTTCCGTAGTTTCCCGTCCGTCACAATAAGTGTTCCCACTTATGAGTTTAATTTTTTGTTTGAAAAAACATACGTTCAGGATAATAAAATATGTAAACGAAGTTAAAAAAATGCTTGCATATACGATTATACTACAAGCTTAGTCCAGAAATTATTTTGTACAACTTTTTGTCTTTTTTGTACAAAAACTGTTTCCATCCAAGTTCAAAATGATTTTCCTAGAAAGTCCTTATAAAGTTCTACTTTTCAGATTTTTTTCATATTTTCTAAACTTATGGTTCAAAAGTTAGAGGGGGGGGGGACACATTGTTTTTTACTTTTGGAGCGATTATTTCCGAAATTATTGACATTATCAAAAATGATTTTAGTAAACCCCTTTTCATTTTTAAATACCTTTCCAACAATATATCACACGTTAGGGTTGAAATTAAAAAAAAATCACTGCCCACTTTACATATAGGGGGGCTACCCTAATAAAACATTTTTTTCCAATTTTTATTTTACCACTTTGTCGGCGTGATTGATACACATATTGGTACCAAATTTCAGCTTTCTAGTGCTAACGGTCACAGAGATTAAGCGAGGACGGACAGACGGACAGACAGACATGGCGAAACTATAAGGGTTCCTAGTTGACTACGGAACCCTAAAAATGGGACTCTCACCATTTACTGGCACCATCGCCCCCTTTTAACAGCATAGAGCGAGCTAATTATCAGCACATAACTATCACCGTTAGAAAATGCATTATAAAAATATTTCCAGTCTTAAAATCTGTTTTTTATTTATTTATTTATAGGTAGTTAGTAGGTAGCTACCCTGTAATACATAACAATCACTTATAATCTAATAATACCTTTATAAAATTGACAAAGTTTAGCATTAATAAAGTTATCTTAGGTAAGAATTTAAATGATTTGTTCAGACTTACGAAAATCTCAATAGAAAGTGTTTTACTTAAATATAATATGGTAGCCGACCAATACTATAAACTATGTAGGTATCAACAACCACTAAAACATAAAATTGCACAAAAAAAGTGTACCAGTAAGTAGCTAAAAAAAATAAAAAAAGAATAGGCTCTTGCTATCACATCTTCTAATCCTCTTGAAAGATCTTCTCTAGTTCTTGTAAAGAGTAAGTCTTCTTTCTTTTATTGTTTATTATTTTATCCAACGTGTCTATTGGTTTGTTATCTTTTTGACCAACTTGCGTGGTTCTGGGTGGTAAATTAAGTTTAATGTCGGAAAGAATTTGGATTTTTTTATTTGGTGGATACATACTCTGCTCTTCGGCTTTTCTTTTCTTAATGTTAAACGGGTGTTCATTTTCAGGTGAGGATGGTATATTCGTGTTATGAATGATAACTTCGTGTTTAAATGACTGGTGGTGATTAATGAAAGTCGCTTGTGATTTATTTTCTTTTGTCTCCTGTATATTATTAGCTTCTGTCTCTTGTTTTTCGGTATATATTGTCCCTTTTGTTTTCTTGTTAATCTTGTTTTTGGTGATTTCTTTTGTTTTGTTTTTTTCATCTTGTTTAAGTAATCTGTTCTTCTTGCGAGTCTCTTGTTCTTCTTCTTTAAGTTTTTTAGCTTTCAATTTGTCGTTTTCAGTCTTCTGCCATTCCGCTGAAGTAAGCACGAATGATGATCTCTCTACATTTTTAACACCTTTTCGTTCAGGTGTTTTTTCAGCAATCAAAACGTCTTGTAATTTGACTGGTGTTAGTAAATATTGATGACTATCAAGACATACCAATTGCGCACTACTAAGACAATCTTCAGTATTGTTATAACATTGTTCATTATAGTAGTTCGTTATAGAACTTGTCATAGCTTGCATATCATCTACAAAATTTTCTGCTAATATTACTGGTAATTGATCAATGTCTTGAAATCCAACTGCTTCGAAATTTTCAATTTCGATGTGAGTTTCTTTGGTTGTGGATGTATCAGTTTCTTGATTTTCAAAAAAACAACAAATTTTCTTCAAAATCTTTTCTGTTTCTGTCAGATTTTCAAACGGCGTTCTTTGCAGAAATGTATATCTTTTCTTGCCCTACAATGTTATCTAAAGTGTCGCGTGTCATGATTTTTTCTTTATTTGAATTGTCTTGTAGTTTTAAATTGTCTTCTTTTGGTTCTTCATCTTGTTTACTTCCTTTACTCAGACATTTATTGTAGTTAATGGCATCAGAGTTCCAGGGACATATGTCGGTAGTCCTGAATCCATTTATAATTGTCGTATCTTTGACACCAACCTCTAAAGCCTCCTTGAGAACAGGTACGAAATTGTTCTTTGTGAGAGTCTCCAAAGGATGATCTCTCCTCCATTTCAGGACACTTTCCTTCCATGCAGTTTTGAGAGGTCTAAATGCTGACACGTCTGCAGGCTGAAGAATCCGTGTGGCGTTGGGATAAAGTGCTATCAAAACAATCGGCAATTTGCTGCACAATTCACTTACTTCAAGACTGAGATGTGTTTTGTGTCCATCTACAAATAGTATGACGGGGAATGTTACCTTTCTTTTGTAGAGGTAAGGATGAAACACATTTTTGATATAATCGTAGAAAAGTTCAGACTTCATCCAGCCAGTATCGCTCAGACCAATACCCCACTCATCTGGAACTGATGATGTTATATCCTTGGGAAGCCTCTTGTTGGGAAACACAACTAATGGAGGTGTTACATCTCCGTTGGCTCAAAATGTAAACAGTACAGTAAGGGCTGTTTTAGCTGTAGCGTGATCCACTTCATAAACGTCTCTTTCTCCTCGTAACGAAATAACTTTACCATTTTTGGGACATAACTGAAAGTTAGATTCGTCTCCATTAAAAAACACGAGCTGGGTCCTGTAAGATGTCAAAATAGTTGTTTTCCTTAAGATAAAGCTCAATTTTGTGGAACCAAGCTTTGATGTCTTTTTCTGACACATTAGCACTGGCTGATGTGACAGCTTCGACAGTGCGTTCACCGAGTTCTGGATGACGGCGCATAAAAAGGTCATACCATTTTTTTCCAGGTATGTCATCTTTAAAGGGGTTTTCTCTTCCTGACTTCTTTAAGAAGTTTGCTACACTTAATTGTAAATCAGATTTTCTTTTTGGAAATCCTTTCCGACAGCAATCTACAACCCACTGTACCAAAACTCCTTCTTCTTCCATCGACAGTATTGGCCTAGGACCTGGTAGATCCTTGCACGGCTTTCTTAATCGCGACTGGATAGTCCCTCTTGGCACATTGTAAGTTTTCGAGGCCAGTTTTTTGGACATACCTTTTTTAACTGCATCCAAGGCTTTTAGTAGATTTTCCTTTGTGTACATTTTTCGTTTATTTGGTTTATTTTCTTCCTTTGGCTTCATCGTAAGTGGATAAATGATTCTGAAAAAAGAAAAGAGATGATGAAATTCTATGAAAACCAATTTATCAGCATGCTTCTGATCCAATTATCAGCACCATGCTGAAAAATGGTAAATATAGTTTCAGCACCATGCTAAGATTTGGATTTTGATAATATAAACTACTTTTACAAAACAAAATGAATTCTATGCATAAAATAAACACAGTTTACATTAAAAAGTATTAAATTAGTATTTATGTACTTTTTTCCATTTATCAGCACCAGTGCTGATAATTTGGAATTTACAAAATATTCGATCCATTTATCAGCACCACGTATTTTACCAATTTGTCACCATAACCTCAAATTATACTCCTCAGATTATCCTCATAAACTATCTCAAATATCAGAGAAATCGGTAGTTTCAATATAAAATATGTAAAAGATCGGATATATCATAAAATGTAAAGACGTGAACTTACCGGCGATCACAAGAAACAGGCAAAAACAGAAGAAATTGCATGACACAAATGTTTATTCACACAATTTTGAAGTCTCAAAGTATGGTGTTGCCAATAGTAGGATTCCAAAAACATACATTTATTTATTTATTAGTGTGATAACCCAAATTAGTAAGTGAAAACCTTAGAATTTGACAATTTATTCGGAGTGCTGATAATTTGGTGCAGTGCTAGCGTTTGGGTTATTCACCCTATTATCATTGGCTGCGTTTGGCAGAGAAAAGCGCGAGCAAGCGCTTGTAAGCAAAATGGCGATCGTAAGCGGTAAGCGCTGTCAAATAGTAAGTAGCTATTTTCCTCTTGGATGCGAAGTTAGTTTTAACCGGGAAACCTAACCTCATTAAATATATGTAAAGTATTCATATTACAACTTACCAATCATGAATTTTTAATAACATGTATAATATGTTTATTCATGTCATTATATTACTTAAATATTGCACAAAACAACTTATAAACTCTAATTTAAAACTAACAAAATAAATAAGTAAAATGGCGGAATGTGTCAGCGATACGAAGTTAGCAAACGTGTCCTGGCCGAAAACTCTTTAGTTTCGCCACTTTGCTTACAAGCGCTTGCTAGCGCTTTTTTCTGCCAAACACAGCCAATAATATATTGTTTATATGTAGTATGATAATGGCGCGGAGAATCCATCATCCCAATTATCCAGTGGATAATGTTAGGTGAGATTATGGGAAAACCAAATAAATGTTATGGCTAACAACTGGCATAAACGAGATATTACTTTATTATTGTAATTTGTATTATCTAACAAAATAAAAAATAGAGAACATTACTTTTTATTCTTTATTGCACCTTTTGTCTTTCTTTTAATGTTTTTCACTAAAACACTTAGTTCTGCATCTTCTCTAGATTTCTTCGCTTCAGGAATAGATTGGACAGGTGCATCAACCGGTCGTCGCTTTAATTTCTCCTGAATTAGTTTATCCATATTCTTTGTTTTCTTAAAGTTTGGATCACTAGGATCAATGTTAAACAGGTGGGAGTTATAAATTGCATTAAAACGTTGATCATTTAGGTTTATTTCAAAGTCCTGTATCGACTCTTTTTGTTCTTTAATCTTGTCTTTTAACTTCTTTTTTCTTTTTGATTTCTTACGGTTATTTTCTGATTCTTGTATTTTCTTAAGGCTAAAATGTTGTTTTCCATCATCTTCGTCGTCTAGCAATAATTCCAACTCGGCTTTTCTTCTTTCGTCGTCCTCATCTACTTCAGGTTCGTTTTTATTATCTTCATTCATTTTCTTAACTTTTTTCTTCTTAAATTCAGCCTTATTAAATTCTTCAGCAAAGTAAGGGTCATTCATGTCAACGTCGGAAGGAATATCATCAGATCCATCCTCCTCAGAATGTGTTGTCACATACTCTTCCTTTTGTTTGTTTTGTAGTTTACGTTGTTTTTTCTTTTCTTTACGTTTATGAAGAAGTTTTTCAAATGGAGTCATGTTTTTGTTATCTGAAAAATTCAGAAAATATAATGAATGCAAACAATTACACCAATAATAAGAGAGAGAGAGAGAGAGAGAGAGTGACACGCAATTTTTTATTCTTTCATTCATTCATTTCTATTATCTCCCATAGTTTAGTGTACGGGTTTCTTTACTACATACTAATAAGTATTGTTTATAATCTACGTTGAATAAAAAAGTTTCTGTTTCTGTTGCGCTAGACGAGTCGAGCTTGAGGGTAGCATGAGCCGAGCACAAATTCGTATAGTGTGGACTGTGGACCGACTTAAAAGCCTCGAACGAGCACGTTTCGAACGTTTGGTTCGTGCTCGACTGTGCTCCGCCTATTGTCGGTTTTTCGACGAACACAAAGGAATTTGCATCGCATGCATTGATTTGCATATTGTAGGCTCGTTGTACGTCCACACTTGACACCGCGAGTAGAGCGGCTCAGCTTATGCTCAGCTCGTGCTCGGCTCCTCTAGCGTAGACCCACCTTAACACTACCAACCTAATTTTTTGACAATCATTTGGTAATTATTTGAATTTGGTAATTAATTGTTCAGATTTATATACAATGCATGCACACCCTTTTAAAAACAGTAAAATCGTACTCTAGACAAAATGTGGAAATATGTTCAGGTCTGAAATCGTAACACTTTCACTATACGATTTTCAGACACAACAGTAAGACAATAGCAGTGAACTATATGTAGTACACGGGACAGTAAAATTTTTAAGCCGGTATTCAGAGACAATACCGAGATAACTCAAACTAAACATTGTCAGTTTGTATAACATAGTATAATCTAGACACAGTTTGAAAATTGTAGAGTTTCAGTTCAAGCAGGCGATGCTCTGAATACTGGTTTTACACTTCAAAAATATCATTACAACGTCTCAATGGTAAGTGAAAAATAAGGATGACTGTATGCTGCTGTGACAAGCCGATTGAAGCCGAGAGCTTACGCTTACGGCTTCAAATCGTATCGAGCATTAAACAAAGTAGGTTTTTCAATTCCTGTTATTTTAAACGTTATTTTTTTCTTCTTCAATTTGCTTTATTTTAAATAAATTTTATGAGGCACATTTTAGTTATTCATTCACACTTAAGCATGCTAACACATCCACCACAGACATCCTAGGCACATTAACAAGTTACTGCAAAATTCGTGAGCGATCAAGATTCCGTGCCGCTAAATAAAGTAGTAGCATTTATTTATATAATTATGTAATGATATAACATAATTATGTACTTAATTTTTTTAACAAAAACTTTTCTTATTTTAAACATTATCTTATTTGCCTAGATTGATGTTGTCACATCAATATACAAAAGCCAATAAAAGCATATTGATAATATATTACCCTCACTGAGTTTCTTCTGCACTAATTCTTCAGCTTTATCTTTTATTCCTAGTCCCCAAGTTATTTCCATTTCCATGTCTTTATTTTGTTTTTTCTCTTCCTTCTTTTCAATGTCTTGTAACAACATTTTATACTTTTGAATAGGGTCGTCATTTTCGGATATGTCGCCTTCTTGGGAATCATGTTCTTCATCAGATGGGTTCTCGTCATCTGTCAATCAGTCAATTTATTTTAACAACAATCATTTTAGTTTGTTTTTATCTCGAAATTTGAATTCCATGTCGAAGTTAGAATCCGGATATCGTAATTGAAATCCCATAACATACTGAAAACGAAAATTTTATTAGTACAGACGGAATTTATATGAGATAAACTAATAACTACTACTAACTGCGTAAAAGGACTATAAAGTAATTAAGCACTTGCTTATCTTCCTGCAAGGCGATCTTTAGAATATAAGCTTAAAAATATTTCAAAGGACTTTGCCAATTGTAACATTATTATATCCAACCCTCACTATAATGAAACAAAATTATTGGTTAAGTTATACAAATTAATATTCTTACGTTTTTTTTTTGTATAAATTATGTAGAATATTATATATTTAATGATGATAATGTACTATAGTGTCACCCTACTTTAAAAGTGGCATTTACCAATGATTAATCGATTAATTTACCAATGATTAATCGATTCATTACATATTTAAAAGTGGCATTTACCAATGATTAATCGATTCCTTTACCAATGATTAATCGATTCATTTACCAATGATTAATCGATCCATTACATATTTTAAAAGTGGCATTTACCACTGATTAATCGATTCATTACATATTTTCCCCCGACGGTAAAAAAGCAGTTGGCCGGTTTAAACTTCTTTTCGAAACCATACTTTTGTAAAGAAGTATACCCACTTTCCATACATTGATTGACCTGTCACTTGCTTCGTTTTACAGGTCGCGTCTACCTACAACTACTGTTGCACAAAATCAATTATTCTTTATAATGACGTAATAACTTATCACCTTTTCATTTAGAGGCCAGGGTGCTGTAAAGTAAATAAGTTTTTAAGTTATAACCTGTTCAACTGAACGCTATGGTATACTATGGTGTGGAAAGAAAAATAACTTACCACACCATAGTATAAAACCACAAAAAATCATATCCAATCATAAAATAGTAAGATAAGTAACAAAAAACAATTGTTTATTTTGAACATTCATAAACCACGTGACTGATGACATGATGATTTTCGTTATCTGTGAAACGAAACGTGTAAAACATGATTTTTTTTAAATATATTTTGGCATGGCTTCTGGGCCATTTAGCCATTTTAAAACGCGTTCCGTCTCCAAAAATCTATTGAGAATGATAAACATAGTAATATTACTTTTTTTCCTGGCTTTATTGGAAAATTCAATTATGCGATACGAAATAAGGAAAATAAAGGCAATTTTATAAGATATTTTACATCACTAGACGCGTTAGAAAATTTTCAGATCAAGATTGGACATATTTGTATAAAATTTTCAGTATTAAATAGCATTTAAAACACACAACACTAATTTTAATTTGTTTTATATCTGTTTTCCAGAATAATTACATTCAAAGTACTAAAACAAGATGTAAGTGCTCGGTAGCACTAGTAATCATAGAGCCGCGGGTTAGAAATACACACGGAACAAGTGTTTGTATAGCCTACAAATGACTGTACCAGGTTCAGATGTTTATCCATGTGCAAATTATGTTTATAAAATACCACCACGATACAAGATACAATCTTGGTGAGTATCCTAGTAGGCGGCTAACAGAAAATATTCTTGGATAAGGTTAAAAAGACATACCTTCACTACTAGAAGCCAAATAATCTTTGAGGTCTAAGTCATCTATCTTTCCATCCAAAGCACTTTTAATTGCTTCAGTGCGATTGGGGTTTGTTGCGTCCCACGTTAACTGCACCTTAGCTTGCTGTAAGGCGGTAGTTGTGAACAGACGTGGTTTGTACCTCGTTAGGTCCGGTAGTTTCGTACACTCCTCCCTGGGTTCCTATAGTAGTTGACATTATTTATAAATATAATTATGAAAATAAAACGGTAATTTTTAGTGATAGTATATTATTCCAAATTTAAAACAACCAATTTTGAAGCAAAAATTGTAATTTAATGCATGCAGTCGTATGCACCCAGCAAAACCCGAGCGACCGCATGCGACCGCACCAACCCAGAGCTCTTTAAACCATTAAAACTTATATTTAGAGACTACTTTTCTATGAAGAAGTTTGGCATTATAAAATCTATACAAAATTCTCTATATAAAAGTCAGGTTTGATAACAAAAACAAAACATACCAAGCGAATGTCGGCAGCGTGAGAATCACAATTATTTCAATATATATTACTCGAAATTATTTACGTAAAAAGATAAATTATATTCACACAAAAACTTTCATTACAATTTTATAATAAAACACTATACTAAAACACTAATAAAACACTAGAAAAATCCAAAAATCAACACAATAACATTCACGCGAAAATGGCGTTCGAAATGAACGTAGATTATAAATAAATATCCATAGCATAACTATTTTTTATTCCTCTAGAGTATAGAAAATTTCATATTAAATTTATAATGCCAAATTTCTTCATAGAAAAGTAGTCTCTAAATACAAGTTTTAATAGTTTAAAGAGCTGTGGGTGTGCGCGGTCGAATTCGACCGCTTGAATTTTGACGGAATAGCGCCACGGTCGAATTCAACCGCCTAGGGCTTGAAGGGTTTAAATTAAATTAGCAAATATCGTAAGAGGCAAAAGAGGGGAACAAACCAAAAGAGGGACAGCGGAGTTTTCCTAATAACAAGTAAAAATAAAATTTAAAAAGCACGCTAACCCACCTCTCAAGTAAGTATGGCAACTATGGTAAATATTCCTACGAGGAAATCTGTCACAGATTGGCTATGTTCAATAGTGAACTTTTAAACTGTAAAGGTACCAAATAAATCCCTTTTCCAAGCCATAAACCAGTGCTTATGAACAATTTAATAAAAGGCAAAAATAAATAGTCTAATAATTTTAGATATGCTGTCAATAGTAATCAATTGTAAAATATTTATGTCATAAGGGTTCCAGGAATTTCCCAAGCTGATGAAGTCTGAATATTTTCCGGTTCTTAATCACCATAGCTTAATTTTGATCTTATCGCTCTGTGGTGTAAGTGTAAACGCCGTTATCCTTGAAGCCAGTGGTTTGGTTTCACTTATAGAACGTAAATTCAATAAAAAATAAGAACATTTTTTTTTAGTAAAATCTCAATTTTTCCTAAGCCTGTCCTAAGCCAGGATGAAAGTATGAAGGAAAAGTTACATCACAGGTTATGTGTACCTATTGTGTTTTTATTGGAATGTTGTGTAGTAGCGCAGGCGGTGATCTTTACAGTGATTACGTTACTCGGGCGCATAGGGTATCCGCGAATGGTGTCGGACATAAACTTTTTAAATTTTATGAAAGAAAATAGCGTTTTTTTTTATTCGGATAAATATGTTTATATTAAAGCCAACTACCTATGTGCTGTGTGCGGGTAGGGCATGACCTGTCACCCATGTTTAGCGTCCAAGCGGGCGTAAAACAGGGTTGTGTCATGTCTTCCTGGCTGTTCATACTGTATCTCGACAGCTGTTTACAGAAGCTGAAAGATAGCTGTTTGGGTGTGAAATTGGGTGACATAAAAGTTAATTGTCTGCTGTATGCTGATGATGCAGTGCTTATTGCACCATCAGAAGCAGAACTGCAGGCATTAGTCACGTGTATGAAAGAGGAATGTGAAATTAAAGGTCTCCGTTTGAATGCTAATAAAACTAAGGTTCTGGTATTTGAAAAGGACGAAGAGAGAACGAAATGTGAAATATGGGTAAATCAGGAATGTCTAGAACAGGTAAATGAAATTGTATACTTGGGGAGTGCTTTCAGCCGGGATGGAAGATGTGATTTAGATGTGGATAGGCGTGTCGCTGCCGGAAACAAAGTCAATGGTGCCCTGAATGCATTAGTCAAAAGGCAAGGCGTGGTGAAGAGTGCACGCCTTGCAATACATAACGCAGTTTTGGTACCGACTTTGTTATATGGCAGCGAAACCTGGGTATGCCAGAAGAAGCATAAAAGCAAGTTGAATGCAGTGGAGATGCGCTCTCTTCGTAAAATGTGTGGCGTTACCATAGCCGACCGAAAGCGAAACGAAGAGATTCGCAATATGGCAGGATTGAAAGATGACCTTATCTCAAAAATTGATAGGGGCGTACTCCAATGGTTTGGGCACGTTGAACGAATGAGTGAAGACAGAATGGTGAAGAAAATATATAGAGCGAAAGTAAATATTAAAAGGTGTCGAGGTAGACCGAGACTAACTTTCGAAGACCATGTGAGCAAATTGCTCGAAGAGGGGAGGGTCAAGAGTACTCGGATACCTAGACGTGCATGTATGAAGAAGTTAATGAACCTGAAAGAAGCGAAAGAGGTATGTAAGGATCGTGACACTTGGCGATCTGTTCTCTCTGGCTACCCCGTTAGGGATTGTGCGTGACGATAAGTAAGTAAGTAAGTAAGTACCTATGGTTTTAGTGACAACGGTGTTTACACTTACACCTTGTATAGGGAGACCTAACTTGGGACATTGCCTGTATCAGTCTTTTTATTCTATCAACTTGTGACAGTCTATTACGTACAGTTCAAATAATTTGAACAGTACAATATTGTCGAAATCGGCCAGTATTCAACAAAAATTTTATATAATCCTTTTATGGAAACCTGATCAAATGTGACGTCATCTGGTATAAATCGCATATCGAGCCTCGTAGCACTACTCTCATACTCCATGCCATCACATTCACTGTACAACTTGTCAGCAGTCGCCACGGAGTCACATTCAACAACAGCATAGTAATATTTAAGCCTGTTCAATTGATAACGACGGAGCTTCTCCATGTGATATGATGAGCCTGAAAGTTTTTTATTGATTATTAAAAGTAGTATTTAAGCTTACACTATATGCTTAATTGTGACTCTCATTAGACAACACAATAATCAGTACCATCAAATCAAGAATATAATATCAGATAATATTATTAGGCAGTCAGGCTGACTTGGTTGGTCGGGTAAAAATCAGTTCATGGATTTTTCTGTGAGAAACTCTCAGTTAAGAGTTCAATAAGCAATAAAAAGTTAAAGTTACAGCCATATGTCCCATTGCTAGGCACAGGCCTCCTCTCATTTTTTTTTTATAGAAGAGGGGGCAAACGAGCATGCGGCTCACCTGATGTTAAGTGACTACCGCCGCCCATGATCAACCGCAACACCAGGAGAATTGCCGGTGCGTTGCCGGCCCTTTAGAAAGGAGTAAGCTCTTTTCTTGAAGGTCCCCAGGTCATATCGGTCCGGAAAAATCGCCGGTGATAAACTATTCCACAGAGAGGTTGTACGTGGAAGAAAACTCCTTGTGAAACGTACAGTGGTGGACCGCCAAGCATCCAGATGGTGTGGATGGTATTGGGACGTTTGCCGTGTCGTGCGTTCATGAAATTTTTTCATGAACGTTCATTTCTGAGAGGGTTTGAGGGCAAGAAAGTATCCGCAGCGCTGCTCCAATGCGTGTTGGCGAACTTCACATGATGGTCTTCGAAACAATTATTTTTTCTTATTTTTCAGACATACAGGTTTCCTCAAGATGTTTTCCTTCACCGCCGAGCACATGGTAAATCAACGCTTAAAATTATAATAAACAATTTCATTGGTGCCGACGGGGATGGACACCCGGGTTGCTCGCATACTGTGAAATTTACAGTGAGCGCTAATTATCTGAGCTACCACGACTCTTTTAAATAATGTTAAATATTAAATACCTAATTACTTAATATGTCGAAATTAATAAATTTCTTAATAAAGACAAATTTTGTAGCAACAAAAAAAAATTTAAAATAGCACAAATCTGGAAATAAGGTATCCAATTATTCATATAATGGATATAATAAATATCCATTATATGATATACAAACCCTCCATATTATATACAAACGACTATTTAGTGACAGAGCGGAAAAGTTGTCGTGTGGTGCTATTCATACTGTAGTGACCGCAATGCTGGGATGACAACTTAAACAGCGTTTAGTTTTGTGAGGTATATTTTTTTTTATACATACATTAGAAATTATAATAATAGTCATATTCTTTCTTCCGGCTTTTTGGTTTACTAAAAATAACCTTATATAAAGGAATGTACATATAAAATTACCTTCTTCATTTCCACCATCGTCTGATTGCTCATCAATTTTTTCTTCAGTTAACTCAATAGGTCCACGTACCTCCTCTTCTTTAATTCTTTTTAATCCATACTCTGAAGGGTATATCTACGAAAATTTTACAAAATACGTGTTGTAATTAATTACAAAGACAGCAATCTCGTACAATTGATGTCTTTGTAGTTACATGGAATGATATGCCATTAACCAACAACTACGAATATTGTACCTTGTTGTAAACAACCTTGTTGTTATGAGAGGTTTATTGACAGGATTTTACTAAAGAACAGGGAGAACTTATATTTTAATTTTCTTAAAATTAAGTTTCTAATCTAAGAGAAATGTAGACTACTCCGAGTTGGTCTCATCTTTATTAGGTACACAAGCATGAGTTTTTGGCGGGAACTTGGCCGTAGACGGATTGTCGCTCGTGTTTTGTCGCTTGAATAATGGTTTGAAGTGGATTTTGATTCGTAAAAGTGGTGCAATTTTGTGAATTAAGTGTCTGTGCGTGTGAACTATTAGAGAAAACGACGAAACAAGCGATTTGATGTTGATATAAACCTCAAGTAATTTTGATCGCTTGGGCGCCTTATGAACTTGAGTTGCTGTCGTCATCAACTGTCCGCTAGGTTGAGCTGTCGTCAAAATCTCCCAAGGGCTTCTCAATGTGACGCATCACCATATTGTGAAGAAAAATAATATAAAACGAAGATTCCAAAAAAAATTATAGGCTCAGAAGGGCTAGAACCCAAAGCCGTAAAGCCAGTTAATAAAAAAAATTAGGTACATGCCATACAATTACACAAACTGTAAACAATTCTGATCTCTCGCGTATTATATAGATATTCATTTCTTCATCAATTTGAAGCGACAGTAGTCTAATGGTTAAAAGTGCGTACCACAATCTTGATAGTCGTAACTTTAAATCTGCCATGAGACTAGGTGAACCACACATAATACAAGCATATAAAATTTTCTCAGAGTGGTAAACGCTTATATTAGGTAGCATTACTTAATATTTTGAATACAATAAATTGCCTTAAACCATTTTATTTGTCTGCATAAAAATAAAGAATGAAATTATCAAAACAATCATTGAGAAAGCTTAAAACACAGCTGTCTTTGTAGGTATACATGTAATTGGATTTTACTCCTGGAGATATGATTAAGATTGCCTAATTCCCAGAGCTCCCATTCGTAATATGTCGGACTGGCAGTTTTGCCATGTAGTCAGAGTCACCTATCACTCACAACTCTCCATATATATCCATATTTTTAGTTAAATGTGGTCCGGTAGCCCGCTCCCATTTGGCCTCTGTACACCCCCTCGAGGAATAGTCATGATACATTTCTGTCAGATGAATGTGCAGCATAGAAATATTCATAATTTATTGCTTTGTCACTTCTGTTTTCCTAATGTTGATGTAAAAATGATCTGTGATAATGTTGATGTAATGATCGATGTAAAAATCTATCTCGTAAAATATAATGCATCTAATGTTTTTGTTTGCTATATTGCACCTTCTTGAATACCACCACAATACAACAACACTTTCATCGTCAATCTTGTATGTAGGTCAGACCTTGACTAAGTTGAGGGCGTAGCCTCTGATTTTCATCCCCCAGAGCCGTTTATCACGAACATGTATGTCTCGGTATTGACTTCCGGCAAAACTGGCAATCCAGCATAGTCAGTACGAGGTCTTTTTTTTATAGTATAGGGTGACAAAGGAGCACACAGTCCACCTAATGAGAAGTGGTTTCTGTGGCCCATAGACATCTAAATCTATCCTCGATTACTAATCAAAATGCAGATGCATTGTCACCCGTGAGGCCTATGAAGGAATGCCTCGTTTCCAGTAAAAAGGGTCTCCGGTTCTCTACACTCACCACACAAAACACAGCAGCATTAAGCTACTATTTTACGCTGGTATTCTGTGAAAGCGCGATCCTACCCCGGACGAGCTGACCCATTCATGCTACAACTATACTACTAACATAACTGCAGCATGGCTCTACCACGTATACCTCATAAAATCGTCTATGGAACCAGTCAGATTATGCCAATCTCCCTATTTCTGAAGCCATTGGGTTGAGTCTCCAATTAATATCTGAACACTTGGGACTTTGTCCATTTTTATGACATGTAATGACTATCAAAGGCTATGGAATTGATGTCTGTAACACGTTCGCCGTCATTTGTATTCCAGTGCAGCCCAGAATATGCATATAAGTATTTCTACTCCGACACCAAACTGTAATTGTTGTCACTATATAATCAGAATTCTGAATGGCAGGATATTGCTGATAAAATGAAAAAAAATTTCAGCCAAATTATTAAGAAGAACATATATGTTAAGTTTGCTGTCATTATTATCCAGCTTATTAGTGTCTAGCAGTAAATATAGAAACTGTGTAGAGGCATTGTATCATCTCAAGAGTGTTGAAAAGGCGACAAAAGGAAACTGAACCAGGAGACGGCAGCAGATCTTCCCGATAACAGCTGAATAAAAATAAAAACTGCAGTTACCAACCTGTTCACCAACAGTGGCAACTATTGCAAATATACTCCCTATGTGGCAATCCATGGGGGAGGCCTATGTTCAGCAGTAGACTTTTGCCACTGCTGAACATAGGCCTCCCCTAATCTATAACCATATAAATTATATTTCTATACCCAAATGTTCAGTTCATGCAGGCATAAATTACTGCAACTAATGTATTAATAGCTTACTGCCTTTCTATTGATCATACAAACCTAAATTCATAGAAATACAGATAAAAACTTACAGTTATTTTATGTATAACACCTCCTGGTGGTAGAAATGAACTCAGCAAGACCATAATATCTGTTGCTTTAATGTTGTCCCAATCCATGTTGCATATTGCTATTCTAAATCATAAAATAAAATTTAAGTCAATGTTTTTAAATGTCAATTATCCTTAAGTACTATAGTGTGGCACAATGTACAATGCACATTGAGGATCAAAACATATTCGACAGCTACATGCTTTGGTGACCAAGGAAAGCCAAAACACATTCAGTTTTAAAAATTAACATTTTTTTTCTATTGTCTTAACTTTGTTTTCATCATCATCATCTTCATCATTAAAGCCATAAGTCTAATATTATCTATACGGTCTGAACCACCCGCATTCATAAGATACCTGCATCCATATTGACACTAACATCACATCAAAAAATCAATTATTCTAATATACACATAAAATCAATGGAGTTGACAATTATGATTTCTTATATTTACGCGAACACTACACATTGAAATAATACTAGTTTTTACAGAATTTATCGCGTATATTTAACTTTTTACCCGACGTTTCGAGAGCTTTACAGCACCCATGGTCACGAGAAGGACTGAGACTGCGAAACCTCGGGTAAAAAAGTTAAATATACGCGATAAATTCCGTAAAAACTAGTATTATTTCAATGATTTGACAATTATTTTATGCCATAAAGACTTTTTTAAAGAATAAGGGTGACAAACAAACATACAGTGCACCTGATGATAATTAGATGCTATGGCCCATAAACATCTACATTACCCTCAATTAAGAATCAAAATGCACATGTGTTGTCACCCTTAGGACTGCGATGAAATGCTTTGTTTCTAGTAAAAAGGTCTCCGGTTCTCTTCACTCACCATACGAAATACAGCAACATTAAGCTGTTATTTTGACGCTGGTAGTCTGTGAGTGTGACCCTACTCCTGTTGAGCCGACCTATTCGGGCTACAACCATAATATAGTTGCAGCATGGCTCTACCACTGTGATGCAAATAAAGCTGTTGAATTATTAGTAGGCTATCTAAATGGTAAATATTATAGGTACAGATGTTGTGTCTTCTTATTCTATTTTAAATACCAATGTCCAAGGAAGTCTATAGTTTGTGATCACATCAAATTTGATAGATTTAAAATTACAATACTCCTTACCGGGCATCACTTGATTTCAAAATGATTCAAATCAATATATTCTCAACTATGAAAAACAACTAGAATCTTATTACAGAATATGAGTCAACATTTCATTTAATTCTAAATAGCTGAAAGTATAATCACTAATTTATCTCAGCTCCTTAGAGGTTTCAAAAAACTTTCTATTTAACAAATGATCCAATAAATAGTTCAAAAAGTCAATATTACTCTCATAACATCAAGCTTAAACAAGAAACATCAATCTAACATTGCAGTTTGATGCTATGACATAATATGACTAGAATTATTTATTTCACAGTATATTCCTTGAGCTACATTTAGCAACAAGCAGTGAGTTCCTTAACCTGCCATCAAGGTGCAGCATTAAAATTTATAACTAAAGGTATGGTGTATAGGTGTATGTTTGAATCCACCTAGTAGTGTGGAAACCATAAGTTAAGTATTAAATCTAATATATATTAACCTCCTTGTAGATTCATCAGTAGTTTCAGCATCAGCATCTAGTTCACCCCATTCATGCTCTAATTCACTGTCTTGATCTTCCTCACTACTTTCCTCGTCACTTGAACTATCAGTTAGAAGTACTCCTACATAAACAAAATAGACATGTAGTTCTTATTAATTTAGTAATTACAGTTTACCAAACGTGCACAGCTGAACAAAGGCCTTCCCCACAGTGTTACCTAATAGGAGATATATTTTCCATAGTTGTCATGACATTTTGTTAAATTTAATAAACATTTTCTGATAAAGTTAAAAGGCTGTGTAAATACAAAAATATGGCAAAAAATACAGATGAACTTCTATATGCTTGACATATTACCAAAAAATTACAATACAATATAATCCAATCAAATTAAATTACATTTAATTACATTAAGATTTGTTATTAATTGTTAGCACAAAGATTATTGATTCTAATAGATATTTTCTGATAAAGGTATTTGCCATATAAATGTATCCATTTAGCAAAAGGTACAAGTGATTTTCTTTATAGACTTTGGAGAATTCATTACCATCATTGGTGTGGTGTGTAAGAAACATCAGCAGCTACTATATAAAAGGTTGGAAAAACCTCATGACCATCACTACAGTTGGGCGATTGGTAAATAGAAGCAATGTCGAAGGTGCAAGAGATCTGGTACTTAAAACACCAATCCACATTCAAAGCATGGTGGTTACAGAAAATCCTTATAAGAATGAGAAACCGCATTGCAGTAGTGGGCTTGTGTTGGCTATCCGGATAAATATCCGGTACTTGATTTTAATTATGTTTTCAGTTTAGGAGGCTTCTCGGGGTTAAGCAAGAACTTTTTAAATGGATTTCAGAAATGCGTTTTGAATTAATTAGGATTAAAAAATCACTAAAAATTGCTTATAATGTAACGCAAATAGGTCAATTTGTTCTCGTATTATGAAGTAGACGTCTGGTACTTGATGTTTTAATTTTGTTTTCAATTTTGGAGGTCTGTCAGGGTTAAGCACAAACCTTACAGTTTTTCGATTTTGGAAATGCCTATTGAAATAAATACAATAAAAAAAAATTGCACAAAAAATTTCATATACCAAAATGCAAATACATCAATTTGTTTTTAACACAGATACATTCATAAAAAAGTTAATCACTCAGACCCAGAATTCATTTGTGGCTGAAGATGGGCCTCATATACAACAAATTGAGTTGCAATGGAGAGCAGTCCAGAGGTTTTTCAGAAAACAAAATTATAACAATTAACATTACATTATTTCATTTACCACTGTCATAGCAGAGTTTAGGGCAACTTTATAGATACGATTGGTCGAATCGGTTCTAAAACCGAATTAGCACGCCCCAACTTCTCATAGTCTTGTCTGCCCTACACTTGAGAGTGTTTTTGTAAAGCTCTATGCGCGGAGGGAGAGCAGCCCCAGCCTGCTGTAGCAAATCGCAGGCCCCTGAGTGAGCCGTAGCGGCTGAGAATGGTCGCCAAAGTTCGACCAATAACCCGAAGCTGCAGAGGCAAGCATGGGTGCCCGTGATTTGCTACGCAAGGGGGAAGGGGCTGCAATTCCTGCAGTGCCGAAGCTGTTGCAGAAGTACCTTTGTGTCATTATTCCTGTGTAAAAAAGTAAGTTTATGGGGTCGGCTTTAGTAATCTGCTGCACGATTTAAGTGATAATTTTAGCTTTAGTTGACAGGTAATGATGCTATTGATTACCATCTAGCTGCTTTTTATGCCGGAAATCTTTAGTTTTCGAGATATCGTTAATTTTAGTTTTGAGGTTATGTCCATTTAAAAATGATACGAAAGCGTAATAACAACATAATTATTTGATCATTTTAGCTTTAGTTGATAGGCAATGACGCTATTAATTATCATCTAGCTGTTTTTTATGCCGGAATCTTTAGTTTTCGAGATATCGTTAATTTTAGGTCTGAGGTTATGTCCATTTAAAAATGATACGAAAACGAAATAACAATATAATTATTACAAAGAGATAACAATATATGGGCAAAATAAAAATGTGGGCTCCTTCATGTGCAATAAAGGAAATTGCAGAGCCCGATCCAGGGTAGCTCCTAGCACCTAGTTTGAAAATATTAAAATGTCATTGCCACGGGTATTCTATCTGATGTACTGTTATGCGTATCGCTGGAGCTATGAAGATGCAATCCACGAAGACCCTGAAAAAGATATGGAGGGAGGCTGCTTATCTATGGGGACCGTCTGCGATTGGTACAATTACTGCCGGGAGACAGTCGTCATTTACCAAATAGAGCAACAAGAGGCCATCGGCAAGATTGGTGGCCCAGGAAAAGTAGTCCAAATTGACGAATCAAAATTTGGAAAATGGAAATATAATAAAGGTAAATTGATTTTCTTATATTACAGACTGAAATAATATATTTATTTAAAGTTTACTTTTAAACTCAAAATATCTTTTAATTAATACATTTAAATACCTTTTAAAGCCAAACTATCTGGAAGAAATCACTTTCAGAGTGGTAAGACAGCCTGTTGTACATATTCTACTATAAAATTTTGTACTTTTGTATTTGTTTTTTTTTTTGTAATTTTGTACTGTTGGGTTTTGGTGTACAAAATAGAGTAAATAAATAAATGAATATCTTGTATATTTACTAACTCTAAATTGTTTATTATTGTTTATAGGAAGGCAGATTGAGGGCCACTGGATCCTCGGCCTCGTTGAGGATGGAAGTGAGGATTTAAGAATAGAGGTGTGCCCTGAAAACATCAGGTCAGCGGATGCACTAGTGCCCCTAATTAAAAAACATGTGGTTGAGGGCACCACAGTCCATACCGACTTCTGGAGGGCTTATGATTGTTTGGGGGAACATGGGTACATTCACAAGAAGGTGAACCATTCCGATCCCGATAACCCATTTGTTGCCCCTGATGGCACTCATACACTCAAAGAATCAAATCGCAATGGCGGGTGGTTAAAAGATTTTTCAGTAAATACAATTATAACCACCCGGAAAACTTTTCAGATATTATTATAGAATATTTGTGGAGAAGGTCAGTGCAAAGAAAGAAAAAGGATCCTTTTATGGAACTAATTAAAGTAATCAACCATGTATATAAATAAATGTTTTTATAATATTATATTTGGTCGTTTCTTTTGATCAAACCCTAGTGCCAGAAAGTATAAATCATAAAACCGAATCTGTCAACCCCAACTTCCACGTGGTCTTTCCGCTCTTACCCCTAGAGTGTATATGAAAATCCGGAAGCGCGGAGGGAATGCAGCCCTCGCCCGCTGTAACTAAGCGCAGGCAGCGTACGAGCCGTAGCGGCTGAGGCTGGTCGCCGAAGGCGACCAAACAGCCGAAGCTGCGCAGGTGAGCTAGGTGCCTGTGCTTAGTTACGCAAGGGCGAAAGGGCTGCACTTCCCGCAGCGCTGGAGCAGAAGCAGAGTCAAAATAGTGTTAATTCCCACCGTTTTTTCCCACCCTGAATACTCCCACATTCCCACCGGGACCCGAATGTGAGTTTTTCGTCGCCGGACGCACTTTTTTTATTAAACGAAAGCGAATTTTCCTTAAATGTAACAAAACTTTAAAAATTCATAAAAAAAGGGGGGGGGGGTTTCCGGCACTTTTTCCTTTCAGGGGGAGGTTCCGCCCCCTCTCCCCCCCTCCCCCACCCACTCGGAGACCATATATTCATGCAGCAGGTTACTAAAGAAAACCCAGTTTATGATTTTACAAAAAAAAATATTGCTCATAAACTATACATTTCCGCAGAGGGGGGAGAGTAGGGGAGCAGATGTCTATAGTTTTAACAGTGGGCTTTATGGACTGATAAAAACAAAAATAAAAGACTACCTACAATACTATGAATATAATACCTTCACCGCGAGCATAATCAACATCCAAGTCCAACAATCGCTGCTTTGTTTTTTTATCTAATTTACCACGAGTTAAATTATCATTCGCGAATTTTGGTTGTTTCAGAACTTCGTCTTCATCTACACTCGGTACTCTTTTGACAAAACGTCCTTGAGTTTCAGTCTCTTGATTATCAATTTCAGGTTCTTTATCTGAGCTTTCACTAGACTCGTCAATATCATAATATTTTCTTAAATTTTCAGTAGAAGTTTCATTAATAGGCCGTCCGCGTTTATCAACTGTATATTTCACTTTAAACTTGTCATCTTCAAACATCGACTGAAATCTTTTATCAATTTTAACTTTTCTTTCATGCTTAGGTATTTGTTTATACCGGGGATCATTTAGATATTTAGCGAAACGACTGTCTTTTAGTATATCACCCATTGTTTTGTAGCCTCACTTTACTAAATATTTAAATTATATTTCCAAAAAGAAATAAACTATTTTAATAAGGCAATATTATTTTCCTAAAATAAAATTATAACCTTTCAAATTTTAGCGCACCATGGATGTTTCTCTACTCCTAACCTCCATGTCCAATGTCCATAGATTACCTCCATGCAGGGCTGCCAGGTGCAAAAATGGTGTGATCGTACGACAACTAAAAAAAATCGTATGCCAAGGAAATTTAGAAATGAAAAGATCGTACAACTTATAAGTACAAAGTTTTTATTAAAAATAACAAATAATCGTTTAGTTTTAGAAAAGAAATGCAATAAAAGAAATAAAGAAAGAAAACATATTTATATGGCAGATGCCTTATGTATACCTACACAACAAAACAAAAAAAAGATTAAAATAAAAACTTAAAACTACACAATTAAAAAAACTATTTATTAGAATTTTACAAATTTTCTGTGGTCATATTGTTTAACATTTCTTTTGTTGGATTCAACTTTGTACAATTTTCGTTTCATCTTATTTTTTGTTTGGCTAATAATGTTCCCTTTAGTGTTTCATTCGATGAACTGTTTCTAAGTTTTGTTTTTATTAAGTTTACTTCGCTGAATGCTCTTTCACAATCTGCACTAGAATGGGGCAAACATAACAAATTTAAGGCAAGTTGAGCCAGTGTTTTATAATTCTCAAATTGTTTTTTGATGATGCCCCAAAACTCGTCGGTATTCATAGATAAATCAATTTTATCTGAAATGTTGGGAAAACTGCGCCATTCGTCATCTATTGCCTGCATCATTTGAATGTCGTCGGGTTTTACGATTCTTGGAACAAGTATCATAAGCGGCTGTAAGGTAGGTACTTTATTCCTGTAATTACTAGCAACAGCATTGGTAGGTTCAATACAGTCTAGTTTTGATAGAATGGGATCATCTAGGTCATATCTTTTTTTAATTTCTTTAGCGCTTGTGACTAGAAAATGCCGACAGCGATGAAAAAACTCCTTAGTGGCAGGAATGTGACGACGAAATTCAGGCTGTGTAATTTTGTTCATCACTCGGATTCCCAAATAAATTTGATCATCTTTTAACCATTTTTCTTATATAATATCAATGGTAGAAAGCTCAGTTTTGTTTACATAATCACGATCCAAAATACATAGCAAAACATCTTTATACATTTCGCGCACCTTTTCGTTTAAACATGTAATCACTACTATTTCCGATTGAAAAAGTTTATTGAAATTGGTAAATTTGGCAATATCCAAGACAGGAACGGGTAATAAAGCTGCATGAATGGATCATTTAAGCTATTAAATATCAGTTCTGTTGAAACAAGACGTTCATTCAACCAGCAGCCACTAAAGAACAATTTTAATGCATCCCATTGTTCTAATAATCGATCTACAACCACCACCAATGACAACCAACGGGTTTGTGAAGGATGCAAAATCTTGTGAGGCGGAGCACTCACAAATTCTTGAAACTGTTGAAGGCAAAATTGTCTTTTTGAACTATTTTTGAAAAAACTATATATCTCTCTCGCTAAATCTTCGCAGTGCCTTGGTAATTGTTTGCACGATTCAGATGCGCAAAGGTGTGCAGAGTGGCAAACACATTTCATTACAAACATACCTGGCAAATTTTTCTTGAGTATGCTCGCCACAAAGTTATTCCCACCCATCATCACGTTGCAACCGCCTGCGCCAAAACCAATCATATTTTTTGTCGATATATTCCGGTCAGAAAAAGACTTCATCAGTATGTTAAGCAAATTTTCCCCAGTAGGACCTTCTTCTGCTGTTTTTTCTTCATCAGAGCTAAATATTTTGCAAAGATCCCAAAACTTACTCTCAATTTTATTTTCCTCAACGTCATAATATGTAACAATTATACAACTGGCCTTGTGAGTGCTGCCATCTGTTGACTCGTCAGACGTAACACTGAATTTCTCAGTTTTCAGTTTTTCGGCTAGTGACAACTTTATTTTTCGACATAACTCCTTTCGTAACAAATGCGGACATGATATTACGCTGTTTTGTTTTGCTTGGTATTGCAGATATGGCTTTCGTATGCTTTTGCCTTGAATAATGCAATTTTAAAACTCCATATTCTGAAACCATTTCGACGTCACAAACAGTGCACCTGGCTTTAAATTGGTTTTTACCAGGCCCTAACCAGTCCTTAAAAAAGTCTAGTTTTTCCCAATCAGGACGATACTTCTGTGCTCGGTGTTTATCCCTCTCTGCTACAGAAAGCTCTCCTCTTTTAGCCAATTTCTTTTTTGGAGTACCTGGCGCAAGTCGCTCGTCTTCACTTTTGTGACACATTCTTGCTTGACCAAAAACCACAAACACAAAAAAGCACTGAAGACAGTATACAGATTCAAAGAGCATATATAAACTACGTACAGTTCGAGCGAAACTAACAAGAAAAAAGAGTTTTTAAGAAATCGCAATTATTACCGAAAGAAAAAAATAAGAAAAAATGCAAACAAATACAGCCTTTAAATGACTCTACAAAGAGTTTTCATTCAAGTAAAAGATCTACGTACGCGTTAGGTTGTTGGGGAATTCCCAACAACCTAACGCGTTAACGCGCCTAACAACTCATACTTGCCAGTTGAGCACGTTCAATTCATTATGAAATGTTGCCAGATTTGCCAGGTATATAAAAATCGTACATTTTCCGTACGATCTTGGTTTAGCGATAGTACATGAGTAAAAATGCCAAAAAAACGTAGGAGTACGATTAAAATCGTACATCTGGCAGCCCTGCCTCCATGTGATAGCCAATGACACAAAGAGCCATACTTAAATTTTTTGAAGATTTTCGGCTTGGATGCTTGTCTTTTAAGCTATATCTTCATTTTATTCGGGATCTTAATTATTATAGATTTTAAGTATCAAGTGATAATAATTCTTTATAGTACACTGCTCCACAATATGTTGATGCGTCACATTGCGTAGTTTTTGGGAGATTTTGATGACAACTTGAACCAGCAGACAGTTGGCAATAGTATCTCAAGGCGCCTTAGCTGACAGACAGCTTATCTTGAGAGTCACATCACCATCGGATCATTTGTTTTACGACTTCCACTAGTTTACATGCGCAGACAATAGATACACAAAATCTCACCACTTCTACATGTCAAAGTCGACTTCAAACCATTATCTTACAAAAACTATAATACAGGAGCAGCCATCAGCCTCCAGTCAAGTTCCCGCCAAACCTCAAACTCTACATTTACATTACAAGTCACAGATTTAATATGGATGTTTTTTTATTAGCTGACTTTATAGCTCTGGGTTCTGGCCCTTCTGAGCCTATCATTTCTTTCGGGATCTTCATTTTCATATTCTTTTACTTAAAAATATGCTGATGCGTCACACTGCGAAGCTCTTGGGAGATTTTGACGACTGCTCAACCCAGCGGACAGTTGATGACGACAGCCACTCAAGTTCATAAGGCACCCAAGCGATCAAAATATATTGAGGTGTATATTGACATCAAAGCACTTGTTTCGTCGTTTTCTCTAATACTTCACACGCGCAGACACTTAATTCACAAAATCGCATTACTTTAATCTATCAAAATCTACTTCAAACCATTATTCAAGCTACAAAACAGGAGCGACAATCCCGTCTACGGCCAAGTTCCTGCCAAAAATAAATAAATGTGCCAATATAATAATGACCATAGAATTAGAATATACTGGATCAGGCAGGGCACTCCCATAGAGTAAAACTAAATTCGTCGAGATAACCTCAGAAGCTAGAAAACGTCTCACATAGAGAATAGTTGAAAAAATGTAAATCTGTAATCAGTAAATGACCGTTTTTAAACTCTTTACAACAGCGCTAGAGAAGCTAGAGGGTGTGAAATGAACTTTGAAGTTTCGACGGAGTGAAGTGTGCTGAGTTGAGGAATTTCATATCCATGGTGACTATATAAGTTGATGAAACTGCAGTATTTAGAACCTCAACTGCTCACGTTGTCTAAAATAATTTAATAAATATAATCTAAAAAAAGTCGCCGTTAAACACGTTAAGAGTGATTTTAATATTAGGTATTTGTTAGTTTATAGATAACTTTTTGAAAATGATTTCTTATATTTAAGCGAACACTACACATGATTAAAACTACTTTTACGGATTTTATCGCGTTTATTTTTACTTTTTTATTAATTGTAATATTAGTATAAATTATAATATTTAATTTTATTCTGCCGGCGTCTGCAGTGCAAATTGAGTGTATTTATAGTTTAATTTAATCATTTTGTCTTTATTCTGTTGTTTCTGTCAGTGTTATTGTCTATCTAAACGACTATGGATATTGAAAATATAAAAATAGGAAAGAATACCGGCAAAGTCCAATGAAGGCACAAGTGGTACACTGTTGCAGTGTAAGCACATTATACACGTCCACATTATTCGTCCGGGTAGTTCTGTCCGCTATCGGCCGACAAAATCAGTTTTGGTGTAAACGTACCGTTAGACTTTCAAATAACAACGATGCTAAAGAAGTTTTTACTTCAAAATGACTTTAAATAAGTATTATACAATAACTTAAATCTTTCATTTCATTTCTCTGCACTCCATGACTCGCATATCACATATGTTTTCTGTTTCATAACTGTCTGGGGGGGGGGGGATTAGCTGAGCCGCTTCTTTACATATACAATATATGCTTACAGTCCGCAGTGTTCTCAGACATGTGGAAAATCACGAGGGTCATACCGGTACCGATGGGAAAGATGTCTTGCAGTGTTGAATGTTATAGATCTTTGGCAGTGCTTTCAACAGCAGCAAGAGTTTTGGAATCAGCAGTTCACAATAGATTGTACTCACAAGTAAGCGTTCAGTTAACGGACGCACAGCACGGCTACCGCCGGGACGAAGCACGATCAGCAACCTGCTCAACTATATGTCCGACGTTGGTACGGCTGTGGATTCTGGGGATCAAATTAACGCTGCATACTTTGATTTAAAAAAGCCTTTGAACTGGAGAACGACGATGTGTGTGCTCAAAAAGTTAGCGAGTTTCGGCTTTACTCCTAAACTTTTACAATTTTTCGCGAGCCATATGAGAGACAGGTAGCAGTTTGTGGAGTACGCTCGTTACTTGTCGCAGCCATATTATACAAGGTCGGGCATAAGTCAGTGCAGTAACCTAGGACCTTTTGAATTTATTTTGATGGTAAATGATCTACCAGGGGTAGTGAAAGCGGCGAAATGTCTGTTGTTCGCAGATGACCTTAAACTATATCTGGAGATCGGACATCGAGATGACTGCGAAAGATTGCAGAGTGATATCGATGGAGTGGTGGTTTGGGGTAAGAGAAACTGTTTACAGTTTAATAGTTCTAAGTGTATAACAATATCATTCTAGCGACCACACCATTCTTACCTAAAAATTACTAGGTTGCGGGAGTCCCAATGACCAGAGTAAGTGAACTTTGGGGATTTAGGCGTTCAACTTACTTCAAGACTTTCATTTTAGGAACATGTCAAAAAATCTGCAAGAAGGCATATCGTAATCTGGGTTTCATCTTACGCAGAGCTCACGGCTTTAAGAACCTTGGGGCAGCTATAGTATAGTATAATACCTTAGCAAGGAGCCACCTCGATTGCAATGCAGTCGTATGGACTCTGCATGACATTAAGAACATCCTTAAGGTGGAACGGATACAAAAAAAATTTATTAGATATTTATATCTGAAACACTATGGAGTATACCCATTCTACCCGTTAAGGCTACCATCTAGCTTTGCTATTTTACTTTACCAGCCATTAGAGGAGGTGCTCTCCCCCTTACATAAATACGTTCAAGATCACAGGTGAAGGTTGCTCTACTTCATTTAATAAATAAGTTATTAATTTTTTTTTTCAAAAATATTCCTTTTACTTTTGTCCTGGTAGTATAATTTTTTACCTTTTTATATTTCATAAATGTTGTTTTTAGTAATGTTTATACGGGATGTAGGTTTAAAAAGGGTATATACAACCGAAGGAAAATAAAAACTGCCTCTTCATACAAATTTCGCCTCTACCTTGTACATTTTGTATGAAGAATCAGTCAATTTTTTTTCTATTATCGAATATTTTTGTATTAAATGTGGTGGTTCAGCTCTATGATTCCAGCTCCTCCCTTCATTTATATGATTTTTATACAATCCGTACATACCCACAAATAGCGCTTGTACCTGTTTTTTTAAAAAGAGAAATCGAATAGAGAAGTAATTCAGAAGGCAGTTGATAAAAAAAATCAAACAAAAACATTACTCAATACACCTATACTTATTTATGTAGTTTGTTACATCATTAAAGTAAAAGTAAGAATTTTTTCGAGTGGTGTAATATTGTGTAGGGGTTAACTTTTTTTGGGAATTATCGTCATAGAACGTTCAAGGTGCGAATAAATTTATTCTGTTAGCACACAACTGTGATAAAACTTTGTCAAACGGGACAGCATTTTTGTTTCCCAAAACTCTTCACTCGTCACTTCAACTCTTGCATTACATTTATTTTTACTGACACAAGGATATTTCTTCTTTTTCCATACATCTTTTTCCGTTAATTTTTTTTTTGTAATAAATTTATATTCTCCAAATATAAAAGTCCTTCCCACCAAATATAATCTAATACACTAATACTAATATAAACACTAACACACTAAAAACTAGAACTAATATTACAAATAAACAATGGTTTCAGTAGGAATGGTAGGCCCATCAAATAATTTACTCATAAGTTTTTATATAAGAAAAAGTAGCGCATCTGTCATAATACAAACGTCATATCATAACACGACGTAACCACGGTTGTATTTTGTAGTATAATCATCCTAATTGTATAATTATTTATTAGTTTGTAGTATATAGTATCGTAATAATACTAAGCGAAAATACCATAATTTTACCTAAAGGTCGACTTGTATTATTATTGATTGGGTCCTCTTACTTTTTAATATTAACCCTACGATATCGAGAATTTCTGTATTGTACATGAGTACCACGTTTTTTTAATAAAATTAGAATTAGCTCCCTTTCTGGTCAATCGGTACTCGATTGATGCATTTATGTTGCATCCATGATACAACTATAATGAGGTGCTACCACGATAAAAACTCTATGCTCCAGAAGCAACCAGTTTGAAAACAGAATTTCAAAATATTTTATGAATCAGATTTTCAGATTCAATTAAGCAGATATGAATTTCTCTTTTCGTTTTACCCTTCATGAATATAAAAAATATATTAGCTACCAATATTAAAAATTTAACTTACACTACGTTTTTTAGACAAAAATTAAACAGAAATAAAAGTAAAACCGTTAAAAAACGAAACTTACCTATAGATAAACTAGACGCACGACGCAAAAACTGCGCACATGGGGAAAAAAGAAAAATGAAACGTGATACAATTTTTTAAAAATAGTTTAATTTTATTTTCCATGTTCAATATTTCTGAGGGTTTGAATCCAACCCTGGCCTAATCTTGGTAACGTAACTAAACTAATTGTAAAATAAAACTTTAAAAATGTAATGTAGTAAATAAATTAATATAAGGTTTTTTACCAATGATACGAAATCTCATGTTCCTTTTTAATCTTCGTATCGTCATTTTTGTAACTAGACATATTTATGACAGGCAAATCTGTCCTACGCGCGCACCACTGTCGACCGATTCGCGTTGGCCCTAAACTGTAATTTTAGGGCCAGTGCACTGGTCCGTTTTAGTTGTTCGGTTGGCCCGGTCCTTACGCTAGTAATATATAAGTCAATGCAAATAAATAAAAAATAATATATATTTAAGTAGAGCAACTTTCACGATATGCTCCGCTCAGTCCATAAGAGCTGCGTGAGGGAAAGAGATCAACCGTGCGAGCGAGAGGTAATGTAACGTTGAGCAAAACTGCACATTTCTGAACGACGAGAAATCGCAGCGGAACTGAGAGAATTTTCAGGCGTTTCTGGTTTATAGATGGCATATAGGTAAAAAGTACGAAAATAATTTTTTTTTCTAATTCACTTAAAAATAGTTCTATTTTATGTGGTTTTAAGAACGACTTTGCTACATTTATACTTGTAATAGAAAAAAATAGATATGTATTTCAGTAAAAAAATGAAATTACAACTTTTTAAGCTCTTCAAATAAGAAGGAGAAGCTAAGGGGCTCTGGTTTCAAATATATTTCGTTTTTTAAGGGGCAAGGTAAATAACCCAGAGTTCATCATCATCATCATCAATACAGCCTTTCACAAGTCCACTGCTGAACATAGGCCTCCCCCAAGTAATGCCACAAAGCACGGTCCTGAGCCACCTGCATCCATCGACTTCCTGCATGTCTTACCAGGTCGTCACTCCATCTAGTGGGGGGTCGCCCTACACTACGCCTACCGGTACGAGGCTGCCACTCGAGAACCTTTCTTCCCCATCGGTTATCGGTTCTTCGAGCTATATGGCCGGCCCATTGCCACTTCAGCTTACTAATCCGTTGGGCTATGTCGGTCACTCTGGTTTTACTGCGGATATCCTCATTTCTGAGTCTATCACGCAGAGAAACTCCGAGCATAGCCCTCTCCATAGCTCGCTGAGCGACCTTAAGCGTCCTCATACGGCCAGCAGTGAAGGACCACGTCTCAGATCCATAAGTCATCACTGGCAACACGCACTGGTTGTACAATCTAGTTTTTAGAGATTGAGGTATACCTGACGAAAAGATATGTCGTAATTTCCCGAACGCTGCCCAGCCGAGTTGAATCCGTCGATTGACCTCTCGGTCGAAGTTGGACTTACCTAGTCGGACTATTTGTCCCAGGTAAACGTACTCGTCAACAACTTCGAGCATAGTGCTCCCAACAACTACCGGCATAGGTGTGACATGGACATTGAACATGATCTTTGTTTTGTCCATGTTCATCTTAAGACCTATCCGTTGGGAGGCACTATTGAGGTCATTGAGCATAGTGCTTAAGTCCTCCAGCGATTCTGCCATAAGGACTATATCGTCGGCAAATCGAAGGTGAGTGATGTACTCGCCATTGATGTCAATACCGTATCCTTTCCAGTCCAGTAGCTTGAAAACGTCTTCCAATGCAGCGGTGAAGAGTTTCGGGGATATAACGTCACCCTGTCTTACACCTCTCTGCAGTTGGATAGGTTTCGAGCTCTGGTTCTGTACTCGGATAGCCATCGTAGCCCTACTGTTCAAACACTTCAGCACTTCGATATACCGATAGTCAACTTGGCACCGCTGAAGGGACTGTAGCACCGCCCAAATTTCGACGGAATCAAAGGCTTTCTCATAGTCCACATACGCCAGGCAAAGTGGCAGATTGTACTCTTCAGTCTTCTGTACAATCTGCCGCAGGGTATGTATGTGGTCTATGGTACTGAAGCCTTTTCGGAAACCGGCTTGTTCGGGAGGCTGGAAGTCGTCAAGTCTGCGTGCGAGACGATTCGTAATGACTCTCGAAAACAGCACGTAGACGCGGCTCAGAAGGGAAATCAGTCTGTAGTTCTTTAAGAGAGCGTTGTCGCCTTTCTTAAAGAACAAGACCACCGCACTTCTGCTCCACGCCTCTGGAGTAGTGCCACCATGGAGGACGGAATTGAAGAGCTTCTGAAGGACTACAAGTACCAGTGTTCCACCCGCTTTCAGAAGCTCCGCTGTAATTCCATCCTCGCCTGGGGCCCTGCCGTTTTTAAGGTGCTGGAGAGCCATTCTAATCTCGCTTAGACTGACGTCCGGGATATCATCGGAATAGTGTCGGATAAGACTTGCTCTTGGATCGTTACTCACACTTGCGTGTGGCTCCAACGATGATGTGTACAGCTGCCCATAGAACCTCTCAATCTCACTCAAAATCTCAGGTGTCCCGGAAACGATGTTGCCACACTCAGTCTTCAGCTTTAACAGTTGGCTCTTTCTGGCAGACAGATCTCTGGCAAAGACTTTGGAGCCCTGGTTCCGCTCGATCGCTTCTTTAATACGAGAAGTATTAAAGTTGCGTAAGTCTCGCCGCATGCATTTGGAGATCTGTCTGTTCAGTTGCCTGTATGCTGTCAAATCTGTTGACGATTGCAGCCTCATCTCCCGTCTAACAGCCATGAGATTAAGAGTGTGATCGGAGAGTTTTTGTGTTCTTCTGCGGCGGGTCTTGCAGAACTTAGCTCCGACCGCATGGACAGTTTCCACGAGCTTGTCGTTCATATCGTCCACTGCATTGCAATCTTCTAGGCACTGGAAGCGGTAACGTAACTCGAGCTGAAAGGTTTCGGGATTCTGGATTAGAGCACGAGGGGGACGGAGCGTTGACTTCATTAGACGAGACCTCTCCAACTTAACGTTTAGGTTCAGTGTGCCTCTAACCATTCGGTGATCGCTGCCAGTTTTCACCCTTGCGATCACTGAGACATCACTGAACAGTTGGCGTCTGGTCGTCATAATGAAGTCAATCTCATTTTTTGTCGAACCGTCGGGGCTCGACCAGGTCCACTTCCTGTGGGGCCGCTTCTGGAAGAAAGAGTTCATCATAAAGAGTCCCTCTTTCTCCATAAAGTCGGCCAGCTGCTGGCCCCTTCGGTTCCGTTGCCCTACTCCAAATTTTCCTACCTTCAGCTCACCGCTTTCTCTTGTGCCTAGTTTTGCGTTGAAGTCTCCCATCAACACCGTGTAGTGGGTTTTGGAGGAATGTATGGCTCTGGAAATATCCTCATACATTTCCTCCACCTCCTCATCGGGGTGTGCCGAGGTTGGTGCGTAAACCTGAATGACCTTCAGCGAATACCGTTTGGTGATTCTGAGTATCAGGTACGCGACCCTCGTCGACACACTCCCAATCTTTACAACGTTGTTGACGAGAGACTTGTGGACGATAAATCCGACACCTCCTTGGGACAGATGGTCGCCCTCCCGGTGATAGAACAAGTTGCCGGACTCGAGGATTGCCGTGTCCTCCCTCTCTCTTCGGACCTCGGATAATCCAATAATATGCCAGCGCAACTTGTCTACCTCTTCTTCCAGCTCCAGTATCTTCTCGTCAGTCCTCAGGGTGCGTGCGTTATATGTTGCCAGGTCGAGTCGTCGTAGGTGGCAACCGAACCTCCACCGGAGATTCTTAGCACCCCCTGCCCCGCCGTTACCATGGTCGCCACCGTAGCCAGGAATAGCGGGGCCGCCGGGGACTGGGGGCCGTCTTTTTGTGTATTTGTTCATTGGGGGGTATTTGCCGTAGTTGCCACGCTTGGCGAGCGGGTTGGCAACCGCAGTTTTTTATTACGTCACAGTTGTTATCAGGAAGATGCTGCTGCCCATCTCCTGCCTGTCTCCCTCTGTCGCCTCTTACGACACCCACGGGAAGATATGGGGTAGTGGATATTCTTAACCGCCACTACACGTGTATGAAAGAGGAATGTGAAATTAAAGGTCTCCGTTTGAATGCTAATAAAACTAAGGTTCTGGTATTTGAAAAGGACGAAGAGAGAACGAAATGTGAAATATGGGTAAATCAGGAATGTCTAGAACAGGTAAATGAAATTGTATACTTGGGGAGTGCTTTCAGCCGGGATGGAAGATGTGATTTAGATGTGGATAGGCGTGTCGCTGCCGGAAACAAAGTCAATGGTGCCCTGAATGCATTAGTAAAAAGGCAAGGCGTGGTGTAGAGTGCACGCCTTGCAATACATAATGCAGTGTTGGTACCGACTTTGTTATATGGCAGCGAAACCTTATAACAGAGTTGCTCAGGATGATTTACTTCTATGTGCTGAATCGCGCGAAGCGGAGGCGGCAGCCGCGGCTGCTGGCGGAGTGGAATGCGCACACGAACTTGCTGCGAGAGGTGCCGCTTACTCGCGGCACATCATTATCATCATCATTACAGCCCTTCACAAGTCCACTGCTGAACATAGGCCTCCCCCAAGTAACGCCACAAAGCACGGTCCTGAGCCACCTGCATCCATCGACTTCCTGCATATCTTACCAGGTCGTCACTCCATCTAGTGGGGGGTCACCCTACACTACGCCTACCGGTACGAGGCTGCCACTCGAGAACCTTTCTTCCCCATCGGTTATCGGTTCTTCGAGCTATATGGCCGGCCCATTGCCACTTCAGCTTACTAATCCGTTGGGCTATGTCGGTCACTCTGGTTTTACTGCGGATATCCTCATTTCTGAGCATATCACGCAGAGAAACTCCGAGCATAGCCCTCTCCATAGCTCGCTGAGCGACCTTGAGCGTCCTCATACGGCCAGCAGTGAAGGACCACGTCTCTGATCCGTAAGTCATCACTGGCAACACGCACTGGTTGTACACTTTAGTTTTCAGAGATTGAGGTATACCTAACGAGAAGATGTGTCGTAATTTCCCGAACGCTGCCCAGCCGAGTTGAATCCGTCGATTGACCTCTCGGTCGAAGTTAGACTTACCTAGTCGGACTATTTGTCCCAGGTAAACGTACTCGTCAACAACTTCGAGCATAGTGCTCCCAACAACTACCGGCATAGGTGTGACATGGACATTGAACATGATCTTTGTTTTGTCCATGTTCATCTTAAGACCTATCCGTTGGGAGACACCATTGAGGTCATTGAGCATAGTGCTAAGGTCCTCCAGCGATTCTGCCATAAGTACTATATCGTCGGCAAATCGAAGGTGAGTGATGTACTCGCCATTGATGTTAATACCGTATCCTTTCCAGTCCAGCAGCTTGAAAACGTCTTCCAATGCAGCGGTGAAGAGTTTCGGGGATATAACGTCACCCTGTCTTACACCTCTCTGCAGTTGGATAGGTTTCTAACTCTGGTTCTGTACTCGGATAGCCATCGTAGCCCTACTGTACAAACACTTCAGTACTTCGATATACCGACAGTCAACTTGGCACCGCTGAAGGGACTGTAGCACCGCCCAAATTTCAACGGAATCAAAGGCTTACTCATAGTCCACATAAGGCAGGTAAAGTGGCAGATTGTACTCTTCGGTCTTCTGTACAATCTGCCTCCGGGTATGTATGTGGTCTATGGTACTGAAGCCTTTTCGGAAACCGGCTTGTTCGGGAGGCTGAAAGTCGTCGAATCTGCGTGCGAGACGATTCGTAATGACTCTCGAAAACAGCACGTAGACGAGCTCAGAAGGAAAATCGGTCTGTAGTTCTTCAAGAGAGCGTTGTCGCCTTTCTTAAAGAACAAGACCACCGCACTTCTGCTCCACGCCTCCGGAGTAGTGCCGCCATGGAGGACGGAATTGAAGAGCTTCTGAAGGACTTCAAGTACCGGTGTTCCACCCGCTTTCAGAAGCTCCGCTGTAATTCCATCCTCGCCTGGGGCCCTGCCGTTTTTAAGGTGCTGGAGAGCCATTCTAATCTCGCTTAGACTGACGTCCGGGATATCATCGGAATAGTGTCGGATAAGACTTGCTCTTGGATCGTTACTCACACTTGCGTGTGGCTCCAACGATGATGTGTACAGCTGCCCATAGAACCTCTCAATCTCACTCAAAATCTCAGGTGTCCCGGAAACGATGTTGCCACACTCAGTCTTCAGCTTTGACGGTTGGCTCTTTCTGGCAGACAGATCTCTGGCAAAGACTTGGGAACCCTGGTTCCGCTCGATCGCTCCTTTAATACGAGCAGTATTAAAGTTGCGTAAGTCTCGCTGCATGCATTTGGAGATCTGTCTGTTCAGTTGCCTGTATGCTGTCAAATCTGTTGACGATTGCAGCCTCATCTCCCGTCTAACAGCCATGAGATTAAGAGTGTGATCGGAGAGTTTTTGTGTTCTTCTGCGGCGGGTCTTGCAGAACTTAGCTCTGATCGCATGGACAGTTTCCACGAGCTTGTCATTCATATCGTCCACTGCATTGCAATCTTCTAGGCACTGAAAGCGGTTACGTAACTCGAGCTGAAAAGCCTCGGGATTCTGGATTAGAGCACGAGGGGGAAGGAGCGTTGACTTCATTAGACGAGATCTCTCCAACTTAACGTTTAGGTTCAGTGTGCCTCTAACCATTTGGTGATCGCTGCCGATTTTCACCCTCGCGATCACTGAGACATCACTGAACAGTTGGCGTCTGGTCGTCATAACGAAGTCGATCTCATTTTTGTCGAACCGTCGGGGCTTGACCAGGTCCACTTCCTGTGGGGCCGTTTCTGGAAGAAAGAGTTCATCATAAGGAGTCCCTCTTTCTCCATAAAGTCAGCCAGCAGCTGGCCCCTACGGTTCCGTTGCCCTACTCCAAATTTCCCTAACTTCAGCTCACCGCCTTCTCTTGTGCCTAATTTTGCGTTGCAGTCTCCCATCAACACCGTGTAGTGGGTTTTGGAGGAATGCATGGCTCTAGAAATATCCTCATACATTTCCTCCACCTCCTCATCGGGATGTGCTGAGGTTGGTGCGTAGACCTGTATGACCTTCAGCGACGACGCGACCCTCGTCGACACACTCCCAATCTTTACAACGTTGTTGAGGAGAGACTTGTGGATAAATCCGACACCTCCATGGGACAGATGGTCGCCCTCCCGGTGATAGAACAAGTTGCCGGACTCGAGGATCATCGTGTCCTCCCCCTCTCTTCGGAACTCAGATAATCCAATTATATGCCGGCGCAACTTGTCTACCTCTTCTTCCAGCTCCAGTATCTTCTCGTCAGTCCTCAGGGTGCGTGCGTTATACGTTGCCAGGTTGAGTCGTCGTAGGTGGCAACCGAACCTCCACCGGAGATTCTTAGCACCCCCTGCCCCGCCGTTACCATGGTCGGCACCGTAGTCAGGAATAGCGGGGCCGCCAGAGACTGGGGGCAGTTTATTTGCGTCGCTGCTCATGGGGGGATATTTGCCATAGTTGCCACATTTGGCTAGCGGGTTGGCAATCGCAGTTTTTTATTATGTTATTGTTGTTATTAGGAAGATGCTGCTGCCGATCTCCTTTCTGTGTCCCTCTGTCGCCTCTTACGACACCCACGGGAAGATATCGGGTAGTGGATATACTCAACCGCCACTCGCGGCACACGTCTTTTGAATCAATCATCGGATCGAGTGGACCTATTCTGTTGCACTCTGAATGAATTCACAAGAGCTGCTTTGTTTGTTATTTGTAGCTGTTGGTCTTCGGTATTTTTTGTATTAATTATAGCATGTAATATCTCATTAGGTTATTAAACCTGTATGTATGTGGAAATAAATAAATATCCTATATGGAAGCTATTTTAGTTTTAATTTTCACAGTTATGATCAAAGCTTGTTGCGATAGAGCCTGTTTTTTATAGGACCTATGTATAAAAATATTCCTTTCATTTATTATCTAATTTTGAAATGAGTTCATAGCAATAATGTTTTAATTTACATTGATTCGATTCAAGCTTGTCAGAAAGGCAATGTAGGTAAAAGAAATAAATCGCTGTTATTACATGTTTTTATTTCTTAATTTTGTCCTAAATTTATTAAAAGGCTAAAAAGCCCCTGAAATTGAGGTAAACTCTACCATGCTGATTTTGAATGTTTTCATATTTAATTGTACACAAAATATTTATTGTTAATAAATATAATATAATTTATCGTTAATAAATATTTTGTGGACGGACAGGACGGTGGATTTTTACGAAACACTGGTAAAAGCATGAGTGACTTTCATTAAATAAGTAATCATGTATCCACGTGTTTATGTTATCTATAGTGTATCTGCATATGTTATGATCTATAAATATTGTTGCGCGGCTAAGTTGACATCTGGCACTAAGGCCATCTGGTGTCGGGTAACAGAGTGAGGAGAGCTTTCCAGAAAATACATGACTCGTCTTTCAACCCACAGCGCCATCTAGTATCGAACAGAAGAATTAAGCTTTCTGGAAGCCGCACACTCGAATTTTCTGCGCTTGGTCGGTGGGCGCGCGTATTTACTCGAATATTCTGGAATATTCTGGATGTTTTCGTGGAAGAGCCTTATATAAAGGCAGTGCAATACGCGATCGGTGAAGTATTGAATTTGGCGAGACAAGCGAAGCTTCGGAGCGGATTAAAGTGAATCAGTGTGATTAATTATTAGTGTTTTAAGTTTAATTAGTGTAAAGTGAATTAAAGAGTTAATTTTGGTAATTCTATCGGCAATTTTTATTGTCACGAACCTCAAGCTCGTAACAATATCATAATATTTTGTATTAAATTTAATTATTTTGAGTATTATAATACATAATTGATAACATATCAAAAAAGTTTAAAGTCTATTTTTTATTTCTCACTGCTTAAAGTGAACTATTTTTTGTTTGTATAAATTTATTATGACGTTAATTAAATAGTACTTAAAATTATTAGGTACATTAATTATTACTCTATACCAAAAATAAATAGAAATTTTTGATTTATATTAATTTTTTACGGTTTTTCTTAGAAAAAAATCTGTTGTGTTTCATAGTAAATGGATTCTCATATGATATTTCCATGTTTTTAATCTTCATGGTAGGTATTATAATCTGTAGGTATACCATATGATTGTGACAGGAGTAATAACAGTGTTCTATGTTCTATGATGGTGACAGTGACAAATCAAATCCAAATAACCTAAAAAAGTCATATGTATTTGTATTTACTATTTACTAAAAGGTGTTTTACTGCCTACGCCAACGTTTATTGATTGATAAACAAAACAATAATAAGAACTCAAACATGAACAGCATAGGTGAAGAGTGTACCGATTTAAAGAAAAGATATGATGATTGTTTTAATAGTTGGTTTTCGGAAAGGTTTTTAAAAGGGGATCATGACGATTCTGTATGTGCTGGTATTTTTAAAGTTTACCAAGAATGTGTTAAGGTTATATAAACATATTTACAGTCTTTATTTAACAAGTTTTTTGATAAGTTAGTAAAATCTTTATTTTTTTGCAGAAAGCTATGAAGCAGCAAAATATTGACTTTAAAGAAATTGATAAAGACGTCTTAGGTACTGATAACGAGTACAAAGCACCGCCGTCAGATAGTAGTTGACAAAAATACAGTCTTATGTGCACATTCAACTCTTTGATGAGTTGTGTATTTAATAATGGAGAGATTTAATATTATTTGTATCAAGAATAAACCAATTCGTTTGCAGCAAATAAGATAATTAATTGAGATGATAAGAGTGAAATGTTATGTTTACTATTTATTCAATTCACACAAAATACTCTTTGTTATGTAACAATAGGTTCTTATTTTTCATGTCCAATTTGTAGCAATTTAAGATAGTTATCACCCTGCTTACAAACATGGTATGAATAATATTTTTTTTAAATTAAAAACCTTTTAAGACCAATAAATTATGATTAAGGGTACAGTACATTCTATCACATATCTCTTTTTGTTGTTTTTCAATGAAGCTTTCATTGTTAGTTTTAAGACATAGCTTTATGGCTTTTAGGGATGTTATTGTGCAATACTAGTTCCTTGTAGCAGCATTCCACTTATATTTTAAAGGCATTTGAACGTACAATGGAAGTTTAATAATCAATTCATCTGTTTTTTTCTATTGTAACTAAATGTGTATACTTTGTCAGCAATCCGTTTTAAATGTCAACCAAATCCAATAATAATTTAATTCTATTTAACTTTTCTTGTCCAATAAATATGTTTAATATTATCCCAACTAATAAGGCTAGTCAGTTATTATGTATTTTTAAAAAACTACAACTATTAATTATTATTCCACTACTATCTTGAATTCATTGCTGTTAATATGTGTTACTTTTTATAGAACATTGGATATTAACATTTATAAAATAATAGATATTATGTAGTACAGAAAGTATAATAAGTAATTACTACTTAACAGCAATGGTTAAGATATAATAGTTATGAAACTGGCCAATAAGTATGGGTATCATGAATAGTTTATGTATTTTTGTATATAAATCAGTTTTTCATCATGCAACATACAGTATGCCATCTCGGTTAAATAACTATCTATTGTCATTGTAAAGAGCATATTTTTGTTTAAGGCTGCTAAGTAAAATATTTAGAAGATTGATTGAGTTTTTCTAATAACCTACATAATATAACGATACAGTAAAATTTGGATTTAACTATACACCTACTTTATTGACATAGAGAGCTCCATTAATGTTTGTGCATTAGCTACTGACGATGGTATTGTGGATGGAATTCAAGAGCAAAAGTAAAATTGAGTAAAAACTTTTACGGATTTTATCGCGTTTATCTAACTGATTTTACTTAGTTTTAATTCCTGACGTTTCTAGTGCTTTACAGCACCCATGGTCACGGGGGGGGGGGGGGAGGGACTGAGATGTTTGACGTCCCAATGTCATAGTTAGCCCAGCTACCTTCAGTTTTGTAATATTTTTAAAGTTTTTTTGAAACGTCGGGAGTTAAAAATAAGTAAAATCAGTTACATAAACGCGATAAAATCCGTAAAAGTTTTTATTCAATGTGCATTGTTCGCGTAAATTTAAGAAATCATTAAGCAAAAGTAAAAATTAAAGAACAGACTATAGACATATGCTAATGAGAGCCTTATTTCAGTGTTAGAAAAATCGTCATTTATAACAGTCACTTTTGGGGCGATAAATTTGAGGACTGACTTGTCTAGTTAAAATGCAATGTGAGCTACAAAATATATACGCGTCAGGTGGCGCAAAGTAAACAAAATCACAGAATATTTAAATTAAATATGTTTACTTTGAATTTTTAAAGATTTAATTTCAAAATTAAAGGTTGTATTGATTCCTTAACACAAACATTAAACAAGAGGAGATTATGATTGTTTTATATTTAATTTCTAATTGTTTTGGGCGTATGACTTGTATGATACAGGCCCCGTCTAGTTTAGAAGTCAACTATCCTAGATATAATATTCAGACATCTATGTTAGTATATGATTTTTTGTTATGCAGTACCGAGTTTTACTAAGTTCAATTTTTTTCTAACCGAGTACTCGGCCGAGCAACTTGATTCAATGAAATTCCTGTTTCGGTCGCGTAAATAAGTACAAACAGGTTCGCGCGGCGCGATAATATATACATATATTATATACTTGAATTTGAAACATATCACAGATTTGCTTCGAGAGGCGTTATATCAATCAAACATCCTTTTGACTATAAATGAAGAATGCATTGGGTGAAAAAGTCCAGATTCAACTTCAGATAGGTAATTATAAATTAGCTTGGAGAAGTCTCTAACTACAATTTTATCAGGCAAGGCCAGACTTCCTGAGTTGGAACAACTCTCCTAAAATTATCTGTCTTAAGCTGCCTTTTACGCTAGTAATGTGTGAGAATCTGGTCCTTGTCCATGCTGCAACCACAGTCCAACTGCAGCATGGTGCTACAACATTAAAACTTTACTGATACCTGAAAGTCATTACCGATTCGAACTATATATAACTTCTTCATTTTATGCAAGGCTTGTACTTTTTTTTAGCAATATCACAAGGGTCCTTTTGAAGTAAGTAAATATATCACTAGTTTGTAGCTTAAAATATTTAGTACCCGGTTGACCGAGCTTTGCTCGGTATTTTACGCTCGGTTTTTTTTAATTCGTGTGTTTTGGAAATTACATTTAGATACAAATTACATACTGATGAAATACGAATAATATTTTTTGATCTTAGCGACATAATATAAAAAACTGAACCGATTATTTGAATAAAAAATCATGAGTGCAATTTGTTTAATTTAAATTTTCGTGTTTTTTTTTAAATACTAAAAAAAGGGCTCGAAAAAATAGATTTTCTCAAAAAAGAAAGGAACATGAAAAAAAAGTTAAAAAAGTTGGTCGGTCGGTCTAGGCTCGAACCGGGGTTTTACGATTCTGTGACCGACCATTATACCAATTAAGCTATTTATAATCACTAACAATACGTCAAAATTTACCTTCTTATTCTAACGATATTGTAGCAGTTTTTCATTGCCTAAAAACACGGACAAAAAGACATTTTCTAAAAATAAATCCTAGCTAGATCGATTTATTATCCCCGAAACTCTCTGGACATTAAATTTTACGAAAATCGTTGGAGCCGTTTTCGAGATCCCGATTATATATATAATCGGGATCTCGGAAACGGCTCCATTGATTTGATGTTTGACGTCCCAAATATATATATATATACATATATATATATATATATATATATATATATATATATATATATATATATATATATATATATATATGCTATTTTTAAATTAACATTCATCAATTTCATACCTTCACAAAAATAGAATATCTTTTATCTTTAAAATCCAGGAATAAGTGTGCAAAGACTGCATTTTAGACCCAAATAATTGAAATTGAAAAATCGAGTCTGCAATGATGAGGCTTATTATATCGTGCTCGCGCATCTACCCGGTCGCGCTGTCCGTTGTGCGTGTTGTGTGTGTGAAGGATTTAAAATGTCCTCAAAGGTGTTGAAATGTTCGAGCTGCAACATTGTAATAAACGAGTCTCTAGCTTTTATCGATAACAAGAAAGATGTTATGGACGACGAAAGTCATAAACATATGTGTGAGTGCTTTCTCAGAAAGTGATATTGAAACGGCGAAGAACTTGTTGTTTGATTCGATCCCGGAAAAGACGCGCAAAATAGTTCGGAGAAAAGATACTCGAAAAAAGGACGGCAAGGCTCGGAAGGGTCTGGACGATATTATCTGTCTGCTACGGAGTACACATTCCGAAGATATACCTGTGTTTACTGCTAGGGCTCTTGAAAAACTCCCTCCCGTCTTATGGGACCATGTAGATGTGATGAGAATTCTAAAAGACATAGTCAAAATGCAACGAGATATCAGCATGATTATGAAGGACTGTGCGAAGCAGGAGGACTTAGACCGGCTGAAGTCTGAGGTTAATATCCTTAAGGATACGTCGGTGGTAAATAACTACGGGCGCAACATTAACTTGCGTCGCGGAGGTTTCTTACAAAATAGCTTCGAGTGCCAAAGTGGTCCTATGGGATTGCCTCCCTTACCTAGTGAAGGGCCTAATGATGTATACGATATCTCATTACGAGAATCAATATATCGGGACATGGAATTGAAATTAAAGTCATCTGAAGGTAGTCGTATCGCGCCGCTATCCGACAATAGTAAGTTGCGTGAATCACCCGTGATGGCGGTTACTATGACTCGCCCGGCACAGGCTCAGCTGAGCCAGCCGTAGCCACCGATGCCTACCGCTGAGGACGTGAACACCGAGACTTGTGCCGACGAAAGCGCGAAACACACGGCCGCCGCACACATAAAAACGAGTGACCCAATATTAGTGCAGGTTAATAAAAGCGTAAACGCTGATGTACTCGCAACGAATGTACAGAATACACGTAGTGAAGAGCATTGCAAAGTATGTGTCAGAAATTGTCCGCGAAGGCAATTGGAGATCAGAAGTAAGTAGTGATGAGTGGATAAAGGTTCAAAAGAAAAGGTTGCGGAATCGTTTTTCTGGATACAGAGGGAAGGCTATTTCAGAGCCTGGAGACAATTTCAGAGCGGCAGAGATTAAGGTCCCGGTATACATTTATAATGTGGCGAAGGAAGTGTCTGTGAGTGATAGGTAACCGATTACGTAAAGAAAAAGAGTAAACTTGACGTCAACGTAGAAAAGATGAAAAAGAAAATAACAAAAGATTACGAGTCGTACAAAATATTTGTACTTAAACATAAATTGAATGTATTTATGTCAGAAACCTTTTGGCCGGAAGGAGTAGCCTATAGGCGTTTTATTGACTTCAAATATCGTGAAAAAGGAAGTGCCGTCAAGGCCGGGGTGAAAAATCAACTTCAAAATGGGTTACACCAAATTAGTCAGTTTTAACTGTAAGAACGTAGTTCGATCAGTGGAGTGTGTGCGACGGCTATGTCGCTCAGCGGACGTGGTCGTCCTACAGGAGACCTGGCTGCTGTCACATGACCTCGCGTTCCTGGGAACCATCGACAGTGACTTCGCTTTCGCGGGCACCTCAGTTGTCGATACTGCGGACGGTGTGTTACGCGGGCGACCATACGGAGGAGTTTCAGGCTTGCGGCGATTAAAATCGAGCTAAGTGATCGTTGTTTTATAGTCTTTTCAGTGTATATGCCGATAGATAAAAAAGAAAATCTAGTGGAATTCACAGAGTGTCTTAGTGAGATGGCGGCTATTATTGAAAGTCATAATGTGGAAACCAAAAAGTATAATAAGTATATACAGGAAGTGGAAACTGTTTTTATGGTAGGGGACACAACGCGCGTCCTGGTGAGTCTTTTGACACAGAACTATTGTCATTTTGCTCTGAACAGTTATGGACGTGTGTAGACAGAGACTTGTTGCCATCGGATACCTATACTTTTGTGAGCGAAGCGCATGGTAGTTTAAGGTGGCTAGACCATGTTGTGGTCACGACCGCGGCGAGGCCTACTGTACTTTCTGCATGTGTTCTTTACGACACGTACTGGTCCGATCACTTTCCTGTATTGATGGAGTGTAATTTCAATATTGTAACAGCAAAATTAGCTCAGTCGAATAATTGCATTAATAAAATCGTATGGGGAGAGCGTGATAATGACGAAATTGATAAATATTATAATGAATTTAACTCCAGGTTAAAATTAATAGATTTTCCATCAGAATTTTCGGATTGTTGCGATAGTATGTGTAGTAACCATCAACACAAATTAGCGCTTGACAGATTGTATGAACATATTGTGTGTATACTTTCGGAGGCCGCTATCTGTAGTTATAGTGTTAGGACGGGGCGAAAAGGTAAATACCTGGTTGGAACAAACACGTTCGCGAGGCACATGGGAAGGCTCGACGTTGTTTTCAAAGCTGGTCACTACATGGCAGACCCGGTTCTGGTCACGCATATAATGAAATGTGTGAATCGAGACGCATTTTTAAAGCTAAATTAAAATGGTGTCAAAATAATCAGACACTAATAAAAACCGGCCAAGAGCGTGTCGGGCCACGCTCAGTGTAGGGTTCCGTAGTTTCCCGTCCGTCACAATAAGTGTTCCCACTTATGAGTTTAAAGGAAGGTATCCACTATGTTCGCGCTCCAGCAGCGCTCCGCGCTCCTGCAACTGCTCCCAGTAGTGGGTAGGTAATGTTGTTTCCATCCAAGTTCAAAATGATTTTCCTAGAAAGTCCTTATAAAGTTCTACTTTTCAGAGTTTTTTCATATTTTCTAAACTTATGGTTCAAAAGTTAGAGGGGGGGGGGGAGGGGACACACATGATTTTTTACTTTTGGAGCGTTTATTTCCGAAATTATTGACATTATCAAAAAATGATTTTAGTAAACCCCTATTCATTTTTAAATACCTTTCCAACAATATATCACACGTTAGGGTTGAAATTAAAAAAAAATCACTTCTCACTTTACATATAGGGGGGCTACCTTAATAAAACATTTTTTTCCAATTTTTATTTTACCACTTTGTCGGCGTGATTGATACACATATTGGTACCAAATTTCAGCTTTCTAGTGCTAACGGTCACAGAGATTAAGCGAGGACGGACAGACGGACAGACAGACATGGCGAAACTATAAAGATTCCTAGTTGACTACGGAACCCTAAAAATGGACATAATAGCTGAACACCACAAAAGAAAGAACTTCGGTCAATTTGGAAAGCCACCAATAAAATGAATCATAAGTTGAGCCTTCCCGTGAGTGTTTCGGGAGCTTGTGATCCTAGTGATATTGCCAATGTGTTTAGAGAATACTTTAGAGTGGAATCACCACTGAGATCGGCAGAGCCGCTGGTGTCTGATGCTGAGGCAGGTAGTCTGAAGCGTAGTATATTTTTTACCTCCAAAGATGTAGCTAAAGTCATTAAGTGCATGGTGAGGGGCAAGTCGCCTGGGCATGACCACCTCAGCATTGAACACCTGCAGCATGCTGGAGTTCATTTGCCAAGGGTTTTGTCTTTGTTGTTTAATTTGTGTATTGGGCATTCGTATCTCCCTGACAAATTGATGCGAACTATTGTTATTACTATTCCAAAAAACAGGACTGGTGACGCCTCTGATGTGTCCAACTATAGGCCCATCTCCCTTGCTTCTGTGATCGCTAAGGTACTGGACAGTTTGCTTAACGGGTTCCTGGATAAGCACATCACGCTCAATGATGCTCAATTCGGTTTTAGACCAGGTCTTTCCACCGAGAGTGCTATCTTGTGTCTCAAGCAGACTGTCCAGTATTACACAGCAAGGAAGACACCTGTGTTTGTTTGCTACCTGGACCTATCAAAGGCGTTTGACTTAGTAGCTTACCAACGCATGTGAGATAAGATGAGATCTGAGACTAGCCTGCCCGAAGAAGTCATATTGATCTTTCAGCACTGGTATAGCAACCAAAAGAACAATGTCAGATGGGCTGGCTCGCTCTCAGAAGAATACAGATTAGAATGCGGCGTGAGGCAAGGTGGTCTAAGCTCTCCTACGCTCTTTAACTTATATATGAATAGGCTCCTTGATGAGCTCAGCAGTACCGGTATCGGTTGTCACATAAACGGAGTTTGTATTAATAACATAAGTTATGCAGATGATATGGTGCTGCTGAGTCCATCAAGTGCAGCCTTAAAGAAAATGTTAACTATATGCGAATCTTATGCATAGCATAGCATAGCGAATTCATGATGTTCAATCCGGACCACAAGCGATACACTAATGTGCCACTTTTTAAGCTCTGTGGAACCCCTTGGAAAAAAGTTGAGACCTTTTAAGTACCTGGGCCACTGGATCACAGATGACCTGAAAGACAACCAGGATATTGAGAGGGAGCGGAGGTCGCTGTCTGTCCGCTGTAATATGTTGGCCCGCAGATTTGCTAAATGTACTGACGAAGCAAAGATTACGCTTTTCAAGGCTTACCGTCAGTCATTTTATACGTGCAGTCTGTGGGTTAACTTTACGCAGAGGACATACAGTGATCTTCGCGTACAATACAATAACGCGTTCCGGGTATTGATGGGGCTGCCGCGTTTCTGTAGCTTCTGCTGTTTGTGGAGGCTCACGTAGATGGTTTCACCGCCATAATGCGTAAACGTTGCGCTTCACACCTTAGGCGCATTCGTGACAGCCCCAACAGTATCTTGTGTGCTTTGGCAGACCGTTGGGACTCGCCGATGCTTGCTCGATGGATACGGCTGCACGCAGTCAAGTAGTCATCCTGCGGGCGGGGCCGGGTGCCATATTTGTTTGTGTGGTTTTTCTGTTTGTCCTTGTTTTATGTTATATGTGTCATGTTTCAATAGTCAATTACTAAAATTAGTTACAAGCTCTAAAAATTGTTACTAACCTATATGGATCATGATGTCCGAAATAAACGTTTATTATTATTATTATTATTATATAGCAAACTTCTTCTATATGGTAACAAACAATTATGTATTATACTTTTACATATTTTTTACGTGGTAGAGTCATGCTGCAGTTATATTAGTAGTATAGTTGTAGCATGAATGGGTCGGCTCGACCGGGGAAGGACCACGCTCTCACAGAATACCAGCTTCAAATAGTAGCTTAATGCTGCTGTGTTTCGTATGGTGAGTATAGAGAACCGAAGACCCTTCTTACTGGAAACGAGGCATTCCACCTAAGTCCTCACGGATGACAATGCATCTGCATTTTGATTCGTAATCGAGGATAGATGTAGATGTCTATGGGCCACAGCAACCACTTACCATCAGGTGGGCTGTGTGCTCGTTTGTCATCCAATTCTATAAAAAAAAGTACTTATTTGTTATCCTGCTTTATTTAGTTTATTGATTGTCTTTTTACTATTATAAAATTTCACTTTTTGTATGATATAATGTTAGACAATAGTTTCCTGATAAATGTTTCTGATTTGAATTTTAAAGAAACTAATTAGTTTATACTTTTTATTTAATGATGGAATGGCTGAAAGAGATTCAACAGTAAAAAGAGAAGATGTAGTAGACATGTTGATTTTTAACATTATAAAAAGTTTATCTTGTGCCTCTAAAAATTTACATTTTTTAAATTACTGAGTACAAAATATGTTGATGCTTAATTTTAAATAATTATGACATTATCAGTTGATAAGTTCATTGCTATGTATGTTAATAATTAGTTATCATTCAAATAAAAGAATATTTAGTTAGTTAATTTTATTTTCCCTTCCATTCACACAGTATGTAATTTTTACCGCTGGCTAGTGTCTCTAGGTCTGTACACAATTCCACGGCTCTTCATTTCTCTTATTACTCCTGCAGGAAGACGACCTGAGACTGATATTGCATAAACTCCTGGACAAAATCGACCTGTATAAGATATTTAAAAAAAATTATTTTAAATATACTATCAATCTAGTAATAAATATATTTTTTTAAAACAAAATAACTAAGCAAATTCAGTAAATTCTTATGGTTTTTGATATTTTAAACATGCATATAATTTTTTAGTAACATACATATACAAATTTATGAGAATAATTATCATATTAGTAATTTAAGATTTTAAGTGAGGAGAAAACAAGACTATTGTTGTATGTACTGTTGTACACAATATTGGCATTTTTGATCAATTCTATACTTACTTATTCGCTGCCATTTGCATACCCAACTATCTTCAGGACTCATCACTGCTATCATTCTGTAATAAATCGTAGCATCATTCTTTAACATTTCATATTCCTGCTTATATTATTACAATTTTTTAGGGAAGGGGCAAACAAACATACGACTCACCTGATGGTTAGTGATTATTATCACTGCCCATGAAAAACTGCAACATCAGGGGAATTGTAGATGCGTTGCCAACCTTTTAAAAAGGAGTAGGCACTTTTCTTGAAGGTCCCAAAGTCGTATTGGTCCAAAACATCTGTGATGGTAGTCAATTCTACAAGGAATTTTTGCGAACTAGTCTCAACAATTCCTCAGAGATTCCTCAATTCCCCGTGGTAAATGCGATAAAATACGCAAAGAGATGCAACATCTCTTCGCAGTGCCAGTGAGTCAAGCCGATCGGAAAGAGCTTGGTCACCGATAATTTAAACAGCTCTGCACTGGATGTGATCAAATGGAAGGAGCGGGCACTGGGGAGTCCTAGCTCAGAGATGGGAACAGTATTCCATGTGCGGCCAAAACTGTGCCTAGTAAAGTTGCAGGTGGTGTGTCATAATGAAACACTGTCCCGCTGCCTGAGGCCAATTTGGCCTTCTCTTCCAAGTGACCACAAAACTGCACGTCACTCGATATGTCGACGCCGAGAATTTCAAAACTGGCTGAGGCAACAAGGGGAATGTCCTGAAATTGAGGAGATACGACGAAGGGGTCCTTTTGAGCGGTAAACGCGCAAACTTGTGTCTTCTGCGGATTGAACTGGACTAGATTTAGTCGTCCCCAGTCCGAGACTTCGTTCAACAAAATCTCAACTTCAGAGACAAGTTTATCCCAGTATTCGGCAACTTTTTCTCGAGAAATATTGGTACGGCCGGTGTATAAAGCATCACCAGTGCTGTTATGTGCATAGCAATGAATGTTATAATAATAATAATAATAATAATAGCCTTTATTTCAGACATTATTTCATTTACAGTATCTATCTGGATTAATCTATATCTAACACTGGATTATATGTTTTATATATTTACACTCTCAACGCTTAACTATTGTACATCGACAACCCTGTCTGTATGCCACTTATTGGCAAAGGCCTCCCCCAACCTTTCCCATTCTTCTCTATCTTTAGCAGTTCTCGTCCATATGCCTGCCTCCTGCTATGGCTTTAATATCATCCTCCCATCTTCTACATGGTCTACCTTTTTTCCTTTTCATATGACCCGTAAACCAATTCATTATCGATTTCGACCATTTCTCTTTTCCTCTAATTATATGACCTGACCATTTCCATTTTAACTTTTTTATTATCATTGTGACATCTTTTGTTTCCGTGTGTTTCTTTATGGTTTCGATTCTTATTCTATCGGATAGTCTTTTCCCCACCATACTCCTTTCCATGGAGTTTTGGCATGTTTCAAACTTTTTAATGTGTGCTTTAGTGAGTGCCCAGGTTTGGCAGCCGTAAGTGAGTATAGGTAGTATGCTGGTATCAAAGAGTTTCCGTTTGATGGTTATGTTAGTGTCGTTATTTTTCATTATTTCCTTTAGGCTCCAAAATTGTTTCCAGGCATTTCCAATGCATCTGTCAATTTCTTTTGAGGTTAGATTTATAGGAGAGATTATCTGGCCCAAATAGATGTATTCATTAACATATTCAATCAGGTTATTATTGATCAGAATAGGTTCTTCCTTGCCATTGGTCATAGCCTTGGTCTTTAATGTGTTCATGACCAATCCCACATTGCCACTTTCTCTAACCAGGTCATTCAGCATCGCCTGCAGTCCGTCACTCGATGACGAGAGGATTATCAAATCATCGGCAAATCTCAAATGCGACAGGTTTTCGCCGTTAATGGACAGTCCACATTTCTCCCAGTCTAATTGACGAAAGACTTCTTCCAAAACGGCTGTGAAGAGTTTCGGCGATAGCGGATCGCCCTGACGTACGCTTCTTCCTATTATAATAGCTTTCCTTCTTTCTCTAGTTTTATCTTAGCCTTGCTGTTATCGTAGATATTTTTTAGTATTCTGATGTATTTATTTTCAATACCTTGGTTTTTGAGTGCCTGCCAAATTTTTTCATGCTCTATTGTATCGAAAGCTTTACTGTAATCCACAAAGCAGCAGTGAAAGGTTATGTTGTATTCATTGGCTTTTTCGAATAGTTGCTTGATGACATGAATGTGGTCTAAAGTTGAGTATCCACTCCTGAAACCCGCCTGCTCTCTTGGTTGATTTTCATCTAATGTGCTAGTTATTCTATAGAGTACAACTTTTGCGAAGATTTTATATATATTCGACAATAGACTTATAGGTCTATAATTATTAATGTTATTTTTATCTCCTTTTTTGTGTGGAAGTACTTTTGTTGACGTTGTCCATTGGTAAGGTATTATCTCGCTTTGTAAGACTTCATTGAAAAGATGTTTGAGAATTGGTATCAGGTGGTTTCTATTTAGGATGAGGAACTCGTTACTTATGCCATCTAATCCTGGAGCTTTATCTGTTTTTTGAGTTCTCACAGCTTTTTCTATTTCTTCGTGTATTATATCCGGTACTTCACTTCCTCCTGTTAGGATTGTTGTCTGTGCAGTGGTTTTCCTTGAATACAATTCTTCAAAAAATTGAGTGGCTATTGTACGATTTCAGGACATCGTTTCTCGCATTTATGATTTTTATTTATTAAATTTGGTAACCAATCTCGTTTTTCCAATAGTAGTTTAGCTGTTTTTTTTTAGTGCCTCCGGTTCTTTGCATGCATTTTTCCAGTTGTCCTAATCTATATCTCTGACGGTCTTTTCTCATGTGTGTTTTTATTTTATTACTTAAATTAGCTATGTCTTTTCTTATAGTTTTTGTCTTTACAGTGTTAGATATAAGGTATGCTCTACTTCTTATCAGTTCTTTAGTTTTGTTTGTTACCCATTTTGACTTGTCGTTTCGACTTTCCATTTTGCCTTTTTTAGTAGTATAGAGGAGTTCTTCGAATTTATTGTATTTACTCTGTATGTCTAAATCCTATGTTTTTTCTATGAATTGTTCTATCTTTCCTTTTAGTGAATCGGTACTTTCTAGTGTTAAGCTGTTGGTTTGTTTTACTTTAAAGGGTCTATCTTTATTGAGTGTGTTTATTTGTAACTTAGCTCTTAGCATCCTGTGGTTGCTGTTGAAATTAATATTGTTTAAAACTCTACATTCCCGAAAGTCTTTACTTTTGTTTGTTAGTATGTGATCTATCTCGTTTTTGTGGTGACCATCTGGAGATATCCATGTCCATCGGTTGTTCTCACGTTTTCTGTATAGAGTGTTTAGTACTTTTAAGTTGTTTCCATATGCCAATTGGACAAGTTTCTCCCCATTTCTTGTTCTTTTGCCTGAACAATACGGACCCAATATCATTTGTTCTCCATCTCCTCTTGCCCCTATTCTTGCATTAAAATCTCCCATCACTACTAAATTGTTGTGCGAGTGTTTGATTATTGCGTCCTGTAACATAGAGTAGAATGTGTCGATTTCTGTTCTACTTGATTGTTCAGTTGGAGAGTAGACTTGCACAATCGACCACTTTTCGTTTTTCGGAGGCAGTTTTATATTAAGTATAACAATACGCTCTGAGACGCCAATGAACTCGTCAATAAATGGTTTTAATTCATTTTTTATTAAGAATCCTGTTCCATATAAGCCTGGTGTTTCTCCTTTATAATAAAATATAAAATGCCCATGGTCTTCTATACTCTCCCCTAGTCGTCGTACTTCACTCAAACCCAGTATTGACCACTTTACATTTTCTAGAGCTAGTATTAGTTCCGTTAGACTCTCATTGGTTCTTAAGGACAACATATTGTATGTCGCAATGTGTATTTTATCTGCCATTTGGCAATGTTTTTTAGGAGGAATGTGTAATTGGGAATTAGTTGGAGGGTAATAGTCTTCTTCCCCCACGGTGACTGGCCGGATTGGGGTGCCCTTAGAAAAAGTTTGTTTTATTGATGTTGTGTTGTCTCGTAGGCGTGTGTAACTCTTTACGGAACTGACTCACTGATTCGAATCACTGAAGTGTTTCAAAAGATTGGTTCAGTAACAATGTTTCAAATGCATCATTTGGATCTGGAACATTACTTTGCTCATTTAGTGCGACGCGTCTCGCTTGCGAGGCGACTGAGCCACAAGCGAGAGAGTGGCGAGTGAGCGCGCGAAATAATAATAATTTATACAAGTCAGAAAGAGATAACAAATGAGAAGTGTATAACTCAACCCGTATGGATTTTGTCTATAGTTATTCATGCACGTAAAAATGACCACTAAGGCGCTTACGTATCAAATACTATACGGTCGTCTTTTGCATATAATGTTTACATTAACAAGTTGTCCTTTTACTTTGATCCGGCACTAACTTGTCAAATTGTTTATGTTCGTTTGTGCCTGTTTACGAAAACATACTGAGTTCTGTTTAGGATTTCTTTGCGTAGTGATTATTGTGACTTACTTTCTTCCTTTTCATCATAAATAATACGCCTAATATCCTATACTATTAAACGAGCAATTCTTGTATATATATATATATATATATATATATATATATATATATATATATATATATATATATATAATCGGGATCTCGGAAACGGCTCCAACGATTTTCATAAAATTTAGTGTCCAGGGAGTTTCGGGGATAATAAATCGATCTAGCTAGGATTTATTTTTAGAAAATGTCTTTTTGTCCGTGTTTTTAGGCAATGGAAAACTGCTACAATATCGTTAGAACAAGAAGGTAAATTTTGACAGATTGTTAATGAATATAAATAGCTTAATTTGTATAATGGTCGGTCACAGAATCGTAAAACCCCGGTTCGAGCCCAGACCGACCGACCGACTTTTTTAAATTTTTTTCAAGTTCCTTTCTTTTTTGAGTAAATCTGTTTTTTTCGAGCTCTTTTTTTTTAGTATTTTTTAAAAACATTTAAATTAAATTTAAATTAAAATAATTGCACTCATGATTTTTTATTCAAATAACCAGTTCCGTTTTTTCTGTTATGTCGCTAAGATCAAAAAATTTTATTTATATTTCATCAGTATGTAATTTGTATCTAAATATAATTTCCAAAACACACGAATTAAAAAAAATCGAGCGAAAAATACCGAGCAAAGCTCGGTCAACCAGGTACTGTATAATAATAGTCCTAAGACTGGATAAAATATAAAGGAGGATCGATTTTATATACAACCTTATTACGGTACACAATAAATAACAATAACTAAATATATGATAAAAATAACCGAAGCACTTATTTTTTTTTTTTGGAGTTTATGGCCTGGTATCTAGACCTTCAGGCCAAAACCGAAGCACTTATATCATTCAGCATTGTTGCCACATAACATTTCACTGAATCGGTCAGTAATAAACGCCCGCGACGCAACCTTAATGTATTCGTAACATTCTGTATTTTATATCTTTTGAGTCGATGATCCAAATGAGCCAAATGAAACATATCAGTGCTTCGGAACACTTCAGTGATCGAGATGCAAATGTTCCAATCGCAAAAATGATACACTTTGCCCACCTCCATTGTCTCGATTCCGGGTGTCAATGTCATTTACAGGTTTTTTGGTTTTTCTGATATCAAAGCTGAACTTCCTCTTTCCACATAACTGAGTATGTTAGGTCTTATAGTGTCTTTTCCTACAGTTTTGGTCGCTGAGTTGATTTGTGTCTTGAAAACGGTAGATGTAGCTTTCTTTTGATTTGAATTGTTTGGCGAACCTGACTCTTCTCTTTTTCTCTTTTCTGGGTAGTTATCTTTGTTTTTGTTTACTACTAATTTATTGTATCTTATGAATGCTACATTTCCTTTTTTCTTTTCTTCTTCAACCTGTAACTGTAGCTGCTTGCGTTTTTCTAGCATTTCTTTAGAATAATCTTCCTTAATGTTATTTCGCAATATCAGGTGCTTTTTCCATAGCGTAGTAATAGTGACTACGACCGGGCGGTTTTTGTTGTCGACGTGTTTCCCAATTCTGTATATTTTACTGATTTCATTACTATCGAAGTGTATTTCCATGTCTATTACGACGTCCTTGATGTAATCCACAAGCTCACATTCGGTTTTTCCTATTTCTTCTATTCCAAAAAATACTAAATTACTTTTCCTTTTTTCATCTTTCAAAAACTTTACTTCCATTTCTAATTCAGATATTTTTGTTTTGAGGGTACTATTTTCTTCCATAATAAATTTCATCTTTTCATCAAGCGCCTCCATTACATTTTTCGTAACTGAAGTTGTTATTAGAAGAGCCTGATTATTAAGTTTCTTATCTAGTATTGATATTAGCTTTTCCATATATTTTTCCTCCATTTTTAGGGAAATTTTACTGTTATGGCAGCACTGTATTTTAGTTGGCAGCCCTAGATTCTGTTTGGCAACACTAGGTTCCATTAAGTAACACTGAATTCTGGTAGGTAACACTTTTTTAATGTCACTTCTTGAAAGTTGTATATGGTGTGTTGTTCACTTCCCTTCAATGATTTTGCAATTTTAGGTTATGTTTCAATAATGTTTGTTGTACAACTTTTCACTTAATATTGGTTTCCACTGTTTTTACTTCTGGATTATGCCCGTTATAGTTTTGTTCAGCAATCTTAGGTAAAATACGGTTGATTACACTTGTTTTCGCACACAACTCGAGTATATATTCGCGGAGAACGTTGACGCACGTCCAATCAGTTCAATGACCGGAACCGCAATGAATGTTACCGGTTTGCAATATATCATTGATATGTAGACGAATGTGAAAGCACGCAGTCTTGTGGAAGACCAGCATTAATAGGCTTGTAATCGGAGCATGCACCATCTACTACGACCTTGATGCTCCAATCTGGAAGTAAACTGGTGATACAATTGCACAATTTCTCAAGAAGCCCATAGAAATTCGTAAGAAGCGCTTTGTGCCAAACCCGACCGAAAGCCTTCACTATGTCCAAACTAACGACCAACGCCTCCGCCTTGAACTTTTCTGCCTCTGCCCATTTATGAGTTAGGTAACCCAGACCGATCGGGAAATCACACACTAATCAGCTGATGATCCTTAAGGTACACAAGTTGTTAATAATGGGCTCCATTATTTTAGAGAACAAGGAGGTGATGGCGATAGGCCTATAGTTGGCCGGATCAGAGCGGTTACCTTTTTAGGGATTGGGTGCGCGAAAACTGTCTTCCATAACTTTGGGACTCTGCCTAGGGAGTAAGAGTACCGAAAAAGACGCGTTAAAAACATCTTCACCACAATGAGAGGGTCGCTATCAGGCCCACTCGACCTGTTGACGTACATGGAGAGGAGTGCTCTGCGCCTGCGCACTGAGCGTTGGGTAAACAGCGCAACCTGTATGGAGCACTTACACCGCGGGCCGACGATGTGTTCCCCTGTCATCAAGACTCAAGTTGGAAGCAAAGCGAGAGTCAAGCAGATCGGCTTTATCCTTTGCCGCACGGGCCAGTGAGTCATCCTTCCTGTGTAGAGATGGTAGAGATGGCTGACAGAAGATCCCTTGAAGAACCTTGGCGAGAGACTAGAATGAACGTGTTGCAGAAGGAAGTCGAACTAGTTTCTCGCCAATTCTGCCAATGTGCTCTGTCTTCGCCTTGGCAATGACACTTTAGAAGGACCTGGAGGCGGAATTACACTTATTTTTAAGAGCTGGTATTTGCATCCCGAGATGTCAATACGTCAGCGCAGGCCTGGTAGCACTCCTGCTTATGGCGTAAAGCAATTTTGCAGGAGCGATCATACTATGGCTGGGCCTCCGATAAGTACCACAGATAATGGAATTAAAAAGTTCAATTCCATGTAGCACCACATCAGCAACAGAATCAGCAACAGCGCTGGAATCATCCAGCGAGAAGCAAACCCACCCCAAGGGTAGGATGCAAAAAAAGATTGCATCCCGTCCCAATCGGCTGACCTATAATGCCAAAAATGATGGCAACCTGCAGAACGCAACTGTGATGGGAGCGAGAGTGGCACCATACTCCAGATTAGACAATGGCCCGATGAGCCAAGAAAGGCATCGAAGGAGACCTGATATCCGTCCGGATGAGAGGTCAGCAGGAGGTCCAACAGGGAAGGTACCTGGAGGAAGAGTTGTAGAGTCACCCCCTAATTCCACTTTCTGCCGGACGTGCTAAGTTTTTTTTTTACAAATTTTTAAAAATCTCATTTTGAGGTTATGTTTCGTAACTCTTGACAATTTTAACCTGATTTATGGGGAGAGTTGGGGTACGGAAGCTCCATGCGACTTAACATGGTGCAGTCAAGGGAAGTCCGGTCGACAGAACCCCGCTTCGCTGGGCTCCTACTTCTGAGTGGTTTACAAAAAAATAATCACGAAGAGGATGACTCATCCTCTTCTAACCTAACCTATCCGAGTCGGGGTTGCTCCAGGTCCCAGGCTCGCTTCGCTCGCTATTGCACTCAATATGACACCAAAATATTAACTTTCATAACTACTTTAATTTATGGCTGCCACCATTTGTAAGAAAGGATCCTTGCGATATTTAGCAGTATTCCGCCGCCACAAATATTTCACTATTCAGCAAAATTCTGAAACTCGGAAGCAACGGCATGAGGAAAAGTTGTCAACAAAATGGCCGGCACAGCGATTTAATTTTACATATTTTTAAATTGATTCAAATGAAATCGGATGAATCGTTTCACAAAAATTCGATATCTTAAAGATCGATTTCGCAAAAATCAATCTTTTTTTGATTTGCGTAAAAAGTTTATATTTACGATATCATCGATACATTAAAGTACAGATAACATTGAATGATGGAATTAAAAACTGTCATTCTTTACGAGTTGGGGTACATTCAACTAATTGTAAATAATTTTACAAATCTTAATAAAACAGAAAAAGATTCGATCTCGATTCTCTAGGGTAAAATATTGATTCACTAGATCGATTCAGTACTATATATTGATATGACATTGACAGATGAAATGTCAAAAACGTAAATTAGTCACTTACCAATATTTTTAAAAAATAATTATAAATACTTCGACGCTGCTCCGGCAGAAATTATACGTGGTAGAGCCATGCATACGTGGTAGAGCCATGCTGCAGTTATATTAGTAGTATAGTTGTAGCACGAATGGGTCGGCTCGACCGGGGAAGGACCACGCTCTCACAGAATACCAGCGTGAAATAGTAGCTTAATGCTGCTGTATTTCGTATGGTGAGTGTAGAGAACCGGAGACCCTTTTTACTGGAAACGAGGCATTCCATCTTAGTCCTCACGGATGACAACGCATCTGTATTTTGATTCGTAATCGAGGATAGATGTAGATGTCTATGGACCACAGCAACCACTTACCATCAGGTGGACTGTGTGCTCGTTTGTCACCCTATCCTATAAAAAAAAAAAAAAAGAAAAACTTGAGTGGGGTGCTTCAGATAAACCTCCTTGACTCCCCCACAATGACAGAATCTTTAAATTCAGGCGACCAAATTGTAAACCCAACTCCTTATTGCTCCATTTGCCCCCCGCAGATTTAGGCTCGAGCAGAATTATACACCCCCGGAATACACAGGGCAGCCTGAACATCCATGCTCAAGAAGACACCCATGCTCGGGTAGCTTGAGCGTGGATGCTTAGCGAGGGATCCTCCATCACCAGGCGTGCTGGTACCCGGTTAATAGTTCCAATATGGACCATAGATTTCAAAGCCCATATTTTTTTTGTAGATAGTACTCACTAAAAGAAAGCGTTTTGCGTAGTTTTAGGTTGCGGAAACTTACGGTTCATGAGATATATTTTTTTAAACTTTTCATAGAAATTGGCAAATAACACGCAATTACACCAATTACAAAATAAATTTGACAAATGATTGATCATGATTGATGTCAAACGTCAATTAGTGTAGAGTTCCGAATATTTTGAAAGTATCGATACATACTCTATACCAAGTATCGTATCAAAAGTATCAATACTACTTGGTATCGAGTACATTTCGTTAATTTTGGGGATTAGGGGGGTAAGAAGCCGGGAAGTTGTGCTCCGGCACTTCGTGGCAGCTCCGGCGCTGCGGTATGAGCAGTGCCTCCACCCTAGCGTAAGGAAGCACAGGCACCTGAGCTCGCCTTCCCTACGGCGGGCGGGCACTGCTCTCCCTCCGTGCCTGCGGGCTCTTATATACACTCTAGGGGTAGGGCAACAAGACCACGTGGATAGTGGGGTGCTCTGATTCGGTTTTGGGTACTTTTTGGATATTAATTAAGTAAGTAAACACTTTATTGTAGTAAGAATTAGATAATACAGAAAGTTGCAAATAATAAAATAAAAGTACAAAAGCTGTACTAATTAAGAAATACAAACAAGTTGCAAACAATGAAATACAAGTACCAAGGTAGAACTTATATAATTGCACTTATCAGCTCTTACATATATAATTGCACTTATCAGCTCTTTCTACGCATCTAATTGGTTTGTCATAATTTTTCGTCTCCAAAATTAACGAAATGTACTCGATACCAAGTAGTATTGATACTTTTGATACGATACTTGGTATTGAGTAGGTATCGATACTTTCAAAATATTCGGAACCCTATACTAACTGACGTTTGACATCAATCATTTGTCAAATTTATTTTGTAATTGTGTGTTATTTACCAATTTGTATGAAAAGTTTAAAACAATATATCTCATGAACCGTAAGTTTCCGCAACCTAAAACTTTGCAAAACGCTTTTTTTTAGTGATTACTATCTACAAAAAAAATATGGGCTTTGAAATTGATGGTCCATATTGGAAATATTAGCCTGGTACCCTTCTGGGATAGTGTTGTTTTTAACTCCACTAACATATGTTAAGGGGGGGGGGGAAGGGAGATTGGGCTTTATATAGCTCTATTTTGACCAAAAATTAATGGTTTACCTACCCGTCAAAGTTATTACTTGTGCAATCATAGACATTGTCCTTATTATTTTTCATTCTAAGAAACTCGTCGCAATTATCACATCCATCATATTCAAATTGGTCGAAGGTCTGAAATCACACAAGTCATATTGATGTCTGATAGATAATTTGGTATAGTTTATTCAAAAACTTTAAAAAATTAATTGAGAAAAGTGCACAACAATCACCTTAATCAAGGAACACACTAAACAAGCTCGTAATCCTCTTATATCTTTGGGTACCACATCAAGTGACATATTTGTGTGTGAGTTTTTCAAGTTTTGTTTGTAAAAATCACTTCGTGAGACAGCTTTTTGTTTTTGTATGTACGAAATAAATGAAAAATCCAGGCTCTGAAATTGATTGTCACTCACTTTTTCATTTTTGGTTGAATTTTATGCATGGATTTTAATAATACATATTCAAAAATTTGTACTATAAACACTAGTAATTAGTAATTCGTGTTGAAATATTAGGATTAAAATAGCAAGTATCGGGTAAATGTATTCTGTGGCAAGTATGAACTATGAAGCAATTTTTCACAACAGCCACAGATAGATTTATATTTTCCGCTACAGAGGTGTATCACAGACTAATAATTTCAATCGGACATAAAAATAATCGGAAAGTACGTAATTTATACTATATAAATTATGTTTCAAACAATTATTATGTGATCTTATATTACAAAATTTATAGTTTATAATTTATTAGATAAATAAAAATAATTTTAATGAGAAAATTGTAAAGATATTAAAATGCAAATATCAAAGTTCCTACAATAGAAATATAATGCGTAACATGGATCACTGCTTCCTTCTTAAATTCTGCCATCTATTGAGTATTTAATTAACTAATATTACACAAACTGAGAAAATTATGACCCGTACCATACGCTTGATGGCCTTACTTTCCATGCCCAAACATTGACTTATATAATATTACTAGCGTAAGGACCGGGCCGACCAAACAACTAAAACGGACCAGTGCGTTGGCCCTAAAATTACAGTTTAGGGCCAACGCCAGCCAACGCGAATCGGTCGACAGTGGTTGCGCGCACAACAGATTTGCCTGTCATAAATATGTCTAGTTGCGTGGTAAAAGAATGCAAAAATTACGATACTAAGATTTTAAAAAACATGGGATATCGTATCATCGGTAAATAACTTTATATTAATTTTGTTACAATTAAATTATTATATAAAGGCATTTTTAAAGTTTTATTTTCCAGTTTGTTTAGTTACGTTACCAAGATTAGGGAGGGTAGGATTCAGACCCTCAAAAATTGTACATGAAAAATAAAATTACACTATTTAAAAAAATATATCACGTTTTTCATTTCATCTTTCTTTTTTCCCATGTGCCGGGATTTTCTATTTTATCTGTCTAGTTTATCTATACGTTTTGGTTTTTGTGGGTTTTCTTTTTATTTCTGTTTAATTTTTGTCTAAAGAACATAGTGTAAGTAAAATTTTGAATATTGGTATTTGGTACCTAGTATATTTTATATGCAATAAGGGTAAAACGAAAAGAGTACAAAAGAAACCATATCTGCCTAATTGAATCTGAAAATCTGATTCATAAAATATTTTTAAATTCTGTTTTCAAACCTTGCTTCTGGAGCATGGAGTTTTTTTCGTCGTAGCACCTCATTATAGTTGTATCAAGAATGCAATATAAAAGCATCGATCGAGCATCGATTGATCAGAAAGGGAGCTAATTCTAATTTTATTAAAAAAACGCGGTACTCATGTACAATACAGAAATTCTCGATATCGTAGGGTAAGTATTAAAATCTAAAAGGACCCAATACTAGTACAAGTCGACCTTTAGGTAAAATTATGGTATTTTCGCTTAGTATTATTACAATACCATGTACTTCTAACTATGAAATAATGGAACAACTAGGATAATTATACTACGAAATCCAACCCTGGTTACGTCGTGTTTCGATATGACGTTTATATTATACATAGACAGAGAAACCTATAGACTAATGATTAGCGTGGCCTCGAGTGAGAAAGGACGATAACGTAGTTTTAGGTTATACAATAATCTTTATGACTATTAAACATATTTAGATAAAATTTTTAATTGTTCTAAGAACTGAACTGAACAAGATTCACCAATCTTAAGCTCAAAAAAACTTTTTTTCTCACTTAAACCAACTTGTAAACTCCTTAGATCGCTACGAACTGTCAAAGTTGTTTAGCAAAGTGTAGTTTGCTAAACAAAAAAACCGGCACGGAGAAAGGGACAAACAATCACACCGCTCTGTCTCATTTCTATGCAAGACGTATGCATAAATCTTTTTCGTGTGCGAATGCGAAAGAAGGCGTCAATTCGTCTACAGGTTTCTCTGTCTACGATATTATGACATATGCGCAACTTTTTCTTGTATGAAAAATTTATGAGTAAAATATTTAGATGGTCCTATCCTTCTTTTTGAAATCATTGTGCCCAAACGCCTTATTATGGAACTGTACCACCCCGTATGAAGTTTTTGTTAGTGGGAATGGGAATCTATTTAGGACATTTTTATTAACTGGCTTTACGGCTCTGGGTTCTAGCCTTTCTGAGCCTGAAGTTACAATATATAATTTAAAGGTGAAACCTACTGACTGCTCCCAGCCATTCTCCCGCAAGATGGCGCTGAATTCAAAATTTTTAGTTTATTTGGGTTTTTGTGTAATTGAAAAATTGGAAAAGTCTTTAAAAATTAGATATTTAAAAAAAAATTAGATGTGTCACGTACGAAACCTTCATCGAAAATTCACTTTTACACTGATTTACAAATCACAAAGTGCTTATTAACATTTGCATATTATATATTTGTATATTATGCCAATCACATAAAGGAACTAAAGAAGGAACTCATGAAAGATCTAGATCATAGATAAATACATATGTAGCAAGCTAATCTAGATCTAGAGAATAAAAGATTTATTAAAATTAATGCTTCCTACTTGGAGATTCATTATTTAATATGCAAAGATCACATTCGTTCAACATGTTATAGATATCAGTGCTTCTAGTTTTTGTTGTAAGACATCCAAAAGTAATATGATGAGCCTTAGATGAGATTAAGTCACCTAGACTGTTAATAATTTGTTATAATCTTCTAACCTTAAAGCGCCACTAGGTGAGGCATAGACACATAAAATGGATATAATACCTAGACTTGTAGTAAGCGTTTGTGTATTAAAAAGTGTCCGTAGAAACCGTTAAATAAGGGTGGCGTCACTGTAGCTACGGGGTAAATTTTAAAGAACGCGCCGAAAAATATTAGTGGGATAGACGACTTTTCAAGGTTATATTTACTAAATAAAATTACTCTACCTACGGTCTACGGAGCCGTTTAGCGGAACACTTCACACCGTCGAGAACTGCTAAGGTGCTAAGTTCATATCATGTAGCTGTTTCCTGTAGCTACTCCAGCGCTGTTGTGGAGAGTTTTTGAACTGTTATTTATTGCTTGCAGATGAACACTTCTTCAACTATTCTCCTATGAGAGATTGTTCTCCTTACCCACTGACCTCTATATATACAGCGTACTTGTATATGTAGAGGTCAGTGTCCTTACCTCTACACTCCATAATGGAGGTTCTCTAATGGAGGAGTGTAGAGGTAAGAAGTACAGACTCTGTATAAAAAACTGTCCGTGGGAAAGCGTTAAATAAGGGTGCGGCCACTGTAGCTACAGTCTTAATTTTAAAGAAATTTTTATAATTTTTTTATTGCACAGACTTTCACCATAATTCTTTTTACAATAATTATTTTATTGCTTCCAAAGTTTTTATTTTCAAAATCACTCTCAACGTATTTTACGGTGATTTATCATTCCCTGTAGCTACTCGAGCGCTGTTGTGGAGAGTTTTTGAACTGTTATTTACTGCTAACGGATGGACACATTTTCAACTATTCTTCTATGGGAAATTGTCCTCCTTACCTACTCCTTACATACTCCATGCTCCATTAATTGCAATTGTTATTATTATTAGAATTTTTGGCTCAGATGCTTGTCTTTTAAGTCATGTCTTCATTTCATTCAGGATCTTCATTTTTATAGATTTTATCTTTACAATATGCTGATTCGTCACATTTTTTGGAGATTATGACGACAGCTCAACCGAGCGGATAGTCCATGATGACAGTAACTCGAGTGACTAGTTACGTTTACTAGACTACGTTTGAGCTTTTCCGTATCTTCTCAATTTTAGAGCATTCTCCATGCTGCCTCAGCCAGCATCGGAATCTTCGGCATCGACATATCGAATAACGTGCAGTTCCAGGAAGGGAAGGCTAATTTGGCCTCCAAAAAGCCAGGCGTGTATCGCCGGACTGGGGCACCCCAGTGCCAGCTACTTCCACTTGGCCGCATCTAGTAAAGAGTGGCTTAATTGTTGACGATCAAGTTCTTTCTGAGAGGCTCGATTCACTGGCGCTGCGAAGACATATTGCATCAAATTGTATTTTCTATCGCATTTTCTACGGGGAGTACTTAGGCAAATATTTCGGATTAATTCCAGCCGCAATTTCCACCAACATACAGCGTGACAAAATTCTCCATACTATCCACACTATCTGTATGCTTGCCGGTAAACCATGACTTTGCGATTAACTAGTTTTCTTCCTCGCAAGGCTTTTTTGTGGAATCCTCTGACACCGGCGATTTTTCCGGTTCGATACGACTTAGAGACCTTAAAAAAACGAGCTTACCCTTTTTAAAAAGGCCTTCAACGCATCTGCAATTTCCCTGGTGTTGCAATTGTTCATGTGCGATGGTCAATAATTAACTATCAAGAAAATTTAATTTAATGTGGGCGAAACCGCGGGTGCGTGGAAAGCTAGTAAAATATGAAAGTCTTTGTTGACTGGGCAGGCACAGTCAGCACAGGTCGGTGAGAAGGCGCATATTCTTAATTAGCGTAGGGTTGCCAGAACTCTAAATGAGGCGCTGCCTGTTGGCCTCGAAATCTTTTAACACGATGTTTTCCGTTAAAGCTGAACTCGTGTAAGATTAGCACTAAAAAGTGCAATTAACAATTGCAGTGGTACTGGCAGTGATTTAATCGAAATCAAAAGCTCGGGTCCTATATTTTTGCCAAGAGATCTAACGTTCGATCATCACCATGATCATTAAGTATACCTTCATCATTATCAACAGTTCTCTTATAAATAGATGAATTTTAAACTTAAAGCCAGCGCTAACCCTAAACCACAAATCTCTTTAGGATACTACAAGATCACACGGGTATTTTTAAAAATTGTGTCAATTAAAAATATAAATATTTTTATTAAAAATACCTAGTATTATTAGGTCAATTTGTCTAATTATCTTAGATGTAAAGACACGTAATTATGCTAGTTTGTTTCTTACTTGTACGTGATTGATAAGGAAACAATGAGTGTCAGGGGGTTATATCAAAGGAGTAGAAATCTATGAATGAGCGGGTGAGAGGTCGAGCATGGGCCTTCGGTTGATGTCATTACGCTGTACAACTGCGTTGACAAACAAACGAGCGCCATATCTTTGTCAGGGTTACCCTACTTTTCGATCTTTAGGGATAATTCCCACTTTGAAAGGAATATTTGCCACTGAAGTGCATGAAAACAAGTTACGAATTTCAAATATAGTTGACATCCTGCCAACTGTAATGGTATGTCTTTTAATCTATATTTAGTCTGACTTCTTACTCATTCACTTAATTGAATTATAATTCAATACTACACAAACAACTCTTTGTATAATATTTCTTATATCTTTTATAATAAGTCTTTACTCGTACTCTATTACCTGACAAAGTTTGAGAAAAGTCGAGTATTTAATACAGTCGCGTCGCAGTACATAATTAAGTTTGTTTTCAATGAAAACAACATTACTAATTTTCGTAGCAAAATTTGAAGACTAAGATATATTATCTTATTTAGTCTTATTTTTAAGTCTACCGCTAAACATGAACATCCTCCATTTTAGTGATCCTCACACTTAGCAGGCGGGTTGACGAACGCAGGAGGGTTTTATTCATGTGATTACACTACAAAACTTCTCACACCTTTGAAGTTGCTTCCCGTCGTAGGCCTGCGTATTTAAAAATGTCAGTTTTTTGTATAAACTCTGGTTTAAACGAGATGGATATAATATTGCCATTTGGGAAAAGCCATACGATTTTTCTTTCTATAGTCGCAACATACAACAAAATCACAAAATGGGGTGTTAGAATCTCTTACACCGTCACACATGGCTGGCCCTAGGTGAAGAGCCACTGGAGGAGGTTTGGCGAGCGACTGGACTTGGACTGCAGCGAGAACATTGTCCTCTCACCCTGCCCTCCGCTGTCAGTGGAGTTGTAGAGGAAGAGGAGTGTTGGTATGTCGAGGCGAAACTCGCCGTATCTCGATTATGACAGATCTACACCGCTGCTGCGGCAATGGTGGGCTACGGAGAGGAGAGTCAGAATTGCGACGCTCTGCTTTCCCTACTCTCCACAGCCTAACGTGGTTAGCGACGGAGCCATAAACCAAATCCGCCATTGGAGATCACCAAGGCCGATGCTTCCTTATACTTATGCAAGTATGCCTGGTCTTATTACCTCCACGTAATAGACTCGGGGCATCCATTGTGTAGGTCGAGATGAAAAATGAATAGAGAGAGGAGTTTTACACTCCCGAGGAGGGTCCGAAAAGTGCCAGCTGACGCTGGTGGTGTGTGCTGGATGTGTGCGTTCGATGAGAGTTTGACATAATCCGTTATTGGTCTCGCGAGGATACCCACCAAGTATGCTTGTCCCTTTGAAAAGGTTTGGGCAAACGGTTGGTGTCGTACGATCGTGTATTAATAGTGTAATGAAATTCCACACACCAACAAATTATTTTACAACTTCACAATCATTTGTCCTCTTTTTAATTTGTTAATGATGGCCGACAGAGCCATAGTAAATTCATAACTGCGCAGTAAATTTCAACCTAGCTTTGTAATTGAAACTTCAAATAAAACGTTGTAACATACGCAGTTTATTTTATACTAGCTTTTTACCCGCGGCTTCGCTCGCGTGGGCTTTAATTTAGCAACATTAATAAATGTTCTTCCGTGCCAAATTTTACTAAATTCGATCACTATTAAGATGCTTATTTAATCAGCGCATTTTTACATAAATCATCTCTGCAGCAGCGAGGTAACGTCACTCCCGTAATTCCCAAGGGAGGTAGGCTGAGTCCAATGAGCAGATGGCCACTCAGTGCACATAGTCTATATTTTTTATAGAATAAAAATGCCAAACGAGCAAACATTCCACATGATAGTAAGTGTATACTGTGGCCCATAAAAATCTACATCTATACTCGATTAAGAGTTTAAATGTAGATGCTTTGTCACCCTTGAGGCCTTAGATGGAATGGAACTTACCACACGAAACAGTAGCATTAAGCTACTACTGTACGTTGTTATTCTGTGAGAGCGTGGTCCTTCTATCTTATATATTTGATGACATTGTTTTGTGAAAACTAAATCAACTTTAATGATGAAAGAATGTAAAGTGTAAAATGTAAATAACCCAATTTTGATTCCAAGACAATTTGGTAATTGATAATTACCTTTCTCGTGGATACTTCGGAAAACACGCCTGATATAAAAATAGTAGGTGTTTATAATCGTAAAATATTAATGCAATTATGAAAAACTTATTTATTCACGTGTTCTTATAACATATTATTTCAAGGTAAAATATCAATCATCTAGGTACGTCCAAAAGTCTTTGAAAATTCAAAAAAAATCTTTGACAAACAGACATAAAGAAAGACACAAACACCGAGAAACAAAAATCTTTTATGTTTTAAATAAATAGATTGACTTGGACCATCGCATGAAAACACAATGTATCCCACAAGTAAGTAATACAATTAGATTGTTTAGTGCGATTGCCAAGTCAATCTATTTATTTAAAACATAAAAGATTTTTGATATTGATATGGTCACAATAAGATGTTGGTTAGGTTAGCTAATTACGTAATAACTTGAGACAAAATGACCCTTAAGTAGGGACTGAATAAATTAACCGACTTGGTATTACATGGATCTCACAACTTTTTACGGTAGAAGAATTGAGGAGTTGCGAGACTTGCTTTTTTTACAAGTTATGTTTTTGATGGCATCTCATTTCTTTTTGTAGATAGTCCTACTTTTTTTCATTTCCGGTACTTTCTACTTCTTGAATGCCAACAATGTACTTATCTACACAATATATTATACATATACAGGTACACCAATTCATTCACTGCAAGTGTAACTTTGTAATCCTCTATATTTATATAGCATTACAAAGTTATTTATGCAGTTGGTGTATCTAGAAAACTGGACCGCAATTGCAAAATATTTTGGTTTTCACTTGATTTATACACTAAACACTAGTTGTATTCTAAATTTGAAGCTTCTATGTCTTCTAGAAGTGCCTTAGAGTTTTGATGATCGGTCAGTCAATCAGTGAGTGACAAAATTATGCCATCAAAAACATAACTTGTAAATAAAAAAACTAGTCTCGCAACTTCGCAATTTATTTAAAACAAAAAAGATTTTTAACACTGATATGGTGACTATAAGATGGTGTTAGGTTAGCTTATTACGTAATAACTTAAAACAGAGGGACCCTGGGACCCTTAAGTAGGGACTGAATAAATTAACCGACTTGGTATTACATGGATCTCACAACTTTTTACGGTAGAAGAACTGAGTTGCGAGACTTGTTTTTTTTTACAAGTTATGTTTTTGATGGCATCTCATTTCTTTTTGTCTGATAGTCTTACTTTTTTCCTTTCCAGTACCTTCCACTTCTTGAATACCAACAACGTACCTATCTACACCTATTATACATATACAGGTACACTGATTCTTCCCGGCAAATGTCACTTTGTAATCCCATGTATTAATATGGGATTACAAAGTTATTTATGCAGTTAGTGTATCTAGATAACTGGACCGAAACTGAAAAGTATTTTAGTTTTTCCTTGATTTACACACTAAATATTAATTGTATTCTAAATTTGAAGCTTCTATGTCTGCTATAAGTGCCTTAGAGTGTTGATGATCGGTCAGTCAGTGAGTGACAAAATTAAGAAACTTTGACTAGTTATAACTAACTAACTACTCGTTTAAATTAAATGAAATTTGAAATATACCATGTTTATGCAATGCCTGAATGGTCTCTGAAAATTCAGGTTCCTCGTTTTATTCATAACGAAGTTATAGTGGGTCGAAAATAGCCTTAACTGCTTTGAGAAAAGAATAGTAAGTGTAGTACGACCGTGCCGCTTTTTTGCTCAACTTGGCGGGGGCACTGCCGCGCCCCCAAATAAAACTTTGACTAGTTATAACTATTATATATTTGACTAGTTATTAAACTACTGGTTCAAATTGAATGAAATTTGAAATATACCGTGTTTATACAATGCCTGCTTGGTTACTCAAAATTAAGGCTTCTAGTTTTATCCACAACGAAGTTATGGGGAGGTCAAAAATGGCCTGAACTGCTTCGAGAAAAGTATGGTACCGCCGCTCCGCTTTTTTGCTCGACTTGGCGGGGGCGCTACCGTGCCTCCAGATCAATCTGTGCTCCAGATGATGAATTTTCATTGTCGTCTATTAATTTACGGTATGACGTTTATTTGCGATATTTGGTCATGTCATTGGTCCCATTTAATATTGATTGGCACCATAAAATAAAAGTAGTTACGATGTACCAGTTCTGGCTCACTTGTAGAGAGGTTGTACCAGTTCTGGCGCACTGAGTCAGAAGTTGTACAAGTACGACGTTCGTCGATTCACGATCCTAAAAAAAAAAAAAAAAAAAAAAAAAAAAAAAAAAAAAAAAAAAAAAAAAAGTTTTGGCATGCTCTGATCACGAATCGGAAATCGGAAACGGTCCATTTTTGCGTAGGATGTACGAACCGTCATTAGCGCTCCATTGTCCTTATCTACTTATCTATTGTTGATTGACTACCGTCATTATCTATTATTCGTCGGCGTGTGGGTCGGCTTATGCTATTGTATTATACTCCTTTGTTCCTATCTACACTAATCTGACTCATTAATAAAACACATTACCCAATTTTGTTAAAAGTTTTATTTATAAAATACAAAATCTTATTACTTATTATCTATAAAATAGGAGCGAAACATCTCATCCACTAAAATATCGTTGTACAATGTGTTCCCTGTAAATATACTCGTAAAACTATGCATTGAACATCCCTGAAACTTATATAGCCAATACATTAAGCAATATTCGCCACAAACTGAAGTCCACTCATTCTGAATCCTATCAACATTCCAGTTCCATCTTTTACAATTTCTTTTAAAAAACTCTAGATGATATCGTACAGGTGCCCGTCCGAATGAATCAAAATATTGACCGACGTCATTCGTATCGATATATAAAGCTACCCAATGTGACCCTGGTTTATCATCTGTATCCAAATTGCATATTATATACGTTGGTACGTGGGTGTACATGGGTAGTTTATTGGCAGCATAAACATTATTTTCTAGAGTGGGGTGAATCTTTTTCAGATGTTGTTGTACATCTAGTGTATCCATAATATTACTGCTATTAGTAGATTATTACAGTACCAATCTACTCAATGACTAATATAGGAGTGATCAATTATAGTGATTTCTAAATATTAAATTGCATTCTTTGTGTTATACAAATCGTATTTGAGTCACCAATACACTGAACAAGACACGACAGGAAGGACGTAGGAATGTAGAGATAAGCAACAGAATGTAAGGTAAGCTTGTTGACGCATAAAGATACTATCAATTCTACTGCAGAAATTCTTTAGATTAGAATTATTACTCACTGGTACTATATAAGACCAAGCAACTGCAGTCATGGAGTTAGTGTATGGTCGTTTGACCGCAGTGGATCTATCAATACTACGTTTGTGTTACTTCAACGCATCAAAGGCCATGGATGTAAGTGTTTATTCTATTGACAAACTTACTTTTCTTTCTGTTATTTTCTTACGTGTGTATGATTTAGTGTTAACAAATTATATTTAAATATTATGTGTGTGTATATGGTTAAGCCGTGGTAGCTCAGATGGTTAGCGCAAAATGTAAAATTCACAGTACGCGACCCGGGTTCGATCCCCGCCGGCACCAATTAAATTGTTAATTACAATTTTAAGTGCTGATTTACCACGTGCTCAGCGTAGCCCTAAAACCCTCTCAGAAATGAGAGGAGGCCTATGTTCAGCAGTGGACTTTAATAGGTTGTAACTTTAGCTTTTTTAACTTTTATGATTAAGTGTTAACAATTTGATATTAACATGATAACTGTGTTGTTGCAGAAATCATTGAGCTTCGATGAAAATACCTATAAACAGTATTACTACTCGCCACTCTCCCCTCAAGAAGAGAGTGATGACATCGTCATTAATAATAACACATGCGATGGTGGAAAAAGAAAATCGCAATCGATTGATCATTTTTTTGAAGCTGAATCAAAAATAAAAAAGAGGAAGCTGTTATCATCAACCGTAGCACGAGCCGCTAGAGATGGTGTATCATACATTTCTACTAATTCTGACGACGGAGACCAAGCGACGCATCTCATCAAAATTGAAATGTACGATATGAAGAAGCTATCCAAGATTCCAACTACTGATCATTGGAAACATGCTTCCACGAGGATTAAATATTACGTAAAGACTAATAAGGATAGCATCTACGACAACACAAACGCCCTCGTATACAATATTACAAAGACAATAGCAGAAAGTGAAAAAGTTAAAAAATACTTTTTTAACAATGACAGTCATTAGCTGATCATTAGTGAATGTGATTCTGTTTACTTAAATTACTTCCGTGTACTCATTATATTCTATTTCTAATCCTTTGTTAGACTTAAATATCGGACATTATTTGAAATTTGGGTATCAGTTGGTCTACCAACACTGAACTGTTACTTACTCTGCTACCTATTTTCTTCTTTACTATAAGGATGGCAAACTTCAGTGAAGTGTGCACCAGTGCTTTCTTCTCCACAACCATGGAAGAGAATACGGAACTATTCAACAGCGAATTAAATCAGGAGTTGTCTAAAGTTTGTGATGAAATGGAGAAGGATCAACTGTTTGATTCATCATATGATGATGAGTTGTATAATCACTGTGCGATGGTTGAAACACAGTTTAAGTAAGTAAAATAAACATTCATTTCGATCATAATTTACACAATGTCTTGTACAGTTTTTAATAAATTTAAACATTTTAGTAGTCAACCACTACAACTTGGAAGAGGAACGAAGCGAACGAGCAGCAAAGAACCCAAGATCATCAAAAAACCAACAACGGAAGCAGAAGCGCCTACCTCTGCAGGGAACAGTATCAGTAACGATGATCAAGTGGAATGTCTAACGTGTCATATATTTATCAAGAAACGGTATTTAGCTAATCATTTTAAAAGTAATGTTCACAAAAATAATCTTTTAAATTCACATAATTCTTTATCAAACGTTAGTGTTATTGAATCTGCTTTTGGAAATAGGATTTTAACTTATAAAATCAAGAGTAGAGTAGATAGTTCGACATTGGTGAATTTTGAAACTCCTGAACTATTTTTAAATTCTATTAAAGATGATATTTTATTTTTAATACAAGAGTGTATTCATCAACACATAATTTTTAAAGTAAACTTCATATTGCATGCTGATTTTGTTCAACAAACTAAAGATATTCATGATACGTTCGATTTTCAAACGCTTAACTATATTATTTGTCAAGGAGATGACTTAAATATTTTTTTTTCATCTTTAAATGATACAATTACTACTAAAATTAGTGCATTTGAAAAAAAAGATAGTGGATGGAGTCTAAAAAACATAAAATCTATAGACATGAATGTTAATAAATTTAACCCCCTACGCGGTACTTCATACATAGATCTTCCTCGTGACATAAAATTAAAAAAGGCTGTTATAAATGTAAAAAGCAAGGATTATTTTTGTTTTAAATGGGCGTTACTCTCGGCGTTATATCCCGTAAACAAAAACGCGGATCGTGTATCATCGTACGTTAAACATGCAAATAAACTTAAATTTGATGGTATTTCCTTTCCAGTTAAAATTTCTGACATAGCAAAAGTAGAGAAATTAAATGATATTAGTATTAATGTTTTTGGGTTAGAATATAATAAAGAAAAACGATGTAATTCTATAGTAGGTCCATTATTTTTAACAAAGTGTCGTAAAGATAGACATATCAATTTATTATTTTTTTCCAAGGATACAAAAAAATCATTATTGTTACATAAAAAATTTATCGCGGTTAGTTAGTAAACAAATTTCAAAAGACGGTCACATCATGTACATTTGCGAAGCATGTCTACTTCACTTTCCATCTAAGGAAAGTTTAAATAACCATGAACAATACGATTGTGCCCACATTTGTACAGAATTACCAAACAGTGAAACTTTTAAAAAAAAGAATTGGTTTGGTCAACCTATTTCAAATGATAAAATTAAATTTGATAGTTATGAAAAAAAGTTGAAGATACCATTCGTAGTTTATGCTGATTTTGAAGCATTTTTAAAACCAATAGAATCATGTTCTAACGATCCTTCCAAACCTTTCACACACAATATTCAGAAACATGAAGTACATAGTTTTGGTTATTATATTAAATGTTCATATGATGATAAATTATCAAAATATGTAACGTATTGCGGACCCAACTGTGCACAAGTGTTTATGGAAAGTTTATCTAACAATCTCAAAGAAATAAATAGACTTCAAAAATATCCTCCACTTCCGCTAACAAATGAAGACAAAAACCAAATTTCAAATGCAACCATTTGTCATATTTGTGAAACAGAGTTAGCAGAACATTTTTATGATTTTGATTGGTACACCGGTAGTTTTATAGGTGTTGCTCACGAATCATGTAGCTCGAAGTTCAGAAAACCTCGTTATATACCAATATTTTTACACAACCTTAGTCACTATGATGCTCATTTTATTGTTCACGCGTTAAACTTTTGTGATGGTGAAGTCGAAGTTATCCCTCAAAATAAAGAAAAATATATATCCTTTTCCAAAAAATTAAAAATGAATAACCACGAAATTATATTAAGATTCATAGATTCATTTAAGTTTTTATCATGTAAATTAGAAGAATTGGCCAAAAATCTCAGTAATGATCAATTTCAAGAATTACGTAGAAATTATCCTAATGATGAAGATTTCTTTCGTTTAAAACGGAAAGGCGTTTATCCATATGAACTTATGACTAATTATGATAGTTTAAGCCTAACATCGCTCCTCGAACAAAAATTTTTTTATAGCTCGCTCACAGATTCCCATATTTCAAATGATGATTACAATCATGCTAAAGATGTTTGGAAACACTTTGGGTGTTGTAATATGCTAGATTATTCAAACCTGTATTTAAAAACAGACGTTTTACTTTTAACCGATGTATTTGAAAACTTTAGAAAGTTATGTATTAATACTTATGATTTAGACCCTGCCCATTATTACACAGCACCCGGTTTAAGTTGGGAAGCAATGTTAAAATATACAAAAATAGAATTAGAACTTTTAACAGATTATGAGAAAATTGCATTTATTAGATCAGGTATCAGGGGTGGTGTATCTCAATGTAGTAATCGTTATGCTAGAGCTAATAACAAATATATGGGGGATTATGATGCAGGGAAACCAAATTCATATATCACATATTTTGATGCCAACAATTTATATGGTTGGGCTATGTCTCAATGTCTTCCTACTGGTGGATTCGAATGGGTAAATCCGAATACAGAATTTAATGTGTCTGAGACATCGAACTTCGGTTTTATTTTAGAAGTTGATTTGGAATATCCAGATGAACTTCATGATTTACATTCGGACTTTCCTTTATGCCCCGAAAACATTTGTGCAGACAATATTAATGAAAATAAACTAGTCCCAAATTTAAATAATAAAGATAAATATGTAATTCATTACAGAAATTTAAAGCAGTGCATAGAAATGGGGGTTAAATTAACTAAAATTCATAGAGTTTTAAAATTTAAACAGTCTCGCTGGTTGAAGATGTACATAGATCTAAACACAAAATTAAGAACGTTAGCAAAATCAGATTTCGAAAAAGATTTTTATAAATTAATGAATAATTCAGTCTTCGGAAAGACTATGGAGAATATTGAAAAAAGGGTTAACATAAAATTAGTTACACACTGGGAGAACCAGGGCAAAGCTTTAGGTGCTCAAGATCTAATCGCTAAACCACAATTTCATAGTCTTTCAGTATTTTCGGAAAACCTAGTTGCGGTTCAGTTGCGAAAAACAAAGTTAATATATAACAAACCAATTTATTTAGGGTTTTGCATTTTAGATATTTCAAAAACATTAATGTATGATTTTCATTATAACTATATGGTTAAAAAGTTTAGTAAAATCAAATTATTGTATACAGATACGGATAGTTTAATATATCATATATTTACAGATGATTTTTACTCTGATATAAAACCTGACCTTTCATCATACTTTGATACCTCAGCTTATGATGCAAATAATATTTTTGAATATCCAAAATTAAATAAAAAGAAATTAGGTTTTTTTAAAGATGAAAATAATGGTAAAATCATGAAAGAATTTGTGGGTTTACGATCCAAAATGTACGCTTTTAACTTAGAGAATAAGACTATAGCCAAGGCAAAAGGCGTAAATAAATGTATCACTAAAAAGATGACCATGGATAATTATAAGTCTTCTCTATTTAATAAAAAAGTGCAATATTATAGTATGCTTAGATTTAAATCAATTAAACACACAATTTTTACACAAAAATTAAATAAGATTGGTTTATCATATAATGACACAAAGAGGCATATTTTAGATAATAATATTGAAACATTAGCTTGGGGTCATTATAAACTGCGTTATGTAAGTGTTGATAGTTTTTAATTTTATGTCTGCATGTAAATAAAATTTGTATTGATTTTAAAATAATGATAATAGTATAATATGACGTAGAGTTTATTACATACTTAATCGTTGTTTTATTGTAAATAATTTAAGTTAATTGTTGTTTATATTTGCGTGTGTGTGTGTGTGTGTGCATTTATTTGAGATTGAGTTGATTGTAAAATTATGATGTACTAATTGTGTTAGAAATAGTATACAGATCATTCTGTTTTATATAATGTTTGCAATATATATTAATTGTTAACACCAACACTTTCATTTTTTATTTCACCCCTTAGAACTTTAGACGTGTATAATGTTTCACTTTATCCATCCGTTTACTGCTATTGTGGCGGGGCCAAGTGGATGTGGGAAGTCAAATTTTGAATCCAAATTTCATAAAATCAGTTACAGAAATATGTACTTGTGATTTTAATCAGATCACATGGTGCTTTGATGAAATGCAACCTTTATATAATTTACCAAATGTTAACTACCATCAAGGAATTCCAAATGTTAATATGTTTGACGGTGAAAACCCACATCTTGTTATTATTGATGATCTAATGAGAGAGTCCGATGGAAGAATTGTGGATATATTTACAAAAGGTAGTCATCACAGGAATCTTAGTGTATTTTATTTAACACAAAATTTATTTCATCAGGGTAAAGGGCAAAGAGACATATCCTTAAACTCAAGTTATATAATATATTTTAAAAACCCTCGAGATAAAACTCAAATAAGATATTTAGCACGACAAGTGTCACCAGATAACCCAAAATTTATTGAAGATGCCTACAGGGATGCAACTCTAGAGGCGCATGGATATTTAATGGTAGATTTAAAACAGAATACCAATGATTTTTGTCGTATCAAGACAAATGTCTTCCCATTTAATGGTTTCTGCACAGTCTACGTCCCCACAAAAGAGTTTAAATACACCAAGAATCAAACATTTCAAATCATTGCTAAATGATGCATCGTCGACTCACAACGCATAAACATTTGCTAAACGCTTTGCATACGCTTAAACCAAAATATCAAAGAGCATTACTTAAAACGTGTGATGAAGAAGAAATTAACTGTATTTGTGAGTGTATTCATAACGTTTTACAAGGAAAAGTACCTCTTAAAGATCAAGATAAACAAAAATTGAATAAACACAAAAATATACTCCGTCAACTAGTGCGTAAGTGTAAACATAAACTAAGAAAAAATATAATTATACAAAAAGGAGGGGCTTTCTTACCAATAATATTAGGTGCAATATTGAGTGGATTAGTGAGTGGACTAGCCAGTTAACATGGAAAATGCAAAGAAAATGATACTTATCGAACCTGGATTGATTGAAAAATTAAAACAAGAAAATAAGGTTAATACGAGTAGTAGTTTATCTCGATTAGATATCGAAATGCAAAATATTATGAATAGTAAGACGGAAGACCGAAAGAAATGGATGTTATATTTACAAACACTGCAAAGATACCTTCATTTTACCGAAGAGGATCGTCAACCACTCAGATTACCAATTTATTCTGATACATCTAATGAAGATTCAAACGAGTCTAAAATTGGTTTTAAAAATAAAGATAGAGATCTAAAAACTTCAGTTGATGCTGAATCTTTGTTGGAGGAGAATCGATCCATCAAAAGTAAAGAAAATGTTGAAAATCCACTTTACACACCAGCTCAAATACTCAGTTTAATACCAAAAACTTATAATAAAAAAGGACAGTTATTATTAAACTTAGTTGAAACAAGTAGAGGTAAAATACATTGGGATAATGAAGGTACAGTCACAATTGATAATGAAAAAATTCCTGGAAGTAATATTGTTGATTTAATAAATGATTCACTAAGACCCTTAAAAAGAAGTGATCCAGTAGGTTGGGATAGATTTGCTGAAGCATTAAAAGATATTAAAGTACCACTTACTTATATTGGAAATCCAAAGAGATGTGAGTTTATTAACCAACTTCAAGCAAAAGATCTGAACAAACCCTCTGAGATTGAATTTCTAGAGTTTTCTACACCGAGCAGTAGAGATAAAAAGTCTACAACTAAAATACGTAAAAGGCTTGAGTGGGAAAAATGGACCCCGTACTAGAAGAAATTAACAGGATTTATTATGATCCATCTAATCCCGCTGGTTTTGGTAGTATTGATAAATTATCAAAAGCCATGAAGGGTAAAATGAATAAAAAGCAAGTAAAGGAATGGTTAAAATCACAAGAAACATACACATTACATAAACCCATTCGAAAAAAATTCCCGCGTAATAGGTACATTCTATCAAATATTAATGAACTGTGGCAAGCTGATTTAAGTGATATGCGAACTTATTCTCAATATAATGATGGTTTCAAGTATATACTTTGTGTTATTGATGTATTTAGTAAATATGCTTTTGCAAGACCAATGAAAAAGAAAAACTCAGAAACAACTAAAGAATGTTTTGAAAGTATATTTACTGTAAGTAATTTAACACCTACTCACATACATTCTGATAAAGGTACAGAATTTGTTTCAAAAGATGTACAAAAATACTTTAAATCCAAAAAGATTAATTACTATACCACTAACAATCCTGACATTAAGGCCAGTATTGTTGAACGATTTCAAAGAACACTAAAAATGAAAATGTGGCGTTATTTCACTCATAATAATACTTATAGATATATAGATGTTTTACAAGATTTAATATACTCTTACAATCACAGCTTTCACTCTAGTATTAAGATGTGCCCATGTGATGTAAATTCCAACAATATTATGACAGTTTGGACTAATCTTTATGATAGACGGTCAAACAAAATTTCTTTAGAAAATCCTAAACCAAATTTCAATGTGGGTGATTATGTTCGAATAACTAAATATAAACATGCTTTCCAAAAAGGATAAGAATCAAATTGGAGTGATGAAATATTTATTATATCTTCAATAATTGATAGATCTCCATGGGTTGTTTATACAATAACAGATTTACAAAATGAACCAATAGTTGGTACTTTTTATGAAAGAGAATTACAGAAAATCACTTACAACCCCACCTCACAATATAAAATAGATAAAATAATTGACAATCGTTACTCAGGTAACAGAAAAGAAGTATTAGTGAAGTGGAAAGGTTATCCAGATAAATTTAACAGTTGGATTTTAGCTTCTAGTTTAAAAGAAATATGAATAAAGAAAGTTTTTATTTAACTTTGCTCAGCAATAGTTCAATGGAATATTTTCCTGATAACAAGACCACAAATTTTTCAACGAAATTACCGAAAGCTATTAAATTAGAAGGTGAATGGTCGGTTGGAGTTGTCGAGTTTCAATATCCATGTACCATGTTTACTGTTCAAGATCATGAAAATGTTATATACATTACAAAATCTATGTTAATGCCTAATGAAGATAAACCATCCACAGTGTACTACAAAAAACATATTCCAGCTACCAACTATGATAACGTTGAGCATATTTTAAGAGTGTTAAATGGTATCGGAGAGAACTTGAAATTTCGCTATGATGAAATAACAAAATTTGTGTCTATTTCTGTTTTGGATAAAAATATAACATCCGTAACATTATCACCCAAATTAAGTTTACAACTAGGTTATGAACCAAATAAAAATCTCCTAGAGAGAAATTTTGGAAAGTGTCCTGCTAATTTACACTTAGGGTTACCATCTCAACTCTTTCTATATTGTGACATTATCGATCCTCAGATTGTGGGTGATGTTATGACTCCTTTACTAAGAGTCATTTCATTAGATCCTACAAAATACATTTATGGTGCAAATAAAATGCACGTTTTCTCTCAACCTCACTACTTACCTGTTATGCGAAGAGAGTTCGATACGCTGGAAATAGTTATAAGATCGAGCACAGGACAAAAAATACCATTCCAGTTTGGAACCGTGTGTATTAAACTACATTTCCGAAAATTATAATAATGAATTCCCTTCGTGATCATCATAAATGTCCATATGAAAATTATTATACACATCAAGCTGGGTCAGGAGTTGGAGTAATTTATAAGGGTGCACCATACCAACGCGGTCGTGGTATTGGGAGCTTCTTAGGGGGGTTATTTAGATCAGTTTTACCTTTACTTTCAAGTGGTGCTCGAGTGATTGGTAAGGAGGCATTAAGCGCTGGAGTAGGACTTTTATCGGATATGGTTCAAGCGCGTCCTATGGAAGCCTCAATAAAAGATCGTCTAAAGCAAGTTAGTACGAATTTAAAACGAAAGGCTGATGAGAAAATTGATCAATTTAACATGACAGGATCTGGGTATATAACTAAAAGAAAACGATTGACCTCGTTCATTCCACCATTAACTGCTAAAGTGAAAGCTGCGAAAAAACTTGGTCTAAAACCAAAAAATAACAAAGATATATTTTCAAATTAAATATGTCTTTCCTTCATAATCATTCTTGCGAGTGCGTTAAGTCAGAATTGGATTTGTTTGCACTACCGTCTACACAAACTAGCATTGAAAATGGATTGTGGATTCATTATAAACCAATTTCATCTCTTGGTGATGATGGACCTATCGAGTTTCAAGTTCCTGGGACAGGCGATGACTACATAGATTTGTCTCATACATTACTCCACATAAAGGCAAAAGTATTAAATCAAGATTCAACTAACTTGATATCTACTACAATAGTAGCACCTGTAAATAATTGGCTGCATTCACTTTTTAGTCAACTTGATGTTTATTTAAACCAAAAACTTGTATCACCACCTAATAATACCTATGCATATTGAGCATACATGGAAACCCTTTTAAACTATGCTCCTGCTGCTAAACAATCTCATCTTACTTGTAGTCTTTGGTATGATGATACAGCAGGAAAAATGGATTCTACGGATGGTAAAAACATAGGATTTGTTAAAAGACAGGAATTGATTAGTGAAAGTAAGGAAATAGAAATGATTGGTCATCTTCACGGTGACATTTTCAACCAAGATAAATTTTTAATTAATGGTGTTGAAATGAGTGTTAAATTGGTTCGATCTAGAGAGAGCTTTAATTTAATTGCTGGGTCAAACGATGTAAAGTTTAAAGTTTGCATTACGGATGCAACTCTTATTGTTCGACGAGCACGAATTAATCCAAGTGTATTACTCGCACATCAAAAAGTTTTAGCTTCTACCACTGCTAAATATCCTATTACTCGAGCTGAAGTAAAAGTTTTAACAATTCCATCGGGTGTTCAAGGAAAAACTCTTGATAATATATTTTTAGGGCAGGTACCCAAAAGATGTATAATTGGATTTGTGAACAATTCTGCATTTAATGGTTCCCTTACTAAAAATCCATTTAACTTTGAAAACTATGGTATTAATTCTTTCAGCTTATATATTGATGGTCAACAAATACCTTCAAAAGCTTTGCAACCATCTTTTAATAATAGCATATTTACATCAGCATATCATACTCTATTCTCGGGAACTGGTATTCACTTTCTTAATGAAGGAAATGGAATCTCTTGTGAACAGTATGCCAAAGGTTACTGTCTATTAGCATTTGACTTAACTCCTGATTTATCAGCCAACTCATCAGCTCATTGGAATCTCATAAAGCATGGTAGTGTAAGATTAGAAGTACGATTTGAATCCTCACTAATACAAACAATTAACTGTATAGTTTATGCTGAGTTTGATAATATTATTGAGATAGATAAAAACAGAAATGTTACTGTAGACTATAGTAGTTAAGGTTATAATATGTGTTGTGTGATAGATTTTATGAGTTATGTGTAATGCATTTTGTGTGTATGTAACTATGTGAAACATTATAAAATTAAATAAAACAAATTGTATGCAATATATTATTTTTTTATTTCTTTATAAATATTCTATTTAATGTAATACAAAACTCTGTTCGAGTTTAAATTTTACATAAGCACACTGACTAAACCACTGAACATGCTGCTGCCAAGGATCATCATCATCTTCCCAATCTTTTAAGCCACCACCACAATGGAAACACTTGGTCCTGTCTGCATGGCCAGTATAAAAGAAACCGGCTTCTGCAAGATCTTCAGGTTTCTGTCGCATAACGAGAGGCCAGTTTTCGAAACTGAGCATCCGGCTAGATTTTGAACTGAAGAATGGATATTCAGCTCTTGAGTACTGCATATTCTTCTCGTTTTCATCTCCACTCAGTGTTGTAGTTTTGTTCTTCAATGATGTGTTCTGTACACGTATGCCACACTCATCTCTTTCTTCTGCTCTTGTCTTCCTGTAATTTAAGTAAACAGAATCACATTCACTAATGATCAGCTAATGACTGTCATTGTTAAAAAAGTATTTTTTAACTTTTTCACTTTCTGCTATTGTCTTTGTAATATTGTATACGAGGGCTTTTGTGTTGTCGTAGATGCTATCCTTATTAGTCTTTACGTAATATTTAATCCTCGTGGAAGCATGTTTCCAATGATCAGTAGTTGGAATCTTGGATAGCTTCTTCATATCGTACATTTCAATTTTGATGAGATGCGTCGCTTGGTCTCCGTCGTCAGAATTAGTAGAAATGTATGATACACCATCTCTAGCGGCTCGTGCTACGGTTGATGATAACAGCTTCCTCTTTTTTATTTTTGATTCAGCTTCAAAAAAATGATCAATCGATTGCGATTTTCTTTTTCCACCATCGCATGTGTTATTATTAATGACGATGTCATCACTCTCTTCTTGAGGGGAGAGTGGCGAGTAGTAATACTGTTTATAGGTATTTTCATCGAAGCTCAATGATTTCTGCAACAACACAGTTATCATGTTAATATCAAATTGTTAACACTTAATCATAAAAGTTAAAAAAGCTAAAGTTACAACCTATTAAAGTCCACTGCTGAACATAGGCCTCCTCTCATTTCTGAGAGGGTTTTAGGGCTACGCTGAGCACGTGGTAAATCAGCACTTAAAATTGTAATTAACAATTTAATTGGTGCCGGCGGGGATCGAACCCGGGTCGCGTACTGTGAATTTTACATTTTGCGCTAACCATCTGAGCTACCACGGCTTAACCATATACACACACATAATATTTAAATATAATTTGTTAACACTAAATCATACACACGTAAGAAAATAACAGAAAGAAAAGTAAGTTTGTCAATAGAATAAACACTTACATCCATGGCCTTTGATGCGTTGAAGTAACACAAACGTAGTATTGATAGATCCACTGCGGTCAAACGACCATACACTAACTCCATGACTGCAGTTGCTTGGTCTTATATAGTACCAGTGAGTAATAATTCTAATCTAAAGAATTTCTGCAGTAGAATTGATAGTATCTTTATGCGTCAACAAGCTTACCTTACATTCTGTTGCTTATCTCTACATTCCTACGTCCTTCCTGTCGTGTCTTGTTCAGTGTATTGGTGACTCAAATACGATTTGTATAACACAAAGAATGCAATTTAATATTTAGAAATCACTATAATTGATCACTCCTATATTAGTCATTGAGTAGATTGGTACTGTAATAATCTACTAATAGCAGTAATATTATGGATACACTAGATGTACAACAACATCTGAAAAAGATTCACCCCACTCTAGAAAATAATGTTTATGCTGCCAATAAACTACCCATGTACACCCACGTACCAACGTATATAATATGCAATTTGGATACAGATGATAAACCAGGGTCACATTGGGTAGCTTTATATATCGATACGAATGACGTCGGTCAATATTTTGATTCATTCGGACGGGCACCTGTACGATATCATCTAGAGTTTTTTAAAAGAAATTGTAAAAGATGGAACTGGAATGTTGATAGGATTCAGAATGAGTGGACTTCAGTTTGTGGCGAATATTGCTTAATGTATTGGCTATATAAGTTTCAGGGATGTTCAATGCATAGTTTTACGAGTATATTTACAGGGAACACATTGTACAACGATATTTTAGTGGATGAGATGTTTCGCTCCTATTTTATAGATAATAAGTAATAAGATTTTGTATTTTATAAATAAAACTTTTAACAAAATTGGGTAATGTGTTTTATTAATGAGTCAGATTAGTGTAGATAGGAACAAAGGAGTATAATACAATAGCATAAGCCGACCCACACGCCGACGAATAATAGATAATGACGGTAGTCAATCAACAATAGATAAGTAGATAAGGACAATGGAGCGCTAATGACGGTTGAGGCTCGAAGCGGATATCAATTAGATAAGAGTTAATTGATCTGCACATCTCCGGAACCGTACATCCTACGCAAAAATGGACCGCAGATTCGTGATCAGAGCATGCCAAAACCTTTTTTTTTTTTTTTTTTTTTTTTTTAGGATCGTGAATCGACGAACGTCGTACTTGTACAACTTCTGACTCAGTGCGCCAGAACTGGTACAACCTCTCTACAAGTGAGCCAGAACTGGTACATCGTAACTACTAATAAATGCTGATATTATTTATACGTTCAAGTAGACTGCAAAGTTTCATAAATGAAGTTCTATAATGATTTCTTATATTTACGCGAATAATGCACATAGAATAAAATTAAATTTACGAATTTTATCGCATTTAATTTTAACTTTTAAGTGCATTTTTTATGCATCTTTCGATGGATGATCCATAAGAACCCGCTTATAAGAATATATCTCTGATGTGAAGTACTGACGCTCCAGGAAGTCTGAAGTATGTCAACATGTTCAGTATAATCCCAACCGTCTATATTATATCAGATCTGATAAACCATAAATCCTCGCAAAGAGCTGCGATTCTTACCAAGGATGATTTGTGAGGCTACTAAAATAAAAAATAAAAACATTCTAATTTCAATAGAGAACATATCTGGGCGCTACCACTAATCCACAAGCAGATGCTTGGGAAGCATACTACTGCGACACTTACATCCTTCGTTAACTATAACATCAGGACGTCAAACACCTCAGTCCCCCCTCCCACCGTGACCATGGGTGCTGTAAAGTATTAAAAAGTTAAAAATTAAAATTTGAAAAAAAAAAAATGGGTTTGTGAAGTTCTATTCACAATTAAAGGTGGAAAGAACCACATACATGAACGGAAGTAGAAAAATGTTGGCCTTGTTGTGGCGGCGAAAGAGAATCCACCACCTCAATATATAATAATATTTGACAATTTATGGGGGAGGCCCATGTGGACTTTTGATAGACTGAAATGATGACTATGATGAGGTCTACGCATTATTGCCTCATTAAAGTAAAGAAGTAGCAGCCTACATCTCGTTGTCGTCATTACCAAGCACAGGCAGCAGACAATTTTTGCTCAAAAAAGTTTTCGCTGCGCTGACCCCAACGCAGGAGGACGTCAACTGGGGAACCAGATATGCAGGTTTCCTCGCGATGTTTTCCTCACCGTCGAGACTTCAAATTGCAATTAAAATACCTCTTAACTACTCAGATATCTTTACCCACGAAGTTATTGTTCACCACCTCACTGGACACGTGATAAGTCAGCACGTAAAATTTCTTATAACAGATTCATTTGTCCTTGAGGGAATCGTACACATTTTGCTCCGGTGCATGAAACCTCAGGGCCTGCTACACGGCTCTCGTATTTGTTTACATAAAATTCATGAAAACTGACAAAAAGCTATTGCATGATTGGTGATCATATCTACCTAATAATAAGACCTCCAAAATTACCACGAACTATTCCATCAAATAGAGTTAAAAATCTCACAGTGCTGAGTGCAATTTTCAATTATGAACAACTATTTACGTCAGATAACTTGATATCAAAGCAGTTGGTGAAATTAAAGCTATGCCGTCGATAGATACCCATTATATTCAACTAAAGAACTTCTCTTTTTTTGCGCCCAAAGCAATAAAGGTAAGCTTCCGGAAAGCGAGGGAGGGAGGCGGCGAATGCCCATAGCATACCACGCAGCCGGCTGCGTGGTTATGTGGAGACTTTTACCCACTAAACACCGCCTTTAGAGATTGGCTTACCGATCTGATAAGAGATCTTTAAGCCGTAAACGGACGTGACCCTCCTTGGCAGAAAGGAGGACGCAAGCGGCGAAAAGCCGCTATGAAGTGTGCCTAACTGTTGTGTATGTCTATGTGTGTAAGGGTGTGCGGGCTGCGTCCCCCACCGAACGGTTGCTGTCTCATTAAACCAGTGTGCAATTAACTAGCTTGTCTAATTGACGTATCGTCCTTGTCACTCCCTGAGTATATCAATATTCAACACGTGGCGACGAGGATTCACAGTTGTTGTTTTCATTAGACTCCTGAATCTTTGCTTGAGTTATTATTGTTGTGTCTATCTCCATTGGTACAACTTTATTATCTTCCATTTCTAAATTATTATTATTAGTATTGATATCTTCAGTTTTTGTTATTTCTGGTGGATATTCTTCCTCCGGCGTTGGAACGCCGATAATTCTCCTTATGTTTTCACTATCATGTGGTACTTTAAGGTTGACATTTAAAATATCATGGTCATTATTACACTGGTCATCCGAACCTTGCCCACTATCTGACCTCGTTCTGTCTCTGCTATAAATACTGTCCATGATACTTCTCTTGTACTCTCGTGTTATTGACTGCGGATCGTCTTTGATTGGAGAATCCTCAGACGTCAAGATTGGCGATGTATCATCCATGCAAGGTGTTATAGGGTTTTGGTCACAACTTAATGATTCTCTTGCTACCCTTCTTTTCTTTAATGGCGTCACCATTTCATTTGGAGGTCAGGGAGGGAGGAGGAACAGTCGCCAGCGGCCGCTCTCAGCGTGTGCATGCGGTATGCGCGCAAGGGCAAGGTGATTGCCACGAAATAATGTTAAAGAAATTATACTCAAAATTCCCGAATATTTTTTCTAGTAAACTTGGGTCATTTAATAAGTATACTGTTGATTTACATCTAAAACCGGACGCAAAACCTATCTTTTACAAAGCTAGACCCGTACCATATGCCCTTAAAGAAAAAATAGACAAAGAGATAGATCGTTTGTTGGCGTTAGGCATTTTAAAACCCGTCTAGCACTCAGACACTGCTTCACCGATAGTGCCGGTATTGAAAAAAACCGGCCAAGAGCGTGTCGGGCCACGCTCCGTGTAGGGTTCCGTAGTTTCCCGTCCGTCACAATAAGTGTTCCCACTTATGAGTTTAAAGGTGTTCGCGCTCCAGCAGCGCTCCGCGCTTCTGCAACTGCTCCCGGTAGTGGGTACTGTTGTTTCCATCCAAGTTCAAAATGATTTTCCTAGAAAGTCCTTATAAAGTTCTACTTTTCAGATTTTTTTCATATTTTCTAAACTTATGGTTCAAAAGTTAGAGGGGGGGGAGACACATTGTTTTTTACTTTTGGAGCGATTATTTCCGAAATTATTGACATTATCAAAAAATGATTTTAGTGAACCCCTATTCATTTTTAAATACCTTTCCAACAATATATCACTCGTTAGGGTTGAAATTAAAAAAAACATCACATCCCACTTTACATATAGGGGGGCTACCCTAATAAAACATTTTTTTCCAATTTTTATTTTACCACTTTGTCGGCGTGATTGATACACACATTGGTACCAAATTTCAGCTTTCTAGTGCTAACGGTCACAGAGATTAAGCGAGGACGGACAGACGGACAGACAGACATGGCGAAACTATAAGAGTTCCTAGTTGACTACGGAACCCTAAAAAGGACGGTAGCATCCGTTTGTGTGCCGATTATTCGGTTACTATTAATAAACAGTTAATAGTAGACCAGTATCCTTTACCCACAGTAAGCGATTTATTGGCAAAATTACACGATGGCGTACAGTTTAGTAAAATTGATTTATCTATGGCCTACAATCAGTTTGTGTTAAGCGATAAATCACAGAAAATCACATGTATAAATACACACCGTGGTCTTTTTAATTTTACTCGGTTGGTCTTTGGTCTGGCATCTGCTCCATCAGTCTTTCAGCGTGCGATGGAGTGTTTGCTCGCTGGGATTGAGGGAATAATATTTTTGCTAGATGATATCCTAATTACGGGTAAAAGCAGAGTTCAACATGAACAAAGGCTTATGGCTGTTTTACAGCGTTTAGACGACGCAGGATTGACTGTTCAAATGAATAAGTGTGAGTTCTTTAAAGACGAGATTTCTTATCTGGGTCACGTGATAGACAAAACTGGGGTTAGGAAATCGCCAGAGAAGGTAAAAGCCATTCTCGAAGCGCCTAAGCCGAATAATGTCTAACAATTGCAGTCTTTCCTTGGTTTAGCGAATTATTATCGTAACTTCGTGCCGAACGCATCATCTATACTAAGTCCCCTCTACAACTTATTAAATAAAAAATCTAAATGGGAGTGGACTTCTGTACATTACGATGCGTTTAAGAAAATAAAAAAATATCTCGCTAGTGACAAAATTTTAACCCACTTTAACCCGAAGGCCGAGTTAATATTAACAGCTGATGCGTCTCCAACAGGGTTAGGGGCTGTATTGTCTGATAGGCGACGACCGATTAGAAAGACCCATATCTTACGCCTCGCGAACGCTTACAGTTGCTGAAAAGAATTACGCACAAATCCAGAAAGAGGCAACGGCCATTATTTATGGGGTGAGACGTTTTCATCAGTATTTGTAAGGTCTTTCACGCTACGAACAGACCATAAGCCTTTATTGTCTATATTCGGGCCTCATAAAGGCATTCCCGAGGTGACCGCCAACCGACTACAGCGTTATGCGATGTTTCTGGCGGCCTATAATTATAAAATCGAATATATCAGTAGCAAACATAACAGCGCGGATTACTTGTCCAGAGCGTGTCCCCCTGCGTCCATATCGCGCTTCGAGTCGACGAGGACGCCCGCTAGTGAGCTAGACGAGCTCGCGGCGTGCGAAGATCGCGCTGCCTATGTTAATTTCGTAGTCGAAGGTGGTCTGCCGGTGACGCTGAGAGATTTACAGCGCGAGACGAGCAACGACGCGGTTCTGTGTCGTGTTGAGCACTACGTTTTACATGGGTGGCCGAGAAAAAATAATGATTTAGATTTAAAACCCTTTTACAATTGTAGATATCAACTATCTTATGAAAACGGTGTCTTAATGCGCGGCCATAAAGTTGTGATTCCCGCATCACTCCAAGAGTTGATATGTAAGGAATTGCATAGTTCTCATTTCGGGGTGGTTAAAATGAAAGCGGAGGCACGTAAACGTTTATGGTTCCCCGGGGTGGATGCAGCGCTGGAGCAGCTGGCAGGCGCTTGCAGTGTCTGCGCAGCGCTGCGGCCCGCGCCGCTGCACGCACCCCTCGCTCCCTGGCCCTTGCCACCGCATGCATTTCATCGGGTCCATCTCGACTTTCTAGGTCCATTCAACAATTTTATGTATTTGATTATTGTAGACGCTTACAGTAAATGGGTTGAATGTTATAATATGAATACTTCTTATAATTCCAAAGCTGTTATTAATAGATTATACGATTTTATGTCCCGTTTCGGAGTACCTCATACGTTGGTGAGTGACAATGGCACCTCTTTCACGGCTCAGGAGTTTAAGAATTTTTGTGTACAAAACGGTATAAAACACATATTATCCCCGGTGTATCATCCAAGTAGTAACGGACAAGCAGAAAGTTTTGTTAAAATTGTTAAAAGGGGCCTTAAGGGTATTATTTTACAAAGCGTAAATAAAAAAATAGTTCAAGAAAAAATATCAAAATTTTTATTTGACTATAGGAACTCTAAAAACAGTACCTACCACGAACAAGTCACCAGCAGAACTCGTCTACGGGCGCGCGTTACGTTCACGGCTAGATTTATTAAACCCACTAGCGTCGTCTCCCGCGTCCACTGACCTCTTCGAAACAGTGGGACATAATCAGTTATTACAGGCCCATAATTATAAAGGGACACAAAGATCAGAATAAAGAATTAGTGACAAAGTGTGGCTAACAAAAAATATAGACAATAAAAAATTCTGTTGGATCGAAGGCATAGTGGAAAGAAAAATTGGAAACGTAATGTATAGAATATACGTACCTCAATATAACTGCGAAGTCACGAGACATGTCGATCAGTTAAGAGCACGGTTATACTCACCGGCTAGAGATGACCGGCGATGGGACCCGGATGTGGTGCCCGACGAGCTGACCGTTACAGCTTTTAGCGACGGAGTCCAGCCTGGAACCACAGCTGATGTAGGAGGGGAAGGACGGGACATAACGGAACCTGACCTGGCAAGCGGTATTAGCGAGTACCCGAAGACTCCTCCGTTCCTACGCTCCGTGCTAGCGCCCCTCCTCGAAGAAGACAAGCTATAAGTCCGATATTCTCTACGCCGACATCGGAACAGGAAGATACCTGGATAAAGGCTGACGTTTCTCTACGTGATCTATGTTGTCATAGCTTGGAAAATGTTTCCATATTTTTTTGTACTTATTGATTTTGTACATTATGTTAGCTATAAGGTGGAGGGATGTTGTGTATGTCTATGTGTGTAAGGGTGTGCGGGCTGCGTCCCCCACCAAACGGTCGCTGTCTCATTTAAACCAGTGTGCAATTAACTAGCTTGTCTAATTGACGTATCGCCCTTGTCACTCCCTAAGTATATCAATATTCAACACTAACGAAGGCAGGCTCGGCCTGAGCCACCAGGAGGTAGTTCAGGTAAGCCGAAAGCTTGTTGGGGGGGGGGGGTCCGGAAGAGAGTTTCTCGGTCTGCGCACACTATAGCGAGTGTGAAGAGGGGCTGCATAGGCAGCTGTCTCACGAATGAGGCGATTTGAGTGGGACTCTGAGGCTTAGAAAAATCTCTCAGAGAGTGATTTAAGGAGGAACTTCTCTTATAATACTCACAGCTTTATATACAGTGTCGTTAGTCATTTTACCAAACGTGGTAATTACGGTAAATCATCCCGATAATGGCCACCGCTCTGGGTACCTACATAAAGTTTTGATTATAAACTAATAAGTATTCAGTGACTTACCATTAGTTTATTTAGCAGTAATTAGACAGCGCTATTATTAGACCATGTCATAATCTATGCCATTGTCCTAAAAGTACGCTATCAGCAACGCTAGGGGTGAAAAAATATTTGATGGCAGCAATATAATGAAATAGCAATGTTGTTTAGTTTTTAATATCGGCAAACGATCTCTATTCATTGATTTGGACAAGCTATATTATGACATGGTCAACAAACAGGGTTAAATTACTACTATTTCACAATATGATAGACTACTTTAAGATAAATGATCAGTCTACGACGGCCACGACATATATATAAAAATATCTTTGATCAAACTATAAGGATAATGAGAACTTTGCAATAATTGCAGGCAGCCCAGTTTAAATCAGTTTAGATATTATACATTAGTAATTGAACTAAAAACCAAACCATTTTTTACAAAGACGTCACTAGGTATATATTTAAATTATTACACCTTTAAAATGAAATAACGAAAAGCTAAAAAATAAACGTTCAGATTTTAAATAATTTTATAAAACTCATTATTTTAACATATAAATGTAAGTTATTTAATTATATTTTATAAGTGAAGACAAAATGTACTTTTTGTACTTGACAATAGATGGCAGTGTTTTGAGAACTTAAATGTAGATCTCGTCGGCGTAGTTTCAAACTAATTGAAAATTTAAAGAATTGCAATGAAGATCAGATCCAGTCAAAACGGATGGCTTCTTGAATAACGGACGGATAACCATTTCATATACTATAATACCAGCGTCGGAGCGAAGTGGGATTTCATACGCCTCCATTACCTACAATAATTAAAATAGAGATTTGATTAATTAGGAGCTCAGAATGCCAAAGGTGTTTATTTATAAACTTTGATATATTAACTTGTCTAGTTCCTCATTAGTCTAGTGGTGAGTCACGAGCGCGATTACTGATCGTGAGGACCTGGGTTCGAATCCCGAGTCGGGCCGAAACCAGTTATTGTGTTTTGCCGATTATTATTATGTATTTTTACAGTGGATTACATTAATAACGACTCCGGTTTCAAAGACTTTTCGGTTCTAGCGACGATACTTCGAAGTCCCTTGAATTTAACTTTTGACAGGGAATTGTTCGTTTATTGCGAATTCGGATATTACAATTTCGGATGTAGCGACCGGTTTTAATGAGTCATTCATAAGAAATTCCCTGAAATCTCTTGCAGGTATTACGACCCAGTCTATATACTCAAACGAGTCAACAAACAAATACACATAGGTTCATTTATAGTCATTAAGCTTTCTTATCTCTTGTTCGTGATCCCAGATGGTCGGCAGCTGCGATAATTCGCTTAAAATTAGTTACTAAGTAATTTTTGGAATGTTAGATTGTTTGTTCATCATGGCACCCGTTAAGAACATTTACGGTTAAAGAAAAAGTAGATATTATTTCGAGGCTTGGAAATGGTGCAAGCAATATTAACTTGTGCAACGAATTAAATATTTCGCATTCTACAGTTTTTTTTATAGAATAAGGGTGACAAACAATCACACAGTCCACCTGATGATAAGTGGATGTTATGGCCCACAGACATCTACATTTGACCTTGATTGAAAATCAAAGTGCAACGTTGTCACCCCTGAGGACTAAGATGGAATGCCTCGATTCCAGTAAAACGGGTCTCCGGTTCTCTGGACTCGTAATACGAAACACAGCAGCATTGAGCTGCTATTTGACGCTGGTATTCTTTGAGAGCGTGGTCCTTCCCCGGTCGAGCCGACACATTCGTGCTGCAACCATTGGTGATATAGCTGCAACGTGGCTCTACTACGAATATGTATCAACGATGTGGAAAAACCACTCTGAAATTATACAATGCCTCTAAAAAAATTATTATAAAAAAAAGTAAAAAGAATTATTTGACAATAAATGTTATTTTCATACTTTGTTAATGTCAAGTTTTCTGTATTCCCCACTCCTACATGAGGATATAGTGACTTCCGGATATATAGTCACGAAATTACACCGGCCCCTTCATCGGCATTACAAATGAAATCTACTGTAATAATAATAATAATAATAACTGTATCTCAGTAGTAAACCGGAGTCAGTAATTTAGGCTCATTATATCCCTCAAGTATCATAAAAATAATTTTGTAAAACTTCCTTAGTATTTGTACATTATCTAGAAATTTTTATACCATTTCATCCCTACCCTTGGCAAGTACGTGTGTACCGATTATCTCCATTTTCAGACTTTTAATGCTTATTGTAGTGTATTTCGTAAATAAGACACGGGTAAGTGGATTGACGGTTTATTCGCGACTGTTCGACGAGCCTTTTACAATCAATCACTTATGTATTTAATGTACCCTCATTACAATCCTCCCCCCTTAATTAAGACTTACAATTAGTTATACATATAAGTATTTTATACTATACTGTTATACAGGAAAGGAAAAAAAATCTTGAAACTATTTAAAAAAAAGAAGTACATAAAAATAATATAGTGTGATGGTAACTACTCTTTATAGCGGGGGGGGGGGGGGGGGTTATCCAAACGGCACTTGCGTACCGGCCGGAAAACCTGGGGCGGCGTTGCGGGCGGCACAGGCGACGTATGAGGTGATGGAGCACGAAGTGTTGACGTTTTCCTTGCCGTATCTAAGCAATCACTTTTATCTATTATTTCAGTTCCCTCCGGTGCTTGTGATTTCCTCCCGGTGTCTGTTACGGCAGGGTTTATTCTAGGCGCATTAATTTCCTCTGCACCGGAGCAAGACAAAGACTCGGAACTCGAATTTGGCTGACTATTACTACTACGGGGACAAATCAGTGAACTCCTAATTCTACGTTTTAGCTGGTCGATATGCTTATGTGACTCCTTACCTATAGTGTCTAAAACTTTGTAGTCCGTTACGCCCAAACGTTGCGTCACTTGTCCGGCTGCCCACTTGTCGCTCCCCTGATATTGGCTAAGCCATACATCATCACCCGGCTGCAGGCCACGTTCACCAGTGGGAGCGTTCTCTTTCTGGTTTATTTGAGTTTTAATAATTTTATTCTCAATATCCGGTCTAAGTACGTCTAGTTTAGTACGTAATCTTCTTCCTAACATGAGAGAAGCGGGACTTTCGCCCGTAGTACAATGTTCGGTATTTCGATAATGCAATAGGAAAGTGTTTAAAAATAAATTTATATCTTTATTTTCCCTCACTGCCTTTTTAATAACTTTCTTGACAGTGCGTACTGCGTTTTCCGCGGCACCGTTTGAAGCCGGGTGGTACGGTGCGGTGAAAACATGTTGTATACCATTATTTGTTAAAAACTGAGAAAATTCCCTACTGGTAAATGGCGGCCCATTGTCTGATACTAATTGTTTAGGTAGACCCCACCTAGCAAAAACTTCGGAAAGTTTAACTATAGTGTGGCTAGCTGCTGTACTCGGTACATAAAAAACCTCTAGCCATTTAGTTCTGGCATCAATTATTACCAAGTAAATTTTATTGAAAATTGGCCCTAAAAAATCTATGTGTATACGAGACCAAGGCTTAGCTGGCCATGGCCACGGGCTTGGAGTGTGCCGTTGGGGCGCGTCCGCCTCGGCCGCACACACGTCAGGATCAACTTTAATGCCATCTTTTGAAATAATATATCCTAAATACTTGACCTCGTCCACCATGAATAAACATTCGTCTTTCTTCAGTTTCATTCCGTTTTTATGTAATCTACTAAGCACCTTCTCCAATATTTGTAAATGCTCTCTTTCATTAGAAAAACCTATTATTATATCGTCTAAAAATACTTCTACCTTTTCGATATCGTGAAAAAGATTTGACATTATACGCTGGAAAATTCCTGGACTTGATGACAACCTATATACTAGCCTGTTATACGTAAATAAGCCCCTATGTGTATTTATAACGGTAAGGTTTTTAGAGTTATCTAGTTCGATCTGATTGTAGGCTTGTGTAGAATATTCTAGCGCCATTCATACCTACTAACAAATCATTAATCCTAGGCAAGGGAAATCTATCGACCAGCAATACCGGGTTGAGCGTCACTTTATAGTCAGCACAAACTCGGAGCCCACCATCCGCCTTACGTACCGGCACCAGAGGTGTAGCCCAGTCTGAGCTCTCCACGGGTTCAATAACCCCCTCCCGAAGCATCGCATCCAGCTCAGCATCCACGCGGTCCTTGAGCGCGTAGGGCAGAGTTCGTGCGCGGCAGAACACCGGTGTCGCCCCTTCCCGGACTCGCAGCGTCGCCTTGCCGCCCGCGAACCGCCCCAAGCCGCCGGAAAACAACTTGTTATATCTGTCGAATAATAATGACAAATTATTGTTATTAAAATGGTCATCCAGCACCATGCTGTGGAATGTCGGAATTTTAATTTGCAGTTCCGACAGCCACTGTCTACCCAACAATGAAGTCGTGCCCCCATCTATTACAAACAGTTCTAAGTGCTTTGTTATATTTCCATATCTAACTTCGGGCTTGATGATGCCTAAAGGTTTGATTCGACTTCCATCATAAAATTTTAGAACCAGATCGAACTTGTCCATAGGTCTAGTGTAAAAATATTTATTATAAGTCGCTTTACTTACACAAGACACTGCCGACCCGGTATCAATTTCCATATTAAGTTTAAATCCGTCTAATAATAATGTTAGGCTCACCGGTTTATAGCTATTTAAACATAGATGGTGTAGATCCTCCTGTAACTCCGTTTGACTTTCCACGGATGGTGGCTCGTCGTCCGCTGACGGTGTCTCGCACTCTGCCGCCTCCACATGGTACATGTGGCGTCGGGAGCCCGCATTTCCCGTGTACCCCCCTCGTTTGGGACATACCCGGCGTAGATGACCGCTCTGTTTGCATTTACCACACACGAATTTCTTATAGCGGCAATCATCACTTCGGTGGTACCTCGACCCGCACGCGCTGCAATATAGCGCATTGCCGCCGCCATGTTCTCGACCTTTAAAAGCCCTCGGTGCGCTGTCCTGCTCCCGCGTTCGAGCGCGGCTTGTCGATGACGTCACCGCATGCAAGGCGCTGTCCGCGCCGCTACCGCCGAGCCCGTCGCCGCCGCCCGCCTGCTCCACCGCGGCCGAATCCCGCTTTTTTTTTTTTGCGCCCGAAGCAAATATGGGCAACCCTCCGGAAAGCGGGGGAGGGAGGCGGTGAATGCTCATAGCATACCACGCAGCCGGCTGCGTGGTTATGTGGAGACTTTTACCCACTAAACACCGCCTTTTAGGAATTGGCTTAACGATCTGACTAGAGATCTCTAAGCCGTATACGAACGCGACCCTCCTTGGCAGAAAGGAGGGCGCAAAGAATCCCGCTCCGCCGCCTCTAAAGCGCAAGCTATTTTCACGGCTACGGAATATTTCAGATTATCTTCTGCGAATAATCGTTGACGGATGACATCACTTCTTAACCCACACACCAATTGATCCCTTAAATTGTCCTCTAGAGTTGAATGAAACTCGCAGTATTTCGACAATTTCTTAAGTTTGGTTATATACTGCGGAATCGTTTCTCCGCTCAACTGTCTTCTTTGTCGAAAACGATATCGCTCCGCCATGAACGAGGGTTTCGGTTGAAGATGTTCCCGAAGTATTTTTACCACTTCTTGATACGATTTGTCTCCCGGTTTAATAGGACTTGTTAAATTACTTAATAATTCGTACGCTTCGTCTCCCATACCGGCGATTAATGTCGGCAACCACATTTCGTTTTTCACTGCATTTACCGTAAAGTACATTTCTAGTCTCTCCACATATAAAGTCCAGTTTCCTGTTTTGACGTTGAATTCACTCACTTTGCCGATTGACATTATATTTAATATATGCGTCCACGTAATTTACCGAAAAATAAAAACAACTTAATCCTCGTCGCCACTGTAGTGTATTTCGTAAATAAGACACGGGTAAGCGGATTGACGGTTTATTCGTGACTGTTCGACGAGCCTCAGCCTCATTACACTTATATTCATAAGAGCAATGTTTCAGATATTAGAGTCTTACTGGCATCATTAAAAATTTTAAGGCGAGTAGTTCCCCTGATATGCTACCGAGTATTCAGTATACCTATATATGCATGGTTACGCATATATAGGTATACTGAAGGTGTTTCGCTACCTACCCCATTTATTGGTAAGGTAAGCGGGAAATCAGCTTAACGTGTTGTTAAAACTTAGCTTAAGTTAGTCCCCAGATACGAGTACAATGTTCGATAGTATTTCCACACTGTTGGCGATGGAAATATCTTGGTAAATTAATGGTCAACAACGCGCCAGTGCCAACTTTTTTAGAATTTTCGTGGTAACCCCATTTTAGAAAGGCCTATGGGATCATATATGGGTGATGGAATAAAGACAAATAAATAGGAAAATAAAAACTGAAAAAGGTTCAACCAATGCAAATGAAAAAAACATTAATTTTTAACATTTTATTTCAAAACCAAAGAAGTAACATAACATAAATTTTCCCACACCCAAATGATATTATAATTTTTCATTGGTAAAACTTTTCTGCATTTAAAAAATTACTAATCCGCAATTCTACGTAACAATCGATTTATATGAGAATGAATCATCAGCATTTACAATGAATTCAATGAATTTATAATTATAGCAATTGAATTGTAATGTATTTTTCGAAAAAGATTGATGATACCTTCATAAAAAATATTATAAACTGTAAGTTCAGAAATCCAATGAAAAATTGACAATAAAGATATTATAAAAAATGAAAAGATTCTGTAGGTGGTAACCTGCTGTCTGTCATCGGTTTAAGAACGAAATTATCAACCGAAGTATTACCCGCATACCAACGGTTGAATTACTGTGACGTGATCGACACTGGACACTACCGACATTGTATTGCTATAAATATTCACTTTATACTATACGGAATAGTAAGGTGAACACCGTATAGCGTTACATGACAGCAAGATTACCTGTTATTGTAATCTTAATACATATATTTCGCAATTACAAGTTAAAATAAAATCATGTACTGAGCAATAATCGCACTATGTTTATTCCGTGTTATCGAAATTAATAAATCTTTCATTGTTTAGTTCATGTTAAAAGTTGGCCATAGGGAAGAGTGTGTAAGATTTGCCGTTGTGGGGGAGGGCGATGGTGCGGGCGTGGCCGGAGCAGTGTTGCAGCCCTGCGGCATGCGCCCCGAACCATTAAGCAGCAATGACGAAGACGACGGAATGCGGCGCCGTAAGAGTCCACCATTACGGTCAAAACCTGTTGAATAGAAATCAAATTTTTAATGTCCTTCAGATCGATGAATTTTGGTCACGGCGGCCAGTCTCAACGGTGGCTAGCCATCTGCGCTGGGCAGGATTTTGGTACACGAGCATGATGCTTGCGGCACACGCATAGGCGCACTTTATTGCCTTACTCCTGTAGTTCGATGAGACGGCAATAGGACACCGCTGGAAAACAATCAGGCGTAGAGCCAGATTCTTGCTCAATGAAAATTTCCTGTATGCACAAATTAAGAAAACTGGAGAAGGCTCATCATCTCCAAGCATTCGTTATCTTTATAATAATCATCATGATTTATACTTATCTTTTTTCTATAGAATGTTTTTTACATTTGCCTTGAACTTATGCAAATGCAACTAAGTTCCTAATATTAAAGATAATCTTGTTATAAATTAAAAAGCTACCCAAAATAAGCCACTAATTTTATAGTTTGTACCTTGGGACAGCAAATTTAGATTTATTGCGCCTATTGTTTGATAATTTATGATGATTTGAAGTTTTTTTACGTGGTAGAGCCACGCTACAGCTATACTTCAGAAACGATTATACAGGTTGCCCTGTAAGTAGTAAAAAAGAAAGTAAAGTTACAGCCTATATACGTCCCACAGCTGGGCACAGGGCTCCCCTCATTTTTGAGAGGGTTTTAGGGGCAAGGAAGTACCCGCCGCGCTGCCCCAATGCGTGTTGGCGAACTTCACATGTCTTCGAAATATTTTTTCTTATTCGTCAGACATGCAGGTTTCCTCATCACGTTTTCCTTCACCGCCGAGCACGTGGTAAAATCAGCACTTAAAATTGCAATTAACAATTTTATTTGTGACGGCGGGGATCGAACCCGGCTTACTCGCGTTCTGTTATATTTTGTAAATAGTAGTCCAAACGAAATGTGGCGAGAGATGAGATCGGGTCCAATGTGAAAAGCAAAAAATTTTAATGAAACTAATACAGTTCAAGATTTTGTATTTTCATGACTTTATTGAAAATTTATCACCTTAATCGTATAATTTATGCCATTCTATTGAAATGACTAAAACGTGTTTTTTCATTAAATATTATTTATGACTAAATGTGTAACTGCATGTTTTTTGCAGTTTCCAACATAAACTATTTCTTTATAAAAAATATTAAAGTTACAAATATCTACGCCACAAGATTTTTTCATCCAAATTTAAGATATTGTGGTGTTAAAAAAATACATCCTTGTTGTCCATTGCTTTGAAAAATAGTGCAATGAATGAAGATTTAAAAACAATTTTTGATAAATCATAAAAATATTTCTAAGTATTTCTTTGCAGTTTTGGCCTAAGTAATTTTTTGATAAAAGTTTTTTGTATAAATCTCAAAATATTATAAAAATTACAGATTGTTGCCAAAATTAGAGAAGTGAAATCAAAACTAGCAACAAAACAATAATATTATGAAAAAAATAAACCAAAAAGTATTATTATAAAAATCCTAAAAATGACGTATCAATCAATGGCTGCGTTTGGCAGAAAAAAGCGCTAGGAAGCGCTTGTAAGCAAAATGGCGATCGTAAGCGGTAAGCGCTGTCAAATCGTAAGTAGCTATTTTCCTCTTGGACGCGAAGTTAGTTTTAACCGGGGAATCTAACCCAATTTAAATATATGTTTGTAAAGTATTCATATTAAAAACTTACCAATCATGAATTTTAATAACATGTCTAATATGTTTATTCATGTCATTATATTACTTGAAAATAATATTGCACAAAACAAACAAAGTAAATAAGCAAAATGGCGGATTGTGTCAGCGCTACTGAAGATAGCAAACGTGTCCTGGCCGAAAACTGTTTAGTTTCGCCATTTTGCTTACAAGCGCTTCCTAGCGCTTTTTTTCTGCCAAACGAGCAAATGATTTGATGATTTAGAAATAGGTTACCGTTGTCCGAATTCTCTGGGCAGTACTTGATGGTGTGCGCGCGGTCGCCGGTGGCGCCACAGCGCGGGCAACGGAAGGCCCGCAGCACGGGGCACAGCACGCGGCCGCGCCAGTCCTTCAGTGCGTGTGACGAATAGCAATCCTCGTTTTCGCCGTTGTTTTTGCAGAACGCACACTCCTAAATTCAAATATTATTAAAATAGCATACTAAGAGAGTATAATCATCATCTCCTATGCAACCTACAGCTGGACTGCAACTATATGGTCACGCTTGGGCAACTTTCATACTCGATGGGGCGATGGCATCCTATAGTCACCTTACAGAAAATGTATGGTTAGAGTAGCTGCCGCCAGGGGCATCTAAGGGCCAGTAATGCCGTCCGACACTAACTTTCCTCCACCCCCCTTTAATTTTCGATGTATCTTAAAATAATAAAATTCGTGAGTCTTCTTACACGTTTTTACGTGGTAGAGCCATGCTGCACCTATATATTATGTATGTTGTAGCAGGAATGGGTCGGCTCGACCGGGGAAGGACCACGCTCACATAATACCAGCGTAAAATAGCAGCTTAATACTGCAGTGTTTCGTATGGTCAGTGTAGAGATCCGGAGACCACTTTTTAATGGAAACGAAGCATTTCATCTTAGTCCTTAGGGGTGACAACACATTTTCTTAATCGAGGATAAATGTAGATGTCTATGGGCCACAGCATCCACTTACCATCAGGTGGAGTGTGTGCCCGTTTGTCACCCTAATTCTATAATAAAAGTCTTTGCATAGTATTTAAAAAATGAATCAAGTAATATAAAGTATATTGAAAAAGAAAGGCGGGCGGGAATTTCATTTCAAAAACGCTGCTCAATAAAATTTGCCACCCGTGGTACAGATTAATAGCCCCTGGCCCTCACTAATGTGTGTCATACTAAAATTAAATTAATAATCTATAAAACAGATAACATTTTGTAGTATTTCTTTTTTGATTTCATTAAAATGTAGAGATGTAAATGTAAATGTTCATATGGGTGAGAGATAGTCACAACAGCACATTTTAAAAACAGTAGCGAAGAACTATAATCCTCCGATTTTGAAAAAGTTTGTCCACACTTTAATGTTTACTAACACTAATTTATAAGTCATTTGTTACCAACACTACTATGGATTAATTTTTGTCCGAAATAAAGGTTATTATTATTATTATTATATGCGTATTTACTGTACATCACTCAAACCTGTAAATTGAACATATATAGAGTTCATAGTAAAGTGAAACGAGGATACGAACATTAGGCAGGGCGCGCCTGCAACGCTTATCACTGCGCACTTTAGCCACCTCCTGTAGGAACTCATAGAGTAGACTGGGGCGGATAGAACGAAGCACCGATAGCTGCTCCCTGGTCAGCATCGACACGTAGTTGTTGGCAGATGACAAGCCTGCCAATGTAAGGGAATATTAAGTGTGATTGCTTGCCTAAATTTAATGTGTAAAACATACCATTAAATAAAAGTAAAGTAAATTAACAGTCTATATACGTCCCACTGCTGGGCGCCACAGGCCTCCCCTCATTTCTGAGAGGGTTTTAGGGCAAGGAAGTGTCCACCGCGCTGCCCCAATGCGTGTTGACGAACATGTCTTCGAAATATTTTTTTCCAAATTCCTCAGACATGCAGGTTTCCTCACGATGTTTTCCTTCACCGCCGAGCACGTGGTACCTAAAGCAGCACTTAAAATTGCAATTAACAATTTAATTGGTGCCGGCGGGGATCGGGTTACTCGCGTTCTTTTATATTTACAGCGAGCGTTAACCATCTGAGCTACCACGGCTCCATACCATTAAATACTAAGGAGTTTTTATTAATTCATTTAAAAAAAAATCACAATCGTGATTACGGCTTTTGGTACAGTAATGTAATTATTTTTGCATTAGCGTTGTAAAAAAATAATTTCTTTTCCATTATTTTATATGGAAACTGTGTTAAAACTTTTCACTCACCATCAAATCATCTCAAATCACCTTAAGGTTGTAAATATTACAATTAAGTTTCCTATTAATCAAAATCATTACTGGATATTATAATAAGAGTTAATTAATTAATATTATTATTATTTTAATATGAGGAAGTTAATTGATGCATTAACTTCATCATATTTATATATCCACATAAGCTTTAATTTTAATGGTAAAATTACTATTTGTAAATTTGGCATTGGTAGTAGTTTGATAAAAACAAAGGAAAGGCAAAAATTTTTTATTTGTAGATATATTAAAAAAATTTCAACGTATAAAATTTCCCAAACTTAAAAAGAAAGAAATGATATGAATTTTATACGTAATATACTACAGCACGAATAGATCTGTTCTCTGAATCAGGTTCGCACATATAGCACAATACACACACGCAATAGAATAGTAAAATTGCAACAACAGGATGCTCCACCAACGATATGTTTCATATCGTGTGTGATGAAGATAGTGTTTACTGGTAGCGTGTTATATTAGTATTCGGGAGGTTATAGGATTATTATTAATCGATTACAGATGTAGATGTAAGGGCGTCATCATCACTACAGAATCCACTAACCACGAGGTACATTGTATACTCTTAATTCATTTAAAATATATTTTATCAGAAATAACTCACCATTATCCTTATCACAATATCTTCCGCGCAAAATAAAAATAATGTAACTTGTACGTAAGTAAATACTAACTTTTTATAAGGAAATCAAACGTGTCCACCATTTCTGCGTTTCTAGCTCCTGATACACCAGAATTTTCATTCCAAATGTTGGTATGAGACTGCGGCACTGCCTCAGACCTATTGCCGTCTAAAAAAATGTTGAGTAACTTATTTTTTTTTATAATAATCACATGATTTCTTATAGGTAAAATGAATATAAACTAATTTTATTTTTATCGTGTTTGATTTGAACATAGTTTAATATTCGAACTTGGAGTTCCTCGTGGCTTATAGCATATTAATAAAGTAAAATAAAATTAGTTTCATTATAATATATAAACTTGATAATTCTTTTTAAACATTTTTACAATAATAATAAAGGATACCTCAGTCTAGTCATATTACTTGTATCTACCTTCGTTTCCTCGTTGAAAAGCTCCAGGCAAGGGCAAAAAACCTTTTTATATTACTGCTACAAATACATAGTTCCCTCAGAAACTTAAAAATACGAGGTATTTATGGAGGTAAGATTGTTGTCTCAATTATTGAACAACACAAAAGAATTAATTTGTTACCATTTTGCGTTTATATTTATAAAGACATAAAATTAAAAACTTACTCATAAAGTAATTCCGAGTATTGTGCTCGTTGTTATCAAAGAGTAATTCAGAGCTGTTGAGACGAAGGTTCAGCAATACTTCTTCCATATCTGGTGTGGTCGGTGCTGCAAGTGTAAAAATACAATTGTAACAACGAACATTTGTACAAAAGTGTCGTTATGTCGTATCAGGCGGCAGAGGCACAGAATAAGGGTATGTTCCAAAATGTTTGCAGTATCCTGGCGAATGCAAATGACGTCATTATTTGACGCCGTCTTCCACCATATTCGATACAACGAATCACCAAAATGGCGTCGATTTATGACGTCATTGCATTGGCCAGTGTACCGGGTTGTATTTCGGAACATACCCTATATAATAGCAGAGGGAAAATGAAACAGAAGATAGGTAGCGGCATCTTCGTGATAACAGCTAAAAAAATTACGGCTGCCAAGCTACGGCAATTAATATTATAAAGAAATAAGTATATGGAAGGCATATCTGTAATTATAATGTCTCAAGGATGATACGTGTAAAAAAATTATGCAATAAAATTATCAAAATTATAGAAATAATTCAAACCCGAAAAGCAATGTGCTACTAAGCTTCTATCAAGTGGTAGATACGCTTTCGGTTACTGTTTTTATTTATTTATTTATCTTATAAGTAACAGTATAAAGAACACGGGTAGCTGCGGGTCCTAAACTAAGCGCAGCTTGTTTATCACTAGCGCGGTTTGTCACTAGACCTAACTATTACGGCAGCGTAATGTAAACCAAGACTGAAAAACATACTAATTTAATGTCTGCCTAACTGTAGTATAAATACTCGGCTATTATGATAAAATAAATTCCAGGTCAAATTTTAATAGATGATAATTTTTAAGTCTGTTTACAGGTCTTAATTTTTAATTTGTAGCTACCTGTGTCCGCAGGACGGGGTTCTTGCTGCATCATATTATTATTATTCAACAATTCATTGCCTACCCGACTCTGAAATGGTTTTGCTAACGGTGAGAAAACACTATTTTGTATGTGATTATGGTTCCTGTTATCCGGAACTACGAAACTTTCCTGCAAACAAAAATTTATTATTTATATTACACAATGTTTTACCATAATAATGCACTATACATATGCCGTCGCCATAATAAACGAATTTACTATTACGAGGAGATTACAAAATCAAAAAAAAATTCTGTCGACAGTTATATAAAGCTCCTAAATGTTAAAATCTAACAAACTACCATTGCAGCCGCACTAAAAATGGAGTTAAATAGAATTTATCTCGCAATAACCTAATAAAAAATTGTGATCTCAGTCGCCTTTTACAATATCTGTAATAAATAAGCCAAAGTAATAAATTGTAAAATATTAGGACACAAAGCATACGTAATAACCCAATGCCTAAACAAAATAGTAAAAATCTTAAACGAAAAAACTCACAGAGATCGTTTGTGGCGTGTCACCTGCAGTCGTGAATGTAGGTTTTCCCTCCTCCATATTATAATTAAGCGTCATCGAATCCATTACACGATATCGTACAAAATTCAACTTACGCGAACAACGAACTAATTTTCTGTTTACAACGGTGCACCGGTCGTAAAGAAAAGAACTCTCCGTCCTGAATCAGCAGAATATATAGGAAACGTGCACCTATTCATATATGTATACTAATATTTATAACATCTCCACTCAGCGACGAGGTATACGAAATCAATCTACCCCCAAATAATTAACAAATTTGTACCAAATAACTGATAATAATAAAATGACGGTAGATGTGAGAGAAACCTAATAGAAGAGGTGTTTATTTGTGTATATGTGTAATGACTTCTGTTGTTGAAATTATAAGTAGCTATAATTTATGAACGTAGTAAAACTTGTCGATGTTTTACTTAATATTTTGAAATATGTAAAAGTAATCAGAGCAAATTTAGACATTTATTAATACTACTGTTAATATTATATAATATGTATATACTCATGTTGTAAGTTCATTTATAAATTAATAAATTCATAAGTTGATAAAAGTTTTATTTGCAAATATAATTTCTATATAGTTTTCTCATCTGGCTGGGTTCTATAAATATATAATTATAAATGAAAATGAAAAGATAAATATAAATAAATATCAATAAAATAAAATAAATACTTTAAAATATAATATAATAATATAAATAATAATAATTTCTATTATTATTAATCATCATTCATTCCACGCCTTAACATAGGCCTCCCTCAAGGACCAAGGAATGCCATAAATCAGCGGTCCTGAGCCACCTGCGTAGGGAGTGCTAGTGGGAGTTCTACATTCTGACTTACCGATACGAGGCTGCTACATGAGAATCTTTCTACTACATCGGTTGTCGGTTCTTCAAGCTATGTGGCCGGCCAATTGCCACTTCTGCTTACATAAACACTCACGCCTGTCACCCAGAGGGGCAGGCAGAGACTACAGACTTCCATTTGGCACGATCCTGACTATTCCTGACACCTCCCTCGCCTCCTCCACATCCTCCACCTCCTCCATATACCTACGCATACATGCTCGTCGGTTAAGGATACACTTAATTTGGCCCATTTTCAATATGTCGGCAATTTGGTTGACACATTTTCGCCTAGGACGAGCTGCGTTAGCATAAAATAATGTATGGTTTTTGACCGTACATGCTAGGAGGCCAAAAAAGGTAAAACTATAAAAAGTTATAAATGTAAAAAATAAAAATATAAAATAAAAGTAAAATATTTGAAGTGTACTTAAGGTGATATCTCGAAAATTTAGTGGTTTTTCTATTTAACATATTTTTTTAAGTTTTATAGATTACAAACCAAAATTTTGGTATATGGTTTTTGATTGTATTACCTTGGATTGCATAAAAGAAAAACTCTATATCATGTAATCTTCTCGATAGAAAAAAATTGCAAAGTGAGCTCTAATTATTTATATTTCTCGATTACACCACAATATTCTTACGAATAATTTCATGGAATTATTTTTAAGGCGTAGTAGGTAAATAATCATATCAAGTTCTCATAAACCAGTTTTTTAATCCATAACGAAGTTTTGTAAATAAATAAAAATGTTGTTTGGCGTTTACTTAATTTTTTTCCGAGCGCTTGCTCGGTATGGCTATCCCATAATTTGCGTACTATGAAGTCATTGCATCACTTTCATTTTGACACTCCCGCAGTCGTCCGTTAGCTTCACCGACAAGGGAATAAGCCACGCCCCTAAAACTTCGAATGATTTTCAAGGTATCCTCTTAAAAGTTATATAAAATTAAAATATTATTACTTATTATGATTCTAAACATAATCGGCATCCATTGATGACGTAGCGGGCACGCGACGTAGCTGGCTCCTCGCTATCTCATCTCCTTGTCCGCGCAGGGCGCTGGTGGCGGTGAGAGCGGCGCAGGCGGCGACTCGTCGCTAGTACGTTGTCTTCACGTCACAGATATGTTTAGTTTTTCCTTGCAGCAATGCCTCACGATTAGATATGCGGCCAATACGACGAATGCTTCCACTAGCAATTAAATCACGGTGAATTGATGTACCTACATTGTAGGAGTTTATAGCACCTGGCAGTTTCTCGTTATCCTTGATTAGTTTTAGTTTGGCGTTTATTTCTCTATATTTTTCTCCTATGTGAGATGGCACACCTAGCTGTATTTCGCTAATGTTGTAGGTCAATATTTCATGTAACTGTCGATTAGGTTTGTCGATCTGTTGTGTTTCGAGCTGTATGTTTAGTTTACTGCAACCACTATGGGTTGTAGGCAAAAATAGTTGTGTCTTTGTTTTGCAGCACGCATCCCTCTGTCAAGTCTAATTTTAGTGATCTTGTTCTCTTTATACAATATTTTTGAATGGTATCAGTTACAGCATATGTACAACCATCTATAGTTCATAAAAGATAGCTTGATCTCTGCGACAGCTGTCAGTAAAATCACGCCTATGAAGTCCTGAATTTCTTAGTAGTACAGACGGTACCCGTCAATGTCATACTTTATGGGCATGCCAACCTAATTAGTGCATGCCCATAAAGTGTGACATTAACAGGTACTGTCTGTACTACTAAAAAATTCAGGACATCATAGGCGTGATTTTACTGACAGCTGTCGCAGAGATCAATCTATCTTTTATGAACCATATGACGCTTGTAAGTGGTATGTGTACTTCTAGTAGTAAGCACGAGTAGTAATACGCGCTCTAACGTATAGGAGTTGGTAGACATCTTTGATGTTAGATTCAATGTCGTTATTTTTCACTAGCAGCGATAGACCTTTCGTTACTTTGGCGGCAATGATATTGAGCCGGTATATAAGTTATTTTGGTGTCATGAGTGAAGATCTAGGTGCCCGTTATGAAGTACGGTTAAAGTTTTCAGTAACTTATTTTGAGTTCGTTTTAAGTTTATAAGTATTAAGGAGGCAGTAAGTGCTGCTGCGTTGAAATCGTTCACAGTGGCCATAATCTCAACCTTGTACCTTGATTGACTCCTGCTGATGCATCATGAACCTGTCGTTGCTCTTGATAATGTTGTTTCCTGCTGCAAAAAATGTTGGTTTAATTTTTAATGAGCTCCAGTAGATAATTTTCGATTCGTCTGTTTCTGTATATCTCGTTGATATTTTTAAGCAAATTCATCGTCCAAAACATCAAAAAGTATACGTGCTAAGCTTTCGGCGCCGTTGATGTATCTATTTTCATGCGACTTAAGTGTTGGTTCAATAATAATAATAATAATTTCCTCCAGACCGAATTTTGGTCAAGGCGGCCAGCCTCAACGGAGACTAGCCATCGGCGCAGGACAGGATTATAGTGTCTAAGTCTATGCACAAGCACATGTACCCTCTCTATTCCCTCATTCTCATAATCCGATGGGACGGTAAACTTACACGAGCGGAGAGAGATCAGGCGCAGGACCAACGGCTTTACGTGCTCTCCGAGGCACGAGTGTGAGACACCGCTAATTTCCTGACTCCGGGCAGCTACTGAGAATTTCTTGACGGAAAAATTCAATAATTTATTTTTTGGCCCAACCCGGGATTCGAAACCAGAATAGAAGTCGCACTACTACAACCACTAGACCAACGAGGCCACAAGGCAGTGGGTTCAACAGAAATTCGTTGTAGTCGTCAAGTTGTTATCGTTGGTAGTTGAGGTGCGTGATGACTGGGCCGCACTACTGTTGTTCCATGCTCGTGTATATATCGCCGACCTTCGTTAAGTAGCCTTTGATGTGTACGGTTCCTTAAACTTAGTAAGGTTACAGAATATATACATATACGTCCCACTGTTGGGCATAGGCCTCCCCTCATCTCTGAGAGGGTTTTAGGGCAAGGAATTGTCGTGTTGGCGAACTTCACATGTCTTAGAAATATTTTTTTTATTCCTCGAACATGCAGGTTTTCTCACGATGTTTTCCTTCACAGCCGAGCACGTGGTAAATCAGCACTTAAAATTGCAATTAACAATGGCATTGATGCCGGCGGGTATCGAACCCGGGTTACTCGCGTTCTGTTATATTTACAGCGAACGTTAACCATCTGAGCTACCACGGCTGTTACGGTTCCTTGCCAAATATACGTGTAGTTAAGTTATAATAAATTAGCAAAGTCCGTTCGTCATGTATCATCTGAATATTTCTGATTTCATCAAAATAAATAGGACATTTTTATTCGTAATTAGTTATCGGTTGTACACAAGTAGTTGATAATGTAAATAATGTAACGAATGCAAATAGTTGCAGTAGAAGCGATTAAGTTTGTCTCAAAGATAGTTTATCGTGTGTCAGGAGGGATCGAGTTACCGGTCGCTTCGCAGCGCTTGGTTTTGTGTTATCCAGCTGGCGAATGTTTGTATTCGTTCTTGAGTAGCGGTAAAAGTTTTGTTATGGGTCGTTTTAGGATATTTCCTTCTGTTTTTAGTGTAACTACGCGGACACATTATTTTTACCTAGATGCAGGTTGAAAATACGCCCCGGGAGGGATGTTGTCTTCCTTCACCAGAACTAGATCACCTTTTTCTAAGTTTGGTTTTGGTCTAAGCCACTTGTTTCTGGTCTGCAGTTGATGTAAGCATTCCTTCGACTAGCGCTCGATATGTTGATGCATGAGTTAGCTTTCCACCAGTTTCGGATGTTTAGTTTATCTCCCGCTCGGTAATCTTGCGGAATAATGAGACTTCAAGTCAGAAAGTGACCGGGATTATGGTATTGCAGATCTTCAGGGCCTTCCGATGTCAAAGTGGGCGGTTGTTCATACATACATCTATTTGAGCCAACAAAGTAGCTAGCTGCTCAAAGTACAACTTTTGTTTTCTCACAACTCTTATCACATTATATTTCTGACGGCTGTTTCCCAGATTCCACCAGCTGACGACCACCGAGAGGCCAGGGAGTTCCACTCGATATTAAGTGCATTTAGAGCGTTGCCAAATTCAGGCGACGTCATAGCTTTGTATTGATGAAATTCTTTTTGAAGTGTCTTGGTTGTTACTTTGAAGTTTGTTCCGTTGTCGGAATATAAATTTTTGTCTGCGCCTCTTCTAGCACACAACCTGACGACGGGACCTGAGATCGGACACTAGTTCTATATGCACTGCTTTGGTTGCCATACAAATAAAAATGGCGATATAACCTTTAACAGACTTGACTCCTCTTCCTCGGTTAAATTTCTCATCTACGTGTCCTGTATAGTCTATGCCAATGTGTGTGAATGGGCGTGATGGTGTAATACGAACTTCAGATAAGTTCCCCATGATCTGTTCGCTTTTAGATGGCTTAAAGCGATGACGTCTGAAGCAGCAACGGATTGTATCTTTAACAGCTCTATTTCCGCCAATAGTCCAATGACGCTGTCGAGTTTGGGCCAACGTAAGACGAGCTCCACCATGTAACGTCTGCTTGTGTTTTTCAATTAGTCTCGTTAGGCGTCCATCATGAGGTAAGATCGCCCGCAGAAATCTTTTAAGCTAGTTGATGGGCCCAAGTCCGAGATACCTTCTGTTTCCCAAAGCCGTGTTAGAGAATCAATCTCGTTCAATGTAACTAGGTAGTTTAAAGTTTTAACGCTTCCGCTCAAAATTCAGACTAGTTCGGTATGTTGCGCCACCGGAGAGCTGGGGCTATTTCTATGGGGCTATTACACCATCGTCTATTGTTTGAGAATAGATATCGGCATCCAGCAAGATGTCTATGGGTCTGGGAATGTTGTAATCCGGGTCCGCTAGTTTTAAGTTGGGTAAGTTGCTGATAAGCTTCTTCATGATAAGAGCATACGTTTCAAATTTGAAGTCAGAGTGAATAGACTTGCATTCTAAAGTTAAGAGACCCTTACAGCTTCCCAAGGCGGCACCAACTCCTGAGACGACAGCGCTTACCTCTTGCGACGCGGTACTCTCTATCTTTGTGCGGCGTTTTCTTTTATAATTGTGACTTGAAAGCCTTGGTCTAGCAGCGTGCGTAATGTTATGTAATTTTCCTCAGAGTTTTTGACATTAAGCTGGACAGTGGTTAGTAAAACTTGCTGCCACGTCAGTTCGCCAAACTGACGTGGTTGGTAACTTTCGAAGATGAAGGATGCGCGTTACAAGTTTTTGCTGTATCTTCGTGAAGTAATGTATGATGTTTTTGACCGTATAGTTTACAAGTTTTGGTCGATAAGCATTCTTGCACACCGGGACTGAATAAACAATTTTCGCATATCTGCAATTTCACATCAGTTTCATTTCTGTTTTTGATATTTGATTTAAAAAACAATTTGCATTTAATTAACGTGACTTTACGTAACGTGATTTTTGTTGTACAGTCGACAGTTTTTGGCGATCGTATAGTACGACTTTGTCCACTTTCCAGACTTCTTAAAGGTCGTTGACTTCTGTTCGTTATTAAAGATAAGCGGTTGATTGAATCATGTCGACTTATATTGCTCTTGAAGTACTGAGTTTATATTGCGATTGAGATAAATTTTTGAGAATTTATGTTTGTTGTTGGTAGAGCCATGCTGAAGCTTTATTACGGTTGTAGCACGAATGGGTCGGCTCGATCGGGGAAGGACCACTCTCTCAGAGAATACCAGCGTAAAATAGCAGCCCAATACTGCTGTGTTTCGTATGGTGACTGTAGAGAATCGGAGACCCTTTTTACTGGAAATAAGACATTCCATCCTAGTCCTCGAGGATAGGTGCAGATGTTTATGGGCCACAGCATCCACTTACCATCAGGTGGACTGTGTGCTCGCTTGTGACCCGTATTCTAAAAAAATATGCAGAGTTGTACATAGTTTTCGTACGCTCTTAAATGTTTTCTTTGAAGTACTTATCGTCACTCCTTTCGGTTCTAATAAGAACTTCGTGGTTGCCAAAGCAAGTAGTTTCAAAAAACTCACCCCAATGAGCTTATAGGGCCTCGAGACACGTAGACAGATAGTCCAATGTCTCCCTCGACTCGCTATCCTTACGATCGTCGCTTGATTTTCTTGATGCAATGTTGTTAATTTTCTAGAAATTTTTTAGCTGTTCTTGGCTCATCTCTCCCATGAAACATCTGGATGTGGATGCCATGGTGACATGTTAAGTTACATAACCGTAGGTCGTAGGTTACGTAGTTATAAACTTGATCCGAAGACCGCCAAGTCGACGTCTTCCAGATAATTTTAAGTTCTTCTTAGTGAGTTCTTTGAGTACGGTTGCTGTTCACACCGGGATATTTACGCCTTCTCAATGCAATTGGTGAGACCCGCTTGCGGAAGCCCAACCGCAGCGATCGCTATCACGGTATGTAAGACAACACTAAAGCTCTCAAAGGACTAAAAGTAGGCGTGTAAGACCAAAATGGATGTACGGACCACAGTTTGCGACTCATAAAGCGTCTTTGATAATTAATTTAGTATATACACAGTTTTAGTGGCGTATAAAGTGAGCACACGTGTTGTTACTTTAACAGTTTATCGCACAGTCATTTTGATATTGGTGCATTATAAATAATTCGCGGCACGGCGGCTCGAGCCCCGTCAGCATAAAATAATGTACGGTTTTTAGACCGTACAAGGTTGATGATGGAAAGGAAGTCGATTGAATATTTTTAGTTTTCGGTTTTTCGCATATACATCTATTAAGGAAATACGATTACGTGCTAGTATAGCTTGCAGACTGGCTTTGCCTTTGGATTTGTTGCTATACTGCGTTTCTGCGATTTTCTTTAAAATCATTTGACTTGCACGTATTCTGAAGGGACAGCAACTAAGGAACATTATAAAGTGGGTGTTGAAGCTAGTTAAAGTTACAGCCTATATACTCGTACGTCCCACTTCCGGGCTCAGGCTTCCGCTCATTTCTGAGAGGGTTTTAAGGCAAGGAGCCGCGCTGCCCAAATGCGTGTTGGCGAACTTCACATGTCTTAGAAATATTTTTTCTTTTATTTCTCAGACATGTAGGTTCCCTCACGATGCTTACCTTCACCACCTAGCACGTGGTAAATCAGCACTTAAAATTGCAATTAACAATTTCATTGGTGCCGGCGGGGATCGAACCCGGTTTGCTCGCGTGCTGTCTATCTGAGCCATCACGGCTCAGAGTCCTAAAATAAGAACAAAATTCATAAAGCTATCTCTTTATACCACGGTATAAAATAAGATGTCTATATTATTTTCTCACATCCTTTGTTTTACAAGGTTGGTGCCGTTTTTCCATTTCACACACACATCTATTGATGTGCCATTAGCGAAACAAAGACATTAGTCTATGACTTGACCGACCGACCATGACCGAAATTTGATCTGGATGGCATTCTACTAACGCACATGAAGTTGCATTTGTCATAAACAACAGTGAAAATTTGTGTTAGAGAAAACAAATAAATACTGCCGTATAAAACTCTGTTCCGGGGTTTGACTAAAAGCTAAAATCGAAAATGACGAAATGGAACAGCAGTTGTCTACTAATTTTGAGTATAATTTACTATCTTTTTATATAGGATAGAATGACAAACGAGCACACAGTCCACGTGATGGTAAGTGGTTTCTGTGGCCCATAGACATCTACATCTATCCTCGATTACGAACAAAATGCAGATGCGTTGTCACCCGCGAGGGCTAAGATGTGATGCTTCGCTTTCCGTAAAAAGGGTCTCCGGCTCTCTATAATACTCACCATACGAAGCACAGCAGCATTAAGCTTCTATTTTACGCTGGTATTTTGTGAGAGCGTGCTCCTTCCCCGGTCGAGCCGACTCATTCGTGCTACAATAAAATCTAATAGAACAGAATATTTTTATTGTACAAGAATACCTTTTACAAAGCATATCCATCTCATTCTTCAGGGAGACAACTAGGGTTGCCACCTTTTTTGAACAAAATTAGTATTTTTCCAAAAAAAAAGTTGCGAAAATGTAGTACTTTTGATTTCAGTTCATTGAAATTCAGTAGAAAAAAAGTACGCATTTATTTTTAACCTTTATGTATTTTTTGAAATATATTTGTTATTGCTCTTGGCTTTAGCCATCAATGATCTGCTACGTTTAAAATTAGTTTTTGGAGTCTGAGTAATTTGGATTCATATTAAAATTAAATTAATACATCATGTTCTATTACTTTCTCCTTTCAATTTTACATTCATGACGGAAAAAAATCTTTCCGTAAAACTTACTTATTCCAGTCTTCCAATCACAGTTAATATAAAAAAGCACGACAGCTGAATTAGGGATAAAAATATATTATTTTTCTGTAAAATATAGTACAAGTGACTGAAATATAGTACGATACTATATATTATTATACGGGTGACAACCCTAGTGACAACGCATCTGAATTTTGATTTTTAATTGAGGATAAACGTCTATGTCTATGAGCCACAGCATTTGTTTACCATCAGGTGGTCTGTGTGCTCGTTTGTCACCCTAATTCTATAAAAAAAAAACTTATTAAAAGTCATTTCTAGAGTGACTTTTTTAAGATGGCACTTATTATGTGCCAAAGTAGCTCAAGGTTCGGGAAGGCTGGTGCTTCCGAGTGCTCGTTTTTATTAGGCCTCATGCCCTCCGCGTATCGGACTCGGGGGCTCCGCTACGCAGGTGGAATTATAGGCTGCTAAGAAAGCCGCGCCTAGTGTTCTCGTACGACTTAATTGAAAAGGAGTAGAGGCAGGTGTTTTCCTCTCCCGAGGAGAGGCTACCATGCGGCGGGCGACTGGTGGGGCCGCGGATGTGTGCGAATTCGTTCCCGTGGCTCTGTCTATAAGGCAAAGGGTTTTAGTCTGCGCAAGACCGATATAACCCAAACTTGCCCCGGCAAGACGGGTACGGCATATGTTCGGCATTTCCCCATGTAAAAAAGGTTAATTTCATAGCACGTGACACCCTGGCTTCGATCTTCGCTGGCACCATAAGACGTGCTTGATTTTCCACGCTATATCTTTCAACATGGAGGTGAGGGGTGCATCGTAAGGAAACCTATAGGTCTTGTGAAGCCCGCTAAAAATTTCTCCCTAACCTTCTCTGAAATGTGAGGAGGTTTGTGCACAGATGTACGTGGTACTATTATTTATTATGTGACAGATGTGGAACATATGTGATTTATTTATTTTTTATTTACGGGTGCTTTGCAGAATCCTCGTTGCCATTAACGCTGCAAAGTACTCATTACGTACGTTGTTTTATTCAAACAAAGTTTTTGGTTGAAATTTTACAAAATTTAAGCTCTAAACTAAATGGCGACGCTTGTGTTTTATAATAATTTTATTGAATAAATTTTACTCTAACGCTGCCACATAACATGGCATAATATTATTGACATTTTAAACTCGATGCGTTACAAATTCGAGCATATTTTCATAATGGGTTTTACATGTATGGTTTATATATTTCAAGAACAAATAAGACGTAGATATTATGATCTCAGGAGTAGAATAACAACATTCTTTCTAACTATAACAATTACTTAATAGGGGGTAGACACACAAAAACTGCGTACTTTTTATTTAGGTACCAGAAATTTCTTAAAAACCTGTATGTTTGTTTTGTTAATCACAAAGAGATGTAAGTTATGTATTTTGCAGTTGAGATGTATATCTTATGGTACACTTATTACTTTATATTATGATAGAATGTTGACTTACAATTTTTTCACTTGAGTTATTATTATAACGGTTTAAGCTCATTTACAGTTATTAATATTATAATTATTTTAAATTATTATCTTCATTATGTCGAATTCTAATCTTAACGTTTGGGACTATGTTTTATAGACAACGGAACTTATTCATCCTAACAAAATATGATTTACATAGAAGTTCGATGTTTCGAAAAATATGCTTGGTTTACTTTACTGTTGGTTACTGTTGGTTTACTTTACTTTCAGAGTCCTATCTAAAGATACCTCAGATGAATATGAAACAATGAAATTTTTTCCCAATTTACGTAAGTCATATGATGACAAGTAAACTCTAATAAATTAGCAGTAAAAATATTTTTGAAAACAAGCTTTTATATATATGCTCTAAATTGTTGGGTTTGATTTAATTTCGTATTTAAATTTAAATACTAAATTAAATCAAACCCATCAATTTATTACATAACATAATTTATATCATATAGAAGCTTTTCGCGAGATTAAACTATTTTATAAAAACATAATTTTTTCTCAGAATTACCTACTCATGTCAATAACAAATTACATATTGTATTCTAGTATATTATGTACACAGATAAATCTCTATCATGGTAAATATCATCATCTATAAATTGATGAGCTTGATTTAAATTAAAGTTTTTTTCTTTTTAGAACATTTAAATAATGAAAAAAAAATGTTTTTTACTTTTAATTTATTTTTTCTGTCGCCTCTTACGAAACCCTCAGGCCGATATGGTGTAGTTCATATTCTTACACCGACACTGCACGGTACAAATATCAAACGTGTGAATGTCGCAATGTAACTATTTTCCGAAACCTTCAGTTTGAAATAATCCATTACTATTGTATATAAGTTCCACATTGCAACTGTGCGTTCAAATTCTAAGTATTATAGCATCGTGATAAAAATATTAAATGAGTTAAGCTCATTTAGAAAACTGAGAAACTAAAAGAATATTTCTTATTTGCAAGTGTCCAGTACAAAACGGTCGTTTAGCGGTCGTTTGCCGTATTGCTGGTCTGTTGCAAAGTATTTTTTGTTGAAATGGGAAAGACGAATGTTGAAAGGAGATATGGGAGTATGTAGGTAACCATCACCCACCATTATCATCTGTATCCAAATTGCATAATACTCGTATATACGTTGGTACGTGGGTATTCATGGGCAGTCTATTAACAACATTTTTTTCTAGACTGGGATGAATCTTTTTCAGATGTTGTTGTACATCTAGTGTATCCATGATATTATTGCTATTCATTTTTTACATTACAAATCTATTCAATGGTTAACATAGGAATACGATAAGAATTATCTAATGATCTACGTAAAGAAATTGTGTGCATAACATTAGCAAGATTAATTCAACATCTGAGAATGTGATGGCTTGTAAAAACGGGTCTACAGAGGACAGCACTGAAGAAAAAGATATAAGCTCGAGCCGTGGAAATCGCTCATATTCATCAGGCTGTAATGACTGTTTCCTGAGATTATATTTAACCAAATGGAATATCCTATAGGAAATCATATGTAAAATACACATATCTAAAATACATCAATATTCGATCAGTTCTTGTTGAAAATCTGAGTTGCTAAAATACCAAACGGCAATTGTTAAACTATTTTTCCAAAATTAATAAAAAATCTTTTTAAAATTAATCTGAAGAAAAATTCAAAAACATTCTTTATTTGATCTACTAGATCGTTTAATGATGACTATAACGTAAACTTTTTAATAAATTTTATTATTCTATAAATACTATTTTATTTAAACGAAGTGGTGCGTGTTTGAGCAAAATGCCGCGCTGCTGGTTGTTATTTGTGAGGTTTTTAGGAGCTATCTACTTGTTATTAAAATATTTATCAATTTATAAAAAAAATCTACTAAATTTCTTCATAATCTGATTCCATAATAGCGAATCTAATTTTTAATAGGAGTCATTTTTGATTAATCTCCCTACAACTTATCTTATTTACCTTATCTTATTATTTTTTTATATTATATATTTATAACAAAACCATAAAAATGGGAAATTATTATTGATAACATGCATCTCCCCATAAAGTAAGCGTTATTTTATTTTGCGATTGACACATTGGCTATTTATTAAAGAACATTTTGATCTTTTTTTACTTATTGTAAGAACTCATTTAATTATACAATTTCTTACAATAAGTATTATAGATTTTAATGTAAAATTAAAACTCATTTCGGAAAGTTATGTCATTTAATGAATAATACTTTTTCTTTACATTTGTAGAAATGTTTTTTGGTTTTCGTCGAAAAATTGTTCTCTTTTTTCACTGAGTATTTCATTTATATTTTCTACATAACTGTATAATATGAAACAATAAAAATATTTTATTTTTATGTATATTACATTTCAAAAATTCAAAATCTACATGAATTAGTAAATAAGTATACAAGTTTTTATTAATTCTTTTACATAGTTTCAATCTTAAGAATTCTTTAACCAAAAACTGTTAATATTGTGTTTGTTGTCTTGCGCTGCAAATACACACACTATAAGAGACTCAGTGGGAGAGCAATACCACCGTTTACCTGCATATTTCCCGATAATTTTCTTGCAGGAAACTAATGCTAGCAGTACATTCACTACAACTTTTAAAAACATTTTAAGCGCATCTAGCAAAGTAGCAAAGTATCCACTAGCATAATATAATGCTACCTTCATACAGTGAGCAGATTTCTCTTGAATATAAACTATTTCGTTTATTACACATTTTCATTTATTATACAGCTTTCCATTTATCTATGATGATAAGAGACTAAAGCCTTACAATTAAAGGGTTAAGTTAATAAAGGTGTTAATTAACAAATAGTTGTATAAGAGTAATAAGCGTTTGAAAATAATAAACAATCAAATGAACTTAGTAATAAAATCTTATAGTTTTACAATAGAATATTAGTACCAATACTAAGATAAGATTCCTTATTATATAATATATTATATTAAAAAATAGGTCTACCTTGACACCTTTTAATATTTAAGTAGACCGAGACTAACTTTCGAAGACCATGTGAGCAAATTGCTCGAAGAGGGGAGGGTCAAGAGTACTCGGATACCTAGACGTGCATGTATGAAGAAGTTAATGAAGCTGAAAGAAGCGAAAGAGGTATGTAAGGATCGTGACACTTGGCGATCTGTTCTCTCTGGCTACCCCTAGTACTGGTAAGTAAGTAAAAAATAGGTTACTCTATGTCAATTTATTAAAAAAACATTGAAAAGGCGAACATACTACCTTTGTTTACTGTAAACCAATTTAGTTTTGTTAAGAACTCACAAAGACTATGTGATAAAATAATAAAATACCATTATTTATATGACACAGTTTTATTATTAACATTTTTTATAATGAATTTTATAATTTTATAAGACTATTTATTAATTATTGAGAATTTAGAATATTTAAATAAAAGCACTGAGACTCCTGCTCAATATACTCAAGTTCTGTTCTTATAACACTAAGTTTTTCTTTTGAAAATTTTTCCCTGTGTTCGTGTTACATCTAGTGGACACTGTTGGGATAACATCACATTTTTTTTATAAAACAGACTTAAAAAGATTCTATTTTACATAAGCAAACGTAAACTATAGCTTATAACACGTTTTTTTATACTAAATCGTGTTATCCTTGCGAAGATGACGAAGATTTATTGATTGATTATCATCTTATATTTTTCCAAAAGTAGTAATAATAATTATTATCTGAAAATATTTCTGCTGATAATACATTTGCAAATGTTAAATATATACTTGATTGACAGTTAACACCTTTGCTGGCGTCTGTGACTATGTTACGAATTAGAATTGGCGTGTTTTAAGTTTATGAGTAGATTTATCATAAGTTAAAACCTATGTACATGAAAAAAAAAATCCGATTTTTAAATTTTGTCAGATAACACTTTTGACCACTTAGCCCTCAAATTATTTTTTTTCACAGTTAGCACCGGGGGTATGGACACTGGACGGAATACAAATTCTTTTAAAAAGTTGGAAACTAAGTATGGTATTATTTCTGTTTAGATGTTAACCCCCAGAAGACACAAGTTTGCGCGTTAACCGCTAAAAAGAACCCCTTTGTCGTATCCCCTCAGTTTCAAGGCACTCCCCTTGTTGCCTCAGCCAGTATCGGAATCCTCGGCGTCGACATATCGAGTGACGTGCAGTTTCGTGGTCACTTGGAAGGGAAGGCCAAATTGGCCTCTAAAAAGCTTGGCGTGCTCAGTACAGCGGGACAGTATTTCATGCCGGCACACCGCCTGCAACTTTACAAGGCGCAGGTTCGGCCGCACATGGAATACTGTTCCCATCTCTGGGCTGGGGCTCCCCAGTACCAGCTCCTTCCACTTGACCGCATCCAGCGCAGAGCGGCTCGAATCGTCGACGACCGAGTGCTTTCCGATCGGCTCGACTCACTGGCGCTGCGAAGAGATGTTGCATCTCTTTGCGTATTTTATCGCATCTATCACGGGGAGTGCTCTGAGGAATTGTTCGGATTAATCCCAGCCGCCAAATTTCGTGAACGCACTACACGGCAAACGTCCCGATACCATCCACACCATCTGGATGCTTGGCGGTCCACCACTGTACGTTTCACAAGGAGTTTTCTTCCACGTACAACCTCTCTGTGGAATAGTTTGCCACCGGCGATTTTTCCGGACCGATACGACCTGGGGACCTTCAAGAAAAGAGATTACTCCTTTCTAAAGGGCCGGCAACGCACCCGCAATTCTCCTGGTGTTGCGGTTGATCATGGGCGGCGGTAGTCACTTAACATCAGGTGAGCCGCATGCTCGTTTGCCCCCTCTTCTATATAAAAAAACCAACTGTTTAAATGGTCAACCAAGGTCCTATTGAAAAGTTTTTAGGGCCATTAGATGCCATGGGTGCTGCAATGTTGATCCAACACCAGATCAGTTTCAGAGTGCCTACACTACATTTTTAATTAATACAACACACCGCCAAGTCCCATTGACACAGACGCAAGTGATATAGGACTTGGCGGTGTTTTGTCTCTGATGGAATGGTAGAACGATTTAATCAGACAAAGGATACAGCCCTAGGTGCTATGGCTGTGGGGAAAAGGACCATCTTCGATCCAGCTGCCCCAAAGCGAACCCTAGAAAGGGAAGGTGAACGATCTCAGGAGGGTAGTGCGGCCAACAGCACCGCCCAGCAGCAACAGGGATCGACGGCATCCGTGACCTGGAAGTCAGAGCTGCTGTGAGGCTCGGGCACCACGAGACGCTTAAGGACGCAATTCAATTGAATTGTTACGAGCTTGAGGTTCGTGACAATAAAAATTGCCGATAGAATTACCTAAATTAACACTTTAATTCACTTTACACTAATTAAAGTTAAAAACACTAATAATTAATCACACTGATTCACTTTATTCCGCTCCGAAGCTTCGCTTGTGTCGCCAACTCCTATACTTCCCCGATCGCATCTTGCAGCGCCTATTTATATAAATTAGCAGCGAAATATCCAGAATATTTAAGTAAACACGCGCAAGGTACCGAGAGTTCGTGTTTCGACTTCAAGAAGTTTAGTTCTTCGGTTCGAGACTAGATGGCGCTAGTGCCGTCGACTTGAGCGCGTAACAATATGTCCAGCCAGCGTCTCCTATTTTATAGATAGTAAGCAATAAGATTTTGGAAATAAAAATTGTAACAAAATGAAGGAATGTGTTTTATAGGTGATTCAGAATAGGGTTATAGTTACAAACAATATCACTGTTTAAGCAGGATGTACAACAAGTAATAGATAAGAGTGTTAATAACGGTGTTCAAGACACAATAGATAAAAAGAAAGGTTCGAGAACAATGTAAACGCTGATGAGTGTGCAAGCCCACCGGATATCAATTAGATATTAGTTAATTGATCTGTACATCTCCGGAACCGCGTATCCTACGCAAAAAAGGACCGCAGATTCGTGATCATAGCATGCCAAGACTTTTATTTATAGGATCCGTCGACCCACCGTCTGCCGACGAGGGCTAGTTTGGCAAACACACTACTGAGGAATCCTAAGCCATCGGTGAAGTTAGACATCCAAAGGTTTCTTCCTGAACCTTCTTACTATCCGTGGTGTATTTAAAAAGGCTGCTTTTTGAATTTAATCCTTTCAGCCATTTACCCAAGCCTAACTTGGACAAATAATCATCCATATTGTTATTATGCGTATTCTTTATTACGTATAGAGTACTATATTGTTATTATTACGTATAGAGTATTCTCATTTGGTTGGGCTAAATAAATATATAAAAAGAAATGATAAATATGCATAAATATATATTTTATATACTAACATAAATAAATAAATAATACACAAATAAATAAAAGCCCAACCAGATAGAAGCACTTGGCAGGAGAGACCAGATGGCCGAAGGTTAGGGGAAAAGGGAAAGAAACCAACCAGGGATTAGCCCGTTTGCAGAAATGACTGCAGGAATAATTTCGTCTTCAGACCACCCCACATGTCGGACACCTCGTGAGCTAAGTCCAGATATTTTGTTTGCTTATCTGTTTCAGCTTTCACGAGGTTCTCGTCAAATGGAATGGAAATGTCGACCAAAAATATCCTTGACTGTGCCCGATCCATCAACACAATATCAGGCTTATTCGCAAGAATAGTCCTGTCCGTGATGATGGCCCGACCCCATCAGAGCCTGGCGCGATCATTTTCGAGCACGGCTTCCGGCAAGTACTTATAATAAAGCAGTTTCCGATCCACGAGGCCGTATTTCAGAGCGAGCTCCTGGTGTAAAATCCTGGCCACTAGGTTGTACCTATGCAAGTACTCCGAGTTAGAAAGTGTCGAACAACCGGAAATGACATGCCTAAGTGACTCAACGGGATGACGACAAGCTCGACAGATATATCTTCGATAGTTGTTGGTCTTAATAACCTGAGCCTGTATTGCACAGACCAAACCCTCGGCTTCCCCGAAGAGGTTACCGAAACGTAGCCAGTTGATAGAGGCAACTGTATCTACGAAAGGCTCTTGTAGAGCCTTGTAGAACCTCCCGTGGAACTCCTTCTCGGTCAATACGACCTCGTGGTCAGAAATACTATGTAGTGCCGGATCCTGCAATTGCTCGTTGGCTCAGGCTAGAGGGTTAAGCCCTTTATCACAAGACATGAAGTCATTATAGAATGGATTATCTGATCTCGCCGGGAAGTAATAACGGAGGCTGTACACTCCGCGATCATTACCGACGATCTCGGATGATGCATCCTATGGGACGTCATAGTAGTGCGGACTTTTCTATCCAGGGCGTTAAGTTCAGTCTAAGTCCACCTGAGTATGCCAAAGGTATACATGAGGACAAGCATGACCCAACCGTTATATGCGTGTGTCTTATTCACACCGGATACAAGCTGTTAAGCACTTTGGGCAAGCGTGCATAAAACACACAAATCACAACTGACTGGTTCATATCCGCCTCCGGTTTTCTTTGACATACCCAGGTATCGGTATGTCTAAGTCTCGGAAAAGGTCTTTAAGTTAATGGGCACAGCTAAGTTTATGCCCTCAGAGGTAGCAACCCTTCCCCTTTCAACATGGAGGATCGCATACTTAACCGTCCCCAGCTCCATTCTAATAGAGCTGCTAAAATCACAAGTAATGTTTAGCAATTCCATAAGGTGGGAGAGACTGGAAGCGAATAATTTGAGATCATCGATATAGAAAAAGTGCTCACTTATGTACTTCCTTTCCAAAGCTAGAATCCCCTCCCGGAGCCCTCCAGTAGGGTACTAAGAGGGCTCAAAGAGAAGCAGAACCAGATTGGACTCAGACAATTGCCCAAGAAGACACCCCTTCTTATTCTCATGTGGTGCTCTGCAGCTGTCATCCGATCGCTCAGATGACAAAGGATCGTCTCCATTGCCCCATACAATGCCCGAAGAAGTCTCTAACTGTACACTCAACCTTGTACAGCTCGAGGACCATATTAAGCTATGTATGGGGCACCGAGTCCAATGCCTTTCTGTAGTCTAACCCGACGGCGCAGAAATTCCGACGGTTGCGCTTGACCACGTCAATGAGGAGTGTTTTCTTGGTTCCACGACCACTGATCCGACATCCATTTTGAACGCCTGTTACCTGATTTAAGTGCAGATGACGAGTGATTCTCACACTCAAAATGGATGTCAGTGTCTTGTGTATGGTGAGTAGACACGTGATGGGGTGGTATTTGCTCGGGTCTGTGGTATCCTGATCTTTAGGAACCAAGTGAGTGATCCCAGTAGTAAAGAGGCTCGGGAGCGACTTCTGGTTGAGAGCCTCTTGAAACTGTCGGGCGAGCACAGCGTGACACACCACAAACTCCTTCAGCCAGTAGTGAGGCAGCCTGTCAAGTCTCGGACTCTTCCAGTTCGGGGCCCTACGGACCGCCTCAGTTACGTCTTCCTCCATTATAATGACGGGGTCCATGGGCGTAATATTCACACCCGGGCTGCCCACAACTCCTGCCTGCCGGCTCCTGTCGGCCTGATCCGGTGTTGGGCCCGTTACATATACCATTTGGTCGCTCCAATGATTTATGGAGCCTCTTCTGATCACTCTAGAAGAGACGATTCTGGTTGAACCGTCATGACCTCTCGGTAAATCGACGAGTCCGCTTCCCCGATTTCTCGAATGATAAGTTAATAGGTACCTACTTAAAATTTGGACAAAATTCTTATTTTATCGTGGAAAAAGTGGTTTTTATTGCATGGTGGTGAGGAAATCCGTAAAACGAAATTATAATAATTACGAATAATACCTATAATAAAACTACAAAAATCTGCCCCTATTGATCATTATATACAAAATATTGAAAATTGTCTATTTATCATTGTGGGCGCGTTAGTATTCCGACAAAAATATAGTGAGATCAGATTCATATAAAACAGTTTTACATGCTTACTGATATATAGGGATGAAACATTGCTTGACTCCTGGCTGCTACTGAGAATTCCTTGACAGACCCAAAACCCAACTGATTTTGAGCCCAATACACCTATTACTTAAAGGTTAAAAAACTTTCCTAGGATGAGTTCAGTTTTATTTTTCATTTGTTGCACACAAATGATGAGAAGGATGAGATAAAATATAGATACTTACGCAATTTCATTTATTTGGTTAGAGTAGGTACGTAGTTTTAGATAGGACTTGGGCAGGGCAATATCTTATTTTTGTTGTATGGAAACCAAGTATTGGCTAGAGAAATTCGGGATCAAATTAGCTATTACGTTATTGCGGTCATTTTGTTGTTTGTTTACAAAATAAAACACAAGCATACAGCTTGCCCCATTTGTTTGTGGGTCCGTTTATTTGTTCGTTCGTTTGTCTGATTGACCGACTAACTGAATGTTTTATTCAGATTAGTGTCTGTCTAAAGTCTTCGCGACAGTTTAATTTACAAATAAATCATCATCACTTAGAATAGCTTCTTACCAATATTTTTAAAGTAACTTCGGATAGGAGTAATTCCGAATGAAAATCAAATGTAAGCCTTAAACCTAATTGTAATAAAACACCCTTTGAAAACATTCGGAATTACAATATCCCCTGTATAAGAAAAACAACAGTTGAATTTAAAAACCCATAATTGAAAAAAGCTAAACATATTATGAGGGAGATCTTTACGTAAATAACAATAATGATTTCTTAAATTTACGCGAACACTACCAATTGAATAAAACTATATTTACTATTTGTCGGATTAGAACATAGCACATAGCTAATTATTTTACTTCTTCCCACTTTTATTCATTTCTTGATTGCGGTAAAATTGTTTTTATGTTTTTGTTTTTCTATTTGGTATATATTTAATGGGGAGGGCTTAGCAGTTGTAACACAGGTCTGTGACCTAGCACGGTTGCTAAAGACAATAATATCAAGTATTGAGTTAGATTACGTCTTGTCAATGTAATTGTTTTAGGTTTTTGTTTCTATGTAAAGTATGTTTGGATACAATAAATATTATTATTATTATTACTATTTTAACTTAGTTTTTAATTCCCGACGTTTCTTAAGGTAGCCCGAGTAACAATGACATTGGGACGTCAAACATCTCAGTCCCCCCGTGACCATGGGTGCTGTAAAGCACCCGAAATGTTGGGAATTAAAAACTAAGTTAAAATAGTTGATTAAACGCGATAAAATCAGTAAATATAGCTTTATTCAATAAATAGCAATGCCATTTATTCAAATAAACACGGGTAAAAATTGCCAACTTAAACTGACTTCAAGTAATTTATCAAAATGTACAAATGTCGACATGTCTTCGAAATCTCTGTCGATATTCCCCTAATGCGCCCTACGACATTTTTATATCTTTAATATAGTACTAACCCTGTAAGGGCGGTATAAGAACATCCACAGCCCCTTATAGACCTCTGGATGTCATAAGATGCGGCGGAGGGAAAGGGCCTGCCCATCACCAACTAAAAGGAACCTGCGGCTGGCGATGCCAGGCGTTTGCACAACAGTTGCGAATATTTCCTAATGAAGCAATCGATGGGGAAGTCCCTTGTTCAGCAGTCGATTTTGATAGGTAGGCTATAATGACATAGATGATGAGTAGAGTATGTTTTTTTTTTTTTTTTTTTTTTATAGAAGAGGGGGCAAACGAGCATGCGGCTCACCTGATGTTAAGTGACTACCGCCGCCCATGATCAACCGCAACACCAGGAGAATTGCGGGTGCGTTGCCGGCCCTTTAGAAAGGAGTAAGCTCTTTTCTTGAAGGTCCCCAGGTCGTACCTATCGGTCCGGAAAAATCGCCGGTGATAAACTATTCCACAGAGAGGTTGTACGTGGAAGAAAACTCCTTGTGAAACGTACAGTGGTGGACCGCCAAGCATCCAGATGGTGTGGATGGTATCGGGACGTTTGCCGTGTCGTGCGTTCACGAAATTTGGCGGCTGGGATTAATCCGAACAATTCCTCAGAGCACTCCCCGTGATAGATGCGATAAAATACGCAAAGGGATGCAACATCTCTTCGCAGCGCCAGTGAATCGAGCCGATCGGAAAGCACTCGGTCGTCGACGATTCGAGCCGCTCTGCGCTGGATGCGGTCAAGTGGAAGGAGCTGGTACTGGGGAGCCCCAGCCCAGAGATGGGAACAGTATTCCATGTGCGGCCGAACCTGCGCCTTGTAAAGTTGCAGGCGGTGTGCCGGCATGAAATACTGAAAATGTAACAATATTTTGTATTTTATGAAAGTTAAGTATATTTAACTGAAACTTTTTATTCATTTAGTTAGTGTAGAATACAACTATAGACGAAAATTTGAACTGTAAATTGCATGTAAACGATATATCTACGAGATTAAATAAATTTGCGTATGCCCTTAAATATTTAAAAAATGTAACAAACGTAAAACCGGCCAAGAGCGTGTCGGGCCACGCTCAGTGTAGGGTTCCGTAGTTTCCCGTCCGTCACAATAAGTGTTCCCACTTATGAGTTTAAAGGTGGCCTACCCTAATAAAACATTTTTTTTCCAGTTTTTATTTTACACTTTGGCGGCGAGAAATTTATTTTATTGAATTACTACGTTGCAAAGGAATGTGCAATTAGTGGAAAACTTAAGCAAACGATTACATTTTATATTATTTTAATGTTTAAACTTATATCTTACTCGTATTAGTAAAAGGCTAATATACGTTTACTAGCAAAGATAATATAATCACTATTTAACTATCTATATATAATCATTAATAATAATAATAATAACAGTCAGTTTGCGACGTGTTTTATGCACGCTTGACCAAAGTGCTTAACAGCCTTTTGTCCGGTGTGAATAAGACACATGCATATAACGGTTGGGTCATGCCTGTCCTCTTGTATACCTTTGGCATACTCAGGTGGAGTCAGACTGAACTTAACGCCCTGGATAGAAAAGTCCGCACTACAATGACGTCCCATAGGATGCATCATCCGAGATCGTCGGTAATGTGGCTGTACTTGCCACGAAAGCATGGTGGGCGTGGCTTCCTGAGCGCGCTCACCATGCATAATCGCGAAGTGTGCAGCCTCCGTAATTACTTCCTAGCGAGATCAGATGATCCATTCTATAAGTACGTAATTTCTTGTGATAAAGGATTTACCCCTCTATCCTTAGCCAACGAGCAATGGCAAGACCCGGCAGTGCAGACAGTTTCCGACCGGGAGACCGTATGGAAGGAGAAGGAGCTCCACGGGAGGTTCTACAAGTCTCTACATGGGCCTTTCGCAGACACAGTAACCTCCCTCCACTGGCTACGCTTTGGTGACCTCTTCGGGAAAACCGAGGGTTTTGTCTGTGCAATACAGGATCAGGTTATTAAGACCAACAACTACCGGAGATATATCTGTCGATGGCACTGTCGACGTCTGTCGAGCTTGTCGCCATCCCGGGGAGTCACTTAGGCATGTCATCTCCGGTTGTTCGGCGCTTTCTAACTCTGAGTACTTGCACAGGCACAACCTAGTAGCCAGAATTCTACAACAGGAGCTCGCTCTGAAAAACGGTCTCGTGGACCGGAAATTGCCGTATTACGAGTACTTGCCGGAAGCCGCGCCAGGCTCTACTGAGACCGGGCCATCATCACAGACAGGACTATTCTTGCGAATAAGCCTGATATTGTGCTGATGGACCGGGCACAGTGAAGGATATTTTTGGTCGACGTTACCATTCCGTATGACGAGAACCTCGTGAAAGCCGAAACAGATAAACAAACAAAATATCTGGACCTGGCTCACGAGGTGACCGACATGTGGGGTGGTGTGTCGACCGAAATTATTCCTGTAGTCGTCTCTGCGAATGGGCTAATCCCAGTCAGCCTCTCGGGTCATCTGAGGCGACTGGGACTCCGTGACGGACCGCTCCGGGCTCAAATGCAGAAGGCGGTCGATACCGCCCGCATCGTCCGCCGGTTTCTTTCCCTTTCCCCCTAACCCTCGGCCGTCTGGTCTCCCCTGCCGAGGGCTCCCATCTGGTTGGATCTTATTTATTTATGTAGTTTTTGTATTTATTTTATTTTATTGATATTTATGTACATTTATCTTTTCATTTTAATTTATAATTATATATTTATAGAACCCAACCAGGTGAGAAAATAATATTCCACAACTATCACACAACGCCATCTAGTCCCAAGCCAAGCAGAGCTTGTGTTATGGGTACTAGACAACTGGTAAACATACTTATATATTTCTAAATACATAAATATTATAGATAAATTACACCCAGACACAGAACAAATGATCGTGCTCATCACACAAACATTTGTCCTGGGTGGGAATCGAACCCACGACCTCCGGCTTAGCAGTCAGGGTCACTAACCACTAGACCAACAGGCCTGTCAAATATAATATATAATCATTATTTAACTATACCAAGGTCCTCACCAAAGAGTACGCAACATAATCACTTCCTTCCTTCATGATAATGATTTTAAGTCTAGTCAGACGCTGCCATATTATCTCAATAAAATTAGAGAGGAAAGAATGCCACAATGACGTAAGTCCGCCCATTATACTCTTAGATAAGGTAATGCGATTAAAGAATAATTTGGTGATTTGTATTTTGACTTCTGCCCTATATTACGGAGAATTTAATTAATATCAAATACATTTAACCTTTAATTAATGTCTTGGTTGGTATTCATTATCATAGCCTTTCTATGATGGAGTGTAGAAAAGCAAAAAAGAAAATAATAGACCACATTTTTGTCTTCGTATTTAATAAGGCAAATACTAACATTTTTATATATTTAAATCTAATAAAAATTTATTATGTCACAATGATGTTTTTAAAACTAATTGCTTACAATCTAAAATACTCTTAAAAGTGCTTATCGATCAATTACAGAAAAAAGGTTAGAATTATTGGCATAAAAAGGAACATTAATTATTATTATCTAATAAGTACTTCTGAGTGTAGCATATTTCTTTCTTAAATACTTACTTTCAAATATTTTAGACTTATTTACCTAATCTCATGTTATTTTAGGTTAAAATTATATACTTACGAAATATGATGTGTTTATAACAAAGATAATAGAAGGCGGAAAAATTGTATGTCAATTCTGTTCGCTCAATTTTCACGCCAAGCATGTGTTTTGTCAGCTTAGAAGTCAAAGCATTTTAACCGGCGAACGTAGTTTTAACAGAGTAAACACAACACAAATTATAAGACAAATGCAACTCAATGATTTCTTATATTTACGCGAACCCTACACATGATTAAAACTACTTTTACGGATTTTATCGCGTTTATTTTTACTTTTTATTTTTAATTCCCGACGTTTCGGGCGCTTGCCAGTCCTCCGTGACCATGGGTGCTGGAAAGCGCCCGAAACGTCGGGAATTAAAAATAAAAAGTAAAAATAAACGCGATAAAATCCTAAAAGTAGTTTTAAACAAATGCAACTCATTGATAGGTGGGTTGCAAAGCTTGGAAATCAAGTAGTATTGGCCTATTAAATTACATTAATGTACCCGTTAAGTCTGAATAAACTACCTTAGTTGTAGGAGCAAAACTGATGTAAAACTGAATTTAAATATATGTAATAAATAGAAACAATAACTTATTTATTTTTTGATAATTTTCTACGAATACTTTGAATTTTTTTCATTTTATTCGAAACCTTGCTTTTGGAAATATTTTATTCTATTTTGATCGAAACTAGTTTTTGAAATATTAAAAGCATACATTTTTGAATTCATAATCAATAATTATATTAAACCAAGAGAGCACCACTGACTGTGGAAGCCAATTGAAGTTATTTCACTCTGCCATTAATATGGGAGAAAAGGATGATGTATAATAACACCCTTGCCCTTGATTAAATGCTTGCTTTAACAAATTAATAAAATAACTTAACACTAATACAAAATAAATTAATAGAACGCAATTTATTGGTTACTAAAGGAACTAAGGACTTATTTTTCAAAGAATGGACTTTTCATCAAAAGAATACTTCTGTTTCAATGGCATTGTTGGTTATTTTTACGCTGGCAAAATCGTGGAATATAGATTTAATGACAGCGATGTAACTTTACAATAACTGTCACTTCATTAGCAGCAACGTTTAGATTACAGACTCAGATGAATTAAAAAAAAAGGTTGTATATGTTATCGATGCTTACAACGTCACTGGACAATCTAACAAGAAGACTTTTAATTTTAAATGATCTACAGACGCCTCCCACGTGCTTCATCTTTTTTTGAATTGTCAAATTGTCGAAATTTATTAAAACAGACAGATATACTATCACATTCGCATCGCATATTACTCTTACAGTTGTGGTATTGTATCTCGATTTTCTGGGACTCTTTAAAAAAAGTGGCAACACTTCTCTCACTCACACAAAGTTATAAAATTGGTTACAGTTTCTTGTTCTAGGTGCGATATCTACTTTTTTACTTCATCTGAGACTACAGAGGTCACATAGGAACAGAAAAACTTATTTACATCCATACATATTTACCTCCCAAAACATGATGCAACAGTCGATAAAACATAAAAATTGCATTTTTGTTTAATAAATCGTATAAAAGCAGGAGGATCTGACATTCGTAGTACCAAGTAGAAGTCTCCAAAAACAAAAAAAAAAACAAATAGTCATTATCGATTTCTACAATTCAGGTCTGAAGAAATCTTCGTTGCGCTCATTTGTCAAATACAAAACTAGAATTTTTCACAACTTTTAAGACGTTATGCTGGATGAGTCGTCAATGGGTGTTAGAATGTGCTTAGAGGCGATTTCAGGCAAAAGCGGTGCCAGCACTCGCTAGCTTTCCGTGTTCTCATCATTTTCGACGGGAGGTCGGCAACGGTGGATAAAGGCACCAATGTTCGCGTCGTCCTCATTGATCTGGCACGTCGTTTCAGCCCCGCAATGACAACTGGAAATAACAAAATTGATGAAACTCATTCATTCTTGTTGATTGCTTTTGGATTTTAACCGAAATAGCGACATATAAGATGAGAGGACTCCGAGAAGACACGAGATTATCGTACCTTTAAAGTTATGTGTTATGTATTATGTATGATGATTGATGAGAAACGAACACTTTTTAGTCCTCAGCAGGCCATTTCGCTAACACCGTTGGTACCAAAATAATAATTACTTTGCAGTACATTGCGTCATGCTGTATAATTAACTACACGTGCACAAAGAAAGCACCCGCGAGAAGCATCAAATGCCCAACTTTTCTTTATCTACGAGTATCCAGTATTTGGATAAATATTATATTTAATAGTTACTCTCAAAGTTCTTTAAGTTAAATAATAACTTATATGGCATACAGCTTTTGTTAACGCTGCAGGTATGTGCTTCTCAAATCCACAAAAAATTGAGAGAAATTGTCACTTTTTTTTAAAGTTACATTTTTAAAATATATAATTCTAATTTGGTATTCAATTTTGGTTGGTACTTTTTAATTGATAGGAGTCGTGAATTAATTGCTATTTAGTAGTAGTATGCTATTAAGTATATTCAAGTTTATATTATGGTTCACGGTGTCAAGAGCTCATTATCGAGAAATTTGATAAAGTAATGTCGAACGGTACATGTGAACTATTTTACGCATTACTATTGACTTTACGTCATCATTTTTTACTGTCTTGCTTTTATGACAATATGAGTGATTTTACGTACAAGTAGGCACAAGCATTGTTGAAATGGTAAACAGTTAACACAGGCGTTTTGTATTGCACCCAAGAAAGTCTTTTATAGAATATGGGTGACAAATGATCACACTGTCAACCTGATGGTAAGTGCATACCATCTGTGACCCGTAGAAATCTATATCTATGCTCGATTAAGAATCAAAAATATATGTGGTTATCTCTAAGGACTAACGTGTAATGTCTCCTATACAGTAAAAATGGTCTCCGGTTACACACTATATACGAAACCAGCAGCATTACGTTGCTATTTTACGCTGATATCCCGTGAGAGCATAGTCCTTCTTCGGTTGAGCCGACCCATTCCTGCTACAACCATAATAAAACTGCACCACGCGTCTAAAAAATATTAACCAGTACATTATAAGAAAAAAGATAATAAATTAAAAGCTTAAAATATCATTCGCTGAGAATAAGACAAAATAATGTTAATAATAAAAAATACCATACAATCCGATTAATTATTTAACTGTATAAATAAATGATTATCGTACTATAACAAACAATACTTACTACGTATTTGTGATCTGTGTATCAATAATCTTTTGGCGGGATTTATAGATTGACCAAGCGCACGGTGTTTGCGGCATACAAATTTTTATAGATTTCTCCGACGTGGAGGAGACTGATTTTAAAAATTCCTCATCTTCGTCCATGTTCACCGCCCGCTGTAAAGAGATAATTATAATATGATCACTCAGAGACATTATCAAGTTACGGCCATACTGTTTGTGACCGATGACCTATGGGCGAGTGAAATGTGTTTCGTTCTGTTCGACGAATAAAAATAAAGCATCTTTTACTTTAAAATTAATAACAGAAAATATTTCAAACTTTAGTTCAGTTTAATAGTTCTCGAATATTGTCATTTGAAATATTATCCTATTGATTTGGAAAACTAGGTATTTAGATTAACATAAAACCAATAAAACTTACACAGAAACGCACACAACTGATAAGAATAACTTCATTTTTCTTACTTTACGAGTAGTACCTGATTGTTACTGTTTCAATTGCCTTATATAATACCTATATAATCTGTGTTTTTTTATAGAATTGGGTGACAAACTAGCACACAGTCCACCTGATAGTAAGTGGTTGCTGCGGCCCATAGACATCTAAATCTATCCTCGATTACAAATCAAAATGCAGATGCGTTGTCACCCGTGAGGACTAAGATGGAATGCCTCGTTTTCAGTAAAAATGGTCTCCGGTTCTCTACACTCACCATACGAAACACAGCAGCATTAAGCTACTATTTTACGCTGATATTCTGTGGAGCGTGGACCTTCCCCGGTTGAGCCGACCCATTCGTGCTACAACTATACTACTAATATAACTGCAGCATGGCTCTTACACGTATAAAAAGTTTTTAAGTAAGTTGCCAACCAGCATGGCAAGCGAAGCAACTGTGGCAAATATTCCGCATGTGAAGTAATCTGTGAGGGTCTATGTTTAACAGTGAACTTTGATTAGGCTCTAAAGGTAATACTTGCTATTCCCGCGGCTTTTTCCGTCAATTACCAACCACTTAAAACTATGCGCGATTAGGAAAAATGCTTAAATAAAAAAAAATTAAAGGCTTACTAATTAAGATCTTATCACTCATAGTTTTGTTGTAGCCATGTGTGATTTATTGCATCGAAACTAATATAGAAGATAAAGTGTAAACCTTTTTGTCACTATGTGTAAAATTGCATAACAAATAAATCGTGTCGAATTTTTTTTATCTCTTTTAGTATTTGAGATAATCATCAAAAACAGTTTAATCAGAACAGTTAGTTTTCGATATCACAAAAATAACCCTCCATGTTTTTCGGATCAAATATATCTAGCCTAGATCAATCAAAATCGGTTCAGTCCGAATGACTTCTAGTCATTTATTACCTTGAGGTTGTGACTACAAGGTTCTAAAAAATAATCATTTTAAAAGTAAAAATGACTTTAGTGAACTAAATAGAAGAAAGTAATTTCTACCAGTAGTTGTCGGGAAATATACGTTCAAAGTTTTTTGACGCATATGTTAACTAGGCCAAATTGTCCAACTTCGAGAGAGAGTTCAAGTGATGACAAACGATATACACTCACCGGCACGGAAACTTGGCCAAGCGGTTATCTCGCGATAGCAAAAGCTTTAAGTGTTTCTGATGAATGTTTGTTATGAAAGTATGTCAAAAAATGTTTACCCTCAAGTTCAAGAGGGTAATTCATTATGTTTAAGTGCACCATGACGAATTCTTTAATTTTTAGTTGAATCGGGTCATTTGAGCGACTAAGTTCACATTTTAAATTTGTGTGTTGTGAAAAGTTTACTGTAAGGTTATTCAATTATTGTGATCTTTTGTCTTAATTAAATAACTAAAGGTGCTTTAAAGCCAATAAAAATGCCATTAACACCAGCACAAGTTGCACAAGCAGTAGCATTAATTGACCAAGGGCTGACACAGCGTGAAGTTGCTATTGTGCTTAACGTACCACGGTCCTCAATGCAGTATTCACTGAAACGATACCAGGAGACAGGCCGCTACACCCGCAGGCCAGGCAGTGGGGGCGTAAGGTGCACATCGGCCCGGGACGATCGTTTTATTGTTATGGAGATTTTGAGAAACCGCTACCTGACCGCTGTTTAGATACGCCAGCGGCTCCAAATCGCAAGAGGCGTTAATGTTAGTGAGCGTACGGTGAGAAGACGAATGGAGGAAGTGAATTTAAAAGCTTGTAGACCAGCACGAGGTCCAGAACTTCTCAGACAGCACCGAGTAGCCCGACTTCAGTTCGCAAGAGAACATGTCAATTGGACCCACGAGCAATGGGCTAGAGTGTTGTTCACAGATGAGTGTCGAATAGCTTTACGTGCTCCAGACGGTCGAGAACGAGTGTGGAGAAAAAGAGGAGAGAGGTTTCTACCCATTACCACCACCCAAACTGTGAGTTTCCATGGAGGCTCAATAATGGTATGGGGAGGTGTAAGTTCCGACGCACGTACAGAGTTGGTCATCGTCGATAATCGGCTTACAGCTACTCGATACATCGAGGAAGTTCTTCAGGAGCACGTAATGCCTTATTCGGGATTCATTGGACACGACCAATTCCTCCTCATGCACGATAATGCACGCCCGCACGTCGCACATTGTGTAGAGGAATATCTGGAAGAGGTTGGAATACAAAAATTACAGTGGCCAGCTCGTAGCCCGGACTTAAATCCAATTGAGCATGTATGGGGTATGCTCAAAAGAAAGATAAAGTCCAGCTCCAAACCGCCACAAACTCTAAATGAGCTCCGAAATGCAGCGCTGGCCGCTTGGGACAGCATACCGCAAGTTGATGTCAGAAACATCATTCAAAGCATGCCAGATCGAATGCAAGCGGTTATCAGGGCTAGAGGAGGAAACACCCGATATTAAAACTGATAGACAATAAAGAAACAGACTTAATTTTTAACTTTGTAGTGTTTTTAAAGTGACAATGGAAAGATGTTAATTTTAGTGAAAACATGTTATCTTGAAAAGAAAAATTTCGGTGAAGTAAACATTAAATTTCTATGTTCTAAAACCATTAGAGACACTTATTGAATGCATCTACCCTTAATTTACTGTTAAAAAAACGTTTCAGTGCAAATAATCAGCAAATTCACGAGTGGCCAAGTTTCCGTGCCGGTATAAGTGATACATAACGATATTACAGTTCATCTGATGGTAAGTGGCTACTGCGGTCCATACCATAGAATATAATACCTACACAATAGAATGGCTGTCAACTTTACTTTGTACAAGGTTTGGCGTCGCCAAATCCGATTCGCTGTGTTGACAGACTGAATAAATTTAAACATTTTAGACTTTTGATTATGTTTAAGCCCATCATTTAAAAAATCGTTTAAATTTTAATACTATAATATGTTTGTAAATAGGGTGCAAGTTGGCATTTTTTAAATAATTTGCATGCGAAATTCGGAAACGATTGTAACGTCAAAACACATCTCGTGTTGCATTTATACGTGTGAATTGACGTATTAGTGACATTTTAGTGGCTACGTAAGCTCAGCCCACTCCCCCGTTCTATTATGTGTGTATTATAGTATTCTATGGTCCATATACACCTGCAGCTAACTTCAAAAATAAACTAGCTACAGATGGGTTGTCCTCTGAGGACTATATATATATATATATATATATATATATATATATATATATATATATATATATATATATATATATATATATATATATATACGTTTCACTCCTGGGCACAGGCCTAAGATCATTTCTGAGAGGGTTTTAGGGGATTGAACCCAGTTTGTTCGCGTACTGTGACATTTACAGCGAGCGCTAACCATCTGAGCTACCACGGCTCATCAAAGTGTTTAAAACACTTTAATTACAGAACACCTTAAAACTACACTAATGAAAAAACACAATTGTACTACTTATCACTTAAGTTCACAGTTGTATCGCTTTGAAATATTCGCTTGTATCGCCAATTCAACACTCACTCAGGTCGCGGTCTATACCGGCTTTATATAGGGCCTCAGTTCCAGAACCTTCTACTGTAGAAACATCTAGAATGTTCGAGTCTGTCCTGTCTCGATTGACTAGGTGTCGATAGTTCTCAAAACTTAACAACATGGGTGTGGTATGCCATTACTGCAACCAGTGCTTGTTGGCAGTATTGGCATATCCTAAACATGCTTACAAGGTAACAAAAAAATGAGCTTTATTCATTTTATTTTAAAATATGATAGATGTGTTTCAAGCTTTACAACACGTAGCTGGAGAGATTTTATGTTTACACTGAGTTGGAGATCTACTTGGCGTCACTTTTTATTCCACACATCGAACGCGAAACGGGGATTTTGAGCTCTATTGTTACCAAATCAAAAAATCGCGATCCACTCAGCTTAAATCACTTCCACCAGCTTTATATTGCACTTATATGATAAAAAAGTACACCAATAGCAAGAGGAGATTTCAATTAATGCTTCTGACGTAGTTATAAGATTATTAATTACGATTATTAATAAACAAAGTTAATTAAAAATAATTTCTCTTGGACGTCAGTTATATGGTGGGTATGGATATCTGAACAAGATCTTCATTACCGTAAGAAACCGTCTCGTTCATTAATATTTGATATATTTTGTAAACAAAATACGAATCAGAAACGTTTTTTTTTGTATATTTAAACGAAATACGTGTTTCGGTTATTAATAAAATAAATGGTTTATTCAAAACATTACATGATTGTTCGATTTTTTTCTTCCTTATATTTAATACGCTTATTTATGTTTTCCCACATTTTTGGTAAAATTTGTTTATTTTTATTTTATTTATTTATTTAAACCGTATTTTATACAAAAATGTACAAAGAGGGATTTAACGCCTTAAGGCGTTATTTAATTCAATTGTAAACAATTTAATTAGTGAAAAAGAATATTATATTTTTTACATTATTTTTTTTCTAAGTAATATACGATAATAAGTTGTCTAAAGGTCAATTACGAAGAATTCAAAGTTCAAATGAATACGTCAATGATGACGCTATTGTTTGCTGATTTCTTTGTCAATGAAATAATATATTCAAAAACCAAAGCGGGGCGTCAAAGACCTCCGTGAACATGAGTGCTGTAAAGCACCTGAAACGTCGAAAATTAAAATTAAACTCGATAAAATCCGTTAAATTAGTATCGTTTAATGTGTCGTATTCGCGTAAATATAGGAAATCATTAAATGTCGTATTCGCATAAATATAGGAAATCATTAAATGAATTAGTCTAAAATAATACGGGATAACTTTTTCCGATTTTGTAAGTGATGTAATGGTAGGTAGAGATAACAAATAAAATCACAATGAAAATTTTGTAAATATATTTTGAGATTTTTCAAGTAAGAATAAAACGCATGGTGGAGGCTCCGTTTTATTTTCATTTGTAAACTATAGTTGCACGTTTAATTAAAATCAATTATAATGACAACAATACCATTTGATGTGAAGAATAAATAACGTATACAGGCGCCCCGGAATTCGGTAGTAAATAGTAACAGGCCATACGGGCAGCGTACACCGCGCCATATCCGGCGTCAGGTCGCGCCACATGTGCCTTCCGATACCGCCTGCTGCGAGTTCGGAATGAATGGTAAAATCGCATATATTATCACGTGGATGCGTGATCACATAACCGTGTAAACAGGAAGCCACGATCACCCGCGTAAACAACGGTGGGTCATTGACCATTATGATTTTCTTTTACTAAAATTATTTCATTAGTCCAGGAGAGAAAAACATCTAGCCGAGTCACGGCCACCAATGACGAGAGTCAGACTAAATGGAGAAATGAAATGAACTTGAAAGGCAACATCAAACATACATCGGAAATTCAGACATTCTTGATGTGTTGGGGTTTTAATTTACTGCTAGTTTTAAAAGTGAATTTTAGACGTCATTTATTTGCACATTATTATTTTATTTATTGCCATTTATGTAATTATATATTTCTTTTTTAATCTCGTTGCACTAGTATAATTTAAAAGGATTAGTAGTACGTTTCCATATTTTTAAAATTTCCTTTAATTAATTTTTTTGATATTTATTATGTTTCCATTTTCTGTTGTTCTTTTTTCTACATTTATCTAGGTTATGCACAAAAATATTTAGTTGCTAAGATACGTAAAACTTTTTCACATTCTTTCATGACATTTAATATTTTTTCTTTTGCTAACTAAGAATAAGCTGAGATTTGATGATTTTTCGATCCTGTATTTATTAAATTCAAGTATATAGCTTTATTTTTTTAAATATGTATATCCGTTTAGATGTCAATAGTTGTAGCAATATTATGTCCACATCCAATATGTTTTATTATGAATTTTATAAAGAAAAATATAGTTTAATATTTATTACTAAAGGGTATGAACCAGATTGTTAAAAGTTAAGAACTTTACTTGACAAAAACCTAAGAAAACGAGCATCTTATTGTTTTTTAACTATAGTAAATTGATCTAATCTCAATGAAATGAAACGGAGAAATACGTGTATGTACATATACATATTATATTGGTTTTGAATTTTTATTTTGGATGTTCAGGAGAAAGCCATTAACATTTAAGGCAACAGCTTCATAAATACGGACTTACTAAATTTTTAATTAATCCCCAACTTCCTTACATGTTTTAAAAGCATAGCCATATGTCGTTAAAGTTAATTCGTTAATGATCGGCATCAATTTAAGAGAATAGAATGCTGATGCTATAACTATTATGTGCCTTCCTTTTTTTCCTAGTTATAGAATTTTTAAGAAGTTTTGGCAAATTCGTTCAAATCACTATCTTCTCTTGAATATTTCTTTATTCCTCGTAGTAAACTTAAGTTTCATAAACATGAGAAATACCTGTAAATGCGAAGCTGTAAAGTTCCTGTAAAGCTCGTTAAAATCCATATAAGTATTCATGATAAGAACGCTTATTAATAGGTGGCCAACTTTATGAGCTTTTTATGAATTTAATTTTTTCACTTAAAATTAAAGAGCTATTTTTTGATTTTGACATGGTCTTCATTAAGGCAACGAAAATAACTTAATGATCACTTATAGTTTCGAAGCTTAAAGCGGGATTTGTTAAGAAATCCGGAAATAGGTGACGATTCAGACTTTTTAGGAAACTTTCATGACTAAACAAATAAATTTTCGACCTTTTATTAATTTTTTACACAAATCGAATTTGGTTAATAAACATTATTTTATTAAAACTGAAACAGTTCAGAAGAAGCAAGACAAGTTTTTCAGCGGGAATGAGTAGGTAAATGGATTATCTTATATCTTGATTAAAACAAGAGAGTTAACGATGAAGGTATGTTTTTTTAATATTAAAATATTATATACCACTTTACTTCTGCTCTCTCAACAATTGCAAAAATATAACAAGAAATAACATCCATTGAAACAATTCATAGCGTTTTATTTTAATGATTACCTACCTTATTTTCGAAAATATTACGTGAAAGTTTGCACTTTTACATTTCGAGCTTAAATGTTATTATGGTGAGAGCTTTAAGTTTTCAAAAATTACTTTTGACCAAGTACTTACTGGCGGCAAAAATTCAAAAAATGCGATTGTATGTTACATTAAGAAACAAATTTATATAAAAATATTTATTTCAGAAACAGATTGTATTTTTGCCACCGCTCTTGAAAGAGATTTTATGTAAAATTTACTAACGCAAGTTACTTACCCTAAGTTTAGGAACCATGGCAGCTGATAATGTAATGGCGGCAAATAAAATTAGAAGCTGTCCTTTCATTCTTAATTTTTAATTCGGCTATGATGGGGGTATCGAGATAAGTCTTCAGTTACAAAAAAAATATATAGCGCGCGCTCTCACTTTGACGTCGTTGACGGAGCGAAATTGAGTGACACCGGCGGCTTGACGCGCAGTTATAAGTAGCACTGACTCGCACTAAAGCTGCCCCACCGCCGCACCTCACTCCGTAAATCAGAATTCCCAAAGTACGATGTACGGGACAACTAAGTAATCGTTTATTGTTGTAACGATTTAAATGACAAGAGTATGAATGGACGCGACGATGCCGACAACCTATGATCCGCACGCGTCCGATTTAATAAATAAGAATGTTGTTTGTTATTGTACTGCTTGTGATTACTACGCGCACTCCCATCTTTTGTTACAGTTCACATGCAAAAATATGCGACATTCGAAACTTTCTGTAGTTATTTATTCTGTGACTCTAGATCAATTTTTACGTGGCAGAGTTACGCTGCAGCGAATGGCTTGGCTCGACCGGGGAGGACTACGCTTTTATTGAATACCAGCGAAAAATAACAACGTAATCCTGCCGTGCTTCGTAAGGTTTGCAATTCCATCTCAGTCCTCAGGGGTGACAACACAGCTACATTTTGATTCTTAATCTACGGGCCACAGCATCCAGTTACCACCAGTTCATCAGATGGTCTAAACTTATTTCTCACCTTTATTATAGTAATAAAGTAATAATATAGTAGTATATAAAATCTTTTTTTTTTTACTTTTAATAGAGCTAAATTTTTGAACGGGTTAGCTGTACCCGCCCAATAGTAATAAATTAAATTCAAATATTTCAAAAACGAATAGGTAATATGAATCGAAATATTATAGAATTATGCATTTATCGTTACAGTTACAGTAACGTAATCCCGTAAAAGTAGAAGAACCATTACTACGTAGTACTATTATTTATCCTGTGCTATTACTTAAAATGTTTCGATATTTGTATTATAATACAAAAGTAGTAAGTGATAATAATAAATTACGTCTTTGTATTATATCATTTAGTTTATATGTAATAAGACACATTACAAGAAAGTATCATGGAAATCCAAATTAGTGTAATGCCCGCGAGCTTTACATGACGCCGTGCACACTGCAGTTGCGTCATCCAACTTCATCTACAGAGCCGGGGGAGTAATAAACTGTCAGTCTTTATATTTACCATCCCCGTTACATTTTCATTTTATTCTGCTTCAGCCATAGCAGTGTACATATAACTTCAATAGCTTCAGCACACTTTTAAATTAAAACTGTCTGGTATTATTGCAATGTTTCGCATTCACTTAATTTCTTATTTGTTACTTAAATTTTATATCCTATTAAAATTTAAATGTGACATATAACGTGTGGAAGAATTAAAATGAGAAGTTGTGATTTAAATTATCATTGATTGGTTTATTATATTGCACCTTATATGGGTATTTGTTATTTATTTAGTTATAGGTTCCATATACTTGTTACATTTGCCCTAAAAATAAATAAAGGTTTTGTTACTAACTACTAGAAAACTGAATTGTCTAAAAATTGTATTTGTCAATTCAACACAATCACGGATTAATACTATATCAACTATTACGTCTTAATTAATGGGTCTATGATCTATGTATTTGATAGGAAAATTTTTAGTTATACACATTACGCATATGCTATTGTTATCGGACGATGAATCACAAGGTTTCGACACCATTTCTGTGAACTTTGCGATAAGCATTCGGTTGCGTCCCTTTTAAAATCTTAGTTAATTTTAAAAATTTAAAATTAGCTGCTGCGACATTTGTAACGGGTATTCTGTTTTTGTTTATTCATAACAGCGGGAAAGGTTTTCCTCGTTGTTTGAACATATTTCATGTAGGAATTCTATTTTAGCTTTCTATTACATATATTTTTGTTAAGTTCGTAAAGAATATAATATTTTAAATTGTTATTGCTATCATATTCTGTTCATTTCAAGAAGGGTGCACAAATATCTCAAACCAGTACCTAGTACTTTCTCAATTCAATTTTGTAATGAAGAAATTCGACGTAAAAAGAATTTCGACATACCTAACTACACACTACACTAACTTGAACACAAACACATATTTCCAATATATAATACATAAGAAATGTGTTTATTAGGTATATTATTACAATCATACTATGTTTTAGTTTTAGATGGCAAAGCTGATATTGTTGCAGCCTAGTGTGTGATTGAATGTAAACGATTATCATCTTCTTTCTTTAATCCGTCGCAACTAAGGGAAAGTAAAAGTAAATAATATTAGTACGAGGTATCATCATCATCACATTGGCGTGTAGTGGCGGTTGAGAATATCCACTACCCCATATCTTCCCGTGGGTGTCGTAAGAGGCGACAGAGGGAGACAGGCAGGAGATGGGCAGCAGCATCTTCCTGATGACAACTGTGATATAATAAAAAACTGCGGTTGCCAACCCGCTCGCCAAGCGTGGCAACTATGGCAAATACCCCCCAATGAATAAATACACAAACAGACGGCCCCCAGTCCCCGGCGGCCCCGCTATTCCTGGCTACGGTGGCGACCATGGTAACGGCGGGGCAGGGGGTGCTAAGAATCTCCGGTGGAGGTTCGGTTGCCACCTACGACGACTCGACCTGGCAACATATAACGCACGCACCCTGAGGACTGACGAGAAGATACTGGAGCTGGAAGAAGAGGTAGACAAGTTGCGCTGGCATATTATTGGATTATCCGAGGTCCGAAGAGAGGGGGAGGACACGGCAATTCTCGAGTCCGGCAACTTGTTCTATCACCGGGAGGGCGAGCATCTGTCCCAAGGAGGTGTCGGATTTATCGTCCACAAGTCTCTCGTCAACAACGTTGTAAAGATTGGGAGTGTGTTGACGAGGGTCGCGTACCTGATACTCAGAATCACCAAACGGTATTCGCTGAAGGTCATTCAGGTTTACGCACCAACCTCGGCACATCCCGATGAGGAGGTGGAGGAAATGTATGAGGATATTTCCAGAGCCATACATTCCTCCAAAACCCACTACACGGTGTTGATGGGAGACTTCAACGCAAAACTAGGCACAAGAGAAAGCGGTGAGCTGAAGTTAGGGAAATTTGGAGTAGGGCAACGGAACTGTAGGGGCCAGCAGCTGGGCGACTTCATGGAGAAAGAGGGACTCTTTATGATGAACTCTTTCTTCCAGAAGCGGCCCCACAAGAAGTGGACCTGGTCGAGCCCCGACGGTTCGACAAAAAATGAGATTGACTTCATTATGACGACCAGACGCCAACTGTTCAGTGATGTCTCAGTGATCGCAAGGGTGAAAACTGGCAGCGATCACCGAATGGTTAGAGGCACACTGAACCTAAACGTTAAGTTGGAGAGGTCTCGTCTAATGAAGTCAACGCTCCGTCCCCCTCGTGCTCTAATCCAGAATCCCGAAACCTTTCAGCTCGAGTTACGTAATCGCTTCCAGTGCCTAGAAGATTGCAATGCAGTGGACGATATGAACGACAAGCTCGTGGAAACTGTCCATGCGGTCGGAGCTAAGTTCTGCAAGACCCGCCGCAGAAGAACACAAAAACTCTCCGATCACACTCTTAATCTCATGGCTGTTAGACGAGAGATGAGGCTGCAATCGTCAACAGATTTGACGGTATACAGGCAACTGAACAGACAGATCTCCAAATGCATGCGGCGAGACTTACGCAACTTTAATACTTCTCGTATTAAAGAAGCGATCGAGCGGAACCAGGGCTCCAAAGTATTTGCCAGAGATCTGTCTGCCAGAAAGAGCCAACTATCAAAGCTGAAGACTGAGTGTGGCAACATCGTTTCCGGGACACCTGAGATTCTGAGTGAGATTGAGAGGTTCTATGGGCAGCTGTACACATCATCGTTGGAGCCACACGCAAGTGTGAGTAACGATCCAAGAGCAAGTCTTATCCGACACTATTCCGATGATATCCCGGACGTCAGTCTGAGCGAGATTAGAATGGCTCTCCACCACCTTAAAAACGGCAAGGCCCCGGGCGAGGATGGAATTACAGCGGAGCTTCTGAAAGCGGGTGGAACACCGGTACTTGAAGTCCTTCAGAAGCTCTTCAATTTCGTCCTCCATGGTGGCACTACTCCGGAGGCGTGGAGCAGAAGCGCGGTGGTTTTGTTCTTTAAGAAAGGCGACAACGCTCTCTTGAAGAACTACAGACCGATTTCCCTTCTGAGCCGCGTCTACATGCTATTTTCGAGAGTCATTACGAATCGTCTCGCATGCAGACTCGACGACTTCCAGCCTCCCGAATAAGCCGGTTTCCGAAAAGGCTTTAGCACCATAGACCACATACATACCCTGCGGCAGATTGTAGAGAAGACCGAAGAGTACAATCTGCCACTTTGCCTGGCACATGTGGACTATGAGAAAGCCTTTGATTCCGTCGAAATTTGGGCGGTGCTACAGTCCCTTCAGCGGTGCCGAGTTGACTGTCGGTACATCGAAGTGCTGAAGTGTTTGTGCAGTAGGGCTACGATGGCTATCCGAGTACAGAACCAGAGTTCGAAACCAATCCAACTGCAGAGAGGTGTAAGACAGGGTGATGTTATATCCCCGAAACTCTTCACCGCTGCGTTGGAAGACCTTTTCAAGCTACTGGACTGGAAAGGATACGGTATTAACATCAATGGCGAGTACATCACTCAACTTCGATTTGCCGATGATATAGTCCTTATGGCAGAATCGCTGGAGGACTTAAGCATTATGCTCAATGACCTCAATAGTGCCTCCCAACGGATAGGTCTGAAGATGAACATGGACAAAACAAAGATCATGTTCAATGTCCATGTCACATCTATGCCGGTAGTTGTTGGGAGCACTATGTTCGAAGTTGTTGACGAGTACGTTTACCTGGGACAAATAGTCCGACTAGGTAAGTCCAACTTCGACCGAGAGGTCAATCGACGGATTCAACTCGGCTGGGCAGCGTTCGGGAAATTACGACATATCTTTTCGTCAGGTATACCTCAATCTCTAAAAACTAGATTGTACAACCAGTGCGTGTTGCCAGTGATGACTTACGGATCTGAGACGTGGTCCTTCACTGCTGGCCGTATGAGGACGCCCAAGGTCGCTCAGCGAACTATGGAGAGGACTATGCTCGGAGTTTCTTTGCGTGATAGACTCAGAAATGAGGATATCCGCAGTAAAACCAGAGTGACCGACATAGCCCAACGGATTAGTAAGCTAAAGCGGCAATGGGCCGGCCATATAGCTCGAAGAACCGATAACCGATGGGGAAGAAAGGTTCTCGAGTGGCAGCCTCGTACCGGTAGGCGTAGTGTAGGGCGACCCCCCACTAGATGGAGTGACGACCTGGTAAGACATGCTGAAGTCGATGGATGCAGGTGGCTCAAGACCGTGCTTTGTGTCTGTGTGTGCTGATCTGATGATGATGATCATCATCATTACAGCCCTTCACAAGTCCACTGCTGAACATAGGCCTCCCCCAAGGTATGCCACAAAGCACGGTCTTGAGCCACCTGCATCCATCGACTTCAGCATGTCTTACCAGGTCGTCACTCCATCTAGTGGGGGGTCGCCCTACACTTCGTCTACCAGTACGAGGCTGCCACTCGAGAACCTTTTTTCCCCAACGGTTGTCGGTTTTTCGAGCTATATGGCCGGCCCATTGCCACTTCAGCTTACTAATCCGTTGGGCTATGTCGGTCACTCTGGTTCTACTGCGGATATCCTCATTTCTAAGTTTATCACGCAGAGAACCGCCGAGCATAGCCCTCTCCATAGCTCGCTGAGCGACTTTGAGCGTCCTCATACAGCCAGCAGTGAAGGACGACGTCTCAGATCCGTAAGTCATCACTGGGAACACGCACTGGTTGTACAATCTAGTTTATAGAGATTGAGGTATACCTGACGAGAAGATATGTCGTAATTTCCCGAACGCTGCCCAGCCGAGTTGAATCCGTCGATTGACCTCTCGGTCGAAGTTGGACTTACCTAGCCGGACTATTTGTCCCAGGTAAACGCACTCGTCAACAACTTCGAGCTTAGTGCTCCCAAGAACTACCGGCATAGGTGTGACATGGACATTAAACATGATCTTTGTTTTGTCCATGTTCATCTTAAGACCTATCCGTTGGGAGGCACTATTGAGGTCATTGAGCATAGTGCTTAAGTCCTCCAGCGATTCTGCCGTAAGGACTATATCGTCGGCAAATCGAAGGTGAGTGATGTACTCGCCATTGATGTTAATACCGTATCCTTTCCAGTTCAGTAGCTTGAAAACGTCTTCCAATGCGGCGGTGAAGAGTTTCGGGGATATAACGTCACCCTGTCTTACACCTCTCTGCAGTTGGATAGGTTTCGTACTCTGGTTCTGTACTCGGATAGCCATCGTAGCCCTACTGTACAAACACTTCAGCACTTGGATATACCGACAGTCAACTTGGCACCGCTGAAGAGACTGTAGCACCGCCCAAATTTCGACGGAATCAAAGGCTTTCTCATAGTCCACATACGCCAGGCAAAGTGGCAGATTGTACTCTTCGGACTTCTGTACAATTTGCCGAAGGGTATGTATGTGGTCTATGGTACTAAAGCCTTTTCGGAAACCGGCTTGTTCGGGAGGCTGGAAGTCGTCGAGTCTGCGTGCGAGACGATTCGTAATAACTCTGGAAAACAGGACGTAGACGCGGCTTAGAAGGGAAATCGGTCTGTAGTTTTTCAAGAGGGCGTTGTCACCTTTCTTGAAGAACAAGACCACCGCACTTCTGCTCCACGCCTCCGGAGTAGTGCCACCATGGAGGACGGAATTAAAGAGCCTCTGAAGGACTTCAAGTACCGGTTTTCCACCCGCTTTCAGAAGCTCCGCTGTAATTCCATCCTCGCCCGGGGACTTGCCGTTTTTAAGGTGCTGGAGAGCCATTCTAATCTCGCTCAGACTGACGTCCGGGATATGATCGGAATAGTGTCGGATAAGACCCGCTCTTGGATCGTTACTCAGACTTACGTGTGGCTCCAACGATGATGTGTACAGCTGCCCATAGAACCTCTCAATCTCACTTAGAATCTCAGGTGTCCCGGAAACGATGCTGCCACACTCAGTCTTCAGCTTTGACAGTTGGCTCTTACGGGCAGACAGATCTCTGGCAAAGACTTTAGAGCCCTGTTTCCGCTCAATCGCTTCTTCAATACGAGCAGCATTAAATTTGCTTAAGTCTCGCCGCATGCATTTGGAGATCTGTCTGTTCAGTTGCCTGTATACCGTCAAATCTGTTGACGATTGCAGCCTCATCTCTCGTCTAACAGCCATGAGATTAAGAGTGGTGTGATCGGAGAGCTTTTGTGTTCTTCTGCGTCCGGTCTTGCAGAACTTAGCTCCGACCGCATGGACAGTTTCCACGAGCTTGTCATTCATATCGTCCACTGCATTGCAATCTTCTAGGCCCTGAAAGCTGTTCCGTAACTCGAGCTGAATGGTTTCGGGATTCTGGATTAGAGCACGAGGGGGACGGAGCGTTGACTTCATCAGACGAGACCTCTCCAACTTAACGATTAGGTTCAGTGTGCCCCTAACCATTCGGTGATCGCTGCCAGTTTTCACCCTTGCGATCACTGCGACATCACTGAACAGTTGGCGTCTGGTCGTCATAATGAAGTCAATCTCATTTTTTGTCGAACCGTCGGGGCTCGACCAGGTCCACTTCTTGTGGGGCCGCTTCTGGAAGAAAGAGTTCATCATAAAGAGTCCCTCTTTCTCCATGAAGTCGCCCAGCTGCTGGCCCCTACGGTTCCGTTGCCCTACTCCAAATTTCCCTAACTTCAGCTCACCGCTTTCTCTTGTGCCTAGTTTTGCGTTGAAGTCTCCCATCAACACCGTGTAGTGGGTTTTGGAGGAATGTATGGCTCTGGAAATATCCTCATACATTTCCTCCACCTCCTCATCGGGATGTGCCGAGGTTGGTGCGTAAACCTGAATGACCTTCAGCGAATACCGTTTGGTGATTCTGAGTATCAGGTACGCGACCCTCGTCAACACACTCCCAATCTTTACAACGTTGTTGACGAGAGACTTGTGGACGATAAATCCGACACCTCCTTGGGACAGATGGTCGCCCTCCCGGTGATAAAACAAGTTGCCGGACTCGGGGATTACGGTGTCCTCACCCTCTCTTCGGACCTCGGATAACCCAATAATATGCCAGCGCAACTTGTCTACCTCTTCTTCTAACTCTAGTATCTTCTCGTCAGTCCTCAGTGTGCGTGCGTTATATGTTGCCAGGTCGAGTCGTCGTAGGTGGCAACCGAACCTCCACCGGAGATTCTTAGCACCCCCTGCCCCGCCGTTACCATGGTCGCCACCGTAGCCAGGAATAGCGGGGCCGCCGGGGACTGGGGGCCATTTGTTTGCGTCGTTACTCATGGGGGGATATTTGCCATAGTTGCCACGCTTGTACGCTTTAGTACGAGGTATACATACATTAAATCAGGGGCGTAGCTACCGCCGTATCAGCCGTATCAGCCGTATCAGCCGTATCAATGATACGGGGCCCGCAGGCTACAGGGGCCCCGAACGTGTGTAAGCGAAAATTCGTAAAATGGTATCCACAATCTCACTTAAACTCTTAGGCTGTACTTCCCGAGAAAAAAATTATATCATCAAATAGTGCCCAACGTGTCTAAAGAAGACATATCAAAAATTAACCAATTTTCTGTAGTATTTCGATACATCTCGATAACAGAAAATTATGATAATATACCAATATAAATATAATATATATACCTACACAAATAAAAAAAACTCGCAGAGTTCTTTTTGGGGTTTATAGCAGAATCCGATTGCAGTGTAAGACTTAAAACTGTAATTTTAAATATCGTAAAAGGTAGGTTACCACACGAACTCACTGAAAGAAACTTAGGGAATCGTGTACTCATTTGCGATTCTCATTTGAAACGTAATAAAACTGAACCATTTTTGCAAATATTAATCACTGGTGTCGAGAGTAGATCACCTACGACAAGATCGTGTGAAAAAGATCATGGTCATGGTAGCGAAACCCGGATTAACAGGCAATGACTTACGAATGCTGTGTGGATGGTGGGATTAGAATGCCCTTCTAATCCCACCATTCGTTTATTATGAGCTTTTAGAGCTGGGCAAAAATATCGATTCGGATCTCTACTGCCAACAACTAGTAAGGCTAAAACAAGAAATTGAGAAAAAAGACCGGTATTGTTGATCATAAAAAGAGTGGTCTTTTTTAACGCCAGACCACACAGATGTTTACCATCTCAGCAAAAATTGAGAGACTTGGCCTTGCATTCTCAGATTTTCACCTGTTTCGGTCCCTTCAGAATTCTTTGGATGATGTTAGGTTAACATCAAGAGAGAACTGTCAAAACTGGTATTTTTTTGATCAAAAATTCCAAAAATCCACTTCTACAGCAAAGGGATTATGTCATCTACCTACAAGATGGCAACAAGTTATCGAACAAAATGGCACATATATAAGAAGTATATGTTGTATAATAAGTATATTGTGTGTAATAAAACATTGAAAAATAAGTGTGTAAAATACGAGGAAACTTTTTCCCCGACCTATTAAGTTCGCCGAACAAGATAAGAAAAATTTATATTTGATTTGAATTGTTTGGCTAGCTTCGTTCCTAGGAGTATTTAAAGTTATTATTAACTTATAAAAGTAAAGTAAAGTTACAGTCTGTATACGTCCCACTGCTGGGCACAGGTCTCCCCTCATTTATGAGAGGGTTTTAGGGCAAGGAAGTGTCCGCCGCGCAGCCCCAATGCGCGTTGGTGAACTTCACATGTCTTCGAAATATTTTTTTTCCTTATTCCTTAGACGTGCAGGTTTCCTCACATTGTTTTCCTTCACCGCCGTGCACGTGGTAAATCAGCACTTAAAATTGCAATTAACAATTTCATTGGTGCCAGCCGGGATCGAACCCGGGTTACTCGCGTTCTGTTATATTTACAGCGAGTGATTAACTTATAATCAATATATAATTATTTTAATTCAAAACGGCAGGGCCCCAGGCGAGGATGGAATAACAGCGGAGCTTCTGAAAGTCGGGAAAGGTGGAACACCGGTACTTGAAGTCCTCGAAGTGCTGAAGTGTTTGTACAGTAGGGCTACGATGGCTATCCGAGTACAGAACCAGAGCTCGAAACCTATCCAACTGCAGAGAGGTGTAAGACAGGGTGACGTTATATCCCCGAAACTCTTCACCGCTGCATTGGAAGACGTTTTCAAGCTACTGGACTGGAAAAGATACGGTATTAACATCAATGGCGAGTACATCACTCACCTTCGATTTGCCGACGATATAGTCCTTATGGCAGAATCGCTGGAGGACTTAAGCACTATGCTCAATGACCCCAATAGTGCCTCCCAACGGATAGGTCTTAAGATGAACATGGACAAAACAAAGATCATGTTTAATGTCCATGTCACACCTATGCCGGTAGTTGTTGGGAGCACTATTCTCGAACTTGTTGACGAGTACGTTTACCTGGGACAAATAGTCCGACTAGGTAAGTCCAACTTCGACCGAGAGGTCAATCGACGCATTCAACTAGGCTGGGCAGCGTTCGGGAAATTACGACATATCTTCTCGTCAGGTATACCTCAATCTCTATAAACTAGATTGTACAACCAGTGCGTGTTGCCAGTGATGACTTACGGATCTGACACGTGGTCCTTCACTGCTGGCCGTATGAGGACGCTCAAAGTCGCTCAGCGAGCTATGGAGAGGGCTATGCTCGGAGTTTCTCTGCGTGATAAACTTAGAAATGTGGATATCCGCAGTAGAACCAGAGTGACCGACATAGCCCAACGGATTAGTAAGCTGAAGTGGCAGTGGGCCGGCCATATAGCTCGAAAAACCGACAACCGTTGGGGAAAAAAGTTTCTCGTGTGGCAGCCTCGTACCGGTAGACGAAGTGTAGGGCGACCCCCCACTAGATGGAGTGACGACCTGGTAATACATGCTGAAGTCGATGGATGCAGGTGAATCAGGACCGTGCTTTGTGGCATTACTTGGGGGAGGCCTATGCTCAGCAGTGGACTTGTGAAGGGCTGTAATGATGATGATGATGAATTCAATGCGAGCGGTTTTGAGGCTTTCATTTGAGCCCCCTAATAAATTTTGATACAGGGCCCGTCTAAGGCACGTTACGCCACTGCAATAAATGTTCGACAGTGTGACACTTGTTCTATAGTGCCAAAGGATTACGATCATCATCACCATCGTCATCATCATCTGAGAATAAGCTTGCCCCAAGGATCGGAATCCACATCCATCGATTTCCTGTATGTCTCGTTACTCCATATAGAGGGAGCCACCCTAACCTTCCAAAGGATTAAAATAGTAGAAGTAAGAGGCAAAATGAAGTGTTATCGTTAGTATGAAATGTCTCTTGAAACTTTAAAGTGGGCTGTCTATCTGTCATTCATATGTTACGAAGGCTGTATTGGTACTCGGCATCACGTAACACTCTCAATTATACAGATTTTTTGCCTGATTTAAAATAAGTTAGTTTTCGTCACTTCAATCCATTCTTATTTTGCGGAAAGCTCTTCAGATGTTACAGCTTCATTCTGGACCCCTTCACGTGTCTAATCTACACACGAGTAACTAATCTAACGAACGGAAAGAAATCGAGATTTGGCATTTTATTCTTCTTCTTCTTAAAGTGCCATCTTCTTTCGAAGGTCGGCGATCATTAAGGCAACTTGAATCTTTGATGCCGCGGTTTTGAATAAGGAACTGGTGCTCTTTCCAAACCATTGGCGTAGGTTTTTCAGCCAAGATGTTCTTCTTCGACCCACACTTCGTTTTCCTTGGATCTTGCCCTGTATGATAAGTTGCAGTAGATCGTATTTTCGGTTTCTCATTATGTGGCCGAGATATTCAAGCTTTCTTTTCTTTACAAAATATACAACTTCTGTTTTTTTCTTTATGCGACTTAGCACGGTTACGTTATTTATAGGCAACTGAATCTTTAAATGATTTCCAAACATATATACGTCGAAATTAACAAAACTCAATATAGCTCGTACTGAGGAAGCTTTTTAACAGTACGGTACCAAGGCAAAGAGACAACTATCTAACTGAAGACAGACTGTTGCAGAAAAATTTCCGGACGACCTGAGATTTTGAATGAGAATAAAAGGTTCTATGGCAAGCTATGCGTAAAATAAAAATGCAAAACCCAAAAACAGGTCTCATACGACACTGTTTCGGTGATGAACTGGACGTCAGTCTTAGCGAGATTAAATTGGGTCACCGTAAAAATAACAAGGCATTGCCTGTGTGGAAAACCGTTTCTTAAAGATCTTAATGGTTTCATTTATGAACCAAATGCCTAACCATTGATACATTATTTATAACACCAAAGGGTACAATCTGCTACTTTGTCTTACGTATAATACGACACTTGACTGTGCCGACATTAACACATTGCTACAGTCGCTGGCGATGCCAGATGAAGCGTCATTATAGCGAAGTGTTAAAGTGTTAGGTAAGTATACGATGGCTGTCGCGAGGTCAGAATCAGAGTACGAAACCTAACCGCAGATAGATGTAAGACACGGTGACTCTATAGCCACGAACCCGAAACACAGTTACAATCAAAATATTAACTTATTTAACGAAAACTAGTTGCCAGTGTTCAGCAGAGTAAACAAAATTTCAGTTTGGGAATTGAGGCAATTATTTCATCCATTTAAATCCAAATTGAATGTCTGACACCTAGCCGACAGTAAATATTTAGTTAGTGCAAATGACGTGTAAAATGATCTATTTTAAAAAAAAAAAAATTTTAGCCTTGAATCAAATAACAATAAATGTGAAATGTTTATTTCCAATAATTTGTCTAAATATAAGTGAGATAATTAAATTTAAAACTTCAATCATATTTCTCCAGGAATAAAAACTCATTGTAGTATATCTGCTAGGATCGCCGTTGTATTACAATGGTATGAAACCAGTTTTAATACAAAATTTGTTTAGTTTTTAAGCCCGTTTATAAATTTCATATCCGAAATCTCCAGATTGATCTTACTATTTTAATATTTTATCTTCTTGTACCTAGATTTACAAACACAAAAATAGGCACAAGAGAGAACGGTAAGCTAAGGGTGCAGCAGTTGGCCGACTTCATGGAGAAAGACAGACTCTTTATGATGGATTCTTTCTTCCAGAAGTGGCATCACTGAAAGTGGACCTGGTTAAGCCAGAGAAAAAATGAAATTGAATTAATTATGATGACTAAACAAGTTTGACAAAATCTTGTGACAAGACCGAGAATCGTTTTTTTTAAATAAATAAATGGTATTCGATTTTTAAAACCAAGGAGTTTTCAATTAAAAAGATTTTCATATGACAGGAACAGTGGAAATATTCCATTCCCGATACTTTTAATGCAGCCTAGGTATAAGATCGCAGAGTACAATCTATCACTGCCTTGCCTACGTGGGTTATGAAGAAACCTTTGATTACGTAGAAATTTGGGCGGTCCCTTTAGTGGTGCCAAGTAGACTATTTGTATATTTATTTATTTATTTATTTATTTAACCTTTATTTGCACACATAAAAGAAATGTACAAAACGGCGGACTTAATGCCTAAAGGCATTCTCTACCAGTCTACCTTTGGTTTGTATATCGAAGTGATGAAGTGTTTGTTCGACGATGGCTACCTGAGCACAGAATCAGAGTACGACATCTATCCAACAGCGGAGAGGTGTACGACAGGGTGAAGTTATATCATCGAAACTTTTCACCTCTGCATTGGAAGATGTTTTAAAGCTACTGGACGGTAAAGGATACAGTATTAACATCAATGGCGAGTAGATCCCTCACTTTCAATTTACGATGTAGTCCTTATGGCAGAATATACTTCAAAACCTAAAAACAAGATTGTACAACCAGTGCATGTTGCCAGTGATGGCTTATGGATCTTATACGGTGTCCTTCACTGCTGGCAACGCCGTCTTAGACCTTACCGGGGCCCTTGGGCACACAAGAATTTGGAGCCCTGTTGGAAAGTAAAAAAAGTGAATGACAAAAACATTTTTCTGCTATGATCTTATATTTATTATAGTTCATTGGTAAAAATCAAATAATAGGTCGTTAATGATCGATCCACGGCTTTTTCTGCATCCAGGGCGACGCCACTTTACAATAAGCTAAAATATTTGCCAGATTTAATAGCGGGAACGATAATTTCTTAGGAAAATGTAAACTTTCCTAAACTTTCTTTCAAATAATGAATATATTCTATAACAACATCAATACTTATATTGTTATTTTTATGTATTACATAAAATTTTAGGCTTCACTTGTCTAAAATAAGTATCGTAACAATTATTTGCTATGCGTATAATCTATTGATTATGGTTGAAAACTGTCTTATTAAATAAATAATTTGCTGTTAAATCTTTTAAAGTGTTCTTTTTATTATACAGTACGAATTAGTATTAGGTCCTTACATATGAAATTGGCGTTTTGTACGGGAGGAATATAAAGTCAATTTTTTTTTATGTAAAATATATTTAATTAATCAAAGTATGCACCGTTGTTATCTATGCATTTTTGCCATCTCACTGGTACGAGTTCATTAATCCCTTTACTAAAAAAAACCATGGGGGCGAGGATCAATAAACTCTTTGAAGGCGGTTTGGACTGCCGCATCGGAGTTGAATTCTTGTCCTTGTAAGAAGTTGTCCCAATTCCGGGAATAATGGTAATCTGTTGGAGCAAGGTCCGGGGAGTACGGTGGATGTCGCAGACATTCCAATTGTAGCTCATCTAAGTTAGTGGTTGTTTGTTGTGTGCCCTAGAGCGATTGACCAATCTCGGTTGTATAGTAGCGAGTTCTTTCTTCATGGTTGAATAGATATCTGCCGTAATCGTTTGGCCAGATTTTAGAAAGCTGTAGTGAACGACAACGGCGCTAGTCCACCAAACACTCACAAGTATCTTTTCTGAGTCAATTTTCGTTTAGGGCAGGATTTGGGTCTCCAGGGTTCAGCTATTGCTATGAGCACTTCCGATTATCATACACTATTCACTTTTAATCACAAGTAATGATTCGATTTAAAATCCCTTCATTTTTGTGTCGGTTGAACAAAGTAAGAGAGCAGACGACGCGTGTTTGCAAGTTCGATTCACTCAATTCATGAGGTACCCATCGTTCAAGTTTTTTACTTTCCCAATTTGCTTCAAGTGAATTAATACAGTTTTATCAGCTATCTCTGAAGTGTTTTGTGATGGATCCGCTTCCACAATAGCCTTTAATTCTTTATTTTCCACTTTGGGCGCCGGTCGACCTCGGGGTTGGTTCTGAAGGCCGAAATTTCCAGAACGAAAACGTTGAAACCAAAAACGTACCATGCTTTCTTTTGCGACACCAGCGCCGTACACATCATTAATCCTTCGAGCTGTTTCTGCAGCACTGGTGCCACGGTAGAGCTCGTACACGTAAATATACCGATATTTCATGTTTTCCATTGCCCAGTAATAAGCGACACTAAAGAAAAAAAATAATTAGAAAAAAACAAATGAATGACAGTTTATGGTACCCACTGATGATACGTCGATTTAGAAGACTTCCAAATGGATGCACTCCATATAAAAATGTACCCAAATATGTGTAATATATATTTTATATATTACACATATTTGGATATTATATTAATGTACCATTGACGATACTTCCATTTGGACGCATGGCATCACTTCGAACTTGGCGGTCGTACGGAACGGAAACGGAAATAAATACTTGTTGGCGACGCGTCTATAAGAATATTTCAATTTATTAGTTAACCGATTACGAACAGCTTCTAAAACCAAATTATCGAGCAATAATATTCTAATAAGAAAACACTTAGTTGAATCTTAAAGAAATATCGAATTAATGATTTGGAGGTCTTGGGTTCGATTCCCAGGCCGGACTAGTTTGTCGTTTTCTTAGTAATATTTTCTTAATAAATTCATATAGGGAATTTTTAAGATATAAATTATGTTTCCGGGTTCAGTTCCCCGGTTGAAATCACCTTTCCAATAATGTTAATTTAAAGGAATATTAAAATAAAATTAGAGACCAGGATTTGTTCCCCGGTCGAAATGATCACTTTGTGAATAAATAGAATTAATGGAAATTAATTGCATAAGTATTATCTTATATGAGTTTGATACGTTTTGTATGAAAACAAAATGTTTATTTTCAATGTATTGATTCATGAAATATTTTTTCCATGTTATCTGATAAGAGACATGATAACTGATAAGAATCTGGTTGGAAATAATTTCCGACCTTTGAGAGTCGTGAAGAATCAGTTGTTCACCTAGTATTGGTTGATAGCCGTGTGTGCTAAATTTGCCATTTTTGCCGACAATTGAAAGTCGTGTGAGAATTAGTTGTTCAAATAGCGTGAGTTCATAGCCGCGCGTTGACTTAGGAGGTCAAAATAAGTAGAAATTTAAAATTTTGCAAATTTCAGCAATTTATGTAAAATTGACTTGTAAAATATTTCAGATTGACTGTATGAGCAAAATAGGTGAATTCTGTGTTATATTCATGTGAAAATTCCTTTGGATTAGTGAAATATTGATAGTTTTGTGTAAGAAATTTAAAAGTGTTTTTATGGTAAAATGTATAGGAAAAATGTTAATTAAACTATTGTATTACTTAAGATATTTATAATTTCAAGTGAAGAACATTGTTTTAACCTTATATGTTAGATATTTAAGAATTCTAACTTAGTACATATGTGGTAAAATAGGAATATTTTGTTGAATAAATAAAAGGTTTTTTGTGATATGAAAATGTAATGTATATCATAGTATAGATATTTTTTGTGCTATCTTTATAAATAAAATGTATAAATGTATATCTTATACAAATAAAGATATTGGGCAAACCGTGAGAGAGTGATAGTACAAATTGATGTAATTAAGTGGCGTAATCGCACAGAGAGCGCGGCTCTCTTTCGCGTATAGCTTTGTGGTAGCTCAGTAAACGAGTTTTCTTACAAATCGTTGCTATCAAGGATCTTCTAGGTGTGCGTCGCTTGCAGTTATCAGTGGCTGCAAATGACCGCCGGTACGACATACTCCGCCGAACGTTGAATCCCGTGATTCCGTGAGGCGTCGAGGTCACCGGCCCCTAGGTGATTCTTGCCACTTTATGCGCTTCGTGCATCTCGTGCCTAGTCGCGTTTAAAGTGCCACCTTAGCACTTCCCCCAACCCTTTTGATTACAAAAGGGGTAGGCAGTGCCCCAAGTGTGGAAAGCCACTATCTTATATACTATATTGTAGACAGGGCCGTAACTTAGATTACCTGTTAGGTAGGTTCCCAATATGTCCGATAAGGATAAGGGGGAACCCCCACCCAAGCCGAAACCAAGAAGACCACCCGACCGTCCTGGCGTACTAGATCGGCCAATCGCATACCGCGATATCTTTTACCCTGAAAGGACTAGAGTAGTGTCTTCCTTCTCCCAGATCCCGACACGGAAACCCTCCTCACCGGGTAAGGAGCCCGCACCGAGGACCGCGCTCTCGCCCATCGTAACTGAAGATACGGCTGGGCGGAAACCGTTCCCACAACTCCAGCGGGCCAAGAAGACGTTGAGGAGACATACACCTCCAGAGACAGCAGCATCCCTCCAGGAAAAGAGGCGATGCTTCGGTTCATCCAACTCCTCGGATTATTCAACATCCGAGGGCGAATCAGATCACCAACCAGAGAAACCGAGGAGGAGATCACCACCCAAATCGCCATCGCCGATTAAACCCCCCCCCCCAGAACACCGGAACAACACACCAGTATGGATGCTGCTGATCTGGAGCAGGGAGGAGAGGGGTCATACGGGTGGAGCGCCACCACGTATGCGACCCTAGCGCCGAGCACATCTGCCGGACACTCACCGTCCGCGCCTACCACCAATCCGTCAGGCCGGCCATCGGATGATGGTCAGAGGCCTTCGACAAGCTACGCCCAACTGGTAGCTGCCCCGGCAGTACCAAGGACTAAGACAGCCGAAACGCCAAAGCCGCCGGAAGAATCCGCTAAGAGGTACCCACCTATAGTAGCTGAGTGCTTGCCGGACTGGACGAAGCATTTCGAAGTGCTCAATAAGAAGTTGGGCCACCCACCGAATGCTCGTCCGTTCGGTAAGGGGGTCCGATTTACCCCTTAGAGTCCGGAAGAATTCCGGACGGTACAAAGGTACCTTATAGAGACCACCGAGAAAGTATCAGCTATGTCCTGGTACTGTTACACCCCCGAAGAGGACAAGCCCACAAAAGTGGGCATACGGGGACTACCAGTGGGCACGGATCCAACCGCAATAGAGGGGGCTATCAGGGCCAAGGGGTTCCCGATTAGATACGTCAAAGGGATCCCCCCCCCCCGTAGAGGCAGACCTGGGTGCCTCTACTTCGCGCAGCTGGACCACCTGAGCCTAGAGCGCCTCAACGAGCTCTACCAAGTCGACGAGCTCCTCTTCATGAGAGGAGTCGTCATAGAGGCCTGGCAAGGAAGAGCGGGCCCTTCACAATGCCACCGCTGCCAGGCCTTTGGACATGCATCCACCAACTGCTTCAGGCCAGTGAAGTGTGTTCGCTGTGCTGGAGACCACATCGCCAGTAACTGCCCAAGGGGTAGAGATGAGGAACCGAGATGCGCAAACTGCGCTAAGAACCACACTGCCAATGATCGCCGTTGCCCAGTCCTGAGGAGGATTGCAAGGAAGCAGGGGATTACTCTACCGGGACTACTCCCAGAGGAGCCCAAGAGGGTCCCCCAAAGTCGTCCCAGGGCCGTGGTCCAGGAAGACGGGTGGACCAAAATCAGAGGAAAGGGAAGGCAACCTGCCCCCCCTCCACCCGTCACGGCACCCACAGAAACGGTGGTGCCTACTACTACCATTCCGAAGGCAACCACCGGGACGACTCTTCAGCCCCCCGCTAACGACGCCACAGAGCGCCAAACCACTCAGTGGAGTAAGCGGGGGAGGAGGAAGAAGAAAAAGGTGCAGCCTCCTCCTCAGGCAGCAACCTCTACCCCAACCCCAGCGGTAACGATAGCCCAGGCGCAGGTTGCCAAGGAGGTCAAGAAAGCCAAAATGGGTGGAGTGCCAGAAAGGGCTCTATCAGAAAATAGAGCCCGCTCTGCACAGAGAGCGCCCTCTACCCATACACAGAGAATTGTACACCAACTCCCGAGACCAGCGCCAACTGCACAGACACATAGAACACCAACAGCCGGCTTCGAGACTGCTGACGCCATCCAACGTCTGGTTGGCATCGCAATCGAAGTCGACAGCCAGGTCCTGGCAGACATCAGAGCCGGGACCGACCCTATCACAGCAGTCATGAAGGCGCTGGCAAACCTCCTGGCTCGGCACTATGGAGGAATCTAACCTGCGCCTCCTCTACTGGAACCCAGGTGGAATCCAGCAGAAGCTACAAGAACTCCGCACCGTCGCCCAACAACAAGACGTACAGGTCATCTTGCTGGGAGAGACGAAACTAAATCCGAGCACACGCATAAAGCTGCCTAACTACCATCTGTATAGGAGGGGCGAGGTCACTTCTCAAGGGGCCGCCTACAGAGGGACAGCGGTCCTAGTGAGAAGGGACATCGTCCATCAAGAACTAGACCTGCCGGAATACCAAACTATGCGCTCTATCGGCATAAAAATGGAGGCGGCGGGCGAGGAACTTAGGATCTACGCAGCATACCGCCCACCAGGGACTCCATTTTGCTCCTCAGACGTCCGGACGATAATGGAAGGCGAAACACCGACCATCATCGCCGGGGACCTAAATGCCAAACACCCGGCGTGGGGATCTAGACTGATCAACCCGCCGGGTCATGCACTATTTGAAGATGCCGAAAGACACGGCTATGACGTTTTGGGTCCCGAAGAACCCACTCATGTTCCGACGGATTCACGAAATCGTCCGGATGTATTGGACATCGTGCTCGCTAGGAACATCAACTACCCGATAGTGGTAGAGGTGCTGTACGACTTGGACTCACAGCACCTCCCGATCTTAATTACCCTTGGCCTAAAGGCGGTGACTACGCCGCCCAGAACAGTAAAGACACGTGTCGACTGGAGGCTCTTCCACAAACACCTGCAGGAGAGACCTCCAGCACACCACCCATTAAACACAGCGGACGACGTAGAGGCTGCTGCCACAAACATGACAAGGGCAATTCAAGAGGCCCTCAATGCTGCCTCTACGATCGTCCCGATGTCTACCAGAAGGGATGATCTGCCGCGACACATTAGCGTGCAGATCAAGAGAAAAAGGGCCTTAAGGAGACTCTGGGCGCGTACTCGCTGCCCGAGAATCAAGACGAAATTGAACACCTTATCGGAGGAACTGTCGGTTGCAGTCCAGGCATACAGAGGAGATGCCTGGGAGCGGCGCATATGGAAGGCGGAAGAGCATGATGCGTCGCTCTATAAACTGAACCGACAGTTAACTAAAGCCAAACCTCCCGTTTGCCCGCTGACCAACAACGCGGGCGATCGTCGTTACGATGCCAAGGGTAGAGCGGATATCCTAGTCGAGCACTTCGAGGAGCAATTTATGCCGAACCCAGCAAGTGCGGAGTTCTTGGAGCTTCATGCACAAAAGGAGAGTCGCGTACAGGAGTTCCTGTCGTCGCCCGCGCCGCCTCTTGCAGGAGAGTGGTTCATCTCCCCCGCTGAACTGCAGTGGACAGCAACCCGCCTGCAACCGAGAAAGGCGCCGGGGCACGACGGGATTACCAACGCTGCACTCCGACAGCTGCCCCATAGAGTCCTAGTAGAGCTTGGTCGACTCTACAATGGGATACTGCGGACATCCCACTTCCCGGAGGACTGGAAGAAAGGCAAAATAATCGTCTTGCCGAAACCCGTGAAGGACAGGCGTAGAGCTGCCAGCTACAGGCCGATCACGCTGCTACCACACATAGCTAAACTGCTTGAAAGATTGTTGCTAAGACGCCTCCGCCCGTGCATCCAACTTCGGGCGGAGCAGCACGGATTCAGGAGGGGTCACTCCACAGCAACACAGCTGACCAGAGTGCTGCACCTGCTTGCGGCCGAATACAACCGTGACCGCACTACGTTGGGCGTCTTTCTCGATATTGAGAAGGCGTTCGACAGGATGTGGCATTCTGGACTACTTTATAAACTAGAAGAACAGACCAGTGTCCCTCCTGCTATGTTGCGGCTAGTAGCGTCTTTCCTGGCAGACAGGAAGTTCTACGTCTGCGTAGAGGGCACCGAGTCCGCAACCAGAACCATCAGAGCCGGCGTTCCTCAGGGCAGCTGTTTGTCTCCAGTCCTGTACGCGGCTTATACCAATGATATCCCTACCCTGGCAGGAAGGCTGCAAGAGTGGGAGGATGACGTGGAACTGGCGTTATACGCGGACGATAGCGCTTATTTCACCTCGTCCAGAAGAGCCCACATTGCCACTGCCAGGATGCAACGTCTCCTGGACCTGCTGCCACCACGGCTAGATGAGTGGAGGATGGTCGTCAACGTTGGTAAGACGACCGCTCTGCTCACTCGCCGCCTAAGGAACCTACCACCTCAATTAACCCTCAATGGCCAGCAGATCGCGTACGAGAAGGCCGTGACCTACCTTGGGTGCCGGATCGACCGGGCGCTGCGCATGACTGCGCATGTCGACCTCGTTGTCCGCAGAGCACGATGTGCGCGGGCGATGCTACGTCCGGTCCTGGCATCCAAGTTACCACTTAATACCAAAGTGCGTGTCTATAAAACTTATATCAGATCAATCATCACCTATGCTGCTCCGGCCTGGTACGCGCTTCTGAGCGAGCCTCTGAGGCGGCGACTGCAGGCCCAGCAAAATATGGCGTTAAGAACCATCGTCGGTGCGGGTCGCTACGTCCGGAATGACGTTATAGCGGCCAACCTGAAGATAGACACCATACAGGAATTTGTGGCCCGGTTGGCGCGCGGACTGTTCGACCGTGCAGACAACGGGCCACATATACATCTGAACAACCTAGCGCTGCTACATGCGCGCCCTCCGGACGGGCGACCCTATCCAAGAGAACTCCTCTCTATATCGATTAGAGAGTCGAGTAACAATCCACAATGCCGCTGATAGGCCAACTCCGACTTTACTAGATAACCTTTCTTTTTCGTAGTCTAACCGACTACGAAAAATTTAACCGATCACGGACAAATCCGTAAGTGACACCTACAATGCCAATAGAAGGCTCCCAGGACCGGTCCATAGTGGTGGACCGCGAGGATAGCACGGGTAATGGGGGCTTACCCCGAGGCCCGAAGCCTGCATGTGCCTTAAAGGCATATGAAGACGACAATTAACGTACAAATCGTTCGGGACCAGCAGTATATATAATAATCAAGAAAGAAAAAGTGCATAAGGAAGTGATAGGGAAAGTAATTACTCTCTCACGGAACGGTTTGAAGATAAACTGTTTTATTCCCAAGGAATCTTTCACCTTTAAAAAGTAAAATACAGTCCACTGGTGTCGCTATTGCGGCACATATTGAAGAATTAAGGCGTTGGAACTGGGACGACTTCGGAAGACCCGTAATCCCCGCCTGAATCTATTTGAAGAAAAGGAAGAGGTCGACGCCCTTGTGTGTTACTCCGTTGCGGGGTTCACATACGTTGTTCCCGAACCCAACGTAGGTGTCATAAGAGATTAGGAAATCCGCTGCTGAACCAGCCGGATCAAGCGACCTCTCTCGTTCTCTGGTTCTTTTTCAACACTAATATGGATAATAATACTTTAATGGTGGCAGCAGCAGCGTGTATTTCATTAAAAAGACAAAAAAAAACCCTAAACAGGGCAATCCATCGTAGTCTTCAAAGATGACAACGCATCTATATTTTGATTCTTAATTGAGGATACACGTAGATGTGATGTGTGGAGTACAGCACCCAGCACCGGGTGGACTCTGTGCTAGTTCATCACTCCCATTCTAGATGTGGTATAGATTATGGTGGAGCAATATCGTTGACTGAGGTAGAAATTGAAGAAATCAACATATAGTGGATATTATTCATTGTAACTATACGTGGTAGAGCACCGATGCATTATTATGGCTTTTTTTTATAGTATAGGGTGACAAACGAGCACACAGTCCACCTGATGGTAAATGGTTGCTGTGGCCCATAGACATCTACATCTATCCTCGATTACGAATCAAAATGCAGATGCGTTGTCACCCGTGAGGACTAAGATGGAATACCTCGTTTCCAGTAAAATGGGTCTCCGGTTCTCTACACTCACCATACGAAATACAGCAGCATTAAGCTACTATTTCACGCTGGTATTCTGTGAGGGCGTGGTCCTTCCCCGGTCGAGCCGACCCATTCGTGCTACAACTATACATCTAATATAACTGCAGCATGGCTCTACCACGTATAACACAATGGGCTGTAGCACAAATGGGTCGGCTCGAATGAGGAAGGACCATGCTCCCACACAATAGCATAAAATAGCAAGTTAATGCTGCTGTGTTTCGTATGTTGAGTGTAAAGAACCGGATAATCTTTTTACTGGGAACGAGGCGCTCCACCTAGTTCTACAGGGGTGACAACGCATTTACATTTTGATTCTAATTCGATGATAGATTCAGTCTATGGGCTACAGCTACTATCAACTTAACATCATGTGGACTGTGCACTTGTTTGTCACCCATATCGCAGCCTATACTAGACATAATGAAAACACATTTAATCCAATTACACAGTTTATGCTTGACAAACAGAGCACATGTATTACCATCAACACAAAAACATTAACTGACAATAACCTTAAAGACATATTCCATTTGGATTGACCTTGGTTCGCCCATTCACTGACGATTCGGACTGCTTCCATTTGGCGTGGCGCACGTTTTTCACATCGACGGACGGCCGCGGACGACGTCCATTTGGACTGGACGCATGGATTTCAATCCATTTGGAAATCCAGAGCTGGATGAAGTCCATCCAAATGGAATATGTTTTTACCATTCACGGAACGATTTTGGACGATTACCACTCCATTTGGATTAGTGGACGTATCGTCAGTGGATACCATTAAATGTACCAGCTAAATGAATTTATAAATTTGAATTTGGAATTCTTAATCAATGAGGAGATATTTCAGATCAAAGTGGTCAGTACGACAAAACGCTAATTTCATATGTAAGGACCTAATATTTTTATCTCATAGATTATAAAAACATAGAACAATCCAGGCTATAAATAAGACCACTGTATAGCCCGACAAGAACGCCCGGCGGCGAAACGCGGAACTACATATTTTTTACCTAGGAAATCTGTCAAGGGCACTTTTTCTGCCTAACTCGGCAATGTGTGGCTTGTCACTGCGTAGGGTTGCCACAAAGTCTAACTAACAAGGCCCTCATTTTCTCTATAATTATTTTGTCGGGTTATATTTTCTTAAAATAGAAAAAAGATTGTGTAGCGTAAGCGAATAAAGCCGATGGCCCTATCGTCACGGGGACCTCCGTGAGGATAGGCGGGCCCTGGGCACGGGCCCGGTGTGTTATGGTAAAGACGGTACTGACTGCTGGCCGTATGAGAAATCTCAAAGTCGCTTGGCGAGCTATGGACAGAGGTCTATGTTCGGGTTTCTCTTCGTGATAAATTTAAAAATGAGGATATCCACAATAGAGCCCGAGTGACTGATGTAGCGCAACGGAGGGTTTTTTATAGAATAGGGTGACAAACGAGCACGCAGTCCACCTGATGGTAAGTGTTTGCTGTGGCCCAGAGACATCCACATCTTTCCTCGATTACGAAACAAAATGCAGATACGTTGTCACCCGTGAAGACTTAGGTGGAATGCCTCGTTTCCAGTAAAAAGGGTCTCCGGCTCTCTACACTCACCATACGAAACACAGGATGTTAGCTGAAGTGGCAATGGGCCATCCATATAGCTTGAAGAAGCGACAACTGATTGGGGAATAAAGGTTTTCGAGCGGCAGCTTCGTATCGGTAGACGAAGTGTAGGGTGGTCCCCCACTGGATGGAGTGGCGACCTGATAAGACATGCGGGAAGTCGATGGATGCAGGTGGCTCAGGACCGTGCTTTGTGGTATTTCTTAGGGGAGGCCTAAGCAGGGGACTTGTTATTGTTGCCCTTAGGCTGTAATGATAATAATGACGTCGAATAATACGTGATAATAAAGAAGCCGTCTTCTGAAGAACTAAAATAAAATAATTTCCACATAGTGGAAATTATTTTATATATACAGAATGATTTTGATTTTGATTTACACTATGTAGGTACAGAATGATTTAAAGTCTGCCTTTATTTTTATCAAAAGTTAAGTTAAGTTTTATTGGTGACAAGGCATTCCATCGCAACGCTTTTTTCTCGTTCGTCACCCTTACTTGAGTTAAAAAAGTATTTAATAGTTTTACCCTGTGTCTATATGTATTTGTTTAGATAAAACATATTATGATCATTCTTACTGAGGTTACTTTTTATTTTTATGAGGTTAATAACGATCTCGCTGATATCCAAAGAGTTCACCGATAAAAAGCTTGGGACAGGCGACAGGACAAAGCGATAAAGCTCCCAACAAGTTTGTTTTTTAAAAAAAACTCAGTAAGCATGTAAAAAAATATTATTTACTCATAAAAGTATTTCATATTTGTTCTGACATTGATTTTCATTACATTTATTAGGTATAGTAGATCATATTGCCACCATCTTTTGATATACTTTTTTTTTTATAGAAGAGGGGGCAAACGAGCATGCGGCTCACCTGATGTTAAGTGACTACCGCCGCCCATGATCAACCGCAACACCAGGAGAATTGCGGGTGCGTTGTCGGCCCTTTAGAAAGGAGTAAGCTCTTTTCTTGAAGGTCCCCAGGTCGTATCGGTCCGGAAAAGTCGCCGGTGGTAAACAGAGAGGTTGTACGTGGAAGAAAACTCCTTGTGAAACGTACAGTGGTGGACCGCCAAGCATCCAGATGGTGTGGATGGTATCGGGACGTTTGTGTTAGTTCCTTGAATTTCATAGAGAACTTTATTGAAAGATCCTGATATCATTTAGATACAGATATCTTATGGTATCTGCGTAGTGTGTGACTTGCTTTTCTTTAGTTATATCCAGTGGCGGATTATCCTAAAGGAATACTAGGCACGTGCGTAGGGGCGGAAGGTTACAAAAGGGCGCGCGGGAAAGCAAATTCCACAGTATGGTCGTGCGAGGTAGAAAATTCCGCAAATCGCACAGTGTACCACCAGCCGTCGATACGATGAGGATGGAATTTCCAGTTCTGTTGCATAGTCAGATGGTAGAATTCAGCAGCTGGAATTAATTCGAACAATTCCTCTGAGCCCTTCCCATGGTATACATGCGGTAGAAGATTCATAGTAATGCAACGTCTCTTCGCAAGACCAGTGGATCAAGCCAATCGGAAAGAACTTGGTCGTCGACGATTCGGGCCGCCCCGCTATCCGTTAGATACGGTACTGTGTGTCTATCAAATGTCGACGCCAAGGATTCCGATGCTGGCTGAGGAAACGAGGGGAGTGCCCTGAAATTGACAAGACACGATAAAGGGTTTTTTGCACTAAAAACGCAATCATCTGTCTTTTGGGGATTAAACTGAATTAGATTTAGAAAAATTCGACTTCAGACACAACTTTGTTCCGGAACTCGACGATGTGTTTTCGAGAAATATAACAGGACCGGTATATAAGGCAGTGCCAGTGTTGTCGCCTGTAAAACTATGAATGGTACTAATATGCAAAATATTATTGATATGCAGAACGAACATGGTAGGCGATAGTACGCAGCCTTGTAGAACACTAGCATTCACAGTTTTTTTCACTGAAGTATATTATTAATTATAACGTCGTTTTTACTATATATAGCCGCCAGATAGGGGTTGATGTGGTGCTAGCGTAGGGCGCTGTCGACATTTAATCCGACTCTGGTTATCCCTTAAATAAAATATTGAGGACATTGTTGCTCTATCTCGAATACATTATAGTGAAAAATATTGATATCGATTGTCTACAACGCTGTGCACGTTATTGAATACATTTTTAAAGCTATGCGCGTGTGTTATTAGGTTGGTGAACGTTTCTTTTGTCTTGTAATGAATAGAATAAATTAAAAAAATTTAAGTATAACATATTGATCTTATATCCTATATTATTTGTAGGTTTTTTTAAATCTTCACTTATAAACTTATAATTTAGATTTGCATTTCAATATCTATAAGTATTTTTATAAATAACATAATTTTTACGATTAAATATCAAATTAGAATTTAATTAAGAAATATTTATGATGAATAGGATGTTACTTGTGGTAAAAACATTATAAACCTGCCTACTCATCCTAAAAATTATTTAAGCATTATTATCTTGGTCGTTAACATTAGAAAAATAGAAAACAATAAACAGCATCCGTAGTTAATAACTTCATTGAATACGACGTAGTTCAAGTAGGTCGATAAAATGTATTTATCTGTTATTTTGTAATTTGTAGGTACTAACGTGACGGAAGCGTTACACACGTAAACTATTTACGTTCTAACATAAATATATTTAACAATTTAGAAAAACAAAAATATTTACATGTCATCATATTATGACAATGATAAGTCATTTAACATATAATAAAATGGCTGCCCTGACAGATGGGCACGGCGCGGCGTACGAACACAAATCCGCCGAATTTTCACAGATAGCCAAGGGACGTTTCTGGTGACCTTAATAAATGCACGCTGCCATAGAAAATGTTATTTTATCCGAGAAAAGTCTATTCTGAGAATTGTTTATACCGACGGGTGCCAGTAAGTGTAATCGAGTGCATAACACAATCGAACACATTACGAGACGTTATAAATATCAATGTTTAAAAAAATATATTAAAGCAATGAATCACTTGGGTATGGTGGCGTAGGCTTGTTGATGAGGAACACCCGTCTTCATATTCCCAAACTAAAATATGTGTTTCAAATTACGAAGTACTAAATCTGTAGACACCAAGATATCTAAAATAATCGACCAAAATCGATAAAATGATAGGATAGTCTATTTTGGGTTATTGACTTAGGTATTAGGAGTTTTGCACCGCAAATAGTCCGCACCATGGTGTAAATCGCCCAACTGCTTTTTTCGAATGTGGCATCCGGACCACAGTGAGAATCGCCCAAGATCTTTTTTCAATGAAGCGATTCGAATTACAGATCAGACAGATCGTCAACCAAGAACCGAGTTAATATATATAATAGGAGCTAATTAATATACTTATAACAGAAGTTGTTTTTTTCTTGGTACAATACCCAGTAATTTTTTGCAAAAAGGAAAGAAAAGAAACTAAAAAATAACGGCCATTTCGTTCTTTTTACAGAAAGGAACAGCCTATACGATTCTGAAGATAGTGAAAAAGAATTAGGTTGTTTTGTAAAGTAATTCTCGAAATATCTTGAACAGAGAGAATTTATGAACCACAAACTAAAGGAAATCACAATATAATTTTTATCGGACTTTTTTTAATAATAATACGAGTTGTTGAATTTAAAAAAAGCATCAGGTGTGTTTAAAGTAGTTCTCAAAATATCTTGTACAGGGAAAATTTATGAACCACAAACTAAAGGACATCCACTATTTTTTTTACTGTAATTTTTTTAAATGATAATACGAGTTGCTGAATTTAAAAAAAGCATCAGGCGCGTTTATTAGGGCTTCCTCTGTATAATCATGTGCTTTCCATAACATATTAGTGCAATGTAAAATAATAAACACGACTTAAAGTGAGTGAAACGAGTGATTTAAAAAATTCGACAGAGCCCAACCTCTTAACTGCGGGTTTGAATGTCTGTGATGTCCAATATTTAGAGGCGTATTAAATGTCAACCTCTACTACTACTAACACCTCATCGACGCCCCTCTAGCAGCCATACGAGGGCACTGAAAATTTCGGGAATCAAGGCGTGAAAGTGACACAACATTTAAAAATTTATTTATTGCTTTTCGAAGTATTCTCCGCGAAATTTGACACATTTTTCCATACGATGGAACCAATCATTTAAGCAACCATTCCATTCGGATGTTGGGGTCTCCAAAATGGCCGTTTTGTAGGCGTCCACAGCTTCTTAAGATGATGAAAATCTCTGTCCACGCAATTCATTCTTTATTTTAGGGAAAGTATAGAAATCATTAGGGCTTAGGTCGGGGCTGTACGGCGGATGGTCTAATAAATCTATGTTTTCTTGCTCTAAAAACTCTTTTCTTCTGTGTGCGGTGTGAGAACTCGCATTGTCGTGATGGAGGATGATGCGGCGGTTGCAGTTCTCTTTACGGAGTTCAGAAACGACCTGTGGCAAACAAATGCTAGCATACCATTCTGCATTAACCGTTCTTTATCCCTCAAGAGGAATAGTCGTAACGTGGCCGGTTTTGGAGACAAACGTGGCCACCATTTTTTTTGCAACACTCCGTGAACGAACAATTTTTGTTGGCTTTAACTCATTTTCGAACACTCAAACTCGTGACTGATTTTTTGTTTCGGGTTCGTACGCATATATCCAGGATTCGTCACCTGATACGATGTTGTATACAGC